>JAROYE020000001.1:48262050-49501112 GCA_029619315.2 Dynastes maya
ACATCCAGGATATTTTTTCATAATTTTTTTCCCATTTAGCTACATTGCGAAAAAGTTTTTAACAATTTGGGTATGTTTCCCAAATTTTATTTTTTACTGCTGAAAAAAATTGTGTACGTCTAAATTAATTATTCCTTTTTTGTTTAAGTCTAACATTCGGCTACTTTTTTCGCTATTTTAAATCAGTAAGTGGTCAAAAAAGCTATTTAAAAGTAATAAGAGAAAAAGTTGCCAAAAAAAAAAGGGTTTTTTTTCAAAATAATCCCCCCATCTAATTGGGTTTCCTTACCATCGCTTTATTTAAAGCCCCAATGCCTGGGGTGCATAAAAAATGTTTGGGCTTTCCGTCCCGAAAACCCCGTGGGGTACTCTTGTTGAACTCATTATCATCTGAATATGTTCCCCCAAAGATTTTTTTTTTTGTGGGCCAAAAAGATAGAGTCGCTTGGGCTAAATTGGGGACTTTTAAGCCGGATGTTGAAAAAATTTCCCCCCCCTAATTTCAATTTTCGCCTTTGGGCAACTGGGGCCCAAAGCCGGGCCCGGCGTTTTCGGGGAAAAGATGCAACTATTCCTTTCGTCAGTTTGGCCGGGGAAAGGGTTTTTGTCTTGCATCCCGAAGGGAAAAACAAAAAAATCTACAGTATATTTAGCAGTCACGTTCTATTTCATTTTGGAAAAGGGCTAGGGGCACTCCTGAGGGAAAGAGGGCGGGGAAAAAAAACGTTTCCCCTTGCATTTAAGCCCCGCTTTGTTTTTTGGGTTTTTTTGTGGTGCACCCATGATTCATCACCGTAAAAAAATTCCTTTTTCCCCTGTTCCCCCCTTTCCCCTGGTACCTAACAAAGGGGTTTCAAGGACAAGGGCCCCTTTAATCCTTCTTTTTTCCCCGGGCAGTTTTTTTAGGGAAACCCCCCCGGGGGGCAAATTTTTTGGGGGGTTTAAAAGATCGTGCATCAGTTTCGTAGGCCCAAAACCCGAAACACCCATTTCGTTGTTCTGTCCCATTGTTACCCGCCTTCAGTTCAATCATCTCTTCCACCCTTCGAAATGTTTCATCTTTCGCAATCGAAAGGGGGGGCCAAATTCGCTGACCGCAACAACTTTTTAGCGCCCTTTTTGAGGGTTTTTCGACCCATTTTTACCGGCCTTTTAAGGGGAAAAAACCTTTTTACCGTAAACAGAAAAACATTTTTCCCTTTTGGATACCTTTTGCAGGGGGTCCCCTTTTGCCCCGAAAAAAAAAGGGTAAACAGGGACGCTGCTCTCCCCCATTTCACTCTTGAGGGGACGGTTTGCCATTTTAACACTTCTTTTCCCTACGCGCCCTCAAAATGTCACTTGATTATCAATTTAAAAACGGATAGTGCGCCCCCCCAAAGACAGATACGGGAAATAGGGTCTCTGCCCCCTTTTTAGCTTCCCCCAAAAAAGTTTTTGGGCTTATTTTTAAAGATTTCCTTTATTTATACGTGCGGTTAATTACAAATGTATGAGAAAAAGAGGGGGCTTCGAGAGTGATGAAAATTTGACATTTAAAGGGTAAAAGTTTCCCAATTTGCTTTAATGAATATCTTTAGCAAATCAAAAATTCATTTTAGGCATAGGGAAATATTACAAAAAAAATTCTAGAAGAGCTCCTTTATTACTTTTTGTAAAAATATACCGTTAAAAAAAAATTTAACAACATGAATCAAACCCTTTGGGAAAGAATTTGATGACCTTTTTTGTAGAAACTGGTTAAAATAAAAAAAAACTTTTATGTCCCCCCAAAAAAACCCTAAACGTTCTAAACGCCTTTTCGTATATCGGGCAGATATCGGCCGTAAAAAAACGCGATAAATTTTGCAAAAAGACACAAAATTAAAGGGCATTATCTCACGAACTAAGATAGATAGATATAGGGGAAAAGGGGAAAGTTACAAAAATTTACGAGGGGTATCTAAAATCGTGTAATATATAGGGGCCAAATTTAAAAAACCAAGCTTGTACGTGGCGCAGGGGGAAAAATGAATTTCACTGTATACTTTTAATATAATTTTATTTTTATACAACATTTTTCTCGGGAAAAGTTTTTTTTGGGAAAAAAATTTTTCTAAATTACTAGGAAAGGGAATTTTTCTTCCGGTTTAAAACCCTTGGGGGGCCCCGGGGTCTATAAAAAATAGGGAAACTCAAAAATTTCTTACACTTTTATTCTACAACTGTATTAAAAAAATATAGGGGGTTCAATAGATACAAATTTTTCGATGTAGATCCCCCCTTTACCAATTTCAATGGTTTCCGCGGCCCAAAACTTCCCTATGCCTTCCTGGTAGGGAAAGGTTTTCGGTTTGGGCGTGGAAATCAAATTTTGCACCGCATCCCCCACGTCCCGCGTTGAGGGGAAATCGACGACCCCTCAAGCTTCCTTTAGCGGTCCAAGGAGATAAAATCGAAGGACGAGATTCAGGGCTGTGGGGGGAAAGGCAATCTCACCTATGGTTTGCTGCCTATTTTCTGTAACCATCTCTCGGGGCCCTTTTGAAGTTGTTTTCGGGGGTTTAGGTTTACGGCCCTCTAGCTCCCCCTTTTTTTGGGTTTCACCAGGGAGCCCCTTTTAGACATTTCGCCATAAAAAAACCCTTTTTCGAAAAAAAGCACTTTTTCCCGATTGTTTACAAATTTTCCGTTGGGAAATTTTAGCACCTTTCATAAACCCCCTGGCCACAAAAATCGGATCACTGCTCGTTTTTCCTCTTTGGGGGCAAAATAATAGGGGGAGCGAAAATTTTTTTGGTTTGCAGCTAAACAGACAAAGACGCGATCTTTATTAAATTCCCCACACATTTCCACAGAGGCCCCCAAATCAACGCATGCCCAAGCGGGGGCCCCCTACGGGGGAACCCCAAAACTTTTTATTGGGGAAAATGTAGATAAATTTTTACTTACCCTCGTATTTATGTCACAAAAAATAAATTTTAAAAAAAAGTACGTGCGTTTAAAATTTCCGTGGCGAACCCCGATCGTCACCGGGTTCCCCCCCGAACCTTTTCTAAAAAAAAAAGACAATTTTTTATTAGCATAATAATTTTTATTCATTTTTTTGAAACATTTTTGGGAAAATTTTAAATTTTTTTTCCTGAAAAAAACTTTTTGGAAAAAACTATGGGGAAATTGTTCGAAAAAAACACAGTAAACATTTTGTTTTCATTACATCCGCTTTTCGTTTTGTTTTTTTTACTTTACGTCCTTCCGAAAAAGTGCTTCTTCTTTTCCCCCCCCCAAGGGGGATCAAAACCCTTTTAAAAAATTTTCATCCAAAAAGGGGTCTTCTCCTGTTGGGAACGTTGACGTTTTCTAAAAACGTCCTAGGGAAGAACCGGGTTTTCCCCCGGGGAAAACCACCCCCCCCATCCGGAGACGGTTTGGGGACAGCACTGGGTCCCTTCGGGAAAAATTTTAAAAAGGGCCAAAAACCGTAATTTTTTTTTTTTTTATTTTTTTTTTTTTCGCCCCCCATTTTTGAAATTTACTTTTTCAAGACCCTTAAAAACGCAAAATGATTAAAAAAAAAAGTCCTTTTTTTTTGTTTTTTCCCTTTTTAATTTCCCCCCCTCCGCCCAAATAATTTTTTTTGTTTTTTTTTTTTTTTTTTTTTTTTTATTTAACCGTTTCCCTCTTTTTTTTTCTTTTTTTTGTACCGTATGCAAACCGTTATAAAATCTCATTCAATAGGAGCCTTCTCCTGCTTGCAACGCTGACGGTGTCCAACCACTGTCCTAGACAAGACCTACACCCGCAACGCAGGCGGTGTATAGCACTGCCCTTGGCGAAACTCACCCCCGCAACGCAGATGGTGTACGTGATATTTTTATTTGCGAGATTGAAATTTATTTAAAGTCAACTCGCCATAAAATTCGCAAGTTTGTTCTTTGTTTTCAATCTATACTATGCCGATATTTCCATATATTCATTTACTTACCGCGTATAGATTGATTACCGAGTTTTGTTTGAGTTCATCGCTTTGGTAAAATGCATGTATTCTAAAGGTTGTCTGAGTTCCTATCTTGCAGTACTTGACCAAAAGTTTGTGGAGGACGCATATTTTGACATCATTGGTGATAATATTCAGATAGTCCCGTTGGTAACAACGTTTAAATTGATGGACCTCATATGTTCACGGCGTAATTGTATCAATCACAATATAAGCAACATATCACAGTTACGAAAATATTCATATTTAGCACTGGCATCATCTGGTGGTGAGAAACGCCATTACAAGGACTACCGGCTAGATAAGTACCTTTTTATTTTCAAGAAATTTTATCAAAGTTAATAAAGGCAAAGTAGGAAACTAAACTGTTTTATTTTTGAACAAGTTACAAATTTGCCAAGGTTAATTAACATTAATTTTCCGTATTTTTAGAAACCTTTCAAAATTCACTAGAACCGATTCACGAGTTTGAGAGTGAGCAAAACGTGCTACAGTCGTAGTTGAAGATACCATCAATAATGTAAAGAACCTTGAGATTTTAGGCATCTCCTTAAGACACATCATATAATGTACCTTTTATTTAATGAAAGCTTACACGCCCCTTTTTCCCTTTTTTTTGACCCCTAATTGTCAGAAGATTTGAGAATTAAAATTTTTTTTTTGAATCTCTGACTACACTTCCAACAACAATTTACAAGTTTCCTTATGTCACTTGTCGGCTATCGATAAAAAATCAAATCCCACCAATACTATTATTTGCTGGAAAATGTAAATCAAAGTACGATTTATCGAAGTAAGTATTTTCTGCAAATGGAAAGCAGCAGCACCGTGGATGTTAATCATTATGTTAATGTTCATACCTACCTATTTGTGTGTTTTTAACCAAACGAAACGCATTTATAGAATGGTAACAATATCGTCGAAGGGGAAGATATGTTTTTAAGTGCCTGTATTTTAATACTACCCAGAGACGAAATTAAAGATTTCAAGATTCAAGAAGTTTAATCCCTATTTAGCAAACTGTTTTATACGCGGATTTATACTTATTAGTGGAGTTGTAATTCTTGGCAGCGCGACAGGATCGGATCCGTTTTTTGTATGGTATTTTAATCGGGTATAAGGTGTTTATCTTAACCTCACATGAGGATCACGCTTATTAATAAATAAGATAGAGAATAAGATTAAATTTGGTAAAGTTAACTTTCTTACTTTTTATCGGCGTCATATTGGATTTTGACATCGTCAGAAAGAGTTTCTTTTTCTTTTTTTGTTGGAAATAATATTATTTTAACACAAAAATCAATAATATCGATTTAAACATTTTGAAAAAAAGTTCTACGTGCTTAATTGACAAGAAAAAATTTAAGATTGCGAGTGCGTGCTCCCGTAGAGTTTGGTAATTTTAAAATTTTTACAAAATTGTAATAAAAGTTCTACTTTTTATTCTTTTTTTTTTTTTTTATTTTTTTTTCTTGTGAAAAAAGATGAAATAAAAGCTTTTAATTTATTTATAAAGGGTATTTCTTCCTTTACCAATCACTTACAGAAAATTATACTTGCGGGCTGAGCAAGATAGTTGACGATATTGATGCGTCCAACTCATAGCCAAAAGTAGAAATGTAATTTTAAGAACTGTCAAAATACTTAGATTATTTTTATAACCTAACACCACGACAATGTTGTTTAATTAAGATGTTTATGGACTTTGATTTTGAAGTGAATATACGGCGGTGTCGAGCACGACGGCCATCAACGTCAACCGGGACTAGCTATTTGTGTCCAGAGCTCAATGACGGGATGAAAAGAAATAAATAATATTTACGAAGTTTATTTACAAATGCTAGAAATCAAACATTCATAACAAAATAACATCAAAAGCAAATATGATTTCTCAATGAAAAATAACCAGTAGTAAACGATAGGGTGTGCTCAAATCTTTTTAATTTTAAAGATTAAATGCTTACGACGGTTTTCGAATGAAAAATTTACGGTCTTAGATTTTTAAGTCAATTGCAAGTGTAAACGATATAATTTTAAAATAGGATTGAATGTTTAAGCGATCAGTGAAGGCTGTGACTATAGGTGCGGTTTTTGGAAAGATTTCCAAGGTTGTCGGCGAAAATCCGCTCCCGATAAAAATCCAAATGATGATAGGAAATACAAAGTTGGCCAGAAAGAACCGAAGAAAGGGGAAGGGCCCCAAAAAGCAATGAAAAAGAAATGCATGCTAATGGAAAATAATACTTTGGTTTTGAAAAATAAAAAAAGGAAAACGGGAACGATATAAAATCAAAGACTGGTAGTAAAGGGCTGTGCACAAATCCAAGGAATTAATTTTCACAAATTTATTCACTTTAATATAATATTATATATAATATAATATATATTAATATATATTAATACAGCCCCAGAAGGGCATGTTGTTTTAAAAAAATAAAAAAATTTCGTAATACACCCAAAAAACTTTTTTTAGGTACGTATATGTTACAGTATTTTAAGTGCATATTCTACTGCGATTGACGCGCAAATTTCGGTAGTTTCCAAAATAGAGAATCTTTAGAGGCCGATGCAAAAAAGCTGTTTAAAAGTTGCGGGTTTTTGTTTCGTGAGTTTAAAGTTGAAGTGAGGACACTTTGGTTAGTTTTGTTAAAAACATTTATTTACGTTCAATCTTTTGGGAAGTGAGTTAAAAAAGAATTGAGGTTTAAAACACAATTTCCTGTAAATAAAAAGATTTTTTTCGGGGGGTGACCAGTATGAAACAAAAAAATAAAAAATGCGTTAGTAATGGACAGTGGACATATTTTATTTTTTCAAAAAAGCGATAGAAGAAACAAAAAAAAAAAAAAACCGAAAATTCTTTTTTATTGGAAAGAAACATGCAGAAGGCTATTCGGCGGTGAAGGATAGGGTTTAAATAAAAAAAAAAAGGCTACCAAAAAGTACAATGTTCCCCGCAGTACTCTAAACAAGAAATTGGAGGAGAAGTCCATGAGTAGAAAAATGGACCTCCCCTCAGAGTATCTGAAATAAGGGGAAAAAGTATTGTTTTATGGATTGGCCGTGGCGAAAAAAGGATTCCCCGTACACAAGATAATTCTCACTCTGTAAAAAAAAAATTTAGAAGAAATGGGAGAGAACCTCGCATTTAAATAAAACTAAAACAGGGAAGATTTTTGGTTTGAAGGATTTTTTAAACGGCATCCAGAGATCAAAAAGGAAAAATGCAGATCTTGAGCAAAGCTCGTGCAGCTCTACCCCAAAGACCGTATTCTTGGGTGTTTGATGAAATTCTAGATTATTTCAAGGAGAAAACCCTTTAAGACATCCTTCTGATCCCGCAGAATATTTAATAGCGATGATTTGGTTTTAGCTTTTTCCTAAAAGTGGAAACGTTTTTGGCCCAAACAGATCAAAAGCGATTTTTATCAAAAAAGTATCTGCGAAAAAGAGCAGATTTAAGTTTGCTACATTTTCGGTAGACGGAAAAAGGTTAGTACCACCAAGCCTATTTCCCCCTATAAAAAAAATACCCAAAAACAATTTTTGAAACTATACCCCCCAAAAAATTTGGGGAAGGGTAATTTAGAGGTTTTTTAGAATACTGTCTAACCATTTCATGCCTATTTAAAAAACTTCAAAAAATTACTCGACCCGTTGTTTTTTAAAATTTTTTGAACGGGGCATCTTCCCCTTAACCCACAAATAAAACCCAAGTGTGTGACGACAATGAGGTTATCCTGATATCGCTATTCCCAAACAACACATATTATGCAAACCCGCCGATGTGCAGTTTCAAACCTTAAAGGGGGTTGGGCAGTGTTGTGAGGGTTGGAAATTCAAAAATTTTTCCAAAAGATGTTACGAGATACGCTTTTGGTTCGATTTTAAATCTAGTTTTTGCAAACGAACATCAAAACAATTCAAAACGAATTCAGGAAGAGGGACTTTTTCCTTTGAAAAGAAAAATGTTGTTACTCTAAATGCCCCCCAAATAGAAATTGTAACTTCCCCGAACATACCGTAGATGGTTTGCTATAAAAAATAAATTTGCAAAACTACACTTGAACAAAAAAAAAAAATAAATTTCCATAGAAAAAGGTTTTATAGATCCCCAGAAACCCCCAAAAACACAAATGAAAAAAATTTTGACCCTACAAAAAACTCCCCAATCTGCAGAACCATAGCCGAAGAGTAAAGACCCCCAAAAAGTAAAACAACATTTTTTGAAGATAAGGAAAGGAAGGTTATAAATCCCAAACCATTAAAAAGTTTGGTATTTCCTAGCATTCGGAAACGATAACCTAAAAAAGGAAAACGTCAATATTTCTTGCTTTTGGTCTATGCCAAGTATCGGAATTTTATCACAATGAAGAAAAAGAAATTGATCCCTAAGAAAAAAAGAAATTTTCACCTGTAAGAAAATTCTTCGATTTGAGTAATCTTAATAAAAAACGATGATGGTATTTGAGAAGAAGAATAAAGATTTACGTCTACAAAGGGAAAAATATTCTTTGTGAAATATGAGGGGAAATATTATCTGGTGAGATACTGTATTGCTAAAAATTACTTGTTTTTCCCTTTCACTTTTATACAGCAGTTAAATATTTTTCATTACTATATTTTTACTTTCCCAATTAAAATCCTTTATGTGTTCTCATCAGATTTTTTTATGCCTAACTAAAATTTTGGGAAAGGGTATAATGTTTCAATCAAATTTTTTATAGATAATGCCCTTTTCAGGGGGTTTTTTTGGGGAAGGATGATCTAGGAGCCAAAAAACAGTCTATGACCAGTGAGGGTTAGGCATGGAAAAGGGCTAGGCAAAGAGAATTTCTTTATTTTTTTAAACAAGAATGAATACCATTGGGCCCCGCCAAAAGTTAAAAAAAACTGACGCCCCTTTGTTCCTGAAATTTAAAAAATAGAATAAATTAAATTTTTTCCCGGGGTCCATTTCTCACCCCCAATGTGTCATTACCAGAAAATGTGTTTATTACGGCACAAATAATTTTTTTAAAAAAGCAATTCTTGTTTACATAATTGGGAGGAAAAACTGTTAGTAAGGGATAAATAAGTTTCATCGGTGTGCCACAAATGATTTTGATCAAAAATGAATAAATTAGATTTTTTGAATTTTAAATTTCTCTTGGTGGTTCATTTTCTGGGGCAATTACCCTATAAAATGTTTAACCAAAAGAACAAGAAATTATGTACAGATGGAAGAGACTTTCAAGATTGGCTAAATGCAAACGGGTACAAGTCATGATTACCTGAAAAAGGGCCCGAAATTCATAACCTGATAGCGAACATAACAACATAACACGAAGCGAATATACTAAAAGCCATCTCTCAAAGTAGGGAAATTCAGCGGCCACGATAAGATCACCCAGCGGATCTTAAGAATTTTAAAAAAACTTGGAATTAAAGTAAGACTATAGAAAATTTGTATATATTTCCAATTTTTAAGAAAGTTGAAAAAAGGAGCTGTGAGAATCAGAGAATCACCCTTGCTAAATGTTGTGTCCAAAACCTAAATTTTATGTATACTAAATAAAAGTGAAGAGCAATAGTCAGAACCTGGGACAAGCCCAAACGGCTTTAGAAAAGGGGGAAAACCAAATCATATATTTACGCTAAAACAACTTATAGAAGAAACAAAGACAAAGAAAAACAGAAAATATACAGCTTTGTCGACCTAAAAAAACTTTTGATAAAGTTTCGCAGAAAGATGTATGGAAACGCTTGAACAGAGAAATGTTTACACTTAAGACTAAGAACGCAAAGAAGTTTACATACAAAAAATGCTACTATAAGAAAGGAGAATCACATATGAAATGTTTGAATAAATGACGGCCTAAAACAGGAAGGAGTGTAAAGGCCCCAATTATTCTAATTATAAATTACGGAAATAACGAAAAAGGAAGTAAGTCCTTTAGGTAAATAGAATCAAACTATGAATAATCAGAATGTGTATTCGCAGATGATTGATGAACAGCTAACAAAGATTTGACTCCCAAAACAATATGGAAAGAAGAACTGGAAAAATCCCAAAATGAAATCAAACATAGGAGAATTATTTAAAAGAACGGTATCGGCAACATACAAAATACAACGGAAAGGAATAGATAACAAAAAGCTAAAACAAATAACAACGTACAAATACTTAGGTGTAAAAATAGATAACCAAGGAAGCCCGGAAGAAGATGTTAATGGGCGAATAAGCAATGCGTCACGACTGTATCACAGCTTAAACAGATCATTTATCGGCAAGGGAGAAGTAAGCAAGAAAACAAAGATGCTGGTATATAAAACGATATTCAAGCCAAACCTACCTTATGACAGCGAGAGTTGGGCATTAAACAAATCAGTTAGAAGTAGAATAAATGCCATGAACATGAAATATCCCAGAAAAGTCAAGGGAATCACGAGGCGCGACAGGATAAAGAACAGCACGGTAAGAGAAGAATTACAAGTAGAGTCAATAAACAATATACTGGAAAAGAACAAACTGAAGTAGTTTGGCGATATCTGCCGAATGAATAACAACAGGGAAGCAAGAGTACAGAACAGGAGAGGGCGAAGCAGACCAAAGAAGACCCGGAACGACGAAGCGGTGGAAATATTCAGGAAGAAACAAACAACGTGGATGGAAGCAAAGATCAAGGCCAGGAATAGAAGAAAATGGACTGAATTTGTGCACAACACCGTACTACAATAACAGATTATAGGAACACCGAAATATTAGAATATAGGAGCTAAATTTGTATATACATATATAATCTAGCCCTTCTACCAGATGATGTAACTCTTACAAAATGCTAAATCTACAGCTCCTATATTGTAGATTGCAAATACGTTTTTATAAGCTTTAATTTGCTAAAGCTCCTTTCAGCAGTAGCCTCTGTAATTGGTACTGTTAGTAAGATTCTCAGTTCTACCCATATGATTGGGACCACATTTTCCAAATTATTTATTTTTAGGAATTGTAGAGTTTCGATTGGTGATTTAAGACTTTCTGGAAGTAATAAGTAAGCACTTTACGCCACTTCTGGTGACACCGGATATGTAATTGAACTGCCGGGGGGGTTACTGCGTATTAATAAATCCATTATCACACACTATTTATTAAATGAGTTACTAGTTACTTCGTCGTATATAAAAGTTAGGTTACAAAAACAACAATGAATACAACGGTAACCAAAGTGCTATTTTCGCGACCTTACCTGAAACGTACCACGTAACCTATTACCGCTGACGTCATTAAGGTAACCGCTATTGGTTCATTGGTTACTCGCCAAAAAATGCTTAATGATGTCAGTGGTAATAGGTTACGTGATACGTTTTAAGTATGGTCGCGAAAATAGCAATTTGAATACCGTTGAGTATTGTTGTTTTTATAACCTAACAAGATGTCAATAGATGTAGATTCGCAGCGTCTGAATTGACGTTTAAACTAACATCCATGCCTTGATTGATCCACCTCCTCCATGTTTTTGTTTTTGAGTGCAGCACAAACGTAACCTTAAAATCGTAACCGCTTGTTACCCACCTCTTCGGCCTAATCATAAAATGTGTTCAACGGTCACAAACAATGTCATAATTGTAACCTGGTTACAACTATTCCTATCGCCAAAACTACGGTACCAATACCAGCGGTTACCGTTGAACAAGCAGTTACTCACCAAAAATTGCTTTTAGTTAGCTACCACACATGAACTATTTACTTGCGCCTAGTATTCTTTCATACTGTTTAATAACAACTGAAAATTAATTTACTTACTACAGCAACACATTTACAGCAAACTATGTTTATTTGTGGGTGCAACACAGGTTTAATAACTACAAATTATTGTATACTTACGATAAATAAACTTATATTAGCAACATAGTTTAATTGGACGATTTTTCTCAGTGAAGGACCTCGTAAGTTATGTTCTATTTGAATACCTTAAATTGTTACTTTTATTTATATAGTTCTTTAATTTTTTCATTGCATAAGATATAAATTGGCCATTATTTAAATGTAAAAAATTATTTCTCACGATTTTTCATTACCATAACCAAACTCATGAATTTCCTATTTTCTAGTATGTTAACATTACCCAACACCGGTATAAAGGTAATAAAAGTAACGTGTTGTTGTTTAGGACTGGTCAATTTTGTAGATTATAAAGAACCTCAATACTCCCAACACAATTCCTGCGTATTTCCTTTATCTTAGTCATTACCGAGGTATACAAAGTAAATAGATAAGAAAAAGAAATTACTAATAATTTTAGAGATTTTTATCACTTAGTAAATAAGTAAAAGCGATTCAAACGACCGTTACCGTAATAGCAAAGTTAACTATTCTAAAATTGTAATGAATAAATAGAAGTTTAAAACTGAAACGACCTTTGACCCTTATCAGAGCACGTTTTAAAAATATACATGATTTATTAGTCGGGTCTTTGAAAGATAGCCCGTTAGAAGTACAAAATTTATTAGTAAAATATTTCATTGTTATAAAGCATATAAAAAATGGTAGGTAGTACGGTGTTTTACTAGATTTATTATAATACTTGGTAATTTAAGGAGTTGATCTGAAAAAACTTTTTCAAAACCATTACTTAATTCTAACCAGGGTCATACACCTATGTCCAAATTAAAGTATAGGAACTATTATGTTAGGTATTCGCTAGATTAAATCCTGTCATAGTTTGACTGAACGCTTCTGATACACCTGTCAATAATCAATTTGTAGTCAACTTTACAGCACTCATCTAAACAGCTGATCGCATGTGTCGCATGGTAGACAGGGAATAAACCGAATAAACAAGCGATAAATTTCAACTTAATTAAGGCATTGGTTGAAACCGATATGACGGAAATACGATGATGAACATTCGAAAACGAAATTTTGACGATAGGATTAGGTAATAGGCCGCGAATATGTCAGCGTTTGACACGAAAATAAAGAAATTGGATATAACATGTAAGCAGGGTGAGTCGTGTATTGCATAACCTAAAACTTTGACATTTGACGCACATTGCATGCAGAATGAATTACAAAGATGTAAACTATTTTCTAGAGGCTAATATGAATTCGCACGACGTTCCACAGCACAAATCGAAATCGTATCCGGAATGGAGGGAGTTCGCTTGCGGCTGTGGTGCGGCCTTTATCAACATCACTATTACCTATCCGATCAACAAACTCATCTTTCGACAGGTAAATTGTGTGTGTGGATTTTAAATGGGTAAGGTTAGTATTACTTGCGTTATAGCAACTACAATTTTTAGAGGAACGAAGGACATTTTATACTTATTTGTGCTTTTAAATAACATGATTCAAGATTTACTTTGTAACATATATCTTTTTTATTTGTTAACCATTGTATTTATGCAAGATAATTGCCAAAATTATGTGGCGCGGTTGTTACAACTGGTAATATATAACTTTAATCCTTGGGAATGCTTTACGTAAGCTAGGATTATCATGGAAGAAGATACCACAAGTAGGTATTGATAGTCACACGACAGAAACTAAAAGAATATGCAGTACAAAGGATGGTCTAAATGTAGAGAAGTACGCAATATTTCCTTTTCAAACTTTGGTCACCAAGGGCAATTAACTGTATAGACATATGTATTAGGGCACCCAAAGTTATCTTCTGAATAATTGAATTAGAGAATTATGACTTGTTTTATTTGATTTAGAGCTGAAATACATGGACAGTTTAAAGCTGTTGATGTTGGCAAATTTATGCTGCTAACGAGTTGTCCGTTACAACAGCTGTCAGTAGCTTCAAGTTGTTAAGTCCAACAACGTTGCACTGCCAGGATATATCAATAAAATAATCTTAATTCCATTTTGTTGTTACCAAATGCATAATTTAGGAATGTATCAAAAATAATGTTACCTTTATAAATACATGCGTAAAAATTTTGGGAATATCCTTTTGCACTAAATAAAGTTGTTGCATATAGAGTAAGAAAAATTAACGTGGAATATAATTAATGTGGTATATGCTTAGATTAGAAGGTTTGTTTGTATTGGAGGCATGAATATGCAAAAAAAAGTATTTTAAAATCTAATTTATAGGAAATTTATAACGTTACGCTCTTGAAACAAAATGATAAACTCAATTTTTTTGTATATTACGCTGAAGAACGCGATCTTTTGGTCATTTTAATTCCTATTTTACATATACCTTATTCGATACAAATAACTGGTAAGATAAATTCACGCATATCAATTAATGATGCATGAGGCGCCGATTTCCAAAAGCGGCTATAAATATATTTTAACAAATTTCAGGAGAGCCAATAATTTACTGTAAAAAAAGTATAAGCTATAGAAAAATAGCAATAACACTAAAAATTGAATAAAAAATAAATATTAGGGTACAAGCTATCACCAAAAAAGTATTTCAGAAAATAGGCTCCCCTGAATAGTGCAAGGCGCCTCAATCACTAACACATTCATAACGTAAACGTATTGTTGCATTTGAATTTTTAGAGATGATTGAGAAAAACTCGTGCAGTTGGGAAAAGCGCCATCTGGTACGTTTCTTGAACATTAACGGGTGGCATAAATTACGACGTCTTAAACAACGCTGAATGCCCTTTCAAATGAGTCCACACTTCTTTAATTCGGGTAAAAACTGCAGAAGTTATAGCAGGTTTAGTTTTACATGATTCGGCAACGCCTACTACATTTATTATTCACAATATGACAAAACGTCTTTAACCAAAATGTTGCGTAATTAATTAAGCTTTTTATTAAAGCGTATAAAATCATAATTAATCCTGGAACTTTTACCTGTTAATTTAAAGTTTACTGTTGGCCCTAGCAACCGCGCCCCCGTGGTCAAGATTGGAATTTAAAAATATTTTCATTAAGTTTCCCTTCGCCACTTTAGTCATGAAATTTTTTTTCCCATCACTATAGTAGTACTATTGTAGTTTCCAAGATATCGCCGGTCTCCACTCTTAGTGGGATACGCCATATATATAACGAAATTGAGACAATATACATATTTTATTAATAACAAATATGTATATACTCTACTTAATGTAGTAATTAAAAAATGTTTATAAATAGACGGTGTAGATATAATTACTTAAACAGGCTAAAATAATTTAGACGGGCCAAACGGGCCTAAATTTCCTAACGGCGGGCGTTGTGCCGAGCTAATGAACGCAACGGGCGGGTACACTCCATACTGTAGCGGGCGACGGGTGAGCCGTGAAAAATAGGCCGTGCTCTACTCCTGCACTCTATACTATAAAAATGTGTTAAGAACATTGAAATCTACATTAATGACAATCAAAACTAAAGAGATGGAAAGTCATAATTATCCAATGATTTGTGTTAAATAATACAAAAACAAGGAGATTGGTACGTATAAGGCAATCCGTGAGGTACCTTTGAAGCGCAATCATGTCTGTAAGTCTGCGAATGCGTTCATCAGGCGTTTATCCCAGCCCCATGTTAAATTTAGTCCACTTGTGGTCCTAATTCTGAATTTGAGTTTAAATTATATCAACAATTACAAACGACACCGTTTCTGAGGAAACGTTTGCTAGCGCATGAGCGTTTATCAACAACTACCATGATATAAATACAATAGGTATAGCCGTGCGCATCTCGATGACGCGTATTCGAAAACTGCACAGGGACGAATTAGTACGTACTCAGGGTTATATTTTAAAATATTCGAAATAAATGTTTACTCTTACATTGAATTAGAAAGAATGACTTATGTGAATAAATAGCACGTAATAGTATATTGATACTTACCACAAACATGAAAACAATAATTTAAGTAGTAAGTGCTACAGTTTGGGTGATTATAATTGTTAGATTTTAATATAAAATTAGGTTGTTATGTCGTACCCTTAGGTTTAGCTGTATATGAAGTTCGTTACTGTTTATATCTCGTTCATTTTCCCTTCACTTTTGAAATATTATATTAGACTTTTGCTTTATCTATACAAAATTGTGCTTAGATTGTGTAAGAAGTAATAAAATATGCACGCGTTAAAGCAAAATATGCTTTGGCCTTTACGTAATGAAGCTTCGTACTGAACGATATGAAAATAAAACAGTATGTAGTAATTAAAAAATGAGACGTGTTGAAGCTGCAGCTACCTTAAGTTAAACATAGTGGAACAGGAGTTGTAAAAGAGTGTGATTTCTCGTTTTCTTGTCAAATGTTGTGTTATAGTTTTGCCAGAAAAAAAGAATTTACAACATTATGGTCAGATATTTGCAGGTACTGCAAAATTGAAAAAGAATGTTTAAAATGTGTATTTCAATGTCACAATGTTAACTAATACATTATTTATAAATATGTAAATACAGCAGACGCTCGATAATGTGAACTAATTCAAACCAAGTGTGGTTCACATTATCGAAATGTTTACATTAGCGAACGTGATTTAAATAATAAATGATTTATTAAAAGAAACGTTTAATACATACATATTTATAACAAAATAAACAAATATTCTAACAGCGATAAGTATTTTTTAATTAGAAGAAAAATAGTTAACAATTTTAGTCTGCGTAAATTTGCGCTTAGCATTGTCTTCCAATGCCTGCGTCCGTAATTTACAAAGACCTAAAATATCCGTGTATGATACTTCTTTTCTTTCAGCCCAATCTAAAGCTTAGTTAAAAACTTGTATAGCTTGCGCGTCAGTCACTACACTTCTGATTTCAGTGAGATCGTCCTCCTCGTTCTCACTGTCCATATCTTCCTCCTTATTAGCATCATTCGTCTGCTTATCTTCGTTCCAAAAATTAATATCAGTTGGAGTACAAACAATGTTACGATTCACTATTTTCAATAAATCAACAACATCCAATGACGCACTAATAACAATATCAACGTTGGATCACAAACGTTCTCTAATTACGCTTAAGGGAACATTGTCTTCTTCATCATCTTCATCATTGGTACAAAAGAGATTGTTCCAACATTTTTGAATAGTTTGCTGATTAAGTTCATTGCAGGCCATATGTAAATCTAAAACAGCTTCTCGTAATGTTACTTTTTTTAAAGCCTCAGATATGTTTTCAGGATTCTTTGATAAGACAGACGAAAGTAGAAACTTTCGATAGTATAGTTTGGTGAGTCTTATTATATTCTGATCCATGGGTTGAATTAATGATGTTACGTTGGGCGGCATGTACATAACAAAAATTGACCCATCCCCGCTCCTCAGTTGTTGCTCTGGAGGATGACTTGGTGCATTATCCAATAGTAACAACGCTTTTATTGGAAGCTTCTGTTGTTTTAGGAAACTTTTTACCTACAAATTGAAAACACATCTTCAAATTATGAATAGAGCATTTGTGATAATTGATTGTCATACCTGAGGGACAAAGCGCTTGTGGAACCATTTCAGTAATATACTGCTAGTCATCCAAGCGGTTTTTGAACAGTCATAATCAACAGGGATATTAAAATTTTTAAATGAGCGCGGATTTTTTGCTTTTTCAATTACCAATGGCTTTATTTTGTGTGAACCATTAGCATTAGTGCAGGCTAGAAACGTTATTCGTTGTTTCTCCGGCTTTCTGCCCGGAGCAGATTTTTCAAATGATGCAGTATAGGTTTTCTCTGGTAACATTTTCCAATAAAGACCACTTTCATCTGCGTTGTAAATTTGTTCCATTCTTAAATCTATCTCTTTAATTGTTTTCATCAACTTTTCTTTGAATGATTGTAATAATTGTGGTTGTGCTGATAATTTCTCACCAGATATAGACCGCAGTCGAATTCCATATCTTGTTTTGAATCGTTGTAGCCAGCCATCACTAGCTACGAAATTTTCAGTTTCTTTCAGTTTTTCATTTAACAGTCTAGCCCTCTCTTTAAGTATTTCGCCACTAATTAATAAAATATTTAATTCTCAGTTACTTCAACATTTTCATAATCTTTCATTTTTTTTCCCTATCAGCAGTATAGGAACTTAATATTTTATTGAATTCCCTAACTCTTATATATATCCGTGTACGTACTAAACACAATACAACTTCCTTAGGAATATTCAAAGGGTCAACAAGGCTTGCCAGTTTGTGAAAAACCTTGTTCTTGCTTAGACAGTCCCCGCCCATGGAATTCACAAAACTTCTTTTCCAACGCTTGTGCGACTAGTAACAAATTTTCACTAGGATGGTGTAGTCTTCCTTTAAACAAGCAATAAATCCAATCATTATTTTCTGCTGGAGCGGCTAAAAGATGCTCTTCATGGAGTGAATATTGATTGCGAAATCTCCAGGCAATGTATCCTGCAATATTTTTTAAACCTTCAGCAGGGATTACATTTTCATACTGTTCCAGAAGTGCTAATGCGTTTTCGTTGATATTTGAAAAATCATTTATTTGAAGTAGTACCTCTTCTTCATCTTCATCTACATCATTTGTATCTGGCACATAATCCAATATATTTGAGATACATTCCCCATCTTCGTCAATACTAATTAGGTTTTTCAAGTACATCTTGATTTAGATGATAGGTCAGTATGTATTCTACATTAAACATATCTCATAAATGATTAAAAAGGCCAACTGATGCATTGTTAACTAATATTCCTTTCCACAAATCACTACTACCATTCCAGTAGTAGTGATTTGTGGTGCCCCACTCGTATTTCACTAATTAAATTATTCATATTATTGATGACATTTATTTGTGCTGGCATATTAACACCAAAAGCATGCTTTTTGCTACCAAATTTTTGTTTCGTATTAAAGAGATCGAACCATTTATCAAAAACATCAATCACTTCTGATGTTTTCCGCCATGGCAGACCGGCCATAAAGCCGTTTTGGCCACACCACTTAATACCTTGCGCAACTGAATGCGATAAACATTGCACGGCAGGTTTTACTCTCTACCGTTGAGTTCCAACAACATGTAAGTGGTACTGATTAATCCTCGGCGCAAGTTTTATATCACTAAACGGATACTCTAAAACTGTGGCACTGGAACACTGAAACAGTTCACTAAAACCCTTACCACAACACTTAATTCGTACTGGACGCACGTTTCGATAGCCAAGCTATCATCATCAGCAGCAAGACTGAACTAACAAGCTAAGTGAAAAACTAACCTTATAAGGAAAATAAATTATGCAATATGTAAATTTTAAATCGTAAAATTTAATGAGCCGCTTCATTGCACAGGACTATAAATAGCCTAAAGGTAAATGAGCCGAATGACGTGAGTTCAATCCTAGATTACAATGAAGCGGTTCATTGCACATGGTTAAAACTACAACTATAAATGATGTAACAAAGGATAAAGACTGGAATTTAGTGGTCCTAAATCTGAATTCATTAAGTGAGTTTTGTTTTTGTAAATTTCCATGCCTTCATAACAATTTAATTGAGAAGTACTCCTTACGTTTTTAATTAACTTTATATTATCAACATTATGGTTATTTTCAAGCATATGTAGGGCAACGCTAGATTTATCAAACCTTCTGAATTTGAGATGAGCCAAATGTTCTTTGTACCTAATTTTCATTGATCTTTTTGTCTGCCCAATATACACTTGATCACAATCTTTACATGAAATTTTGTAAATTCCTGATTTATGCATGTTATCCACTGGGTCTTTGGAATTTCCTAAGAGGTTTTTAAGGTTATTGCTCGAAGAGAAAACAATCTTGCGGTCAATCCTAGAAAAGATTTTTTGAAGACCCTTGGTGTAACATGGATAAAAGGGTAATTTAACATATTTCTTATTATTACGGCCGTCAGTGCATTCTAATGTGCTTACATTTCTAATTCTTAATCTATTCTTATGGTTCCTAATAGTATTATAGACGACATCTTCAGAGAATCCGTTAAAGTTAGAAATATTGATGATTTCTTTTAGTTCATTTTGATATCTATCTTTCGTTAAAGGAAAATGAGTAACCGGTGCACCAAAAAGTTAATAGCCGAAAGTTTGTGTTCATATGAGTGATTAGAATCCTGTAAGATGAATCTATTATTACTAGTAGGTTTCCTATATACGTCTATTTCTAACTTATTTTTATTTCTTATTACTAACATGTCGAGGAAAGGAATCCTGTTGTCTTTTTCTTCTTCGTGGGTAAATTTGATAGAGGGAAATTTTGAGTTAAGTTGTTCTATGAAATCCGTTATTGAACATTTACTGATGTCAAAGATGCAAAAAATGTCATCGACGTATCTGATCCAAAGCCGAGGGAAATAAGCGAAAGTATTCTCCAGGTCAGTTTCAAATTTACCCATAAAGAGGTTAGCCATAAACGGAGATAAGTTGTTACCCATTGCTGTTCCTTCCGTTTGTTGATAAAAAGTGTTGTTAATTTGGAAAAAGTTTTGTTTCATGCAAAGTTTTGTCAAAGAAATGAAGGTAGTAACTTCCTCTCTATCCATTTGGTTATCTAACAAAAGTGTTTCTAAATATTCCAAAGTTAAATCAACTGGAACACAAGGGAACAATGAACTTACGTCAAACGATACTAAAATTTCTTTGTCAGTAAGCTCAATGTCCTTAGTTTTTTCAATGAACTCGTAAGAATTTTTAATAGCCAAATCCGGAAATTGTACAGGTAACTGGTTCAATTTGTCAGATAACCACCTGGAAAGTAAGTAAGTTGGACTGTTGATATTCGAAACAATGGGTCTCATGCTTTTTCCGGGCTTGTGTATTTTAGGTAAACAATACATCCTAGGTAGTACTGGGTTTGATACCGTTAGTCTAAATCTTAAATTGACCCTAATGACAGCCTTACATTCTAACATGGTCTTTTTGGTTTCTGTACTCATTTTAGACAAAGGATTTTTTGATAATTTTGAATAAGAACTTTGTGACAAAGTGGTGTTGACTCGACTAAAATAATCTTCTTTGTCTAAGATGACTACAGTGTTACCCTTGTCGGATTTTAAATAAAAACAATTTTTGTTTTTTAGTCTTCTAGCAATGATTTGATCTTTTCGTGCAATGTCAGGTGCATTCCTTTGCATATTTTCCAAAATTTGACTTTTACAAGCGGTACGAATAAAATTTTTTGTGTTATCATCAAAATTACTGATCGCGTTTTCTATGCCAACTATAATTTCTTCAACCGGAGGCTTATTAAATTTCAGGTTGTATTTCAAACCTTTGTTTAATAATTCGATCTCTTCTTTGCTAAAAGACTCATGTGACTCGTTTTTAACTAATGCAGTTGGGTTAATTATCTCGGCAGGTTTCGGTTTGTTAGTGGTGACTAATTTGGAAAACTTTTTCTTGAGAACCTTTTCTTTATCTGAAACTTTCTTAACAATAACGTCTTCAATCCTGTTGAGATAATTAATCCATTCAAAATATTCTAAAATACATAGGTTGTTACAAAGTTGTAAATGTAAACTATATGCTTCTAACTCTAGTTGACTAATTTTAAAATACTGATACTTAATTTCTGAATTTAACCAACAACTTTTGGCCGAAGAAATAGCTCTATTAGCCGAACTTGATTTACTCTTGCAGTTAATTTGAATGAAATTCGGAAAAACATTAAATTTTCTACAATCTTTCAGGAATTTAATATCAGCATTAACTAGACTAATCTTACTTCTTACCTTAAAGAAACGGTTGAGTAAACTAGATCGGGAAGCCATCACACTAAACGGATACTCTAAAACTGTGGCACTGGAACACTGAAACAGTAAAACCCTTACCACAACGCTTAATTCGTACTGGACGCACGTTTCGATAGCCAAGCTATCATCATCAGCAGCAAGACTGAACTAACAAGCTAAGTGAAAAACTAACCTTATAAGGAAAATAAATTATGCAATATGTAAATTTAAAATCGTAAAATTTAATGAGCCGCTTCATTGCCCAGGACTATAAATAGCCTAAAGGTAAATGAGCAGAATGACGTGTTGTGGTAAGGGTTTTAGTGAACTGTTTCAGTTTATATCACTAGTTTCCAGTTGTACCAGTCTTTCAAAACATCCTTTATTGATGCAATCGTTGTTAACTTGAAAGCCATTATCAAATATATGATTACGTGCTAATTTCATTTAATGTGGAACATCACTAAACATGTATACATTTAAGTCTTCATTATGCGGCTGTTTGAAATAATGATTTTTACCACCTTCTGTGCCAATATTCATGGCTTTCCATAAGCTTGCGTTTTATCTCTTGAATAATATCTTATATATGCTATAAGAAAGAAACGTAATTACTGCTGTACATATAATTAAACTACTGTTCAGATTGAAATGTAGTCGAGAATTAACAAGCAGCGAACTCGATTTATTTGCGCTCAGAGTTAATTGGGAAACGCCCCGTTCAACTGTAATGCGAACAATTATGGAACAATCTAAACTCTAAACGCTTCCCCGCTTTCCCGTTTTTGAGACCACAACAATGGTGGGCGTAGGGTGTTTGTTAAATATCTACGCTGATGTTGATGGATTAATTAGCGTTCAAGATCGTTAATGGCCTTTGTTAACCTCAGACAATATTTCTGCCGTAGTTCAGAGCACCGCTAACCAGGATGTTCCTATGTTGAATAGCTGGAACAAGAGTCTTGCTGGCTGCCTACATCCGAGAGGCATCCAAGATGTAGAGAATCCCCAGGTCGTTGTGGAGCGATTAATAGTGCCTGGAGTATATTTTGGCCTGTTAGGATATCTCTCCATGAAAATCCGGCACGTTCTATTGATAACATTACATTCGCCATAAATTATAATTAAATTTAAATAATTTTCAATTTATTTAACCATGGCAAACTGAGACTGATATTAAATTATATGATATTTATGATTAAGCGGGTTTTCACAAAATATCTCCTAAACTATTAACTTTGGCAATAGCACTATACGTTTTCGCCCTTTTTGACGCAGAATCCAATACCGCTTAGAAAATAAGAAATTGCTATTCAAAAAAATCAAGATTTCTCAATTTAAATATATCTGATAGTGTCCCTTTCCTGCTGACACACCCTGTATAATTTAGCAAATTTATGTTACTATGGAAACATCGTCTCATGAACATTATCAGCAAACAGAATTTTTTTTGACGTATTACAGTAAATTGTAAGTTATTTGGAAGCCTGTAATGCACCACATCTGTCAAACTTTTTAAAAAAGATGCAATAGGGATAGAGTATGTTGCATAAGCTAATTTTAAAATTTAACAGAATCCAAATCTGACAAAAAATTGAATTGTTCTCTTTAAAATAGGGAAGTTCATGGCTACTTACGGTATAAGAGAGAGATACCAACACTTAAAAATATTTTAGCGGGTAGATAACTTTGGATACGATGTATACTAAGCGTAACGTTACTCTTTTTTTATTTGTAGATGCTACATGGAGTTAAAGTACATAGCGCGTTCCGGGAGCTTCATCACGAAGGTCTCCACTACCTATACAGGGGCATACTACCTCCCCTACTCCAGAAATCCCTCACGTTATCGGTGATGTTCGGCGTCTACGAAGAGGCGAAACGTACGCTCATGCGAACTCATCTTAACACCTATATCGTCCGAGCGTTGTCGGGACTCATCGCCGGATCATTCGAGGCGATATTCACGCCTTTGGAACGGATACAGACGCTGCTGCAAGATTCAGCATATCATCGAAACTTTCGCAACACATTTCACGCGTTCAAAGTGATCGGTTTCCAGTACGGACTGAAGGAGTATTACCGGGGCGCTCACACAATACTCTTAAGGAACGGCCCGGCGAACGTTTGTTTCTTCATCGCGCGCGATGAAATCCAGTGCTACATGCCATACACCGAGTCGGTGATTACAAGGACTTTGTTGCAATTCATTTGTGGCGCCACGATCGGCGCTTGCATATCATCGTTGTTCTATCCGCTGAACGTTGCGAAAGTGGCGATTCAAAGTCAACTTGGCGGCGAATATAAGACACTGTTTACGGTTCTGCCGAACATATATAGAGAGCGCGGTTCGAAGCTTCGCTATGTATACAGGGGCGTGCATGCGAATTGTACGCGATCATTCTTAAGTTGGGGCGTGATGAACGCGGCTTACGAAAATCTGAAGAAGATCATCTACTAGTTTAGGATATAGGCAACAAGAAGTATTAAATATACGGTCGTGAATAAAACGGCAGGTACAGATAAAATCCAAGAAAATTTATTATTTTTCATCTAAATTGACACACATAGATGTTAAGACTTTATGGAAAAGAAGTTTCATACAAAAATAGTAATCTATAAAGACGTAAAGGTCACATGGAGATCAAATCTGTTTTGTAAAATGAAACAAGCTATTTTTTTAAATTTAAAAGACAATTTATTTTGAATTAAAAAAAAAACTAGAAATTGATACAAATCAAAGTATTGGCAATTATATCAGGTTAGAGGAACGAGTACGCAACGTCTCGTATTCAACGACCAGAGTAATTTCTATGTAATACTATTTCGCTAGCTACTATGGAATGATATGGGCGGCCATCGTACTGATACCACATAATAGCTGTTACAAAACATCTTCAAGAAATGTTGATAGTGCATGTAATCTAAACAGTCTGAATATTTTAACGAAGAGAGAAACAGCAAGTTCATGTGGTGATTATAAATAGCAGTAGTGAGCAATTCAAAGAATGTTTATAACTACATGTTTTAACCATAGATCCAATTTAGTTACTAATCCCATATCCAACTCAATCTTTCGTAGATAGTTCTACCATTATCTTTTCCTAATGATAGAACTACTATATTTATTTTAATATTTCGTATTAACAGTAGTATTCGAAATATCTCATCGCATGTTAATTTTAAGTTGTATGAGAGTATGGGTGTTGACTACTCTTAGAGCTTTTACCTCTTGGTAATAATTATGACAACCATTTTATTTGCTTTCCCCATGCACATATTGCATCATTTGTGTGAAACTTTTCACCACTACGTGAATTATTTCAACATATACCACCCAGTATAACCCGGAACGTAGACTATTTTTAGACACCTCAAGTAATGTTTTTTGTTATAGCTAAAATTTGCCAACACAATTTCAAACTTTAAAGCTTGCTGAATAAAACTTCAATATAATATTCAGAAGACTTTTCCACAATAAAGAAAAACCGCAACAGCCTATACTTATTTTTCAATCGTGTTATTGCCATCTTTTTTTGTATGTATTTAAATTCGGAACGGAAGAGTAATCTTCCGGAAGGAAAAAAATCTCGTTAGCTTCTAATTTTTCAATCAATTTACGAAAAGAAACGCTCAAATGCTAAGTTACACCTGTTACAGTTTTTTGTTTACATGAAAACGTGAAACAAAAAGCAATATTTAGAAACCTCAAGCAAAGCTTCCTAATGAATCTGAAGTTTATTAGCGTAATATCAAGCATAACGTTCAATCGTTAAGTTTGTTGACACACAATTACTTTAAATCGCCAAAATTACTGCTCCACTACATTACATAAGCGCATGCGAAAAAGTATTAACCTTTCGGTTTTTTGCTTTAGGTCGTTTGTAAAATACTTAGCGTTCCCTATCTTGGATTTGAATCATTGAATGAAGTTTATCCTGTACCTTTTTATTCACATTGGATGAGAACGTGCAAATCCATACTATATATTTATTAATTCAATCGAAGCGATTACTTTTGTGATGATTTTATATTTTTTAAGATGATACCTACATATGTACCTCCATAAAAGAAACCATGTAGATAATTATTCTAAGCGATAACGTTGCTTATTTTGAGTGTACCATTGCTGTTGTACAATTAATCTTTTGTAAATGTAAACGGCTGCGAAGAATGTGATATATTTTAGTTGAAATTGTAATTGTAAATCATAGATTGTATCCTGCAAAGATAAATTATAAATTAAATTATAAACTCATTATTTAATCTATTAGGAAAATATACACTTTTCACATGTGTCTTTTATTTTGTAACCTATCTCTTAATTTTTGTCAATGGAATTGTAATTCGAAGCGACAAATAGCGACATGAAAATCGTCTCAGGTCGGTTGCTCACGAAAAAATTGCTTTTGATATTGACGGATTTTTAAAGCTTTCTATAAATACAGGGTTAGCAGCCTCCCACGCTTTGCGTGGAAACAATTCAATTTGTGAAGTATAATTCTTATTTAAAATATTTTGGCCTAAACATTCGTCTTATTATGTTTTGCGCACTGCTATCTTAAATGTTTTAAGTTAAAATATGCATCTTTCCATAAATATTTGAAATGCTTATCGATTCCTCTCTATAATAATACTAAATTTGCGACACTTTACTTAAAGTGGCAGCGTTGGCAGTAATAATAATACATCTTTATTGTCCAACAGTCAAAAACCAATTACAGGACAAATATAATAGATACATTGAATTTTCAAAAGTACAGAGCTACTATTGAATATACATATACAAGGGTAACAAGAAAGTGTAAATAGGTACAAGAAAAGGGAAAGAGTGAGTGAAGGAAAAACTGGAAAAGAGTATTAGTGGAAAGGATCAGGATAGTATTTATGAAGGTTACATGTCATGTGCGTTAGAGGAGCCTTAAGTAGCGCGTTCGTTCTATAACTAGGAACACGTAGAAGATCAGTTAAGCGAGTGTTATGCTCAGGTACTGTTATTGCTATAAGTGCTAATAGATGCGGTGAATCCATTTGGTTATTTAATAGATTATAAAGAAATCGTGCACTATAACGTTCTCTACGACTAGAAAGTGATGCGAAGAGATGCCTTTGTAATAACTGGTTGTAATCTAAGTTTCGTGCAGGGTACCACACAACCGATGCATATTCCAGTTTACTTCTTATTAATGCATTGAACAATGTTTTTAGCGGAGCTGTGGTAGTAGATGAACGACAAGATCTCAACAAAAACCCTAGGGTTTTAGACGCTGCGCTGCATACTGAAAAAATGTGTTCCGAAAAAAGAAGTTGATCATCAAATATTACCCCTAGGTCCTTCATTGTTAATTTGCGCGAGACTAGATTGTTGCCTATGTAGTAATTTTTGTGTATAGAATTGCGTACCTTAGAGTACGATACAACAGCACATTTGTTTGCGTTTATTAATAGACCATTGCTCATACACCACTTATGTATACTTTCCAGACTATCTTGTAACCTATCTGCATCAGCAATATTCGTTATTTGTCTATAGATTTTCAAGTCATCCGCATACGCCAACACATTACGGTCTAATGAGGATAACAGATCGTTGACGAAGATGTTAAATAAGAGTGGTCCCAAGTTTGAACCTTGAGAGACACCCGTGTGAATTTGAAATAGGTTGGACGAGAATCCGTTGAAGTAGACGTAGCTAGACCTATCATTGAGGTACGAAGACAGAAGCTGAATCAAGCCATTTGAGAATCCAAAACGTCCAAGTTTTTTAATTAGCAATGTGTGATCTATAATATCAAAAGCTTTGGAGAAGTCTGTATATATTACGTCGACTTGCTGTCTCTTATCCAATGCTTCACTTAAAAATTGCGTAATCGTCACTAAGTTAGTAATAGTGGATCTACCCGAAAGAAATCCATGTTGAAATGGTGATAAAAAGGGCTTGACGTATCTGGAGACTTCGGTGTATATCAAGTGCTCAAAAATCTTTGCAAAATTCGATAAAATACCAATCGGTCGGTAGTTTTCCACTTGAGTTGGATCGCCATAAGACTAGTGTTAATCTGGCGATTTTCCGTAACTTTGGAAATGCTCCTGTTTTAACAGATAAGTTAAAAATTCGAGTGAGTTGTACAGTGAAACAATTAGCACATTTACGTATTAGAAAACTCGGTACAGAGTCATGGCCAGCAGTTCTTTTAGACTTCAGATGTTTAATTCCGTCTAAAACATCATTTTCGGTGAAAAATCTTATATGGAAGTAATTTGCGAGTGTAGCCTCTTCTATTAAGCGGGCATTTTGAGAGGGTAATCGGAAGGTCTCTGAAAATTGATCGCAAAAGGCTTCCACAATATCATTGGGATTGTCAAGTTCTAAATTTTTCCAGGGATTCTCGTCGTACTACGCTTGTTGTTTAGATATTGCCAGAAAAACTTGGGATCACTCGCGATGCTGTTTCCAGCTTTTTTTAACAACCGCCTCAAACGCTTGAATTCATTGTGAGCGTTGAGAGATGAAGTTGTTCTCCATCTTCGCAGGTAAGTATTCTTTAACTTAATTAAGTTTTTGATGTGGCTGTTAAACCACCGTGGAAACGTACGATTTGTTTTGTTAATTTTAAGTACTGATTTATCAAGTAGACCGTATAATACCTCGTAAAAGTCTGCTACTGCATCGTCTACGTCAACACGCTCTTTAATGAAAGCCCAATCAGCATTTGCCAAATCCGTGTGTAGTAAGTCCCAATTAGCCCTCGAGAAGTCATACATTGCATCCCTGTTTGAAGGAAATGTTGATGGTCGATTTTCAGCTCTCACCTGCATTGCTACTCGTAGTGCAGGGTGATGTGCATCCTCAGGCACAATTGGATCATCATCGCGAAACACATTGATACCAGACTGCAAATTAGAGAAGATCAAATCCAGAATTCTACCGTTAGAGTTAAGCACATTGTTGTATTGTTTTTAACCTAACACGTTCATGAAATTCCTGAGAGCGGTACTCCTACAATCATTGGCGTTCTCGTTGAAGAATTGTGGTACGTTAAAGTCGCCAAATAATAAAACATCTTTACCTAGTAATTCAACGCATAGCACATCTAAAAATATCTCGAATTCTTCAATTTGAAGGTCAGGAGGAATGTACAGGTTTAAAACAAATATGGTAAGATGGCCAAATTTACACTTACAAGTTACAATATCAATTAAATGCGTAACATCTACATTTTGAAACATATTTACTAAGTCACCCTGAAGTGGAGTGCAAAGTGCTGTCAAAACACCACCACCAGTAACCCTACCGATGCGCTGAAAGTCTCTATCTGCTCTTAACACACTGAACGAGGGATCGAATAACTCACTGTCTGCAATGTCTGAGGAAATCCAAGTTTCGGTCAATAATACAATATCAGCATTTAGGGAAAGAGTATAGAGATAGTCGGTTTAAAGCTGTTGGACATATTTAGTTTTTCGAAAGCTTCACTATTTTTGGAACATCCTTGACATATTTGATGGTGATGTCTGTTTCACCTGCTACTTTTCGACGATTTAGTTCCATTTTTACGTTTTTGAATAAATTGGCCTGGTAAGGGGTTCTATCACAGGAAATCGACACCATTTTGAATCTATAGTTTCTTTCAGTTTCTTGCCAGACCGAAGAGCCTTAAGAACATCATCATGCAATTGAAGACGAACTTTAAGTGGTCGCTTGCTATCTAACTTTGTAGGATCGAATTTACCAAGTCTATAAGGTGTGAACTCCTGAACCGTGACATCCAGCAAACGCAAAGCCTCCCCCACAGTTGCAACATCCATCTTCTCCTGCTCACTTTTATTAACTTTCTCATTCTCCGGGATATTATAGAGAATAATGTTTGTCTTCCTTATCTCTCTCTCAGTCACTTCCTTAACAACTTCCTCAAAATCAAAAGACTTCTCCTGATTAGAGATAGACGCTTGACTAGCGGAAATTAAATCTATGCTGATTTTAATGGACTGCATTTCTTTCAGTAAAGAATCCACTGTTGTAGTCAGTTGCTCAATTTTGCCAAGTTGGAGCTTTATATCAGAGCAAGACCGACAGAAGAAAGTTATTTTACGATCTTTGTTCAGGCATTGCGCTTCAGATCTGGATAAGCCGCAACAGGGTGCGTGTGCATATCTTTTGCAAAGATCACAAGAGATTTCCATTTCGGAGGAAAGATCAAGGTCACATAAATAACAACGCGTAGACATATTTAATATGAAGGATGAAACGAGGATGCAAAACAAAGGCTAGGAAGTAGAACGGGGACACACGCTTCACACCTAAGGGGCCTGCCTTGGTGACTAACGTACAAACAACAAACAAAGAAGGCCACGGACAAAACTAGGAATGATCAATAAATATGGATAACTCTGTATAACATGAAGACTAGCGATGCTAGCTACGAAAAGGAAAAAGAACTCAAAATAGAAAAAAGGAACGTAACAAAAAGGAGAGAAAAGAATGAATGTTTGGTACACCGAGTGGATTAAATTCACGAAAAATTAAACGAAAAGGTGACTAACCGTAGGTTTTAATGAAGGAAATCAATTCTGTGCGAAACACACATGAAACTGATACCAAATAAGCAATTATTAGGTATATTATATTCACTTATAAAACAAATATATGTAGCTCTTTCACACCAGTTCAAACCCAACTGAAATTTGATGATCCAGACGCAGTATTATAGAACAACACACACGGAAAACAATATAATCTAATTCAAAACTTCACATCCACATATCCGTTTACTTTTTTTATAATTTCCATGGAAAATCGTCACCTATTTTCAGCTCTTCTTTCCGTTATTTCTTCCAATTTTAGTCGAGGTTATAAATTACGTAACTCTTTTATTTTTTTCTTCCAAAGGAAGTCTATTAAAATCACTTTAAAATTACACCAAAGGTTATTATAAACACAAGCACTTGTCACTACATAGAAAACACGAGAAAAATCTGTACTGAACTTTGTTTCATAGCTAAGACTGGGCCGCGAAAATTGTGCGTCCCACCCCTATACATACCATATATACATTGCCATAGCAACTAAGGCCGCGATTTCATCGCGTCCCAAATATTTCATTCCAACTTGTACGTTGTATGTATGTAGTATGAAATATAATTCATTTTACAATATACATCACGGAATAAGTTGGAAGCCGCGGGATATTAAAACTGTATTTTCACAATAATTATGTAATATAAATGTGAATAATTTTGTTTATAAATTGAATTGAATTTTTAAACGATATATCAGGAAGGGCGGGCGGCCTTGCGGCATTATAGACACACCGCCCCTGCTCAAGCCTGTCTTTAGGAGTGTAGCTTTGTATACGTACCAATAATTAGTGAGATTCTTCTTTGTTCTTTTTAGTTGATTCTTGCAGGTTTCTGTGTTGCGAGCATAAAAACAAACATCTTAGACAAAATCAAAGATCTTTAATGGGTCAATAATAACATTATATGATTAATATATAAGAATACATTACTAACGTTAAATCAGTAAGGTCAAGTCATAGACACATATCTTGAATAACCGACAAAACAAAAGAAGTATCACATACAGTCCTCTGGATGACAAGCGCGTATCCCAGTTCGCCATCTTTGCATCGACATATCGGGATATCCTTTCCGTTTCGTTCGATTGCGATTGCTTTTTTTAGTTTTTTATTACTCGTTTCTTTTTTCGTTTTGAATAATCATTTACGTATCGGTACAAACGTGATTACAAATTTCTTCAAAGTCGTGCAACTGACATAATTACAAAGGAAAAAAAGCAGAATGTTCAAAGAAAAGGTCATTAGCATTATTAAAATATCCTAATTACCATCGTACGAACATTTACGTAAATACAAAATTACTTATCATTTTATTTTATTATATGACGTATGTAGGCATGCGCAAGAAAGGGATGGGGGGGGGGAGGGGGGGAGCGAGGAAAAGGGATCGTTGTCGGAAGGATATTCCGATATTTGGCGATAGACAAGCTGCTTAATGTTTCTCCCCTTTTAACAAGGATTGTTTAAAGCGACGTGTAAAGCTTGCTGCAATTCTGGCCTTAAAGCCGAGACGACGTTCTGGAATAACGTAGCGTTGGCCTGGACCTGCTTGATTATATTCAATATCCGTTGGCTCTCCTGACTCGTCGGATCCATTGCGTCCCTGAAGAAGGCCTCGGCGAATATGCTAATAATACGAGGTATGTTGCCGTTACCTAACGAAAAAAGAAACCATGCAGCCTTAAAATAATATTATACGTATTATATGCTAACGTATTCGTAAACATAACAACATACTTTGTGTATAAAAGGACCCAATTTACATGGTAGTGCAGTCTTATACGAGACTCGTAGATCGATGACTTTCATTAGACGCGCGGCTTTCGAATGAATTTGTGCTAGCCTCTACATGGTAAACTGGACAAATTATATTGATATTTACATATTAATATTTTAAACCCTGCTTTTAAATTATTAAGATGTAACAATAATAATTTTGATGGTTATTTCAGTCGAAAGCGTTACATTTTCATATGCAACTACGGGACTGATGTTCCACGCAAGCATCCCCAGAGTGTTTTTGGACATCCTTACGTATCGATTGTTACAGCTTAATTTTAAAATTTAACCGTCCATGGTTATCAATTAATTTCGTACCAGTATTACTTTATGAAAAATGTTCTTTTTCGCGTAATTCCTCAATGTGATTACTATTATGTTTCGAAATTTAATTTCTGACGAAACTACATTGTGAAAAACTGATAATATAAGATTGGATAATTTTGCACATTATGTTACACTACATTACCGTAATGTCACCTAAAAATCAATTGTGTGCATGTTTAATAGCTTTAGACACCTTTAAACCGATACGATTCCCTTCATAAATGAAATAATAGAATTTGCAACTAAGGCTTGTTAAATTTGCTGCTTAACAACGACCACTATGGTTTCCATTAAAGAAAAGTATGTCAGTTCTCAAAATCTTAAGAAGGCACTAAACAAAGCTATACCTCGTTAACTTCCACATAAAAAACTATATGGAAAATATTTAATCTTTTTTCGTATCTGGTTTTAAATTGTAGCAAAGTAAGCAAAATAGAAATTGGAAATCAATTTTTACGAAAGTTTTGGAAATGGTAAAATAAATCCAACATTGAGTTTACTAATGAATTTACTTGCAACTCATATCGAATTTGAGCCATGCATAAATATTTGTTTATTATTATCATTGGTAAAGCATGCTTGTCCAGTTCGACCAGCGTTACAAGTAAACACGCTGTAGATTCGAATTCTAACGATGTCTAAACAAGAGGCAAGTAATATAGAAGAAACTATGACAGAACTAAGTTAACTTAAATTTGTTAAAAGATGTTCGGCCGGAAGTTGAAACGGAACTACGCATAATCATTAAAATTACAGTTGTTATCATGAATGTTTGCATTGGCGTCATAGTAACGTATGAGGTAAGTAGCATATGAATTAAAAATTATAACATGCAGGTGTCCCAACTGTCTTTATTTGACATAAATATATAATAGTTGTCAAAATATTTGAATTTATGTCACTGCAGTCAATTGTAATACGATTTTAATTTACATACAAGATTAAATATTTTTTTATAAGAAAAATTACACACCATAAGCCTATGTATTTGTCTATGTGTTATCAAAATATGTGTTCAGGAAAAGTGAATGAAAAATGTTTCCCAAGATTCTATAAATTTTATAAATATGTAAACAATATACAAACTAAGATTACTTTAGGGTAGGAATTAAATATAAATATCAACAAAACGAAAGGTAAATAATACGGGAACTTAGAAAATAAAATATTCAATCTGATTCGTCTTCGCTGTGATATCTAGAACCGCAATTAGCAGTTACCATATATTCCTCCAGATTTGCTTCCCATTCATATCACTTTTAAAAGTTTTTCTGCGTGTTCGACACAATTTCTTTCCACATATTTAAGACTTCCTGGTCTCCATATTCATCCAGCCAATATGTTTATTATAATAGCATTTATTACACTTGAATCAAAAATGGCAGCAGTAGCTGCAGCAACCATCCCAAAATCTAAAATACGATGGTTCGGTGGCTTACAAGGCCATCAAATTTTGCTTACTATGAAAGATATTCAATCTTGGATATTAGAGCTAGCTGTCGAGTTGAAGCTTATACTTCAAATTGAAGTACTATACTTCAAATTGAAGTACCTACAGATGAGAATTAAAAAAAAGATCAATTTTTTGATTTTAAGGAAGAACCAGAATTCGAAATAATAAAGTATCTAAATCAGCATAGATCTACCATATCAATGTTAGATTATTATCTTACAGTGAAGAAAATCTTTACTAAATATAATTCAAAGTTATATTCTTCAGCTACAGTTATTTTCTTTTATTTAAACTATAAAAGCACCTAGACGACATGCTTTGAGCGACACAAATTTTGAGAAACTAGTATCGCTCAAAAGTAACGCATTTCGTTTAAACTGCCGTTAGTTCGTGTTTGAGTTTTCTTTTTTGTTTTTCTCAGATTTTCATTTATAATTTTATGTCGTAGTACTTGTAGTTACATATTGTATTATGTTTCGCTTTTTAAATATAAACTTTTTATTGTAAAAAGATTTTTTAATTCCAATTAAGATCCACGGTTTTTTAAATTATGCCTCTCATTCTCTCAACAGTCTCAATAATTTAGTAGCAAGTTCAGAGGAAGAATTGTTCAATTTGTTTACTCCAGTTTGAAATGCTTTGATGATTGCGTTTTTATTATAGACAGATGATGTTTTGCTTACTGATTGCACGGCACTGAAAATAATTTATTGTCACTTAAATTATGCCAATGTAATATTTTTAGTTCATGTTCAGATGCGTAAAAAGTGTATATTTTTATTTAGCTGAGAGTGTCACCAATAATCTCCGTTTTTCTTTAACCCTTCGTTAGTGTTGTGGGGCATGAGATGCCCCAATCTTAGTTCCTTCGTTCTCTATTTGACGCCGTCCCTGAGCGCCCGCACATGCTCAGTACGCTCGCATAAAATCTGGTCAGATGCGATGACGCATCTATCCGGTGTCTTTTTTCTGTCAATTGTGTGTTACATGTGAACAAAGGCGGTTGGGGTATATGATACCCCAGTACACTAAATTCGATAGGATTTTGTGAAATTGATTTTTTAAGGTAATACTTGACTATTATTACTTTTCACAATTTCAATTACTAAAATAGCTATACACCTTTCGTAGAATGTCTTACGAACAGGACCAACAACGGATGTAGGCTTTATGAGACGAGTTTGGCGCGTTATCTGATGATGGGTCGGAGGCTGATGATGAATCAGTCGGCGAAGGGGAGCTCCCGTTGTTCGATATAACAAACAAGGAAACTCAGATACAAGAATGGAGGGATGGAGAGGGGAGAAAACCAAGAACACTAGTCTGGTACACAGATGGGTCCAAAACGGGCACTACGTCTGGCGTTGGTGTATATGAGGAAAACCAGGGATACAAAGTATGTGTATCACTTGGGCGATACACCACGGTATTTCAAACAGAAATATATGCTATACAAACCTGCGCGTGGGAGAGTCTGCGTCGGCGACCGCAGGGTGAGACGATGTGCATTCTCTCTGACAGTCAGGCAGCCTTAAAGGCACTAGCATCTTATCGCATAACCTCCAAACTAGTATGGGAGTGCCTGCAAACCCTAATGGCTCTGTCTAAACACAACAAGGTCACACTGGTGTGGGTGCCAGGGCACAGGGGCATAGCGGGCAATGAAATTGCAGACCAGCTAGCGAGGGAAGGTTCAAAAATTAATTATATAGGCCCTGAACCGGGTCTAGGTATTACCAAGAGTGCAGTGCGTGGTGCAATTAATGAGTGGATTATAACACAACACCAATTAAATTGGAAACATGCAGCTGGACAAAAGCACAGCAAACGGATGATGGGAAGACCGTCGCAACATCTGACTGCTGACCTGCTTGAATTAAACAAAATACAGCTTAGAGCAGCAACATGTCTATTAACAGGACATGGCTGTTTGAGAGGCCACTTGCATAAGATGGGAATCTACAAAGATGAGCCCTTATGTAGACTTTGCAATGAGGAGGAGGAAACAGCCTCTCACATTATTTTCGAATGTGCAGCGTTAGCTCAACGCAGATTCGCTATGCGAAGCACAATTGAACTACCAATGGAGAAAGATTTACTACATAGGCTGTTAAACCTGATTGCGGGAACTAACCTGTTTAAGTAAAACAAAACCGAAGCAGGAATAATACAATAAGCTATTAAGCTTCAGTGTTAGGGATGTAAAGACCAGCCCTGCTCTGGTAGAAAATCAATCAACCAATCAATCAATCCATCAATCAATCAGATACAAGAAGAAGCAGAAGTAGAGGAAGATGCAAATTTGGAACTCACCGATAATGAAGAAGATTTTTTTGTTGACGCAAATAATGTCAGATGGTCTGAAAAAACATATCCAAAAAATGTGAAAACACGTTCAGAAAATATAATTACCCATCTTCCCGTGGTGAAACTGATTGCAACAAACGTATACACAATTCTGGAGTCTTGGTCTTTATTTTTCACAGACAAGATGCTGAATTATATTACAGAAAATACAAATGTGAAACTACTGATAGTATTACAGTCATATGATACTGCACATCAATATTTGGTGAAACCAACGGATATAACAGAGTTGAAAGTAGTTCTAGGCTTACTTTATTTGGCTGGATTGTATAAAGGTAACAGACAGAATCCAGGTGATTTTTGGTGTACGGATGGTAGTGGAGTAGTTATTTAGAACCACCATGTTAAAACAAAGGTTTTATATATTATTACAATCGATGCGTTTTGATAACATTCAAAATAGAGCTCAACGACGTGAAATTGACTAAAGAGCGGCAATTAGAGGTATTTATGACCGATTTATTGAACAATGTCAGAACTGTTATGCTCCTAATGAGTATCTCACAATAGATGAGAAATTGGAAGCATTTTGGGGTCGAGTTTCGTTTCGTCAGTACATTCCCAACCGTCGAAATATGATCTAAAAGTTGTTGCTCTTGTTGGGGGATGCAACCGGAGGGACCATATAGAAAAAGCATTTCTCCTAATGATGTGGTAAAACGACTTGTTGATCCTGTTAAGGGTACCAAAAGGAATATCACGTTTGACAACTAGTTTACCAGCTATCCACCGATGATAGAATTATAAGATGATTGCCATCTTACTTCTGTAGGCACGGTAAAAAAGAACAAAAGACACATTCCTCGAAATTTATTGTCAATAAAAAATAGACCAATATGTGGTTCTCTATTTGCATTTCAACCTAAAATTACGGCTGTTTCATATACTCCTGAAAAAAATAAAAATGTCAGTCTATTTTCTACACTAAATCACACTGACGAGTATATTCCGGAAAGTTTAGATAAGCAACTTCCAGAAGTAATTGAATTCTATAACATGACAAAAGGGAGGGATGGATACGCTTGATGAACTATCTGCGGATTATAGTGTCGCAAGAAATAGCCGACGGTGGACAGTGACACTTTTTTACTCTCTACTCAACACAGCAGGTGTAAATGCGCAGATAATATACAAAACAAATACTGAAGATTATGGTATGAAAAGGCATTTATTTTTGAAACAGTTGGGTATGTCGTTGATAGAGGACTATCGAAAAATAGGGCAGAGTAACCCTCGAATTCGTCGCGATTTACGCCAGGATGTACTAAGGATACCTGAAGAACCTCAGGCTAAGAGACAGAAAACAAGTTCCAGATGTTTGAAATGTCCTCGTGAAGAAGACCGAAAACTCTTTTATATCTGTAGAAGGTGCCATGTTCCCATATGTCTAGATCATGTAAATGTGTATTGTGAAAATTGTGCTGACTTTGAATAATCATAGATTTTTTATTTTTTTATCATATTTCAATGCGGTTTTTACACATTTTTCAGTTAATCTTTCTGTTTTTATAAAATATAAATTGATTTCTTACAATACATAAAAATTTTGTACGATTTTTAAAAATAAATGGGTGTTCTTTCCACAGAAAAAAATCTATCACTTGAAAGAACGTCGGTGTATAAATTATTTAAAGTGTTTTAGCTTTAAAGTAAATGTCCCTATTTTTCTGACACAGGCAGAAAACTTGTTCCAAAAAATTGAGAAAATTATCTGCAAGATAAATAAACTACAGATTTTTCTTTTTGGTGTATCCCATACCCCACAATAATGGTGCCACTATTTTCCAGCACACTAACGAAGGGTTGATGAAACTGAGTTATTTACTGGAATTCCATCCATTAATTTTGCAGTTATTTTTGGATCGTCTAAATCAAACATAAAAAATTAAATAGTAATAATAATAAACCCGTTTATTTCAAATACAAATACAACAAAGTAAATGTTCAAAACAAGTCATGGAGAAAAAAGGACATAATACTTAAAACGAAAATTTAGAAATGATTAATTAACTATTTGACAGAAAGTCGTTTAGATTATAACAATTTATCTCTCGTAAATAACATTTCAGATTTTTTTTAAATAGATGAAAATTGTTAACACTTTTTATTTTGGGTGGTAAACTATTATAAAATTTACAACCAATAAAATAAGGACTCTTTTGATAGATAGTCTTTTTGTAAGAGGGAGGTAAAAGGTAGTCATTCGTACGAGTATGGTATTCATGAGTGTAATTATATCGGGACAATTCGTCCCTGTATTTGAAAACAAATAGCAGTGTTTCATAAACAAACAGATCGTAAACCGTGAAGATGGAGTTACTTTTAAAAATGTTCCTACACGACTCTCTATAGCCCAAACCAAAGATTGTTCTAAGAGCCCGTTTTTGAATTTTAAAAACTCTATCAATGTCAGATGACATGCCCCAATTGATTACACTGTAACGTATGCAAGCTACAAAATTAGCATAACAAAATGTTTTTAAGGTATCTACATTGCAGCAGGTTACTTTCAATTGACTCAGAATAAAACAAGTTTTTGAGAGCGTTTTACATAAATCATCTATATGTAGGGATGAATTTAAATTTTCATGGATTATTAAGCCTAAGATTTTCGTCGATGATTCAACATTCCATGTATCGCCGTTCACATTTATTTGCGAAATTAATTTATTTTTATTGTGAAAGTAGAGAAACTTGGTTTTGTCATTATTAATAAGAAATCTGTTGTTTGTCATCCACGCACAAACATTAGAAAATATGATTTGTACCTTACACAGCAACTCGGCTACATTGGAAGAATTTACAAGAATGCTTACGTCATCAGCATAAAGGACTATTTCTTGTGCCTGGGGTAAATTTAAAGGTAAATCATTTATATATATATTAAGAAAAGTGTAGGGCCTAAAACAGACCCTTGAGGCACTCCAATGCCAGTATCGACAAAAGACGATTGGGCGCCATCTATTTTTGTACTTTGTTTTCTATTTGAGAGAAATGAGTTAAACCAAGCTAAGGAAACCCCATTAACACTATAATACTGCAATTTATGTAGTAAAATTTTATGATTGACAAGATCAAATGCCTTTGACAAATCTATAAAGATACCCATACAATGTATATTACCGTCTAAATTACTATATTTATGTCTTAAGAAATTGAAAAGAACTGTATTAGTAGATTTGTTTGGACAGAACCCATGCTGATTAGGACATAGTAAATTGAAGGACATTAATTATTTAATAAGTTTTTGATTCATAATGGTTTCGTAAATTTTAGAGAATGTATAAACTCTACATTTTGAATAAATCTAAAACGAAATGTTGTTATTGGTCATTTATTAATTTACACTTTACTCTATTTTAAAATTACTTAAAAATATATATTTTAGTACATTATTGTACTGTAGTATCTAAATATCACAATACTTGGAATAGTTTAAAAATACTTGAAGTACATTCGTTTATTCTAAGTACATTACATCCTTGAAGTAGTTTAAAAGTACTTAGAGTACATTCAGTTTTCAATCGAAACTATCGTACCGGTATTTTTCCGTTATATCCACGTACCCCTATAGAATTTTAACTTAAAAAAAGCGGTATAACTTTATATAGGTAGATAAAAATACCGGTATATTAAGATGTATTCACCGGTCATTTTTGAGGTTTTCTTATTCAATTATTTCAAATCGTAAAATTATTTGAATTACTATATTTTTACAAGCACATTTAAAACAGCAATTTAAAAGGAAATGTAAATTCACGAAAATAAAAATTAAGTCAGTAAAAAATATTTTCCTTTTTATAGCATAAATCTATACTTTTGGCGTTAGCTCTAAGTATCGAAATATCATTCAGAATGTTACGGGATACATTGTAGCGTAAAGGCGACAATACAATTTTAAAGAAGAGAACAATCTCTTAAAACTAACTTGAGTTGCCGGCGCTGATAACGCGATTCGGCTAACAAATACAATTCGCGTATGCTGTTAATTTTTGTACCAAAATTATAAAATGTCTTCTTTAGATTTCCAACGAGGGTATTCTAGTTAAAGCAATACAAATCGCAGTATTAATATCGTTAATTTAACAATACCCTATAGTTAACACTGTTAAATGAAATAAATGTCTTGTTGATTTCCCATAACTACGATTACAATATTGTTAAGCGTAAAGGTGACTATACCGATTTATTAAATGACACTGTTATCTTGGAACAATACTTCAACAACCGCGCTTTTTTTTCAATAGTGCATGAATAAAACGTACAGTTACCTAACACAAATCGTCTTCTGTTTATGTATGTATTGTGAATGTGATTTGTCTTGTCAGTTATACACATTGGGAAAATATGAAATTAGCTATATCTACAGTGTGTAAAGCGATGGGGTATACAAGAGGGAACATTTTTTTAATATTGATTTTTGAAAAAAAATTATTCTTCATGATATTTTTGCTTGCTTTGAAAGTACTAGTAATGTTTCGAAAATCTAAAATTTATTTCTAGTAATCTGTAAAAATAAAAAACTAATTTTTTTATTGTAAGTTATCATTCTACATTATAATGAAGATAGCGATGATAAATTGTTTTCCTCAAACTCACGTTTATTGCTGTCAAACTGACGTTGCAAAAATGCTAACGTTACAGCAAAGAATTTATTTAGTTAAATGTTAGGGTATTGGCGATGTATCATATCAGTACGCAATTAATTTGTTTCATCAAAAGTATCCAGATGTTGCTGTAACAAAAATAACTCTTAAGAAATTAATTGCAAAATTCGACGTAACAGGATCGGTGGTCGACAAAAAGAAGATAAGAAAGATGTACAATGAGGAAGATGCGGTAACTGTTATGGCATTGCAGACCGTTGAAGACAATCCAGGTTTATTACAAACAATTTTTAAAAGAAATAAAATTTTTCCATTTAAGCCAAAATTTAGACATATCCTTGAAATTCACGATCATGCTTTTAGACTGGATTTCTGGTTATGGATTGGTGAGAAGCTTATGGAAAACAGAAACTTTCATGAACGTGTATTATTTTCCGATGAATGTACCTTTTCCACAAACGGTGTTGTGTCTTCACAAAATTGCAGATTTTGGTCACGACACAATCCCAATTTTAAAATTAACATAAGAAATCAGCGTTATGGAAAAGTTAATGTTTGGTGCGGAATGTTAATTAATAAAATTATTGGGCCCTACTTTTTTGACGAAAATTTGAATTAACATAGTCATTTAAGTATGCTACGAAATTTTATGATTCCATCACTAGAAGACGTGAACATTTATTATCAACAAGATGGATGTCCAGCTCACAGCACTTTATTAGTTCGCACATTGTTAGACAAGCAATTTCCTGGGAATTGGATTGGACGTTATGGTCCAATACATTAGCCTGCCAGATCGCCAGATTTATCTCCCATGGACTTCTTGCTCTGAGGATATCTTAAACAAAAGGTATACCAAGAACCTGTAGGAAACAATGTAGAAATATTGAAACAACGAATAACTTCAGCGGTTAGAGAAGTTAACTTGGAAACTTTAGGGAATGTTTATAAGGAATTCAGGAATAGAGCAGAAAGGTGTGTAGAAAACGGAGGAGATTATGTAGAATGACAGTTTATATTAAATAAAATAGCTTTTTATTTTTTAGTTTTTTTTATTTATTTATTTATTTATCATCACTATCTTCATTATAATGTAGAATGATAACTTACAATAAAAAAATTTAGTTTATTTTTACAGGTTACTAGAAATAAATTTTAGATTTTCGAAACATTACTGGTACTTTCAGAGCAAGCAAAAAATATCATGAAGAATAATTTTTTTTCAAAAATCAATATTAAAAAAAAATCCCTCTTATATACCCCATCGCTTTACACACTGTATATATGTGCGGCGAGAGCGAGGAGGGGATTAGGTAGAATCCTATCGATTCGATGCGGGTCGTTAGTACATTTGTAATGATTTGAAGTCATAGTCGCCTGGAAATGAGAGTTTCGCATATTTATTTTGTTGTTACAAAGCTTAGACGAAACTAATAAGAAGTTCTAAAGACGAAAATAAAATCAGGTTCTGATGAAATAAAAGAAAAATAAATACTCTATATATAAATACTCTATACTCTCGTAACTAACCACATCCGTCTTGAGCCGTCGACTGCCGCTAACCCCTACGCTTGTGGTGAATCACCCATTCGCGTTTACCGTTGTCGCACGTACGCTTTTTTGTATAGCTAGACATTTTCTTTCCTTATATGAAGAACATAAAACCGGTATTAACACCGGTTCTGAGTCCCTGGTTAAAATACTTACAGTATTTAAAGGAGTAATCACTTTGTAACCAGCACTTGAATTTTTGATTAGAAGTAAATTACTTCTAGTACTTTTAAAAAGTACTTCTTACTTATTAGTTAGAATAAAAATTATTTCTAGGGTACTTATACTGCTTACTGGAAGTACTTTTTCTTAGTACTTGCAACAGCTCTGTTTACTTCAGCAGGTAACTAATGACGCAGATACAAACATTCATGATATGAACAGTACATGCAAATACCAACGAAGTCGTCAGGCCTCTATCTAACTCATTAAATTTAATTCATTGCAGCTTAAAAAAGAAAATTAGGAAGAAAACACTTACCAGGTCCTAATATTGTTGGATTATTCTGTTCTATTAGATCACAAAGGTATCCGTAAACGTGTGGCGCTTCGTCCGCATCTTCAACCACCGGCAACCAACTGAACCAAACAGGCAATATGTCATCGATATTGACAGCTGATGCATTATACTTCATAATCTTCGTAACGGCTGAGATGGCATTCTCCGTCGGACTAACGTTACGTGCCTCCCGCGCCTCCGGATTACTGATCACCTCGACTAGCGAGGGCAGTGCCTTCGCCAGTTCCGCAGCGAACTGCTCGCCACCGAACTGCGCGAGCACTCCCCAACCGTAGGCGGCCGCCTGCCTCACCTCTGGCGTCTTATCTTTGATGTACACCGCGAGCGGTGCCAGAAACAGCGCTTGATATTTGGCGCACGCCGGACCGGTAAATTCAATGACATCATCGAAGACGCAAAGGCCCCATTGGTGATCCGCCCAGGGCCTCTCCGGCGACAGCAAGCTGACAAAATGTGAACAGATTTGATCGAAGAACGGTAGGAAGTGTTCGCGGTACGTCGTGAAAAGGGCGTGAACAACGTCCGCGATCTTGCTGAGGACGTAGATGTCGTCCGATTCTTCGTCTTCTAATTGCTCTTGTACCACCTCCAATAAAGGAAATATTCTTGTTAAACGACGAAAGCGTATTAAGAGAAAGAAATATAAAATATCGTGGAAAATATTTATTTTTGCTTCGCCTCATTAATAGATACACTGGTGATCACACAAAGGATTTTCAAAATAACATTATTAGGCTAGGCGCTTTGAACAATTAGGTATGAATAGGTATAAAAATTCTCTCATTTCGTTTAGTGTTCATGTTGAAAATTCGTTATTATAGTTATGTTACTTGTACATATATTTATTTAGTTTGTAGTATATAGTTTAACAACATAAAACTAATTCATTACTGTATTAGAAAAAAAATCGCACGTGCTTTCGTTACACAGGAAGCCGAAACAGTATAAATCATCATTTTTACACGCGACAGCCGTATTCGTACATAACTAAATTTCATAAAAACAGAGGAACCCCCAAGGCAAAACTTTTCTAAAAATATGTTAGTCTGTTGATAACTATTACTAGAAGTAGGCGAAGACGCTAGTGTTTTAATTTTAAGACCATGGAAAGAAAAGGCAGTGATACGTCTATTGAAAGTCGTAAATTAATTGTAACGTTATATGAAAGCGGCAAATCCTTGCGTCAAATTGGTGAGTTAGTTAAAAGAAGTTCATCTACAGTACAATACGTAATAAAAAATATAAAGAACACAATTCACTAGAAAATAAGCCTAGAAATTTAAATAGAAGGTTACTAAGCGAACGAGACGTACGGTTTATATTGAACGAAGTAAAGAAAGATTCGTTTATTAGTGGTCCTAAACTGGCCTCCAGTCTAAGAGAAACTACTGGAAAGGTCGTTAGTTCCAGAACAGTCCAAAGATGTTTACATACGCATAATTTTGCAAGTAGAATTGCTAGGAAGAAACCGTAGATTAGTAAAATCAATCGGCAAAAACGACTAGATTTTGCTAATACGCACATTCACAAATATCATTAGACCTTCTATCGTTTGCATTTTTTAAGGATTTAATTTCATTCTCCAATCTTTTGATTGTGTCCTTGAGATTGTTTAAAGAAACGAGCTGATTTTTGAAATCAATACAGTAGGAACAGAAGACTAGTTTGCCATCTTTACCTTTTACAAATTGTACTTCAATCCGCGATAAACCACTACATGTGGAGTTTATGAATTTTCTGCATAAATCACAGATTTCTTTTTCTGGTGTAATAGCGTCACTACATTCGAGACAGTGGACCAAAGACATTTTGTATATTTACTCACGTAGCCCGTCGTGGTGACTTATTAATCGACAAACAAGGATAGGTATTGAAGTGGACACGTCGCAAATATGTCGTAAATATTTCCATAAACAATGGTGTAGGTATTTTAAATCCTCCTTTTATTTTATTGTGTTCTTCGTAGATATTAGTGTGGCCAATGGTAAACCTTTCCTGGTATTCCTTGTTACGCTTGGAATAAATAATCCTCAAGTTGAATATAGGCCTTCTCGTCGACGGTTTCGAAAGTTACACCCGCGCAAGGGACGAGGCTAACCTTATTAGCCTTATTATTTCAGTCTACATTATGCCATTATTAAATTCTTAATTACATAAGCACCACTCTAGGTCTTGTAGGTATAATAGTCGCCGTACTCTGAATTGTTAATATTGGTAAATATAATATAGCTCTTGTCAGAGAAATCAAGCGCTTTGATAATACTTACCTCATCGTAATCCTCGTCCAAGTGTTTCTTAGTACGATCCTGCGCCCGTTCGAAGTGCTCTTGCAGCAGCTTATTTAAGATGCGCAGCAATTCAGCCATCGCCGTCGCGTCCAAGCAATTCGCACCTAACGCCTCGATGCAGCCGGACAGCGACGCGAGTAGCTCGTAGAGAACTTCCGTTTCCGGCTCAGTATCGATCGCCTTCAGCAATTCCGGACAGACATATCCCCACATACCCTGCACGAACGGCGGCCCTTTAATCGTCGCGCACTGAAGTAAGTAGGGGAGGGATTCGGCTGCGGCCGAACGGACTCCGTCGTGGAAATAGAACTTCAGCATCGGCACCATCAACTTCACTACCTGCTCGCTATAATCGGCGAAGCTCTCTTTCAGTTCGCGCGCGTAGCATACCAGCATCATGCACGCCCCCGCTTTATCTTCAAGTCCTGCATACAAAGGAACAAATCAGAAAAGTGATAATATCGCGGCCATTCCATAATATAATTCCTTTAAAAATCTATAACTTTCCTTGAAATTTCCGACGTAATTAATTACTGAAAAAATCTCGTCAACATTAAGGAATCGAACCTCACATCTCCCGCTTCCCGGGTGGGCGTTCCAACCACTACACCACGGGGACCTTATGTGAGGAACGTTCACTCTTTAATACCTAGTTGTTATTTTATCTGCAAATATAACATATTTCGACAGACAATTTTTTCTGTATATTAAAGAAATATTGCGATATATTTGCAGATAAAATAATAACAATAACAATAATCAAGGCAAGCGGGAGATGTGGACGAGATTTTTTCAGTAATTAATTACAACGGAAATTCCAAGGAAAATTATAGATTTTCATAATTCACCGACGGAAGCCAAAATATATTAACTAATTCCTTAAAGTTTTAGCAACACGTACGATTGAGAAATTTTGTGTTGGCATAATAGGGAACTTGCCAATTTTTTTGTATCAGTAATATTTTGTTGTCTAAAAAGCGTATTCCCCAAGTATTATCCCTTAAAAACCAATAATAACTTGGAAAAAAATGTAAAAAGTTTCCCGCGTTCCGAAAGCATTTCAAACGGCTGACGTTATAGCGTATGATTTTGCCTCGTTAACTTTCCGACGTGCCCGACTGTGCCGATATTATTGTTTGCATGTGGATTGCCGTGTTGCTTTTGTGCGATTGTTGTTTACGGTTGTTTTGGGACGTATTGTAAATGTTAAGCTTTCATTATGGAAGAAAATAATCAAAAATACTTTAAGTACTGCCTGGTACTTCATCGCAATCATCAAATAAAATGGTTTAAAGTCTATCGAGGAGATATACATGCTATTAAAATAGATTTTTACCACTTTTGTACTTACTTATTTGTTTTAACACCACGAACTTCTCCAAGAGAGAAATTTTCACTATTTTTAATAAAATTTGCTACCATAAATATATCATCAAAGGGTAGATTGTCGGATTGACAATTGAAATATCCTTCTTCAGTCATAGCAAGTATGTTATGGACACCAAGTCAAGCTAATATATCAAAAATTTCTAATGAGAGTTATTAATGCTAGAATCAAAGAAATAGAGTCCGTTTACTTTCGGAAGACACCAGCGCAAAGACGCATTTTAGGATTAGAAAGACAAGTTGGTGCTAACCGAGAGAAATAGCTATGTATTTCTTACCTACAGTAAGACCAACAAACATTTACCTCATTTCGGCGTCAGTTGTTGATGTGTTGTCGTTGAATTCGTTTCGTGCTCTCTACTTTTAATATTGTTATTGGCGTACTATTTATTAAAAGATCAGTTTTTCTCAAAACTATTTTGATTAGGGGTAATATTCTACTGCAAGTATTTTGTTTTAAACAGATTTTAATTAAGTTGTATTGAATAATTAAGTTACAGGTGAGAATGTCCGAATCATCGAACATCGCTAAGATGAGACAAGTTTTGCATGAGCAATCACGAAACATTGTTTTTAATGTCTACAACTATTTTAAAAAAATATAAGACAGAAGGTATGATAATATTTTTTTAAAGTATTTTTAATACTATTTTTACATATTCATATATCAGTGAAGTCATTATGTTTGTTTACAGGTAACATTTAGATATTGTTAGTGAAGCTACGGGAATATCATAATAAGTACTGTTGTCAGAATTATTCGAAAGAGTAATTCTGTTGAAGCAGAGCAAAGTGTCAGTTCTTCAAAAGACAATGTTGTAAGACATTCGCCAAAATCTACCGTGGATAATGCTGGGGAAGCAGTTTTACGTCAGGTTATTCACAATTTTCACATAACTGACAAACAGAGGCCTACATTAAATGCTGTATATAATAAAATACAGTCAGATGATACCATTGGTTTTGTAGGCAAGCGCAGCTCTTTAAGAAAGTTAATATTAAAATTAGGATTTAGGTACGTACTAATATTCAAATTTATTATTATTTTAGTAATTAATATATTTATCAAATAACAGGTGGAAGAAGACTACTGATAACCGAAAGCTTTTGATGGAAAGATCAAATATACGTGAGCTAAGATCCTGATATATCCGAAATGTTACCAATTATCGGTTGCAAGGTCGACCAATTGTGTATACAGGTGAAGCAAAATAAATTTTTATTTGATGTTCAAAAACTAAAGTATTGTATTTTAGACGAAACATACCTCCATGCCAGTCACACAACTCCATATGAATGGGTTGATAACTCTAACAATGGACTTAAGTGCCCTATATCAAAAGGGAAACGTTTAATAATTGTACATGCAGGTACATTAGTAAAATTTCTTCTAACATTTTTAGCATGTACTGTATATTTATTGTTTTATGTAGTGAACATGGATTTATTGATAATGCCTTGTTGATCTATAAGTTCCGCCAAAAAAAGTGGAGATTATCATGACGATATGAACTTCATAAATTATAAAAGGTGGTTAGAAAAACAGTTGATTCCAAATTTGCCACCTAAATCTGTTGTTGTGATAGATAATGCAAGCTACCACAACGTTCTCTCAGTTAAACATCCAACTACTAACAGCAAAAAATCAGAAATGATAAAATGGTTAAGTGAACGTGGCATCATATTTAATGAAAATTTGACAAAAGTTGAATTCTATTGATTAGTACATATGCATAAACCAAGTTACAAGAATTACACTATAGATTCTATATTTGCAAAAGATGGACATACAGTGTTGAGATTGCCCCCATATTATCCGGAACTCAACCCTATTGAAAAGATATGGGCAATTTTAAAGGGCAGAGTAGCATCTAAAAATATAACCTTTAAACTAAATGATGTCGAGGAACTCGCTAAAGAAGAATTTGGAAAAGTCACAAAAGATGAATGGTCACATGTTTGTCGGCATGCAGTGAATATTGAGGAAAATTATATACAAAAAGAACACATAATGGATAAGCTTACCGATGAACTTATTATAAACCTTGATGATGACAGTGACAGCGATTTTGATTTTTCTTCATGATGATTAAATTAAAATTATATTTGATATAGTTAATTTAAATATGTATATATTATCTTTAAATGTATAATAAATAAAGGCGTAATTACATTCCGGTTACTCTTTTTTATTAAGTAAAAATATTAATTATTATAAACAACAGACCAAACATTTCTCACTTATTTTTTTTTTGAGCACTGAATATTCCTACTTTTCTTTTAAAGAAATTATTTAATACATAAAGTGAAATGAAAAATTAAGAAAAAATACATTAATATGCACATAAGTAAGATTTATGCTATTACTAAATACTATAAATTATAAAACTGTTAATACTATCAGAATCTAAATTTGTTTTGTATAAAAAATTACAATTATACACAATTTAATACACGTTTAACCTTCTCGTATACTTTTAAAAAGCGCGCGTATTTTGGTCAACATATTTAAGACGGTCAATACATATCAGCTGACAATTTTCGCGCAGCTTGGGTGTCTTCCGAAAGTAAACGCAGTCTACCAACGATAACAAGAGTAAACAAAGCTATAAATGGGTCACCACCTGCTTGTCACATGGATTTCGTACACGGATTATACTATTTTACGTGACGACCAATAGCATCGCGTTTATGGCCGCTTGGAATAATTTGAATTTTGCTGCATTTTCAATTCTTTATAGTGGCCGTTTGGAACAAAAAAAGTAATGTTTTTGCTGATACATGTTTTCATACAATATATACTTATGATTTGTAGTAACTTTTTCCTATTTAAAATGTTTGTCAAGTTCCCTATTATTACCAGCTTGCTATTATGGTCGGTTTGTTTAGTGGTCAATTTTTTTAAGATATGGGACTAAAAAAATTGCCTTCTGACTGTTTTAAGATAGAATCATAGGTGTCTTCAGCCTTACAATCTGTTTAAAAGCATTAGCCAAAAGCATATGAAGACGAAAAGAGAATGATAAGCGGAAAGTAATGATATGAGATAAAAGTGAGTAGAGAAGTTAAAGCTGGATTCACTAAACACTTCAGACACATCACGTTTCGGTTCCAAAAAATATTTTACTACTTTTTTTTGCTACGATTCATATGTATAGTATAATACATTCTTTTAATAAATCTGTTGATTCCCTTGGAAGTCTTGGGAAAATTTGATCCTGGTGAAAGCCCAAATAACTCTCATCAAAACCCTACAGTCCAATCAAACCAACCTTTTGTACGCAGTAATATGCACGTAACCATACTCCAGATTTCGATATGGTAAAGAGTACACTTAACAACTTGAGTCGAAATGTTTCTGCTTATTGCATCCATCTTAATTGTCGAATCTTACAAGTACATTCTTAGCGATTATTTACGAGTGACTCTGACAGATTATGACAAACAAAACAAAAGTTAAGGAGGAGAGAGGGGGAATAACGTAAACTCGTTCCATTTATCAAATGGAAGAAGTGAGTCTCCGATGAATAGCTTTTCTCATATCTTTGTGAGATGACGCGATACAAATGGAAAGTAACAACAAAGCCGAACATATTCGATTAATATTTGACGTTTGTTACATGAACATAACCTGTTATTAATGTGTTTACATGTTGTTTATTAAAATTTCGTGATTAATTGCGTACCGGTCGATTCAATTACACAAGCCGATTCATTCAACTTTTTTGCGTTTTTCTTTTAAACTTAGAAAAATACTAAATTGAGTCGAGACGTACAAATGCTCATCACAACATTTGCATGTGTAAGGTATAATTTGTAATTAGTTTTTTTCTCTAACACTGTCGTTTTTTTAGTAGAAGAAAACATAAATCTGCTAGTTTTGATAACTGTAAACTATACCGATTGGGAAAATACGAAATTAGCCATACCGCTATCCCCTCCTCGCTCTCAAGCGGAATAAGCGGCAGCAGATGGCTCAAGGTTACCGATGTGGTTAGTTACGAGGTAGACTGCATTCTGTGCGGACGATCTTAGTAAATATATGGAGTACTTATTTTTCTTTTCTTTCATTTCATCAGAATCTGTTTTTATTTTCGTCTTTAGAATATCTTATTAATTTCGTCTAAGCTTCGTAGCAATAACAAAATAAATATGCGAAACTCTCATTTCCGGGCGACCATGATTTCAAATTATTACGTGCTATGCCTGCACATAGTAGGTCTACACCCCAACATTGTCACAAGCATACTAACGCGCGATTCGCATCGACTCGAGCGGATTTCACTCAGTCTCCTCCACACTCTCTCGCATGTACGGCGAGAGAGCGAAGAGGGGATAGCGATATAGCTAATTTCTCATTTTCTCAATCGGTATACCGCGTTAGCAAGTTCGGTTATAAAGTGAACTGCTAAAATATATGGACAGTGTTGTAACATTTACCCGCTATGAAAGTATAAGGTGGGAAGTCGGGCGAAGCGAATCTATCACTTCTTTCAGTAAAAATCCAATCGCCGTTACGAGAGGATCGCGCTAGACTCTAGCCATGCATTATACTCGTAGTTTGTTTCTTTAATTTATCAACCTTGTCTCTCATCTTTTCTCCTTGGTTATTTTTGATTTGCTTTGTTTGTATCTCGAAATTGTATTGTAGTTTTCTTTCTAATTATGTTCTTATAAACTAAGAAGTCGTTAAATGGTACTACGGTAGAGGCAGTACTGCAAATGACTGTTTATTTCAACATTTATTATAATAATACGGTCAACTGAATTTGTACACATACAAATACGATTCATTTTACCACACAATTCCATTAATTAGATTTAGAAAACATGTAAGTATTTGTTGTGCGCTTATTATCATTTGAACATTTAATATATTAGATATTTGAAAATGAAAAAATGTGGTTTAGTTAGTTTATAATGAGAGGTTCTATTTAGTTTTAGAATCCATCATTTTCGCTTTAAATTAAGGACGTTTTCTTTGCTTGCTATACAATAGTATTTATTTTGAAATAATCATCGATTAAAGTCCAACAATAGGACAAAAATCAAATAAGATGTATTACGTATTTCCTAAAATATGTGCCGAGCTATTACCTCGACTATGTATGCTAAGCGATGAGTTGCGAGTGTGCGCAGTTGTCTAGGGGCACTGAGGAGCGGAGGGGACGTTCCTAGCACAAGCGCCAAACTTTATTCGCTATATGTATGGGACTCGCGCCTATAAATGAATCCTTACCTACCCTAGTATACGTATGTATAAAGTGGCAAAAGAACTACACGGAATGATGTTCATAAGATTCTCAGTCGATTTTAACAGTAAATATACATTGATTTCTCGGTAAACACGAAGTCACGAAAGTGTGAATTTTAGTAAGTTTACAAGCATTTTTTTAACATCTGTTGGTTAAAACAATCTGAAAAGGCTATAATAACGTATAAATTTGAAGGTTACCTTTGACTAAGTATTACCGTCTCGCGTTACAATTTGTTATAAGATTTCTTCGTATAGTTCTCTATTCAGGGAAAACATATGTGGTAACCTAGTACAATACCGTATTCATGATAATGCAATTTCATTGATTTTGACAATTACATTTGTCAAATTATTTTCAATCAGGTGATTTAACTTTCTATCAATTCCGTGTCTTTTGTGAATAAAAACCTGAAACCTACGTGATTCCAAATATCTGGATTTAAACACTTGTTCTTCAGCGAATCTTAACCTGTTGTCAATATGGCGTTTTTGTAACTGTGGTTTTTGCATGCATTTTTGATATTTAAGAGTACCTGAATTTGCGGCCCATTTTCTGACAAGACTAGGATCACATTTAAGGTTGAAACGATTAACAATTTTGGACGAAGAAGCTCCAGCGTTAGACATTTCTCTTAAAACTGCACGTTTTACAGTTGGTGAAAATTTCGCAGGACGTCTAGATCTTTTTTTTGACTATTTCATTTTGTGTCTTTCCACAACTCCTTACATCAACATTTTCTTGTTTTTATATTTCGCTCACTTGTTTATCACGAGGCATGTTTAACTTTACAACTTTCAAACTTTAAAATACTCTTAATTACATTATTAATTGACAAGGACAATTTCTTGTAACAGACTGAAAAACAACCCTAGTCTCTAAATCAACTTAAAATTGATACTGGGCTTATAATTACTTACAGCTTACTATGTGACTTTTTATTAGAAAAACCGGTACTGCAGAATCAGCAGAACAAGTTCGGGAGTTAACGTGTCCCAGATTTGTCTTAATTTGGCGCTTAAATCGGCAATAGGGGGATTATTACTTAGGTATTTTTTCATTTCGTGCCATACATTTTCGATGTATGTCCGGTCTATATGAGAGGCAAAACAAAACCTTTATATTCTGTTGGCAAACCATTGTTTGGTTAAACGCGCGCTATAGCACGAGGCGCCATCGTGTTGATAATAAAATCTCGGCTCATCCGTACGATTTCTCAATAATGGGCAACAAACTGTCCTAGAAAATTTGTTGATACTTTGCAGCATTCACCTTGTGTCCTGAGAGTGTTGTCAGAAATATATACATAAAATTGAACTCTGATTTGACAAGGCATTTACAAATTAACATGTGTACATAAGAAAATTACACAAATAACTTATTTAGGCCAAAGAAAAACCTGTTAACTATCTTAGATCTTAAGAAATAAAACGTTGATTTGGGAAAATCAAAAACAAATTGGATCTTTGATTAGAAGAAATTAATTTCAGAGATGAGCCTAACTTTGATGTTTGTGTAGAAGATAATCGAAAACGGGTAATATAGAAGAGGCAATGCTTCTGCGGTGTTCTTTGCAAATGTTGACCAACCTTCTTTGGTTTCGCTCGGTTATAATTCTAGGTAAACCAGCACTTTTTTCTTAAATTTCGATGGTACCAGTTTGTCTATAGTATTTAACAATATTTCCCACTGAATATGTTGCCATTCTTAATTCAGTGGCGATTTGCTCCAATGATTTTCCTCGACAATACTGGAACAAAATATCGCGCAACTTTTGTTAAGTATCTCTAACCATTTTAAAAAAGTTTAACACTGTTATATTTTAATATGCTGAGTTTTTGAAAAAATTAACCGTCCCATCATGTAGTTGTTAAGACTCGTGGATATAGACTAATTTAAATGTTTTTACTGTATATAAAATCAATTCACGGTATACGAAAAATAACCTACGCGGTTGGTTCATTAAAAATTTCTGATGAAAATTATTCCAAATATATTATCTCAATTAACACTTCTATTGGAAATCTGGCAACATTTACTGCTACCACCATAAAAACAATTAAGATGGCACAGGCTATAATTATTCAACATTATTATTGTTTGGTGAATTTGCTTGTAATATTTTCTTCTGTGGACCATTTTAGATGCTCATTAACTTACCGGCAGTCCGAATACCGAAATTCTGCTGCTCACCAAGCGACACGAATTGCCAATCGACATCACCTTCCACTCCCTGCAGATCCTCGTTATCTAGTAAGGCAACTTCTGGTTTGAGAGAGGCGGTTTTCATCACGGGACCCATCACTAGTGGCAGGTACTGCTCGAAACGTTTGCCCATTACCTTGCATATCCTCGACCAGGCTGAGATCAGGTAACTAGTCTGAGGATCATCATCGGGCAGTTCCGAACCTTCTGCGTGTGTCTTCAGCAGCATGTCCATTACCTCGCTCGCATCCACAAGGAACTTATCCGTACCTACTGCCAAACCTATTAACGAAACGCATTCTATCGTCTTTCCGCGCAATAATTTAAGCTCGTCCTTGTTCGCGTTCTGTATTATGTACTTCAAGCAAGGCATTAGGCGGTCGTAGTAGGCTATAAACTCCTTCTCTGCCGTATCAGCAACGCTTGCGATCGTCGTGACGACCTGTTCAAGAACCAGTTTGGTACCTTTCTCTACCAACTCCTTGAACTTGGCGGTGAGGATACCTTCCAATTTCGCCATTATAGCGTCAAGATAACCAGTGAGTATGTGTTTCGGACAATCTTCGGAAAAATTCACGAGAGCGGCACCTGTTGGCAATTACGAGAAATAAATTTAAATGTCATTATAGATTGCTAGATTTATTCTATTTAGAGTTCATTCATACCAGCGTGCGCTTGCACTCTAGGATTGCCGTTATCGTCCAGCAACATAAGCAAACCAGGTATAACGCGATCGTGGAACTTCTTTTGGAAAATGGTTGCGAAATCCGTTGACATTTGACCGATGGCGTTGCATGCAGCGTAACGAACTCGAGGATGTGGATCTTGCAGGTATCTGTAAACATCAAACGAAAATTATATTATAGATGTCTAGCCTTTAGTTACAATAACTAAATATCATTCTTCTCCAATGATTCAGATGAAACTTTTATGAAAGGTTTGACAATCAATTGCTGCGCACTTTTTCATGCAATTCAAACCTGTTTTCGTTTTTTCTTTATCTTTCCGATAACGATATTACCTGTTATTGAAATTTTGAGACACCCAGTTGTAAAAATTAAAAACAAAAGTCGGCGTGCTCCAAGACAGAATTTTTTCTACGAAAATTATTGGAACACCTTGTATAAATATAATCATTTATCTAGCTGTACAAAAGGTTTTTCATATACCTGGTTCGTTCTATCTTGGGAGCCAATTTGCAATTTTCATGCATGCGAATCAAGTAGGTACCTTCATTCAGTTGTTGGAAAGTCTTGCTTCCAACGTTAAATGGTATTACCATTTAATAAATCTTAAGAAATAGTTTATATTACAACGTCGTGCTAACGCATCATTACGAAAATATTTACGTTTGTGAAGATGATTCAAGTGTCAGGCAAAATTACATGTTTCAATCCAATAATCCCAGAATTGTTAGGTATATTACTATACAAGGGATTAAATTTAATAGAACCGTTTATTTATAAATCCTTCTAATTATTTCTAATACCAGAATACACAAATTGACTTTCCATTAATTCTTCCGATAATTTTGTTTGCCTAAGTGTTAAGGTAATAACACTAATTAAAGGTGATGATTTATAGGAATATATATCAAGCATTTTCTTAGTTCAATTGCCCACAATCAATTCTTGCAGTTGTACGATGGAGCTACAAGAATATTTCGTTAAATAATAGTGTGCAATTTCTACTGTTAAAAATGGAACCTCTAGCGAGTACCAGAAGTGCCCACCAGCGCCCCAAATGCCAATGAAAATTGTATAGTTTTGAACGTATTTAATTCGGAAAAAGTAATCCGTGTGAAACCATGGAGGCCATTGATAGAATGTGTTATGATACTACTGGATTATTGGAAAGAACAATTTAACAAATAATAAAAAAAGGCGCGAACCTAAAGTGAAAAGAGGAAGACGAAAATAAATATTAGCGATGATATGAAAAACTCAATACGACACGTAGTCCATTCGTTTTTCTTTAAAATGAAATACCAACCCTCCAAGGTTTTGCACCTAACCGAGAAAATAAAGACATACCTGACGTAGGCAGAATCACACTGTGGAAAGTTTTGCAAGGTTTAAATTTTAAATATGAAAAGAGAACTCGACAAAGTTGTTTGGTCGACGAAACTATAGCTTGGAGAAGAAAATACTTAAAAAGTATAAGGACTTTTCGCAACGAAGGCAGGCAAATATACTACCTAAATGGAACATGGGTAAATGAGGGCTAAACTGTCAAAAAAGTATGGCAAGATAATGATATAAGAAGCAAGCGAGAAGCGTTTGTGGAAGGGCTACCAACCGATCTAAAGAATCTTTCTGGCAAAGGCCGCCGACTAATAATAACACACATTGGCAGCGAAAATGAATTTTGGAACGATGTTCTCCTGTTTTCAGTCAAAATAACAGATGACTATCACGACGACATGAATTCGACCGTGTTTGCAGATTGATTTGCGAATAAGGTATTCTTCAAAATCCCCAAAAAGTCTGTCATCGTGATGGGTAACACATCCTTCATAGTTGTAAAAATAATTTCAACGAACGGTTCAAGAGGCACTCGCGAACGATTCGGCTCGCATATCTAAACGCACCTTATTACACCCTAATTAGCGATTCTGTCGAATTTACATTTAAAATGCTTCAAATAGCGTTATTTTCGCGCCAATATCATCATTTTAACGAACTTCGATATTTCCCACCGTTTGTTATGACGCACCACTGTTCACGCCCCTAAATGATCATATGTGTGTCCCTTTATGCTAAATCTGAGTTTCATTGCTATATTTATTTCTCAATAAAACAATAATTGTATATTTCAAAATTATACGTGGCTAAATACCTCCGTTATACCCTACTCTTACATATGGTAGCAGTTAATTTGCATTACGTTCATAGTTCATTAATTAGTTGTTTCATTCGGTAACCGAACGTCGTACATATAGTTTCTAGGCACCTGGAAATCTTTATTTCTCCTAGTTTTCAAATAATACTCAATTTAATAATTGTACTCGTCTTGCTCTACAATATGGTCATATTTAAATTGAATTTTATCCGTAGCTAATCGCAGTAATTAGCAATTAACCCGTTTCTATAAGCACATCTCGCTTACATCGTAGCTAATGCATCTATTCCTGCATTATTATTGGTGTGCAGAATATCGCGATGGGAGGAGCCTACGCGATTCATAAAACACATAAAAGAGGGTACCTTTCCGCTAAAATGATCAGTAGCTGAGAAACCCCTGTTACCTTAGCGTACTACACACTTGTCGTCTGACATAACCCTTCTGGGTGATACTTAATACCGCAAGGCCTATTTCCTGGCGATCATTTGGTTTGCGAATAGTTCACATTGAGTCGATCTAGGATATGCACTGAGGTGCGAATTTGAATTAGTTTTCCTACCCTACGGATCCCGGTCAGACCTCTGCACTAACACAAGTTTACAGCAATTGAAAAAAACTTCTGCCCGTCGGAACGTGTCTGATCCTCCCACACATCCACAGCGTGTACCTCCATGTGAGTTAATCTTAAGCTTTTTATTTTGTATTACATCACGAACAATAATTAATATATTTTGCTGTCTGCTTGAGTCGTTTTGTATGGCTAGTTGTAGTCATTTTGCGTACATATTTACTTATAGTTCGTAACCTCTAAGTATTCTCGATCGAGGAATTAGTTTTATATTTAAGTTAAGAGAATTTGAATTGCGCTTCACGCAGCTAGTGCTAAATAGTTTTGAGAATTCTTGGTACTGTTACTTATTCATTCGGATGTGATACTTATATTCTACTTGAATAACTTAGCGCATTTACTCATTATAATTTGCTAGTAACGAAAGATATTTTAGATATTTCAGTGTCACATTTGCTTGAATTTATATTCATATTTAACTTTGTAAATATTAAATTTGCTGAATATTTTTAACCTACTTTTGCTGAATTATTTTGTATATTCGTACGATTCCTTTCTTCCCTCTCCCTGAAAACTGAATAGTTTTCTTCGAGCATTTCAACATCGACCATGACGACAAATTAAACACATTCAATGGTGTCCTATTGAGCATCGACTTATTTATCGAGGAGTACGAATACCGGGTCATCGTCATCGTGAAAAAACGTGCGAATGCCACTTACGACTTCAACAACAGTCAAATAAAGTTATATCTACATTGTGTTGAGCACCATACTTTTGACTGATTATTCTTGCAATATATGTAATATTTAAAACTTGTTTGTATCATCTACGCTTGTTAACCTCTTTTCTTTATCTTTAACAATAAATGTATTTTATTGGAAACTTACAGTTTTCAGTTTTATTTACGTATTGTCTCATGCTCCCTATTCAACTATTAGCTAACACTTAGCTAGCCCATTCGTTAGTAACCACTTAGTGAACTGAAACTGTATCAACCTTAATACATATCGAACAAAATATGTGGCAATTGGATGCATTGAAAAGGCTATAGAATAATTAATAATTAACGTCAACACAAATGGCACTAGTATCAATGACATGTCATTATCTGAAAGTGACCATAAGTTATTAAATATTTGATATTTTTACACCTTCCTCCATATTTCTTTTTTTTATTTAAATTTTACATCGCTCCCCTTGTAATGCTTATATTTTAACTATTGTCCAAAATACATGTAAAGTAAATTTCGACTGGATGTACCAATTGCATTTTATTTTATTTTTATTATTATCAAAATAACGTAAGAATACGTATTTGTTTTATTTTGATACATTGACATAGCCTTTTTTTGTAAATATACATCGAAAACTAAGCTTTCATTTATTGTTTTTCTATTGTCACCATTTTAATCTTAAGCGAAAATGTCCAATTTGGCGGTCTTTGCAACTCAATAGCACAGCGTGTATATTAGAAGCATTAGATTCATTTATTAAGTAAAAATATTTAATTAGTATATAAAAACAACAGGGCTTAAACTCATATCTTCTTTGAAAAAAATGTAAATATGTAAACTCGGAGAATTAGTAATCCGAGCGCCAATGCGACTAGCGAGAGAAGCAATATACCCCCGCTTAAACAAATATTTCCGAAGTTTGGACCCCATGAGATACGCCCGCTGTTACTCTAACATTGTCTTTCGATGCAAAGAAAGGCTGTAAAGTTTAAGATAGGGATTTACATGAATTTCAATACTTAAGCGGTTGTATAGACCTGGAACGAATTTACTGTAAACCTGTTAAAGGTTCGACTGTAGACCTACACATTGATCTCTTATGCGACATATTTCTGGCGACTAGATATTTAGGGAAATATTCAAAATCTATAACTGTTTTTATAGCAGCTTGTAGATTATTGCGAAAGGCTAAATTTTAACATCACATGGTTGTTTTTTATACTTCTAATAATAGTATTGTTCCGAGAACCGTATCGCAATAATTAGTTTCAAACTTCGATGAAATAGATAGCAAAGAAAAGTTACCAATTATAATTAAATAAGAAGAATTTTGATTTGTTGCATTTGTTGTGCAGGTTTCGTATTTGTATTAACTGCATGTCATGGGTGCCTTTTTTCGTATATATTTTAATTGTAAAAGTAATGTTTTTATGTTCATTATAGATCTAAGAAAGTTTTACTTGGAAATCATATTGTTACAGATATGTTTTAACTTCGGCATAAATGTTTAAAGAGTGAGTATATTTACCATGTGTATATACAGCGTGTCCACCTAGTGCATGGACCAAAGGTAATTTCTTTCCTGAGCAATTTAGAGAAAAAGTTTTCAAATAAAAAATATTCGGAGACAAATGCTGCACAACATAAAATTATATTCAAGTATACAGGGTGTTCGGTTCCCGTTGCGCACGATATATTTGGTTTTTCAACTGAAACATACTGTATATTATTACGATTTTAAATATCTCCTAATATACAGGAAATTCCAGTTAAGACATCAAAAAAAGTGAAGAGTGAAAAGTTTAAGTAACAGCTAATATTACTTTCTTATAACGTTTCCGTAAAAAATGTTAATTACGACTATGTCATATAACAAATTTTTGTCCAAAGTCAAACACTTACACGGATATCTGATTTCGGGTAAATTTATTTCAAGGTAAATACGACCGTTTAGGCAACAGTGACTAAAATGCAGCTAAAACCCTCCCTTAAATTAAATTGCTTTCATTCGCATATAGGTATGTAACAGATAACTGTACTGATGCGTGGCGCGTACTCGCATCGGCCGGCAATAGTACAATAAAAGTAAGGAGTGTTAGGTAGGAACAATTCTACCTAACAGTTGGTAGATCAGCTCTCAAACAATATATACAGTAGGTGGCCAATGAATTAGAAACTTCGGATAAAATTTAATAAAACCTATAACAAAAATTCCTATTAATAGTAAAATAAGATCAAACGAATAAATTATCCTTATAATCCTTTATTTCAATTCTAATACTTGCAAGAATTTATTGCTCCACGTATACCACCTCTTTTTGAAACAGCTAGATAAAAGAACATTGTGTCACAAACCATCAGTTTATTATCGCCAGTGAATGAATAAGTGCATCATAAAACTAATTCAGTTCTCGACGCGCAAATTATTTATTGCAATAAACAAAGTATTTGTAGAATATTTTGAGTCGCGTTTTAACTATTTAAACAGTTTTTATCATGGAAAAACCTTTAAACGAGTATCTCGATAAAATGGGACGTGTAAAAGACATCAGTACTGAAAAGGAAGTAGAAATTTCTACATTATTGATGCATTCCAATCTCAGTCAGCGGGAAATTGCTAAAAAAGCAAAGGTATCGTGTGCTACGGTGTCTCGAAAGAAGAAATATGAAAGAAAACATCGCCCCGAATATGACTCGAAGGCAAAATTGCCGGCGTACACGTAAAACCACACTTCGGACAGACCGTAGAATAATTGGAACAGCCCTTGAAAACCGTAGGGCATCCTTAAGAACAATTCACAACACGATAACAGGACAAGGCATTGACATATCGGCACGAGCAATTCGTCGACGACTGCATGAAGCCCGGCCTGAAGTGCAGACGCCCCGCCAAAAAGCCGAGATTAACTCAAAAAAAGAGAAAGGCGCGGCTAGAATGGGCTAAACGTCACATAAATTATACAGTGGATGACTGGAAACAGGTATATGATAAATAAATATTATTGTGTTTAAATAATTCCTGCTTGGAGGTAGAAACACAAACTCACTTTTTTATTAGGTCATTTTCAGTGACGAGTGTCGTCTCGAATCTGTCAGAAAGTGCGGTGTGCGTTCGTAGTAGAATTCACGAAAAGTACAGACCACAGTGTATAGTAGACACTGTCAAACGCCCTCCTTCAGTGATGCTACGGAGTTGCATTTCGGCAAAAGGTCTGGGCCCCATGTATTCTGTGATCGGAACTATGCGACAAGAACAGTATTAAACGATATTGGATGGTGTTTTAAAATCGTATATTGAAGAGATAAGCACACTAAGATCCAGATACACCTTTATGCAAGACGAGGCACCATGCCATACCGCTAAATCTATCAAGAAGTACCATGAGGAAACAAATATTCCTCTTCTTCATTGGTGTGGTAACTCCCCAGACCTTAATCCCATTGAAAATTGTTGGGCACTTTTGAAAACAAAAGTAAAGCAGTTGCCAAACCCAAATGTAGGAATTCTTATGGAAAGAATTGGTGAAATATGGCACAATGATCCGCATATTAAAGAAACGATTTCCCGGTGCATTGAGAGTATGACAAGACGAATACAAGAAGTAATAAAAAATAAGGGAGGAACTACAAAATATAAACAATTGGTGATTATTTTCAAACATGTGTATGTTTATTAACTAAACTAAAAAAAAATTCAAACAATAAAAACATTTTATCACAATATTTATATTAAAAACGTTCTCATTTTTTAAATTTCTAATTCATTGGCCACCTATTGTATATGTTCAATGTTCACGTCTATAACTAGAAGTGTAAGAAACAACTTGTTAAAAAGGAAAAGTGTATCTGAGCTGACAATCGTTGTGCATTTTTGTTGAGCACAAACTAAAGCCACGAAACATGGCCTGGAAAATTTCGGCAATGCCATCACACGAGTTGAAGGAATAACTTGCTGAGACTGCTTTCATTACCCAGATGAGTTCTGCAATTATTGTACTTTCTTTTGTGCTGTAAAGTTGAAGAGAGGCAGGCACTGAAGTAGTAGCGGTTGTTTCACCATTATCATGTTTTATTACTTCTTTTTTCAAGGTGCAACTGATTGCACTCAAATTTTATTTTTAACGTCTTTATATGTTTATCACAACGAGCATGTTGCAAAAGTGACTGAATGCCTCTGCATACAAACACCTTTTTTCACACATTTTGCATAAAACAGATTCATTATCGAACTTAACTGCCCATGTCAAAATAATCTGACCGGAGGCATCCTTTTCATGCAATCCATCTTTCATTAAAATGAAATTTTCCCATTCTTATAGGAATAATATAATTCACATAAATATAATATAATAAATAAAAGCCTTACGTAAGTCAAACTTCAAAAACATTTTTCAACCTAGCGCATTTTAAAGTTTCATTTACGAGCAACTACCTTTGCGCGCGCTACGTAAATTGTACTTGATACCCACCCTCAAATTTTTGAAAAGCGGCATAACGATTGACAAATTGTCTATTTTAACGTGCTAAAGATGATTTTTGTCGCATGCTCTTTAATACATAGTGCTTTACTGTTAGTTGGCGCGAAATGATCGGTATTGAGATGACCTACCTTAGGACACCGTCCATTACGCCTGGCACGCCGTCCATAATCTGATTTAACGTTCCCTCCATCTGTTTATTGCAACCCTCTCCAACTGCACTGAGCGCCATCAGCGCAGCATGCCTTTGTTTCCAGTCGCCGCTAGCTAACATGCCGGGAATACTTTGGGTTACGAGAGGTAATATCGTTTTACCACCTGAAATAAAGCGAATTCATATCCATTAATAAACACATTACATATTGGACACGTATTGACACTACATAGATCCTTCAAATAATATAATTTATACCCCATCTACACAGTTACTAGTAGCTCCTACTAAAAATTCAAGTAGGGTTGAAATTATTGCATTTATAATACAATTTTTGTATCGGTGAGTTTATACGTTAATTTTTAGTACACAATTTATGAATGTGATGGTGTCCATAATTAAATATATTAAGTTTAAAGTAGTAGTACTTCCTTCCTACTTGTGTTAGAATTTATACCATACTTTAAGCTACCGGTTTCAGGGTTAGACCCTTCTCCAGGTTCGAAAAGGTAAGAACAGATAAAACATCAAGGTAATGATAGCAAGGACTATGGGGTAGTATGGCAAACAACAATAAGTCTCGACATACTTCGCACCACACAAATTATTAATTAACTTCATCTTCGGTCACGGGGCTGAAGATGAAGACCCACGAGTCTTCGAAACGGCTGTTTCGAGTTAATTAATAATTTGTGTGGTGCGGAGTGTGCCGAGACTTGTTGTTTGCTATATTTCCTACACCCCATTATAATTGTGGATTAACCAGTGTCTGCTAATTCTTTGGGAACATTTCTGTAACGGTAACACTTGTAAAAAAAATGCATACGTACCTAGTCCACACGCTAATCTATCCAAGGCAGCTTCGGCGACCACATTATTGCTATCGTTATCTTCGTCTAACAATTCATCTTGTTCGGACCAGCCCTCCTCATCGTCGACATCGGCCATAAATTGCAACACCAATGGTATGAGTTGCACGACATACTTTCCGGCACTCTTCCTCACCATGGCAGGCGCCATTTCAGCCAACGTGACCATAGTTTCCAAGGCCAACTGCCGCCAGCTATCCAAAGTGTTCGGATCGCCGAAAATCTTCATACACATCTCGAAGATCGGCAGCAGTTGAGGTCGTAGGTATTTTGGTGCGTTTTCGGCAAGATCTATGAGAACTTTGAGGAGGGTGTCGTCTTCCTGCTGTTGTACGCTCTCGATGATCACGGTCAGCATGGCGGGCAATAGGTCGGAAAAGTGTTTTAGAATTTGTGTTTCTTTTTCGTTGATCATGATAAAGGCACCGATCGCTCTCACTGCCTGAAAGCGCACTTCGTACGGTTCGGTGGGGTTCAAGCTTTGTTGCAACATCTGCTTGATCAGATCTAAGTAGTTGTTCTGTTGGTTTCCGAATACCCCCGGTACGGATGTGAACATTTGCAACGCTGCCTCTTTTAAAACTGGATTCGTGGCGTTGGCACATTGAAATAAGAACTGGAAGTAGGATTAAACTGTGTTCAAACAGGGTTGTGCGAAATTGGAATAAGAATTAAGTTGTAGTTCCAACATTTTCACAACACGAAAAGGTACAATCATTCAGATAGCGGTGTGTTATAAAATTATGAATTACTGCAATGCGAAACTAGCAAACTTCAAACGTTATCATTCCATGGGTGCTGGCTGCATCAATGCAACTGACCAATCACAGTGCAGATGGCGACCTGCAATTCACAGCTACATTCATGTCAATTTGTAAATTTCCTATCAAGTTCCGAAAAAAAAAACGGGTATACGATAACTCTATTCAATTTTGGTTGGGCGTACGCGACTGCTGCCAGTTGTCAGTCAATAATACAGTGAAACTTAAAGCCATATTTCGTACTACTCTATGTGAACGCAGCTTTTCTCTATTAAGACGAATTAAAAAACCTTTGTAACTATTTAATTGATACGGGAGATACTTGTTCAAACTAACGTAATAAATGAAGTGTATTAAACTGGAAGTTTTCAATAATTTATTTTAGTATCCGCTACAATATTGTTTCGCCAAAGAGTGGCTTCATTAGGAGTAATGAAAAGTAACACAATCTATAACCTAGGAGGACAGTTACAAGTTTAAAGAAAACAGTGGGGAGTGGTATAAACTTGTTTGTTCATTCAAAGCTAATCCCAGTTTACTATAGATTGTTTCACCCTAGCCTCGAAGTATTACGCTTATGGGAACAGATTTAGGCTATTTGATATTTTGATATAACAGATTGGTACTGTATACTCACGCTAACTTCATTATTGTTATTAAAGAAAACAACTTAGCTTAAGAAAATCTATAATTTTCCTTGGAATTTCTGACGTAATTAATTACTGAAAATAATGTCCACGGCGAGGAGTCACATGCATGGATCGTTCACTTTTTAATGCCTGGATGTTATCAGCAAATATATCGTAATATTTCGACAAACAATTTTCAGTAATTAATTACGTCGGAAATTCCAAGGAAAATTATAGATAATTTACCGACGGAAGCCAAAATATATTCATTAAACTTAAACTAGTGTACTTGGCATGTAAAAATTCAAATTGTCTGTCGAAATATTACGATATATTTGCAGATAAAGTAACATTCAGGCATTAAAGAGTAAACGATAATTGCATAGTCCCGGTGGTGTAGTGGTTAACACGCCTACCCGGCAAACGGGAGATATGAGGTTCGATTCCTTGCCGTCGACATTATTTTCAGTAATTAATTACGTCAGCAATTCAAAGGAAAATTATAGATTTTCATAATTTACCGACGGAAGCCAAAATATATTAATCAATTTAGTTTACTTAGTAAGTGTAAATATGTACAACATTAATAGGTTATTTTATGATAGATACACCAGGACAATGTTATACAAGGCTAATCTAATAGTAAAATAATATTCATAAGACAATCACAAGCGAAGTGTTAAATGTTATTTATTAGTTCAGGGATTAATATATTTATAAGATACAGTGTGAAAGTACTTAAACAAGTATATTTACAAAAAATTATAATATATTTCCACATGTCAACTTTAAATAAAACAACTATTTATTATTCGCAGGAACCGATCTGTTTATAGATTGAAATTTACAGGTATTGAAACAGATAAGAAACAAATAATTTTATAAGAGTCAGTTTAATCAACTAGTGTGTGGATGATGACGGTGAAGCTGGTAAATGTATAAATAATTCTCGAGTCATCCCTGCATTTTGTCCAATTTCTACATAACTTCTTTAACTAAGAAAGAAGAAGCCATCAGAAAACATAATAATACCTTGCATAACATGTCTGATATAATTAATATATATTGGTTTCCATCCGTGAATTGTAAAAATCCATGATTTCCTTGGCATTTCCGACGTAATTAAATATGTGAAAAATCTGTAAAAGCAAGGTGTAAGAAATCGCATTTTAACAATCCTTCGACAGGAATATTTTTTCACTTAACCAAAGGAATACGTAATTTTTCTTGGTAACTGTTGTAGGAATCCGTTCTGCCTTACGAGTGTGATATGAAGCATTGCCGATAACTACTACTGAGTTTCCTGGTAGGTTTGGTAGCAACCGATTGAGAAACCACTCCTCGTGCACTTCAGCACAAACCTTATTGTGAGCATCTGCAATATTTTTCTCGCACAGAAAATGGTACTCAGCACCTGCAACAAATCCTTTCTCGTTGCCAGCATGAATAAGGGCATATGGTTGTCCACGGTTTTTTAGTACAGTTAGACCAGCGCTTAGTTCAGCAAGGAATGCCTGGATGTATCTAGAGTACTGCTTTTGACACAAATTGTTCAACATTCACCCATGATTCATCTGTCAACATAATGTTTCTTCCTTCATTTCAATATCTTCTAATGCTGTCATGGCACAACCTGATTATATCAACACAGTCCATCAGCATTACCTTCCTTCCAACTTTTTCAAAAGAGGAACCAATGTCCTTGTAATCTGTATAGTGTACTTCTTGAGGTACATCTTCTTCGTTATTTAGAGCGCTTAAGATTGCGTTCAATGTAGGTGGGATATTGGACAAGAAGAAACTATGAACCTTACACCTAACAACTTTTTGCACATGCTCATCATACAGTTACAAGCGAGTTTTGTTTTGTTGATGGATGACTCTCATTCTTATTTGCTACAGCTGCCGGTAGATGGTTTTCCTCGTCTTTTCGAATGGAACATACTACTCCTTTGCCACAGGCAAGTGCTTGCTTTAACCACCTTGGAAACATTCATATTTTTTATAGAATATGTAAAGCCATTAAAGATTGTTTACATTTCTCTAGCAGAGCAATCCTCGCCCTAACGCTTCCTTTTACAAGTCTCCATGTCAAAGTGTCATTTCACGATTTTTAGGTTGATCATTATTAATACCACTAAATTACCACTAAAAGATGTAGTAGTTTTTATAAAAACTAATTTATTCAATAATAAATAGAAATTAAGGCAAAATGCGAAAATAAAACACTGAAGAACACCACAAAACGTATGAAGCGCTGAAATTGGCAGAGGACATAAGTATTACTAACTTCCTTAGGAAAAATCCCGCCAAAAGGCGTGGCAACAGCGCTAGTCCCAAACAAGGATAATTTTGTATAAATTGTTGTAAACTAGCAAAAGAAGGCTATATTCCACAAGGCCCAATACTTGGAAGCCAGGGTGAAACAGTCTATATATTTATTAACTTCGATATATTCTAAAAAACATTTTTTCTCTTATCTTGAATATGTAACACATCAAAATTACTATTAAAACTATGATTCTGCTCTAAACAACAGTTTGTAAAAGTGAAGTCGTTTTTTTTAATGCAACTTCTTTTGTGTTGTTATTCACTTAAAAAAACGGACTTCCCTCTTGCAAACCATTGTTTAGAGCAGACCCATAGCTTTAATAGTAGCTGTGATGTACTTCACATTCGAGACAACAGTAAAAACCTTGATCTTTTAGAATGTATGGAAATTAGAAGATGCAGTTACCTTTGAATGAACAAACAACTTTATACCACTCCCTACTACTTTCTTTAAACTTTTAATTACTCTTTTAGCTTATAAATTGTTACTTTTCGTTACTCTAAGTATATAAATTGACGATCAGGAAAAAAATAAAAAACAACATTTTTAAAGTAGATGGGGAGAGTAGTCATTGTAACCTCAAACTTTAAAAATTGTAATGCTCTGTACAAGGTAGACAAATTTGTTGCATAAAAAATAAAATAATAAAATGGAGATTAAAAAATGTATATTTTTGTATAATAAAAATAAACATTCTTTATTCAATAAATTTTCCCCTGCTGAAAGTTCTAATTTTTATGGGACAAATATTTTGCCATACCGTTTCATATACAGACATTTCCTCCAGTGTTGCACCAATGTGTTGCAAACTCATCTATCTAAAATTGATAGTTCATAATAATTAGGGGACTGTAACATAAGCTAAAGCCTGTTTTACACGCCGCGATTTATTGGCCAATTAACTGAACAAGTTCTTGATCAAGAAATCGGTAGAAGTATGCTGGTTTACATTCCACAATAAATTGGACAATTTTTAACGATCATAAATACTTTTAAAACACTAAACAATGTTCGTAGGTACTTTTCTGTTACCGGGTTGGTATTAACATATAACACATATAACAACAAAGTTAGTGAAAAATCGTGGCAAAAAGAGAGCACGTTCTATTCAATTCAACTAATCGTACGATAAAAATACACATGAAAAGATTGCCTAGCAACAATAACCAAAAATTAATGCTAATATAGCTCATGGTATTGGTGGAATCATTCCTGGCAAAAAAACAAAGCGAGAAAAGAGATAGCGTAACCCGCGGACATGTTTCTGCCTACCCACGCCATCTTGCGTTAAGCAGCCCAGGAGCTGCTCGATAGGTGGTGCGAGTCTGCATCCCGAGTTATCGCTATTCTTTGGACGATATGACTATGTTTCTCGACGCTAGGTGGCGTGGAGAGATATATCTTGGTGCTGTTTATGGAGAATAACGACATAAACCCTAGAGGTGAAAAACAATAGCGAGGAAAGGACACGTACGGAAACGCGCTGAAGACGCCGGGTAGGCAGCAACATGTCCGCGGGTTACACTGTCCCTTTCCTCGCTTTGTTTTTTGCCAGGAATGATTCCACCAATACCATGAGCTACGTTGTGTGTCTAAAAAATTCGGTGAATAGTATAATATATCGGTGTTCACCGCTTGAAACAATGTCACTCGCATCCGTAGACATGCATAGGCATGTCTGGACCTCCTCTGTCCGGGATTGCGCGAGGCTCCTCGTATCGTATTGCTGCATTCATTTCAATAGTGTTCCGAGCAGTGTGCGTCGAAAAGCCATGAAGCAGCAACACAACATTAAGTTCTGTTTCAAATTGGGTAAAACGGCGACGGAAACCCATGAAATGATACAAGTTTACGGGCAGGATGCTGTGAGTAGAAAATGTGTGTACAATTGGTTTGCACGCTTTCGCGCTGGCAAGGAATCAGTGGAAGACGAACCGCGTTCGGGTCGGCCATCCACAAGCAAGACACTTGAAAACATTGAACGTGTGCGAGTGTTAATAGCAAAAGATCCGCGATTGACTCTGTGATTAATAGCAGAAGAAGTGGGTATTAACAAAGACACAGTGGGAGTCATCATCCATGAAGATTTGGGTAAGCGCAAGATTTGTTCACCATTTGTGCCGCACATCCTAACAGACGAGCAAAAAGCAAGACGTTTTGAAACCAGTGGCGATTTCATCGACATGTGTGGCCGGAATCCGTCCTTTCTGGGTTCCATTGTCACAGAGGACGAGTCTTGGTGTTACCAGTACGACCCCGAAACGAAAAGACAATCAATGGAATGGCGATCACCGTCTTCTCCGTGACAAAGACCCGCATGCAAAAATCCAATATGAAGACCATGTAGATAACATTTTTCGACAAAGAGGGAATCATTCATAAGGATCCGTCCCTACTGGCCAAACGGTGAGTGCCGCATTCTACTTGGAGGTTCTCAAACGTTTGTTGCAGCGCATCCGGCGCGTTAGGCCACAGATGATCCAGACCGGAAAGTGGATGTTACTGCACGACAATGCACCATCGCATACGAGCATCATTGTACGCCAATCTTTGACTTAGCGTGGTGTAACTGTTTTGGAACATCCACCCTACTCTCCAGATCTTGCTCCTGCTGACTTTTTTTTGTTCCCTCGTCTTAAGAGGACCTTGAAGGGATCACGGTTTGCGGACGCCAAGGAAGTTCAAAAACGTGTGACAGCAATTCTGAAAACGATTCCAAAACAAGTTTTCCGACAGTTTCCAGAAGCTATACGAACGTTGTCAAAAGTGTGTTGTGTCTGGTGGCGACTACTTCGAAGGTCAATGAAGGTGTTTCCAATATGCATTCTGTTTTTATGTTTTTATTATACCATTCACCAAATTTTTTAGACACACAACGTATATTAGCATTAATTAATCGTACGATAAATTGTTCAAGATATCGCACAGTAGGCAAGAACGCGAATCTAGGACGACAAAATTATTTTAGTAATCTGGTTCGTATATTAGTAAAGACTTTTATGGGGATTTCACTTAGTATAGCGTATTAGACCGCCACATACGCCTTTTTACGATTAGTATCGACATGTTAACGTTAAATATCAAATTAAGGTATTATGAAAACAATCTTTCTAATGAAATCTCTTTAATCGACCGGCAATATCTTGTGCTTGCAGGAGTTAGATTTTGCCATAAAATAATGTTTCCAACTACAGAGCAGTAACGTAATTGTAAAGGCACAAGCGATACTACAAACATAGCACTATCTTCTCCTGTCTCATGTCCTTCTTCACTAAAACGTTGCTTATACCGACTTAAGCCTAAAGAGCCATGGCAACTCCATTTGATGATTAATTCCACATTATTTAAAACTTCCTTTGATTCTAGCAAAACAGGCCTTATCACTTCGCAGTCTTCTTTCTAACGGTGTGGTTTATTAGCGACTGTAAATTTATTACAGCAGAGGTTTCGGTAATTGTTACGTTTACGGAGTAACATCCCTTTTTTGCTCCAATAATGTACGGATAGGAGGAAATGTTTTAGAATGCACACTTCGTAAACGCTGCCAAATAACGTTATATGTTTTATTCAGCTTTGCATCCAAAAACGTAGCCAGTACTTCCTCTCTTGTTAGTTTTATACTTGCAGTCAGAGGGGAATGAAAAGTAGTTGTCACTTCTTTTAATATACCTGCGACATCATGCCGATATTCAGGATATAAACTTATATGTGCAGCATAAACAATTTCTTCGCCTATTGACGCATCTAGCAAATTTTAACTTCGTCATTTAGTTCTCACACATACTTCTTCAAACGATTTTGTTGGGCTCTTGTAGTGAAAGGCCGGCTTTCAACACCTTCTATGTGTTTATCTATTTCTGATAGTGTCAGCTTTTCGTCTAGCCAGAATTATTTTTTTTAAAACCTTTCCCTTGTTCGATGGCTTTGCTGCCACCTTTCAGACAATTTGTACTCAAGCTTAATTAATTTGTCTTATAATTTCTAGTTCCGTAATTTACAATTTCTTCGATATCTCCAATATTCCGTTGAACATTTATATGATCCAAAATATAGGACAGCAACACTGATTCACAAAAAAAGTATTTTTGAAATCTCCCAAACGCCTATGATCATTTCACACAGAGTGTCCTGGTATTCGTCAACCACTTGAGCCAATTCTTACACGTTGGGGAATATGGTTGCAGGCAGCTTTTTATTATGCTGAACATTTCAAAATAGTAAAAACTGTTGTTGCACAATTCAATCCTGCCGAAACTGCAGCTATTAAGGAGAGCCAGTCGAAATTTCAAGATATTTCCGTTGAAACAGATTTAAAAAATATTCGTAGCTACTATAAATGATTAGCTGACGCAATAGACTAATTACAAAATAGGTCGTTATCATTATTAGAGTCTCTGCAAGTTATGGACGGAGTGCATACACAGCTACTGACTATACATGACGCAATATATAATCGCGTTTTAGAAAAGTTCGAGAGTGTGCTACAGAAAGATCCCGATTTTAGCACACTAAAACAAATTTGTGATGGTGTATTGAATAATCCACTGATTAAGTACAAAGAGTATTTTAATCATGCACGTTTAACATCGATAGATGTTGAACGCTCTTTTTCAAAATATAAACTCATTTTCTCACCACGGCGTACATCGCTCACCGAGACAACTGTGGAAACACATCTAATGGTGTCAACTTTTTGCCACTCTTATCCACATGATGTTAATAGTGATAATGGTGCTTCTGGTTTTACTGTTCCGTAGCCAAGGCTGCTTAAAAGGGTGAGTGTTTCACTACTTTTCACATATTATAATTACGTATTAGTTCTGTTATTTTTTTTCTATTGTTTTTGTATACTAGGCAGGTACGGTTATGGCACGGCTCCCTGTTACCGGGCTCTAGTGATGAGTCTATTTGAGCGTGTCTTCTGAGCATGCGCAGTAAATTTATGTCAGTTTTGTGTACATTTTTAATTAAATTAAGAGATTACTTTTACCCATTTGCCAGCTATACTCGGAAGTTTGTGATTAATAGGAATTATTTATGAAAGTATACAAAAAACACAAGAGGCGTCCTCCTTCTACAAAATAACTAAGTGATTATAAACTGAAATTTTTGCAAGTGATTAGAAAGTAAACCAGTTCAATTGAAAATAAAGTGATTAGATGTAAAAGTAGTATTGAAAAAACGTTAAAATGAGTTCATAGGAGTTGTCCCAGATTTTTGTGACAACAATGATGTATACCTTCAATCAGGGCAGTAATAATCAACTTACGTAGCTGGTAGTAGAAAAAATAAATGATTGCGATTTGAACTTGTTTGGCATCTTAGCAATTGCACTGAAACTAAATATTTGTAAATAAAACGCTATCAGATCAGCGCCAAATACGGTGATTTTGAATCAATAAATATCCAGTTAATAGGGTAAAAGGAGGACACTTGTGAGAACAAGAAACTATTGAATATAAAATTATATAATAGGTTATGTGTATTTAATTTAATTTGACAGAGAAATACCTTCCGTTCTTTTTAAAAGTAAGTTTGACTTAGTTACTCCGCTCAGCTTAGCTCTTTACTGATATTTCATTAAAAAGAACACAGCTATTGTGCTTATTCTAATCTAATGTATTGTTACATACAGGTATGAAATTATGACGTGTCCAAAAACCCAAAAAAAGATAATAGTTAGGCATACTGATCTATTATATAAGTTTTTTAGATGTATGAATTTAATGTTATGACAAATTAAACATTATCAAGTACTTACCTGTAAAAACTCGGGCCACCTATTATTTCCATCATCATCAATTAAATTTCTAGCGACCTCTGATGCTACGTCGCACACTTTATGCCTCATCTGATTTGATTGATCCAATGGTATAGCAAGCAATATCTGCTCCTTAAGCTGTGTCTGACTTTCGACTGGCAATTTTGGGAAGAAGTCCATAAAATCATTTGCAAACAACCTTCGCAATAAAACAGCTGACATCTGTCTGGCTTCTTCACTGAGAGATACATTGTGAATAGAACGAAGGAGGTAACTTACTCTGTTTTCAATTGGAATATTTGAATAAGTCTCCTGAAAAATCAAATGCAAGCGTCATAGATATAATCGTGTGACCATAAAATAAATTTTAACGTCTATACAAGACGAACGCACTTTTTTGGCGCGTTTTTCTATATAAATACTGTAATAACTATAACAAAAGTGCGTTTGAGCTGTATAATTTCAATTTACTTCGTCAATTTTGATACTTTAAAGATGTGATGTTAAAACATGACGAGGGATTTAGCCAGTGAATCATACTAATTCGTGAAAAGGCCGTACATCTCAGTACACGTTGTTGCTGGCAAAGTGCACATGTATAAATACTAGCCCATACGGCGAATTTACGAATAAAATAAACGAAAATCTTACCGAAAACGATATAATAGAATATTTGGAAGGAACTTACTTCTGCTTGACTCCTAACATTGTTATCTGTTGACAATAAAGTTGACAAAAGCTGGCAAAATTGTTCTTGATCGGCAGCCATGGTCCCTTCGTAAAAGAAAGAGCTCAATCTAGCCAACGGCAGAACCGATTTCGAAAGTTACTACACATGTAGGGTTTAATACGCAAATTTAACAGAATTTAACGAAAAAATAAATAAATTTATAGGCTCTGACAAGAAAAACGTCAAACTGAAATTTGTTTTGTTATTTTCACCTCCATGCCGACCGGCTGTTTTGAGGAGTGGAAAATCGTATCAGTGGCTGGTGTTTGTACAGTTCTTAGGTTGGTGATGCATGAACGTTTAAATTGGTTTAAATTTGACGTTTCTGTCGTTAACCACGTGTTTTTTTATTAAAAAATTGCAAATACATATAGCTTATTTGGTTATTATACCTAAATAAAAGTAAGTTTTGTTCTTGCTCTTTTTAGAATGGAAAAACTTATTCTCCTCCAAATTTTTTTGGTCTTAATTATAATATATTGGAAAAGGAATTGATTATACTTTTTAAGGTTATGTTATTATTCAAACAAATTGTATTTAATGTCACGTTTTCCAGATATGCCTAAAATCAGATCTACGAACGGACCACCTCGTAAACAGGGGGTCAATAAGTCTGGTCATTCCATGAACCTGGAGAGACCTAAAGATGGGTTGAAAGGAGTCGCAAAACCAAGGACTAAATCTACAATCAAGCGATTGCAAATGTATAGAAATTTTAAAGCTAAACGAGATAAAACAGGGAAGATTTTAACACCAGCGCCTTTTCAGGGTCGTTTACCATCTGGTACAAGAGCACGTGTTGAACCCAACCAAAAATGGTTTGGTAACTCACGGGTCATCTCTCAGAATATGTTACAGAAATTTCAAACTGAATTAGGAGCGGCGATGAAAAACCCTTACCAAGTTGTAATGAAACCAACTACTTTACCAACTAGCTTACTAACAGAAAAAGCTAAAAAAGCTAGGGTTCATGTATTAGATACAGAAAGTTTTCAAAGCGTTTTTGGACCAAAAAAAACAAGAAAACGACCTAATCTATCTGTGAGAGGCCTTACAGAACTCTCTGAAGCAATAACAAAGTCCTCAGAAGAATATAATGAGGAGAAGGATACAAATATCGTCAAAGATGATGGGGGTGTCAAAAATTTACCTCGAGATTGGGTGATGGCTGCCGGACAATCGAAAAGGATCTGGAACGAGTTGTATAAAGTTATTGATAGTTCAGATGTGTTATTGCAAGTTTTAGATGCAAAAGATCCTAATGGTACCAGATCCCCTTACTTGGAAAATTTTTTGAAAACAGAAAAACCTCACAAGCACTTAATTTTCATTTTAAACAAGGTTGATCTAGTTCCAACGTGGGTTACTCAAAGATGGATAGCCGTTTTAAGCAAAGAGTATCCAACTGTAGCATTTCATGCTAGTTTAACACATCCTTTTGGAAAAGGAACGTTGATAAACTTATTAAGACAGTTTGGTAAGCTTTATTATGTAAATTTGTATTATTTGTAATGTCCAATATAACTTTTGCAGGGAAATTACACATTGATAAGAAGCAAATATCAGTTGGATTCATCGGATATCCTAATGTTGGAAAATCCTCAGTAATTAACACGTTGCGAAGCAAAAAAGTATGCAAAGTAGCTCCCATTGCAGGTGAAACGAAGGTTTGGCAATACATCACGTTAATGCGCCGTATTTACTTGATAGATTGTCCCGGTGTAGTTTATCCTTCCACTGAGACTGATACAGAGAAAGTACTGAAAGGGGTAGTACGTGTGGAATTGGTGAACAACCCAGAAGATTACATTGGTGCAATTCTCGAACGAGTAAAACCAGAATACGTCTCAAAAACATACAAACTCCCTGAGTGGAGTACACCAACAGATTTCCTGGAGAAATTAGCATTTAAATCAGGAAAATTGTTAAAGAAAGGTGAACCGGATATAGGAATTGTAGCTAGAATGGTATTAAATGACTGGCAGAGGGGGAAATTGCCTTCCTATATAATTCCAGATGGTTACGGGCAACCATTAACCAGCACCAACAAAGACGAGAACTTAAACATGGTCCAAAACCTTACAAAGATCAAAGTAGGTTTGGAATATATGGGAGGCGATGTTAAGGAGCTAGACCCGGTAGGAAATTCACAAGAACCCATACAATCGAATTCTAGAATTGCCGATGAAGCTAGTGATGACATTTCAAGGGATGAAAACAAAAATAATACAGAAGCTGAAAATAATTTCGAAGAAGGTGGAGATAATGAAGAAGAATGTATTGATACAGATGACTCTTCAAGCATAAGCTTCTATTCTGATATGGAAACTGACCTAGGTCGAGATGAGTTTGCGTCATCAACTTCTGGAGATTTCCAGGTGCAAAAGGTAGAAGCAAAGAAAAAAGATATAAGATTAACAAGTAGACAGAGACGCGCTATAGAGAGGTCATTGAAGAGGAAGAAGATAGGAAGTAATTTCTACGAGGTGGCTAATGTTAAAAATAGAAATAGAAAAAAGAAAATGCAGGTATAATCTTATACTGTACTATGTATTTCGTTATACAATTGTTAACATAGTTTTATTTAATAAAATTCATTATTTCTAATAGAACTTGTTGTTTTTCATCAAATAGATAAAACTTTTCAAATATGGAGATATCTAGTATGCCATTGTGGAATGGTTTCTTTATGGAAACTTGAATCTTATATTTATTTCTGCTAAAATTTTACTAATTCTATCAGTATATTGCATTCTATATCATCTTATCTAACAGGCGATAGATTAAATATTAATTAATTCCAATAGTAAAATCCACAAAATTGCTAGATCGATTTATTTGAGTCTGCAAGTGAAAAACAATTGATGAACTGTTTTTTTATCCATTAAATAAAAGTACGTACTTAATGACTGAAACAGGTTTTAATAAAATAATGTATAATTAGAAGAGTATAATGAAATCTTTGAATTATTTAATATGGTCCAGTGCATTGCAATTCCATAAAAATGTAAAATTTAAATCTCTGATAAATTGTTTATCTATAGTTCTAGCATGTCCAATAAACTATATTTGATTGATAAGAAATACAAAATTGATATGTCCGTCCTTTTAAGCAGTGAGAAAAGCTGTAACCAAAAAGAATGGTAAACTTGCTATAGTTTAGAATTGCTTACTACAGTTCTGCATTTTTGTAAAAATTTGATTCGTAAACATATGATGTAGATCTCTATCTAAAGAAACTGTCCCACAAAATAATTTTGTTGATTTTTTGCCATGTCTAGTTTTTAGTAAATCTGATTGTTGGTAAAAACTACAAAATTGAAAATAATTAAATCAATTTGATTTACTTGAAGTTAATAAAATGGAAGGAAAGTGTATGTTGTTCCATACAAAATATTCTGTACCATTTTATTTAAAAATTCTTTCTAAAAGTAGGCAAGTCTGTAACTAACAAGAGTTGAAAGACCACCACTACCACACACATCTAAACAATTTTTGTAGATTTACAAAATTGAAATGTACTTGCTATATCCCATATAATACATTTGTATAAAACTTGATGCTTTGTTTTTGTTGTTCTTGTGTTCGGCGAAGAGTCCGGTTACACAGTACACCTCATACTTTTTAGTTTTCTTTTTTTGCAAAAAACAAATATTTGTCTCTATATATTGTTATACCTATACGCAAATCACTTTAAAATGCCTAAAGTTCTGTCCAATTTCCACACGTACAAGATAATTACGTCCAGAACGAAATAATAACGTATTATTCCCATAATAAGATACTAAAAATCCAAAGTATTTAAAGAATCTATTAGAAAAACCAAATTTGTCAAACATTTAACGTTTTACAAATAAATTGAATAAGTATACTGCTTTTACGTACTGCAATCACTGCAAGAAAATTAATTTCCAAAAGATTATAGTAGGGTTATATGTACTTGCTTTAAACAAAAATATAAATAAAAGAAATTAGGATCAAGAGAAATTCATCTACTTATGTATACTAATTTTGCAGACAGAATCTTTCAAACGTAAAATTAAATGTTAAAATTGTGAAAAGGCAAAACCTTTATTCTTTATAAGCATAAAACTCAATGTATCTTACAAAAAGACACCTATCGATTGTGTTCCGGGCTGAACGTATAAGATTTCGTAAGCAATCAAACAAAATTAAAATTTTTTAGTAAAAAATGTATTGTCTACATGTTCATTTCTGTATAATGCATATTCGGGATGTTAACATTCTTCAGACGGTGTAAGGATTCTTACAAAGAACGGCAATATCCTCACCACAAGCACGATGCTTCCAAAAAGTAAAAGGTTCGAGATGGTCTGCTCGCGTCTCTCAGCCTTTTTGGCTTCGTCATTTTCAACAGGCCCATCAACCCTCCTCATTATGTTGATATTACGAAATTTGTTAAAGTTTTCAAATTGCTTACACAAAGAATTTGTTCATGTGATATTTATTTTCTTTTGACATTAATTTGATCAACCGATTGACATAAATTTTGGACAAGCTATAGCATAAAATCACATGCAAATTATTTCAAGTACGCCGATGGAGCACAAATTTATATCTGTATTATGAAAATAGTTGGCATTTGTGGTCTGGACTTTTCAAATATTATATATTTTGATTATATTTTTGAGCATCTCAAAGGACCAATTAGATGATCGCTTTTCGACCACTTGGTTGATGCAATTAATCTTGTTTTGATCGAATGGGTGGCCTTAAAGAATAAATAAGGCTGTCGTGTTTTTACTAACTATTAAATGCCTTTTTAACAATCTCAAGAGCAATAACAAAACATAATCTAAATTTTTAGAAAATTTTGTTATCAAAAATAAATAAAATAACCATTTAGGCAAAATCGAGACATATACAGTTGCGGCCAATGAGAAGTACTCTTTGACAACAAATTTTGGATTTGTTAGTTTTCTAATAAACTAACAATCAATCACACTTTTAAAGCGTCACTACAATAATTTGATTCAGGGGATTCATGGAACACACAAATTTATTGAACATTAAATTAAACAAGAAACTAATGAAAAAAAACAAATTAATATTTTATTGTGACACCATTAGAATCTATAACCATTTGTAGCACCATCAGAATTTACGAATCCCCCTCTGATTTGTCAAACATTAAGTTTGTTTGTTTGTCTCAGTTTGTCTGATCAAAACAGATCCGAGGATTTTAAGCGTTTAGAGCACGATGCGTGTTTGTTCGTTTCGAGCAAACAAATCCGGATTACAAAGGTTCCTCTTTCTGCTCGTGACCCAGCATCCAAGCAGTCACCAGCAATTTGTGCACATCACATGCTCACCGTAAATGTACGATGGGACAAAGGTAAACTTGGACGACTGGTAAGCGACGAGATAGTATTAAAAGTATAAACAAGGGTCACTTTCGTACAGGTTTACTGCGTACCGTCCAGGTTTACTTTTGTGCCATTGTGCATAACCTAACACCTAGGCGTTGTGCGTGAGTTAGTGAATTTAACGCGATTTGGATGGATATAATAATTGATATCAATGTGGTTAATGTAAAGAACGACAATTACATTCTTAAAACATCACTTGGTGGGTATATTCATTATAATCTATAGATTCATGAATTTATAAACTTATTTTTAGGTAAAAAATGCAAAGTACCCACAGAAACTTTTATACGTAAATCACGAAATCAAGAAGTAAAACTACTGGCTGAAGCTATTCAGGCAAGAACTACGGAAGACAGGGAAATTGAAGATCGAAAATATAAAAAAAAAATAGATTCATAAAAGCAACGAGCTTCTTAAGAGATTTCTATTAAACAACACGATTAACAATATTTGTCAAAATAAAAGTCTGTTTAAAATTTATAGTTTCTTTATAAACATAAAAAAATTGTAAACAAACACAGTAACCCCATTATAATTCTTTATGCATACTCTTTCCATTTGGCAGTGTTTTTTTTAATATTAACTCAGCTGCTAACATCTCATCACTGCTACTGCCAATGCTTTTAAAACTGTCTTCAATATACGAGGTGTGGCAATTAAATAACCGGGCTGGTGCTACTATCGGCAAACAGCGAGTACGCCACGGCAGGTTTGAACATGTCTGCGCTTGTAGATGCTTCCCCCACCCTAAGCTCGATGGGCACGGTTGTACGTCGCTCAGTCTCGCTGTAGCAATCGTCCGTCCAAGTCCTTACGCTAGCGTCGCATTGCAAAAATGCAGAGTGTTCAGATCGAGCAACAAGTTAACCTCAAGTTTCTTGTGAAACTGGGAAAAACCACTACAGAAGCTCATGGCATGTTAAAGGAAGTGTACGGAAGTGTATTTATCGCGCGCACAAGTTTTTGAGTGGTGTAAAAGGTTTAAGGAAGGATGTGAAATCACCGAAGACAATTCGCGGCCTGGACGACCCTCAACATCAAAAACGGACGACAACATTCAGAAAATTGGTAAATTGATCCGCGAAAATCGTTGTATGAGTGTCCGAGCTCTTGCTGAAATCTCAGGAATTAATAAAGAAACTGTCCGTCAGATTTTGCATGAATCATTCAACATGCAGAAAGTTTGCGCAAAAATGGTGCAAAAACTTGTCACTCCAGAGCAAAAGGATTAGAGAATGAACATTTGTGCTGACCTTTTAAACAACATGGATGATGATCCAAAATTGTTAAACAGAGTGACTACTTGTGATGAATCGTGGTTTTTTACCTACAATCCTGAAACAAAGCGCCAATCGATGCATTGGAAGAGCCCAAACTCACCACGGCAAAAAGCAAAAATGAGCAAGTTTAAATTCAAGGCCATGATGATTATTTTTTTTGATACGCGTGAAATTATCTACGCCCACTGGATCCCCGAAGGTCAGACAGTCAATCAACATTATTACGTCGAGGTTCTAACTACCCTTCGTGAACGAGTGAGAAGACGATGACTCGATTTGTGGAAGAGCAAATCCTGGATGCTCCATCAAAACAATGCGCCAGCCCGTTCCGTCTTGTCTGTGAAGGCGTTCTTTGCGAAATCCGGCATCACCGTGTTGGACCAGCCACCATACTCACCCGACCTGGCCCCCTGCGACTTTATTTTATTTCCTAAGATAAAATCGGAGCTTAAGGGGACAAGATTTGACAGTGTGGAAGCGGTGAAAGCGGAAGCGACTGAGGTTCTCAACAAGCTGATAGAAACGAACTTCTAGCACTGGTTTCGACAGTGGAAAATTCGTATGGAGCCTTGTAGGGATCGGCAAGGAGAGTACACACGAAGGGGATAAACTTTGTATTGTAATTGGTGATCAATGAATTGTTTTATAGCACCAATCCTCCGGTTATTTAATTGCCACACCTCGTATTCCTCTTCACTTAACAAAATAACGGTTACCATTCATAATAGTAAAATTAAGGTTATTACAGAAATTGAAAACTGCCCATGCCTGTTTGTTTCCTCTTTAAATGTAGCTCTGAGAAGCTCTCAAGTTACTCTGATGACGTCAGTAGATACTGCTCCAAGCACACAAACAAACCTATTATAACAACTTTAATTAAGGGAAAAATTAACCAATGCAATTTTTTTAATTTTAAAAGAAAGTGTCAAAATCGCATGTACTACTTTTCAATGACAGCTACTGTATGTTTAAAAGTGAGAAGCGACGTAACATTAAAGGATAAAGAAGTTACTTAACTTCGTTTGTTATAGGTATGTTCCTTTTACGAATATGATTTAGATATAAAATAAAATTAGTTAGCTCTTCCTTTCCTTTCAAACACTACCTCGTCACTAAATAATAACGATTTCAGCATTACGATTCCATTTAATTATCATAACTATGACACAATATATCATAGCACATGTTTTACTGATTTGGGATATGTAAAATGAATATATTATAGTCTTTTGTACTGTGTTGAATTGTCAAGTGAATATCAAATTATTATTATGTCAAAAACATAAAACAGATTAATACCTAGTTACTTACGTCACAAGCATAGAATAACATACCAGAAGGCAACTTTCGCCATGGACGTGGACCCGTATTTTGGTGCTTCTCGTAGACATACCGGAAACTATCAACAGAATACGCGGTCTATTTATTCGAAATGTTCTTCAATATTTGTCAAATTCTGTGTTTAATACAAACGTTAGAGCACAAAACACAAGTTTTTATTTACATATACATTTATTAGCGGAATTTAATATGATACAGTACTCATAGGGTGTACGGGCATAAAAGAGGTCGTATAACTTTCAATGCATATCATACCGTATGAGCGAGCGTATTGTGATCACCCCATTTTACACGAACTCAGTGCATCTAAACATGTGCTGTGTTTAATGTCACCATGGAATGTAATTTACTTGACAAAATTGCGTAAACGCAAATTCATTTGTGCACTTTGCTCGCGTTATAAACAGCGTATTCGTTCACGTACATGTGCAAACCACGAGTTCGCTCTTGCATTTCCGAAAAGACCTTACTCACGTTATAAACGGCATATTTGTTCATATACACGTGTAAGACACGACTTCGCATTTCCGAAAAATGCCGATTATGTTGGCTGATCATAATACGCTCGCTCTTACGGTATATCTACGGTGTATATACTGTATCTATGACTCTAAAATAGGGATTTGAAATTCTCTAAAATACAAGTCAATTGGCTTGCAATCAGTAGTTTAATATATAAATAGTTATAGATTATTCCAGTTTAGCGTATATTATCACTTATCATAATTAATCAATTATTTTAAAGCGACTATTACCTTAACCGTCTTGGCGACGTGATTCGTTTAATAGACCGACTCCTTTAGCTGTCGTTTTGCGTGTGTATTTTTCCAGTATAGCTGGAGTATTTTGTTAGTCTCCACCGTTATGTTTGTTCCTTTTAAAGGGCGCTATTTTCGCGGTGGAGCTAGCTAGATTGTTTAGTTATGACTTGAATTACCCGCGCAGGCGTGGTGCCCAGTCCGTGATATCCCTTAAGGTACGACCGCACTGAGCGGAACTGTACTGCAGCAGAGCGACGCAGCACGACGCGGTTCTATTTAGTAAACCGCACTTGAACGGCAACGGAGCGACAGTATGCAGCAAATTTGTCTCAGTCGTTTAGCAGAGGCATTCTGAGTAAGATGGACGGAGGTGACACGGATGTGACAATAATCTCTTTGTTATATGAGGAAGAGGAAAGATTCGAGCAAAAACAGGCAAGAAAAAAGCGAAGAATATGACTGCATGATATTTCGATTTCACGATATAAATCCCACACATTTGCCATGGCTTAAAAAGGCCCCGAAAAGATTTCATACGTATTTTAGAATGTCTCAACATAAATTCGACGAGCTATTACAAATTATGCAGCCCCATATAGAAAAACAGGACACGATATTCCGAAAAGCGATAGGCGTAGAAGAAAAACTCATGGTGACAATGAGGTAAGTATTTTTGATTTATTACATACTTAGGTGCTGATTATTCTACATCATTCATAACTTCTTGCAGAAGTAGAATGCCGCCCGAATTAACGATATCGTTGCTACTGCTGCAGCTTGCTCTGTGGAGGATGTCGAATTCCTTAGTAAATTCTCATATTCTAAATCTGATACTATTGCGTAAAGTGTATTTTTAGCCTTGCAGGTCTGGAAGTAAGGTTCTGACGGAGTCAGCCATAGCTTTGAAAAAGGAATGTAGAGGCTCTCCAGTTTTCATTGTTGTCGATGTAATTGTAGTTAGCCGTGATTGCAAATAATTCTGTAGAACGCTGGCTACTGATAACTGTTGCGTTTGGTTCCATTTCCTCATAGTAATGTTTTTAAACATCAAAGATGTTGCTGATGAAGAAGATAGAGGTGAGTTTACTGGCTCAGGAGAGATTGCCATTAGATCGGGGAGAGAATTTTCGTTGGAGATATTATCATCACTCGTAAGAGATCCAGCGTCTTCAATGTTACTCTTCGTTGATCTTTCGTGAAGATACGGTCGTAAGAATTCCATCTGACTCTCGTATTTCCATTTTTTTTTTAATAGCACCGTCTCCACTCTTGCATTTGCGTCCTTTTAAATTCCTATGATAGCTGTCTCTGAAAGCTTTCCATTTCTCTTTGCAAAAAATATCTGAAAATGAAATCATTTAATAATTTTGTTTGTTTCAGGTTCCTTGCTACTGGTTATTCATTGAAGACTATCGCAGAATCTTTTTGTTTAGGATACACCACCGTACAAGAAATCGTGCACACTACATGTGCAGCATTGTGAGAAGTGTTACCTAAGATAGTAATGTCCATACCAAATGAACAGAAATGGAAGAAGATTGAAAAAGAATTTTCCGATAAATAGAATTATCCTAACTGTATTGGTGCACTAGATGGGAAGCACATAGAAATTTTCTCACCACCACAAAGTAGCTCGCTATATTTTAATTACAAGAAGTTTTTTTCTATAGTGCTGCTCGCTCTAGTGGATGCAGATTATAAATTTATATATGCGAATGTTGGTGATCTTGGAAAGAATAGCGATGCAGGAATCTTTCCATAGTCAGATTTAGCAGTAAGATTAGAAAAAAATACTTTGAATATACCAGACCCAAAAGAATTACCAGGGACGAGGTTACCAAACTTTTCCATTAAAAACGTATTTGATGAGACCTTATCCGGCTACACAGTTAGATGACCAATCCAAAAAAGTATACGGTTATAGGCATAGCAGAGCCCGAAGAGTGTCAGAAAACTCAATCGGCATATTATGCCAAAAACTTAGAATTTACTATCACAAGATCTGTCTCAGTACGGAGCATGTAGATAACGTGATTCTTGCCACAAGTTAATTTCTTCAGGTAGTTGAAGGGGGATTGTTACACCCTAATTAGCGATTCTGTTGAATCTACATTTAAAACGCTTCAAACAGGGTTATTTTCGCGCCAATATCATCATTTTAATGAACTTCGATATTTCCCACCGTTTGTCATGACATTCCACGTTCACGCCCTTATGTGTCTCTTTACGCTAAATCTGAGTTTCATTGCTATGTTTATTTTTCAATAAAACACTTAATATTTGATATTTCAAAATTCTACCCAGCTAAATACCTTCGTAACGGACCATTCTTGCATATTGTAGCAATCAATTTGAATTACATTCAGTACTCATTACAATATTCGTTAATTATGACGCCTCTCTTTGTAACCGAACGCATCACATACTATTTCCAAGCCCCTGGAATTTCTTTGTTTTTCCTAGTTTTTAAACAATACTTAGTTCAATAACAGAACTCGCCTTGGTTTACCATATCGTAATGATTAAATTGAATTCCATCCATAGTTAATTACAGTAATAGCAATTAATCCGTCATCTAAGCAACATTTTGCTTACGTCATAGCTAAGCGTCGAAATCTCGAATTCTGATTGGAGCTTACGCGCGTCTCAGAAAATGTATATAAGAGGGAACCTTTCCGCTAAAATCATTCATGGTCCTCGACGGCCTTTACCCACATAATATCCTTAAAGCGTCTCCAGAATAAGACTCTAAGGATAATTTCCGGAGCCCCCTGGTTCGTAAGGAACTCACAGATTCATCACGATCTGGAAGTCCCGACACTCCGCGAGTATCTCGAGAAGATCCTCACCGCCGCGTGGGAAAGGGCCCGCGCGAGCGGCAACAGTTGCGTTCAAGAGGTAGTCATTCCTCAAGATCGTCCCCCTCCCAGGATTCACGTCAGACGACCAGCGGACTTTTTCAACGTCCGCTAAGAGTCAATTCCTTCCGAGGAACGACATTCGTCCCCCAATCAGGACGTTTTAGTCCTTGAAATATCTCGGTTTATCAACCGGACAGGATATCAATTTTTCCCAACCCCTCCTACGGCGCGACCATGCCGCAGCCATTTAGCTAGAGGACAAAAGGGTTTAAGGTTTCTTTATAAAACTGACCCTAGGAAACGATAGGATCCTAGTCTAAAATCATTCATCTGATAGCAGTCGAATTGTTGGCCGGTTAAGAGTAGCCGTAAGTGGCTAAGTAGTTAAGAAACCCCCATTACCTTGGCGTACTACACATTTGATGTCTGACATCTTCTTGACCTTGACCTTCTAGATGATATCTAGTACGCAAGGCCTATTTCCTGGCGATCATTTGGTTGGCGAATAGTACACATTGAGACGACCGCTTGGGATACGCACTGAGATGCGGATTTGAATTGGTTCTTCTTCTACCCTACGGACCCCGGCCAGACCTCTGCACTAACACGAGCTTATAGCCATCGAGAAAACCTCTACCCGTCGGAACGTGTTTGATTCTCCCACACATCCACAGTATGTCATAGCCTGTGCCTCCATGTGAGTTAATCTTAAGTTACTTTATTTTGTGTAATATCACGAACTATAATTGTCTTTTGCTGTCTGTCTGAGTCGTTTTATATGACTCGTTGTGGTTATTTAGCGTGTATATTTACTTATATGTAGTTCGTAACCTCTAAGTATTCTCGATCGAGGAATCAGTTTTGTATTTAAGTTAAGAGTACTGTGTAGTGATATTTCCGAACTTTGTTGGTGATATTCTACCTGGAATGTTTTTGTGTTATATAAGCGATAAAACCTTTTCTGAAATGACAAAAACGAAGTAGCTAACCTAAAATGGTGTCGGTTGTTTTCATACGTTAGGATCGATTATTGCGTTTTGAATATGTTTATCCAAATTATATTGGTTTTATTAAAAAAAAATACTGTGCAGTGATATCTCCGTACTTTATTGGTGATACCTGCAGTGATTTTCTACTGTTATAAAAACGAAATTTAGGTTAGGTTATCTCGTTTTTATAACATGGTGTCAGTTGTTTTGTTTGTGAGTTACACTTTGTAAATAAAAGAAGATATTATTTATTCTTCAACAGCTACAGATTCAAGGACCGGTGAAACTATAAATATAAGTTTAAAATATCCTAGGCTTAAAAAAGATGCTATTTCAATTCACACATTTGACAAAAAACGTGAAGATGTTATTGTTCAAATAGTTTTATATTCTTACGTTATATTTAACAAAACTATTTTTGAACACGAAGAGATGTTTTTAAATGTATGTAATAAACGTTCTGTTTTAATACAATATATTTTAAATTATATCACCGAATGCAGCCATTTTGGATACGGATATATGTAAATGTCATATTCACAGTAGTGAACGTGTTGCAATAATTATAATAACTTGTTCTACAAATACCCTACTTAAAAATGATTGTGGGAAAAGTAATGATAGATTAGGTAAAATACCACATAATAGGAAAGATAGATTAGGTAAAACACCACATAAAAGGAAATTTAAGACCCTAGTTAAATAACATGTCTGTAAATGTTCTCGTGGAATTGAACAAAATTTCGAATAAAATTGCAATTACTGTATCATTTCAACCTTAGTTTCGTACAAATACATGTACAATTACAAATAATAACTAGTCGATTAAATATCCACCACAAATACATCTTTCACGAAAACGTCGCTCGGTTACGTGTTTGGTTTTTGCTTTGAAAGTTCGTTTTTTTCCAAAATAAAATCGAATGGGATGCAGTTGACGACTAATATCCTCTTTAAACCGGAAGCCCTTCAAAACTTAAAAAAAAAGCAAAAAAACGATTCTTTTACCGCTTAGGCTAATATCGTGCATGATACATCGCCTAAACAGCGTGACGTCATCGAAGAGCTGTGAGGCCTTCTAGTTACGGTGGTAGTGGTTCGTCCCCATTTACACTGATTTTTATAATTTTTAGCACCTAGTGAAATATATTTTAGAAATTTAAGTTTTAATATTTTATCAAATTTGACAAATTTTATCCACAAGTCTTGCCTGAGGATGAGCTAAATTTTGCTCGAAACCTGTAGCGGGTTATTAAAAAGGAGTTTTTGTAAGATTAAGACCATTATTACCCCCTTTCCCTCAATATATCCTTTCGAATGCTGGTAACATATTAATGGATCGAAAATTCCTACGATTTGTGAATACAGTCCATCGTTTACTTTCAAGCGAATTCTTGGTAGACGTACATACATAAGTGTGCACGGCATCGGTGCAGTAGTTATTATGGTATTTCAAGTGCAAGGTCTTTTACATCATCACGATCGTTCCCTTATCTTCTAGCGTATTAGAGCTATGAATCCGCGTACATTACATTAGGTGTTCCTATCGTTGTATATAGTTGGGTAGAGGTTCACTTCTTTCTTGGGGGGTTTGCCTCTAACTAATATCGCGTTTACTGTCCGTCCAGTACAAGTTTGCGCGAGGTTGGCGAAAGAATGGACCAATTCAGTTACGCTCCTTTAATATTTAACATTTCGCTGAGTGAGTTATTCGTTATTAATGATGCTGTGATCGTTATGAGCTTAGACAAAAACAAATGTAAGTATTACGCTTGACTGTAGTAGCTTGATTGAAAAGCGAAAGTCATTAATTATAAAGACGTTTTCCCCTAGTTACATAATGTAAGTATGTGTGTATTTAGAATTATACTGTCCAATTTCATTCAGAATAAATTCCTTGAGAATAACATCATTAATATCATGTTGTTTATTAATATCATGTTGTTTGCATTTTTTGTTTTTGTTTACATACACTGGATTTTTGAGTTGTATTGATTTAATACGACATCCAAATATCCTACAAAGAATGCCTATTATGCAGCTTTTAATATATTGATATTATAATTAAGTAAATTTGTTGTGTTAAAAAACATTTAGGATATCATGTCCTGATGGCGTTATTAGAAAAACCTATCTTTAACTTTTCTTCAAAATAGTGAATTTTCTTATAAAGCCTTCAGCATACTTTGCGCCAACGTATAACTATTTAATATTTAGAGCAATTATTAACGATGAGGCATAAACTACATGCCATACATTTAGTTTATTTTTTTGTTCCTCTTCTTCGCTAAAAATTATTTTTAAAAATATTTTTGGTGTACTTCAAAAAAGCTATAATTTAGCTATTACATTTTTTAGATATGCCGAAGCGCTTTAAAAATTAAATTAATTAAATAATTTAATAATCATTTGAATCATCAATTAAATTTAACTATTTACCAAGCAATAAGAAAACACTGCATTTGATGCCTCGTATCCTGGTGCTTTTCGAACAATTTTGTTGCATATTAATGTAATAATTTGTCTTATTTGCTTCTTTAAATCCTCTGCAGTTTGTGGTCGAATTTCTTCTTAAGAAATCTCCACGGAAGAAGAGTTACATCGGGAAAACATGCACGCCAATTACGTTGCTCTGCCAATCCATTTATTTCGCCACTCTCTCACTAGTGCAGAAAGCTCCCTTCTATAATCGGTTCGCAAAGTCGGTGCCAGAACATGGGCGTGTAGGAAGGCGGGTGATATTCCAGTAATACCAGGCGCCATACGAATAAAAACATTTATTACGCACATGTTTAAGAGAAGAAAAATTGTATGATCGCGGAAAGAATATCACTCTATAGATACTAGTATTCGGTCCGTTCTGACGTTACCGTGTTTTAGTAGCAAATATAAGTGAAGAAATATTTGGTCAACGTTATTGCTGGTGACCGATGTTTATTTCGAAAATATGCTTATTTCAAATACGGCGGTAAAAAATGGTGGCTGATCATAGGTGACTCAACAGATTCAAAGAAAAACCCACTGGCACATATAGCTCAAATATTAATAAACGTAAGTGGATCGTCACCTCTATATTTAGTGGTCAGTACAAAACTTCGATGGTATACTGGTGAAACCATTAAAAACGCGATATTAACCACTTTAAAAAAGGTCGAAATTTTGGCAACCTAAGTGTTATAGCGGATCAGCTATGTTTCGTGCTAGCCGCTTGCTTAAATCTACTTTCCCTAATTTGTTACATGTAATGCATTACATCTCGTAACCGAAACTATTCGCCACTGCTAGCCAGACGCAAATGATGTAATGGCACAGACTAAACTAGTATTTGTCAAATGTCCGAAACGAATTCGGCAACTTCGTAAACAGCGTGCTAATATCCCAGAACTCCCGCGGCCAGTGTTGACCCGATGGGGAACGTGGTTGGAAGCTGCGTTCTATATTATTTTCAACATTTCCATCCATTCCGGTTTCCAATGTTTGTTATTTACACTTGATACAAAAAAGAGACTGCTACCATCAAAGCAAGTCAATTGAAACTTCAAGACTCTCAAGTTGAAATTGACTGTCCAGCTGCTATTTCTATGATTAACCGCTGTCATCGAATTCGGAATAAGAGCACTAATTTAGTTGCCAACAATAAACTAACACCAATAGTTATAAAATTTGGGTAAGAGAAAATATGTTAAAAAACAGAAAGCTCTTAAAAGGTATTGGCGTAACAATAACTGATGATCTTACCCGCAAACGCTATGATTGATATAAATCGGATACCAAGAAAGTCGGTCATAAAAACGGTTGACTGTGTGATAGCAACATATTCGTCAGATACCAGGGAAAGCGCATTTCCATTCGATCATCAGAGGACTTACATCAACTGTTTTGAGTCTTGAATTTTGGCCACATAACTATCTGCGGCGCTTTCATACAATTATTGAGCTTGTTTTATTTTACCCCTCATCTTGCCAACACAGATTCCATTAATAATTTCTCCTCTTTATGTTCAGCAGTTTCCGATCCGAGTCACGATATTGTTAATTTCTATACAAATCCTGAAACGACTATTGATTTACTGCAACCCTGCTTTAACTTTAATGCTGCTAATGTCTGACGATTACATATTCTTGGCTATTCGCAACATTTCTTCTAAATCTATCGGCTGTGATGGAATCAGCATTGATCAAATTAAGCTGTGTTGTCCTCACATTCTACCGTTTGGAATCATATTTTCAATCAACATATTTCTAACAGTTTTTTTCCTCGTCTCTGGAAAAAACCCGTGTTATTCCTCTTCCAAAGAAGCGATGTCCTGAAGAATTCAGGCGACCTATCAATATTCTGTGTGCATAATCGAAAATCTTTGAAAAGTTACTGGAAAAATAAATTAGAGTGCATGTAAATTACCGTAAGATTTTACCTACTTGCCAATCTGGGTTCAGACCGGGCTGCAACTGCGCCTCCGCTCATTCAGCAGTAGTGGTCGTTGTTCTTACGGCTGCTGATTCGGGTAAATTTACATGTCTTGTTATGTTTGATTACTAAAGCTGGCCACGAGCGGTACTGCGCAGTAGCGTGGAGTCGACCAGGCCTCGCGTTCCACTAGAGTTATTCTGCTAATATGGAGATGTTTGCTGTCGCAAATAATTTCGCTCATCTTTTAAATAAAAATTAAATAACACGTGCTCAAACACTTACCATTTTAAGAGTCCTCCGTGAAATCACAAAGTGAATAATGTCTGTTAAATATCTGCAACATTAGATATGTTTCAACTGTTGTTTCGGCAAAACTAGTATGGCGTGAGGAAAAAATGCGTTTATATGCAGAGAACGAACGTTCTACATCTAGTGACGTAATATTTGCGTAAGTAAAATAATCTTTCAAATAACTTAACGATTCTGTTGACGCACCTTCACAAATGTGTCTTAATGTGCCAAAATCAGAATTTTTCTCAAAAATACTTTCAAATTTTTCTAGAACAGAAACATTTTTTGCGTCTTCAATCGCGCATAGCTGTGCGTGAACATGTTGCACTATTTGTAGAGATTCTTCTAACGGCACCGCAGGATTTTGTAATTTTTCTATTGCATCTGCTAGCCCGAAGTAATTGTCGTGAATGATTTTTAAATCCATTTTAACCTGACTATCTTGAAATTTCGACTGGCTTTTCTGGATAGCGGCAGCTTCCTTTGTATCGAATTGTAAAACCACGTTCTTAATATTGTGAAAATATTTATGATAATAAAACGCGGCTTGCAACCATGTTCCCCAACGAGTTAGAATAGGTTCTGGTGGCTCTGGTATACGGGGGCACAGTCTGTGAAATTCGCGAATACGTTTCGGTGATTTGACAAATACTGCTTTGGTATGCGCTATTAAAGCGTCTACCTCAGGATAACATTTTCTGATACTATCCGCCACAAGATTGAGAGCATGAATTTTACACGTAATGTGTAACAAATTAGCAGATTGCTTTTAAGAGACCGGCCTACAGAAAGCATGTTTGCAGCACCATCACTCACTAACATCAAGAGTTGGTTTGTTGAAAGTTCAAACTTGTCCAATGTATTTAACACTAACTTTGAAATTACTTCGGCAGTACACTGTTGTATTCGTTTGGAGACTAATAGAATTGAAGGTGCCGATTGATGAGGTTCCAATTTGCGGGCCATTACATTAAGAACAGAATGTTTCTTCCGATGTGTTGTTTCGTCGACACATAACAACAATTTTTGATCTTTCAACTTTCAACTCTTTATTTTTTGTTCAATATGTTCGCGCGCAGATAGCACTCTTCTTCGTAACGATGTTCGACTTGGTAATTTGCACTCCGAATAGTTATTCCAAAAGCAGATAAATGGTTCCCTGTCTAGTAAATTAAACGGTATATTACATGCGATAAACGTAACGCATAAATTAAATATAAATTTTTCATTGTCTCGTGCGCAATTTCTTTTTGAGACATGCTTTTCACTATTTACGTGTCGTAGACAATGTTGTCTGGACCAACACATTAACGGGATTTTACAGATTACACATTTAATTTTAGAACCTCCATATATAAAGTCTGGAATTTCTGCAATAAATTTTCGAAGTTTGTCCGACCGCGGTCGTTTTGCTGACGAAATCATAATTTTTCTAGGACAGATAAACAATTGCGCAAATGACCGGCAGCGAAAATGTCCGTACTGCTCCGCAGACGAAGTAATACTACCGTTCCTCTCGGTTCGAACTGATTCTACGCCGATGCGCGGTACCGCTCGCGGCCAGCGTTATTGATTACTCACGCGCTTTCGATACGGTCAATCACAGTCTTTTATAATTAATTTTAAAGCGTCTTGGTTTCAATAACAACGCCACCTCTTTAGTTAAAAATTGTCTTTCGCATCGCTGCCAACAAGTCACTTTGCATAACAAGGTGTCGAATACCTTGATTCTACAGCAGCATACCGCAGGGCTCAATCTTAGGACCTTTACTTTTTTCACTTTACACATCGAAACTGCATGTTTGAAAACTTGTAGTTATCACCTTTATGCGTATGATACTCAAATTGATTTTACATTTGAGCGAACTGATCTGCTAGTGATCGCATTAATTCGGATTTTGATTGAATGGTAAACTTTTCTATGCAGCACAATTTAGATATAAACATCAGTAAAACATCTCTGATACTCTTTGGTAAAAAATATGGTGAGTTTGTTACTAATAATCTCATAATCAAAAAACTTCTTTGTTTTTCTCTAAGTTTATTAGAAACCTTGGGCTCCTAATCAACTCTAACTTAAGATTTAAAGGTCACATTAGTATGTGTATCCATAAGACGTATACCAATTTAAAGTTTCTACTCTCATAGAAATTATCTATCTGTTCTATCTAGGAAACGGTTAACTGATGCACTGGTTTTGTCGCACTTTAACTATTGCGACGTTGTTTATAGACCTTGTCTTGATAGTGTTACTACGCAAAGAATACAAAAACTTCAACATTGTTGCATTTGTGTTATATACGTCTGAAAAGACGTGAACATGTTTCACGTAAACTTGCGGAACTCGCTGGTTAAATATACGTTCTCCTTGCCGCCTGCATCTTTCATAAAATTTTAACCACAAGCATTCCGCCATATCTCTTTCTCAGATTCAGGTTTAGAACAGATATGTGTGGCATTAATATTAGATTTCTCCATTACATCACACCTCCTGCTCATCAAACCACTCTTTTTGAAGGATCATTTTTATTTAACATCGCGCGATTATACAATGGTCTACCGGATTTCGTAAAAAACTTTTCAGTTCCTTCTTTTAAATAATAATAATAATAATAATAATAATAATAATAATAATAATAATAATAATAATAATAACGTCTTTATTCATCAAATGTCATGTAAGACGTATGATTCTTGATTCCATTACTTACATTTACATTTTAATTTTTTTGGTATCTGTTTACTTGCTTGTATGATGACACGGAAAGTTCAACTTTGCTTTTTGAATATAAATGTAACTGTTATATTCAAAAAGCAAAGTTGAAATTTCTGTGTCATCTTACAAACAAGTAAACAGATACAAGAAAAATTAAAATTTTTATTTTAGCTTTTTTCTTTTAACTGTAATCATCACGACAGGAACGAAAAACAGACGTTGCATTCGCGTGGAAATCGTCTGACTTTCTGCCGTTTAACGCAAAGGGTTACTTGAATATTTCTATAAGAATTTATTCATGTGCATTCCTTTTTTTTCTTTCAATGTTTGCATTTCGTTTTTATGTGTAATAAATGCATATTATTATTATTCGCAAGCTATTTTCAATAATTACCAAGTAATAGCGAACACCATCACAGCATTACAAAAATCTTGATTACCATTAGTCGAAACCTTGCAAATAGTAGATAACTTACAAAGAAAGCTAGAAATGTGTTAAATAAGGAGGAAAGTGTCTGCGTTAAAGTATAATTTAATAGTGTACTCCAAAAAACAACAGATTTGGCTAGATTATGACAGACGTTTACTTCTTTCAAAAACCATTACAGTTATGTAAACATTACGTGTCGAACGAAGATTGACATCATAGTCTCATAGTCATTAATAAGAATTCGGGAGATCGTCTAATGAAGCCCTTCCATATCAGAAATCCGTGGAACAAGTTGTAGCATAATATCCGTTATTCTGGACAATGAGCTGTTCAGCCACTTGATAGTATGAGATTTAGTGGTTCCAAGATTAATAAATATGTGTTAATGAACCAATTATTAAACAAATAGGTTGTCAGTTTTCCTAAAGTCTATGTTTCAATGACAGCCTGACTTTATGTCAATACTACTTTAAGTAATAAATTCGCATGAAAGTATTATATAAATATTTACACAATTTATTGTTATTAAAAATATTAAGATATTGAAAACTTTGGAATAAATTTTTCTTCTAATTCGCATAAAATTAAATTCGCAATAGAAAAATCACGTTCAAACCCAAAAAAAGAGATGATATTTGCGTTACCAACATCCCATATTTGTTTTAAACATAACGGTGTAAGTGAAGAATTTATATAACTTTCTTTTTCCTTTCATTATGTTCTTGCAGTTGCACAAGATTTCAATGAATGAGGTATATGCAGCGTCTTCATCTTTAGAACCATGTCTGAAGACAATCATTTATTATTCCTATATTATTGTTCTGTGGGCAACTTGTTACAATAACATATTTAATATAGATCGGTTAGTTACAACCCGGAATCCAATCTATATTGAAGCGAAGCGAAGCCTGCAACAACACTCAAAATGTTCCATTGATAGCCGTAACAACCTGCTTTTATATGCGACTTAAAGTTTAATTTACGAGGGACGTTAAGTAATTAATGAGACAAATTACTGTGGAAAAAACAATTTATTCAATGACAATGAAATATGCACTACTTTTCAATGTAGTCTCCACCAACATTTAGGCACTTCTCCCATCGCTTTTTGAGCTTTCTAATTCCAGTGCTGAAGAATTCTTGACCTTGGTGTCCGAGCCATTTGTGTACAGCTTGTTTGACCGCTTCGTTGTCTTCGAACTTGGTGTCGGGTAGAAACTTTTCGAGCGGTAAGGAGGATGTGGCAACACCTCCCAACCCAAATTTTCGATCATCGCGAACACGGCCGTCTTTGTTGACTTGAGTTAGCTGTCTTGGAACTCATCTCGAACACGTTTTGCGATAATTCAGCATGTCATGCATGATTAAATACACAGTTTCAACACTAACATTACACAAATCAGCTATTGTCACGATTTTTATACGCCTGTCGTCCGGAGCAATGAATATCGGAGCACTTATACACGTTTCCGCGGCTTAAACACTTTTCACCGTACTGTTTCAACATTCTCGAGTAAGTTTCGGCCGGCTTCACACCTTCGGATAACAAAAATCTTATCACTGAACGCTGCTCTTCCACCGTACACGTTTCGAGAGGAGACAACATTTTGAAATGAACAAAAGAGATTATGTTTGCTTTTATTTCTTTCAAACAGCTGACTTAATTTGTCCCCAAGGTTCCCAACTTGACCCACAGAAAGTTTCATCTAATAATATTCAGTAGTGTTCCCGCTAATGCGGTTTGTCTCGTTAATTACTGAACGCCTCTCGTAATATCGCTAATAAATCTCTGAAGTTACTGTACAACATTTCAAGTGAAGACTTACCGTTTTTGAAATAGGATTATCCATAAGAATTTTGAAGTTTACTATAATTTGCCATTTGTAATAGTTTTTAGTTTACAATTTAGTACTGACCTGGTGCAGTGTTATTACAAACCCATCAAGATAGCTAAAGACATACGAAACTTTGTTTATATTTGCACGGAGATTAAAAGGGTTTAAAAAACATCTATGAACAAATACTGCCAAACAATTTAAAGGGGGCTGTTTGTTATCAGTTTCTGTATAACTGGTACTACTGTAGGTTAAAAAAAGATTCCTAGAAGTAAGTATTCGAAATGTTTATAGTAGTATGTCTATAGATCAAGTATTTCTATTTTAAATTTATTTATAGTTGTAGATATATTAAGAAAATCGAACAATCTGTGATGATATATTCAACGATCTATAAGTTATTGTTTTAGCTAACGAGCGTTTTACTGCGAAAAGTCTAAGAATTGATTAAATGAAAATTAATATCCTCAGAAAAATTATTTTATCGAACAGTAGTACGGAACAATCCAATAAGTACAACTATTGAAGCTGATCAGTGGCGCAATGTTTGAATACTCAATTTAGTACATTACTCACAATGTACATTTCAATTCGTTAAAGAGTTATTGCAATTTCAGGATGTATCGTTCTTTTGAATAAACTTATATGTACATATGTACTTCCTGTTACTTATACCTATACGACGACGCTTTCTTTTAATCTCATATAAAGATGGTATTCACGATTACCTGGTTGAAAACAAATAGTAGGAGAATGCCGACGTTATGTTATATCGCCGTGAAGGTCCGTTTTATCTAAATTATGCCATCTTACGTGTGTGTATGTGCTTTGGATATATCATCGCATTGCTGCTCTGGGAAAAATGTGTTAATGTACTATTACAATTAAAAATTGGATTATAACAATAAGACCTTCTTGACTGATTACTGACTCCTTGACTGATTACTAGTGATTACTATTTATCAACTTATTACATCACATGTGCAAATACTAAATGAGGAGGATCAAATTTCTTCCAATTATTTTTTACCAAAATACGAGGATATTTTATATCCATTCTAGAGTTTGACAGGAACGCAAAATTGAGGATCCTACTGTTTTATTGCATTTTGATGTTCCTACGTTATATGTATATAAACCATAGCTATTTCAAGGATCAAGACTTGATGTCCCTACAGTAGATACATTTACATAGACTGAATAAATAAAAACATCGAATCAATATCTATGAAAATTAACTTTATAATATCAACTTCATAGAGTAATTTAATGTTTATGGATCTTATCTTAAGATGTTATATACGCATTTATAGTGTTAGTATTTCGAAGGAAACGATTCCGATCCCGGCGAGATCTTCAGTGCTCGCTTGTAAATCATGACAAAATCGTAAAATAAAACGCAAATTTACATGTTACACACGCGGTTGATGAGATAATTTGCATAACTCATCTCGATTTTTCCAAGCTCCGCGGACGAAAAAGAATGTGGTGCTCTTAAAAACATACACATCCATACGAAGGGAAATGTTTTTATACATGATATATTAGTAATAGGATTTCGTAGATGGTTTGTGCCTGGATAATTATAATCTTAGCGATCGTTTTGAAATTACCGGATTATAGGTTTGAAAATAAGAGACTGGAAAGGCAACAAAAAATTATTTTTCAATATAGACTGTTATGGGCAAATGAAGTCATTCACTTAAATTTTAATTCATTATCTTTCAGTAAACGACGGTTTATTATGAATAGCTGAATACTAGAGGACAACAAGTAGCCACGGTGCTTACTGTATTATTTTAAGTATCTAAATAATTACCAGAAATTAATAAAAACATGTGTTAAAACAACAAAGTAAACATCTTTTGATGTAGCGAATGCTTTATATCCACAAAGTTCTATATGTTGTTGAGCCATCTAGGAGTATCAACGTAGTTTTGAAGGACTATTTTCCTTTCCTCCCGTATAAGGCATCTTTTAGCGTTGCTGGTTGGCGAAAATGTGCAGTTAGCTCTTATTTCCATATACCGCGTTAGAAAGTTCCGTAATAAAGTGAGCCGCTAAAATACATGGGCCCTGTTGCAAAACTTACTCCCTATAAAAGTATAAAAGCGGGGAGTTGCGCGACGGGAATGAATAAGTATAAGTAATAATCTAACCGTTATCACGAGAGGATCGCAGTAGACTCTAGTCAAGCGATGGCTTATACCCCTAGTTTATTTCTTTAATTGATTATCGTTGCTTTTTTCGATCTCTTGCTCCTTTGTTATTTTTGATTTGCTTTGTTTGTATCTTACATCTTACAATTATACCGTGGAATAGTTTTTTTGAATTATATTCTTTCTAGGAAGTCGTTAAATGGTACTACGTTATTAGCAGTAGATACAGCAAATGGCTGCTTAATTGAATATCTATCCATTATTATCTATCGTAATAATAAGTTCAACTCAATTTATACACATACAAATACGACTCAATATAAAGTTCCATTAATTAGATTTAAAAATCATGTTTTTGTGATGGAGTTCAATTTACACATAAAAATTTGTTTTTGTTATGCACTTTCTATTACTTGAACATTTAATATATCGAATACTTGGAAACGAAAAAACGTAATCTAGTTATTTTATAATGAGAGGTTGTATTTATTTCTGGAATTGATTTTTTTTTTTTCATTGAGAACGACTTCTTTGCTTCATATACGGCCATAGCATCACGGAACATATCTTCCTAGAAGCATAAGCTACGTGTTATAAGTTATAAGTAAGGTTCGACAAACGAGTGCAACGTCAGACTCGTATCGCGCAAAAGTAGGTACGTCAGATACAGTATTATTAAAAAATAATATATTGTTACCTTTTATTGACGTCCTGATGTCTACTGCGACAACCGGGTTTATCGTAGTATTTTGTCGCAGTGGACATCAGGACATCAATAAAAGGTAAAAATATATAATTTTTTAATAATACTGTACCTACTTTTGCGCGATACACCTCTGACGTCACACTCGTTTGTCGAATCTTAGTTATAAGTAGAGTTGCTCAATCTGCGCCAACAGCCAGTGGCGGTCGCATAAAAGTTTACACAAAATAAATGGTCAGAAATAAAATATAATACGTACTCAAACTCTTACCGTCTTAAGAGTTTTCCGTGAAATCACAAAGTGAATAATGTATGTTATGTTTCTACAGTTGTTTCGGCAAACCGAATGCGGCGTGAGGAAAAAGTGTGTTTATATGCAGAAAACGAACGTTTTACATCTAGTGACGTTATATTTGCTTAATTAAAATAATCTTTGGAACACTTAATCACCAAAATCAGAATCTTTCTCTAAAACACTTTCAAACCTCTCTAGAACACAAACATTTTTTGCGTCTTCTACTGCGCATAGTTGTACGTGAACATGTTGCGCTTTTTGCAGAGATTCCACTAATGACACCGAAGGATTTTGTAATTTTTCTATTGCCTCCACTAGTCCGAAGTAATTGTTCTGAATAATTTTTAAATCCGTTTTAACCTGACTATCTTGAAATTTCGACTGGCTTTCCTTGATAGCCGCAGCTTCCTTTGGATCGAATTGTGAAACCACGTTCTTAATATTCTCAAAATATTTATGATAATAAAACACGGCCTGTAATCATGTTCCCCAACGTGTAAGAATAGGTTCTGGTGGTTCAGGCATACGGGGGCACAATCTGTGAAATTTGCGAATACGTTTTGGGGATTTGACAAACACTGCTTTTATATGCGCTATTAAAGCGTCTACCTCAGGATAACATTTTCTAATACTATCTGCCACATGACTGAAAGCATGAATTTTACACGTAATACGTAACAAGTTAGCACAATGTTTTTTAAGAGACCAGCCTACAGAAAGCATGTTTGCGGCTCCATCACTCATAAACATCAACAGTTGGTTTGTTGAAAGTTCAAACTTTTCATTGTTGTACTCGTCTGGAAGCTAATAGAATTGAAGGTGACGATTGATGTGGCTGCGTACCATTACATTAACCACAGAATGTTTTTTACGATCTGTTGTTTCGTCCACACGTAACCACAGTTTTTTATCTTTCAACTCCGATTTAATTCTTTTTTCAACATGTTCACGAGTAGATGGCACAATTCTTTGTAACGATGCCCGACTTGGTAATTTGCAGTCCGAATATTTATTCCAAAAGAAGACATATGCTTCCTTGTCTAGTACATTAAATGTATATATCATGCAATAAAGGTAACACATAAATTAAATTTAAATTTGTCATAGTGTCGTGTGCAATTTTTTTTTGAGGAATGCTGTTTACTATTTACATGACGTAGACAATCCCTTTTGGACCAACACATTAAAGGGATATTACAAACTACACATTGAATTTTAACGCCATCATAATTTAGGTCAGGCATTTCTTCTATAAATTCTGTAACTTTGTCCAACATTGGTCGTTTTCGCGACGTAGGCAACATTTTTAAAACAAACGTAGAACTACGAAATAGTATTTACTGAGGGTTGTATCGAACCTCCGCCACTGCCCGTTGGCACTGGTGAGCAACTCTAGTGATGACATGAAGACATGCTTGCATAAGTGCTTTGAGGTATCTGCTGTTCTATCTTCTACCCTTTCTGTCATAATAGCACCTAACCATACAGTTAGTATGGTGCTAGGTGTTATGACAGTCACTGTCACTCGTTCGCGATTCTCAGGATTCCTAGGAGATTACCGCGGTAGTAAGCTTTGTAATATTCTTTACAAACAAAAGTAGTACAAGTATCACTTTAATCTTTATGTACCTGAACACACAACACACAAGTTATTTTGTTGTTGTGCCATCTTCATCGAAATAATTTTGTACATATATAATTACAAAATTACATATAGGACATACATGGATACTTACTGTTTTTATAGATACCTACTTAAAAATGCGTATCTTTTAACGATTTTTTATCAACGTACTTCTGTAACTATATATTATAACAATTTGGAGATACTACAGTCTGTTTAAAGTTATCGGCGCACTATACCTAACATTGATGTTATTAATATTGTTAAAATCAGGTTACAACTTCGACATCGAGACTTAACCTAACCTAATCAAATGCACTTTACAGGTTCCTGGGAAATATGATTAATCTGGAAGAAACTTGCAGGAAATCTATAAGATTTAAGGTTCACCGTTTTTGTTTGCAACCACGTAGATCTTTAGGAAGGCTTTGATATCACCTTAACGTAATGGAGGTAGTTAATTGTATTTTAGGGAGCTGGGGTTTATTTACAAGAATAAAAGCACCACGTCACTACAAAATGGAGATTAATTTTCGGCATTATACTTATTCTTTATGTACTTTTGTTAGTTTATCCACAATGTTAATAAAGTTTTTCAAAAGATTATGTATTTTTAACTCATTGTTACCCTATCTGCTCATAAATGGATGCTTTCTTTAAAAAGAAGTAAGCAACTATCGTTCTAACCATTTCAGTGGAGTAATACATAATACCAACAGAATAATATATTTGTCACAGTAACAGCATACTTTAAATCACAGAAATATTTTGTTAAACCAATACATATTTGTCTAACCTTTCAATGGCGAACGTTCCCAAAATGGGAACATACTAAAAAATAGATTTTTTATTGAATTAATCATATTATTTGTATAAGATTTTTATAATTAACAACCAGAAAAGTTTACATCTATGTATATTTTAAAACATATACACATTTTATGCAAGTAATATAATACATTTTTATATATGATAAAAATCAGATTTGGTTGACCGAATGCATATTTGTTTGGATCAAGAACTTTTTTTTCTCTGTGTGTATATCCTAATGTAAAGGCATCAATTAGCACTTACCAACACGGATTCATGGCTGGCGGATTCACAGTTACTAATTTGACAGTATCTTTCATCGAAAGTATTGATTCGATAGTTCATCAGATTTTAGTTGCAAAGTTGCGGATAGTGTTATTATGTGTCAGTCTTTTGTTTAGCTGATATCATCTTTCCTGTCTGGGAGAAGTGGATATGTCTTTTACAACGTATTGTCATCTATGTTCTCTATATCCCTAGGGTTCAAAATTGGGCCCTTTACTATTTAACATTTACGTAAATGGTCTTTTGGCTGGTTTGACAATTTCACAATTCTACAATTCCATTGATTGTATTCCTAACTGCATTCTTTTACAAAACAACTTACGTGTTATTGAGGATTGATGTAAACGCAATAGAATTTCCCTGAACGTTCGTAAATGCCTTGCGATTTCCAACAACAAACGTCGTAACCCTCTCTACTACAACTACTCAAGAGGCTTCGAGTCGATTGCTAGAGATGACAAAATAAAGGATTTAGGCGTTTTGTTTGACTCCCAGCTCAATTTTTTCGAACACGTTTCATCCATATTCTTATCTACATCTAAAAATCTTGGCTTGCTGTTAGATCCTGTAAAAAAATCCACAATCTGCTTGCAATCAAGACCTTATACTAGACTCTTGTAAAAAGTTGGTTTGAATACGCATCTTATGGTATCCTCACTACGTTTGTCAAAACTTGGCTGTTGAGAAACTGCAAAAAAGTTTTTAATGTTCTTAACATACAGTAGTGTTCACGTCTCTACGTAAATGATGAAATGAAAGAATATAAGCGTGGCGTGCATCGCTCATGCTCCCACCCGTATTCTCTGTTACATATTTCACATATTTCGTATTCTCCGTTTCGTATATTTACATAGCGGCTTGAGCAGTACACTATAGGGTTAATAACACTCGTCCTCACTAGATGCTCATAACGTTCGAAGTCCCTCCGAACGAAGCAATATGCATAGTACAAAATTTTTGTTGAATTTAATGCTTAATAAAATTGACTGCTCTGTGCTTCTTGATGCCTTTGATTTTCCTCTTCTAATTATTAACATTCGTTCTCACACAGCTTTTAGAGTATCTAAGGCCAAGATTAATATTTATTTAATCATTACTATCGACAATATTTCTACAAGTCTGAGAGCCTCATATATGTACAAGTTACACGTCTTAATGTCTATCCCACGTAGTCTTCCCATAAGTGAAGCAAAAAAATTAACTGCAGGATATGCAAATGTAAAATACGAGAACAAAAGCAAAACTCAAACGCTGCATAGAAGTCCAAAACGACGACTACGAAAAATAAACACTTCCCGCCGTTAAAAACCACGCAGTTACTATGTTCAAATCGATTGCAAAACGTGGAAAAAATCATAAACTAGTTAGCTGAACGCCTACTACGATTGGCGCGTCTAAGACGAAAGGCCTATTACGCGAATCTTGAACGAAATGCTTAATTAACTTCACGTTGTATATTACACCTGCTATAAGTAATGATTAATCGCGTTTGCAATAGGTAATTGCCCATAAATTACTATAGAAACCGTGTGAGGCGTAATACTAATCATGGCTAGATATAGGATTTGCATTGTAGAGATTTGTATACAGAGTGTAAGCGAAATATGAAAACGGAATATTAGAAACAGAAATACATTAGTTTCCCAATTAGCCGATTATGCATCTAAAATATAACAGTGTTCGTTAGAAGTTGACGTATGTATGATAGCCTTCAGTGTGTAAATGACGTACATAAAGTATTCCTTATCACCCCTCGCCGCAAAGAGTGAAGTACAATTAAAGTTCCATATATCGGAGTTAAGGTAGAGGTAAAAACTAGTGCTGTTGATATCCGATAAAATTATCGGATGTCCGAATCCTAGGATCAGGATTCACTATCCGGATACTAGGGTCCACTATCTGGCACTGGGATCCGGATCCGCTATCCTGTTCCCGGATCCGGATTCGTTGTTATTTTGCAATATAGAAAGTGTTTAATAAAAGAAACATCGAATTTAGGTTATATGGAGAAAAAGTGCAATAGTTTTTAAAATCCGTGCATTTAGAATAATATTGAATTTAGATGCGCACAATTCAAAGTTATCTTGCGTTACATAGGTGTTCATAAATCTGGCGATTATTACAACTATATTGTTTGATAATTAACCGACCAATTGCAGATTTTTAGCTTGCTATGAAACTTTACGCTATTTATAATTTGCTAGATCCGCGTTATCGGATAATGGATTTAATCGAATAACGGATCCGGATAACACCAAAATCCGGACATCCGGATAACAGCACAATCCGGATAATAAATTATCCGGATCCGGCTAGCAGCTCTAACTAGTTGTTTCTGACTATAAAAAATCAAGTTCGTAATTTGACTAGAATCTATATTGAATGGAAGTATACATTTTTAAGTATATAGTGTTACTAAGTGTTGTTTCAGTGTATTTAAAAAAATTTAATAACGTAAACCCTATGCAAAAAAATATTGAAAGAGCAAATTTATTAATTAAATAGCAACTACATAGATGCATTTATTGGTGCTTATTATTCTTGAGCATCCATCTCACAACCAGTTGTGGAACTCCATAACTGGAATATCAATATCAATAGCAAAGCACGTCGAAGCAACATGATAAGATATTTTCTACTCTGTAACTATGTTGATCGGCAAGATAATAATCTTATTACGTCGTTGATGTTGATATTGAACATGGTTGACTTCGGTAATGTTCGGAAAATATCAATTTCTTGAATGCTCTTGAATGCTTTCGAGTGCTTTTGAATTAAAACTAGAAGAATTAAAAATTTCACCAAAGGCCGTCACATATCTGTCATTTGCCACGCGAATGGATATACAGTAGACACCGCTTATTAGAATCACGTTGGTGCAGAGCATATATGAGTAGAGCGGGCCAAGAGCGCCACGCGCCAGGTTCGCAATCAGGCTGCCGGGCGCATATATGTATGTAAACATAGGTAAATTAAATATGTAATTATTAGGACGAGGACCAAAACCACTGTCTATTACGTCGTGAAGACGCGCTAATATACACCTGCAGTTTGGGTGTTCGTTGATAAATAGGGCGTTGTTCACAGTGGGCCACTACAAAAAAAAAGTTCATTCATCGACGGCTACGAACTAACAGCGCGCTTATTCATTTACGGATGACGCGCTCTATTCATCAACAAATGACGAGTCTGCAGATGTTACGTTTGCACCACTTCGTGGCATACTAGAAACAAGCGTCGGTGTGCTCGCTTTAGTGATTATGTCTAACGTAACTATTAAAAATAAACGGCCATTACCTACGAAAGTTAATAAATTTCTTAGTGAATTTGTGGATTTACACTACAATGGGAGTACAATTTTGTGTAAAGTTTGTAAAAAGAAACTACTGTGCTGGAGCAAACGTGATTGTGAAAGACATATAAATAGCGCACACCACAGAAATAAAAGAAATGGTGTGTCACAACAACGTCAATTTCAATTAGAATTGCTTTTAACGTTTATGGTATGTGGTCTATCACTTCGTATACTTGATAAAAAAGCATTTCGAAAATTCTGGGGTACATACAATACCGAGTGGATACTACCATCTCGGACAGCGTTACGGAGAGATATTCCACGAATACGTGAGGACATTGAAAATCGAATTAAAGCCGAATTAAAAGATAAACAGCTGTGGCTATGTCTTGGTGAGACGACAGATTGTAAAAAAAATTCTATTTTGAATATAATAGTGCGCGTATTAGATCCTATTAAACCAAATTTTTCAATTCTATTAGCCAGCAGAAGATTAAAACAGTGTACTAGTAAAGCAATTACGGCCGTAGTTCTCGAAACGTTACAAAAATTTCAAGTGTCAACCAGTCAACTGTTGTTGTTCATGAGCGATGGTGCAGCAACAATGTGTAGTGTAGGCCGTTCCCTTCAAGAAAAGTGTGAAGGACTTTTACATGTTACGTGTAAAGTCCATGCTTTACATCTTGTGGCACAAACTATTCGAGAGTGTTACCCGGAGGTGGATGCATTAATAGCAAACACAAAAAAAGTGTTTCTCAAAAGTCCTAAGAGGACTAGGGCATTCCACAGGTTATGCCCTGGTATTCGAGAACCACCACAGCCCATTCTTACGCGTTGGGGAACGTGGTTAAAAGCCGCTTTTTATTATAATGAACATTTTCAAGAAGTCAAATCCGTTATTTTGCAATTCGTCCCTGCCGAAGCTAGAGCTATTAGGATGAGCCAGAAGGGATTTCTCGATATTTCTGTTGAAACACATCTAAAAAATATTAGCAACAATTACAAAGGGTTAGTAGACGCGATAGAAAATTTGCAAAATTCTGGATTGTCGTTGGTAGAATCAGTGCAAGTCGTGGACGAAGTTAGTACATTGTTACACAGTATAAACGATGCAACAAGTGGACGAGTTTTAGCTAAGTTCGATAGTGTTTTAAAAAAGAATCCGGACTACACGAGATTAAGACAAATGTGCGATGGGGCATCTGCAGATTCCTTGACTAAGTCTAAAGATTATTTTAATTACGCCTGTCTTACTTCGGTAGACGTGGAACGGTCGTTTTCGAAATATAAGAACATTTTTTCGTCTCGGCGAACATCCTTCACCGAGGCAAATGTGGAAACTTATCTGATGGTGCAACTTTTTAAACAAGCCTATCCGCATTATTAAGGATGGAATTTATTTATTATATCTTTATTTACAGTTACATTATTAAGTACAACAGAATAAAAAAAGCGTTCAGTTTCTCAGTTATTTCCTTATTACATCCCATTTACAACGCATACCGTTTTCAATCAAATAAAAAATCATAATGAAAATAAAAACACCTCAGCGTGTACATATATATATATCCGCTCTAATTACTAAACATTATTATTGCGTCAGCTTTTATTTTTTTACTCTTGTGTATTAATTTCGAAATATCACATATCTGCTGTGACTCACATATACGCTATTTACAATAAGCGGCCGTTGCGCCTGATTCCGATTCTGTTGGATGGCGCAATTTGGCCCGCTCTATATATGAGTCAATTAAGCGGCGATTCAAATAAGCGGCCTTTGCAGAAAAATTATACTAGAGGTTCTACACATGATGTCTGTTAAGTAATATGTAAGTGATAATTTATTTATAATAAATACATAAGCATTTAATTTGGATTTTAATATATGTATATACATATGTACTACATATTAAGAAATAGTTTTATGTAAATAAGTAACAAGGGTAACTATACTTGATTAAAATACGATTTAGTTGTGGTTTGGCGATTGGGTATCTTGGAAATCGCGCTTTCTTCAACCTTATAAAACCATCTAAAGTCTGCTGTGGATCCTCCTCTCAATTCCAAATTTCTTCTCAGGACTAGCAAAGCTGCACAAATTTCCTTTGATGTTGGAGTCGGACCACTTTCAAGGTTATCAATTGTTTTCTCTAGATCTTCACGCTCTTGCAACTGCTCCTTTTTCAAAAAACTTCCCACTATATTTTCTTTGGAATCATTTTCGGCAACCGGCACAGTATCATCTATATCCACCCAATGACTCAATTCATCATCCAAATCAGTTTCTAAAAGCTCATTATTCTCTTCTGAGCGGGTCTCATTTTCGTCGTGTACGAAGAAACCACCTTTTTTAAAACAATTCACAATTGTTGAAATTTTTACATTTTTCCAGGCTTTTTTATCATATGGACGGTAGTGGTAAATGATATACTTTTTGCAACATCTTTGGCTTGCTTTTGGTTATCCTCGTCGATTGATAAAATTTCACATATCCTTTCGATATAGCGTCTTTAAAGTTTTTATTATTCCCTGATCAACTGGTTGGATCAACGATGTTGTGTTACTTGGCAGAAAAAACAATTTTATGTTGCTCAACACAACATTTGGATGAGCGGTACAATTGTCCAAGATCAGTGCAATTCTTTTATTTTGTGCACTAAGCTCCCGATTCCATTCTGTTAAAAACTCACAAAATATTTCGCTTGTCATCCATGCGTTCGAATTATTTTTGTATGTTATTGGTAACGACTCCTCGGAAACATCGTGGGTTTTTAGATTTTTCAATCACCAATAACTTCTTTTTATCTGTTCCAGAGATGTCACACGTGACCAACACTATAATACGCTCTTTTTGCTTCTTACCAGCGGCATCGGTTTCTTTTTTGAAAACTAAGGAATAATCCGGAATCGCTCCGAAGTACAATCCTGTTTCGTCAGTATTGTACATTTCATCTGGTTGGTAATCGTTCAAAAGTCCCAGTAAACAATCTTTTGCCCAATTTTCAGCAGCTGGCTTATCGGCATCTTTCTTTTCTCCGTGAAATTTCTTAAAAACGATATTGTTTCTTTCTTTCCAACGACTTAACCAACCATCAGTAGGCTTAAAATTTTCATGACCCAAATCTAATGCAAAATACGCAGCTTTTTCCATTAGAATGCCCCGGCTGATTGGTGCATTTTGCATTCGCGCGTTTATAAACTATCGTAAAAGCGCTGCTTCTACTGTAACATCTTTTCCATGCCGTTTTCTCTTACAATCTAAAGTTTCATTGTTAACACTAGATTCGTGAATTTTTTCTCGATCACGTAGCAGTCTACTAACATTGAATAATATGTAACTGGTTTTGGTATTCTTATTTTGAGTCTTATAAGCGGCTGATTCAATTAACCAGTGATTCAAATAAGCGGCATCTACTGCACATACGAAATCGACGAAACGTTTGATTTAAGTAAGTTAATAAAGTGAAAGTACAGCGAATAATAAGGAAGTATGACCTGAATTTATAATTCTTACTGTTGTCCTAAATACTTATTAAATAGAACAAAGGTAATTCTTTAACTGTATGTATTTATCTAAAAAATAATACATATACAATGCAAATTACAATTTAGTCAATTTGATTAAAAAATTTAGCTAAAACATCCGCACTATCTACGAGCCTACTTAAATTCTTATTAATATCACTGAGGACAGACATACATTTATTCGAATTCATTTTCTTTAACTTCCATTTTCCTTTTTTCTGAATTAATTTACAGGTAAGGTTGTTTATTTCTGGTTTTTTTAATGTAATTTCAAAATCGAGCCATTTTCATACCTTTCCACTAATAAGGAGGGGGAATACAATTTGCTGGTTATAAGATAAGGACAAGTACATGTTGATATTCTAAAGCGACAAGCGGTTGGGTATTGATATGATTTTAAGCTTTGGAAATATATTCGGTGGACGATGATACACGAACGAGAGTTACGGAGTCCTTATTTGCTAAATCAAATCAAAGCAAAGCAATATCAACGGTAAAGAGTTCCACTACAAAATAAGCTCTCCTTCCATTGATGCTCCGAATAAGTCATGGAATAAGTAGTAACATTCAATTTGCGGTTGCAGGAACGAAAGTGGCGCACGTGACATCTGGGAAGCGTATGTGGGCGATCGTAACACGTGGGCATGTTGCACGAACGTCCTACCATTTCATCAATCAGATAGCAGTCATCTCGACGATCTTACTATATCAGGTAAGCTCAAAATAAACTTGTTTATCAAAAATATGCCGTGGTGTAGATTTGTGACTATACCGATGGTTCCAAACTTCCTTGGGTTGAATCCAGCTGCATATACAATGTATTATATAACTTACATATAACACAATTGTGTTCGTTTTTTAACATTTCCGTCTGTCACTTGTGTTGAGAATCTGTCTAAAACTTGTTTAATTTCCAAGTGAAACATCTCAGAATTAAAAAATAAAAGAATGTGAATTAATTGAAAATTAATTAAGCAGTAGCTTAATTTGAAAAATTAGGTCTAGAAGTGCGATTGAGTCGCACTTCTCTGGGCCGACTCGATAAAATCCGCTGTTTGGGATGGGACAAGAAGTAATATTCCAGATGCCGGCCGTCAGTCTTTTTTAGGAATCAGACGGCCTCGTTCGGCTACTTATTAGCTCCAATTGCATTACTAGTGTTGTTTTATGTTTATATATTTAGAATTGTTCGGACTAAAATAAATTGTTGGATATTCACCTCATTTTCCACTCATAAATGTTAGTGACTTTAACAATTGTAAGTTAGTATGTACGGGGAGTAGGAGATATAAAGCGAGTGTCACTACTATATTCACTCTCGATACGGCGTTTGTACTGTTACGCTGTTACTTTTTCCATTGAACTAAACATATAACAAATAAAGCAACAATTAGTTAAATGAACCTATTTTATTTCGTATCGAACGTAACAGCAGGCTATGGACTCAGTTTGACGCAGTTTGACGACCAATGCTGCAGATAGGAAATTAACAGAAAGTATTCCACATTTGGTTGGGTGTGGTTGAATAGAAAATGATGATAGCGTCATCAATGCATCAATATGCGAGTATAAAACCGTTTGATGGAACAGGGTTTTCAAATTGGGAATTTCGCGTGAAGTTGATATTAGAGCAAAACAGCGTATTGGATGTCATCGGTAAAGAACCGCCAACGAGGAATGCTGAAGAAGCTTTCAAACAAAGTGATGTCAAAGCCAGAACTATAATAGTACAATGTCAATCTGATAATATTTTATAAATGGTCAAAGCGAAAAAAACTGCAAAAAAAAATACTTCAGAAATCTGGCATTGCAAATCAATTGTAGCTACAAAAAAAGCTTAGAACGATAAAAGATAGGGAGAACGAATCGCTTAATAATTCCCTAACAGAATTTAAGCAAACAGTCTGTGAATTAAGAAATTGTGGAGGATCTACACACGAAGGAGAGATAATCACACACTTGTTATCGGCCTTGCCCCGAAAGTTACCAGGCAGTTACGACAACCATAGATGTTCTATTTTGTCAGAAGTTTGTTGCAAAGTCTACCTCCAAGTTCGTCTTTAAAAGCCCTTATCTGTTCCGAATATCTTCTCAAGTCCTCATATCCCGTCTGGTAAACAAGTCACTGCTCTAAGTTGTGTTATGTGTAATACAATTATGCCAGCAGTTAATTGTTGGGATGGTTTTTTCATTATTTGTTTGCTATGTCTCTGTCTAGTTGCCTGGCGCATTTTTCCAGCCTGTATAGCGTGTACTAGCAAAGATTACCACCTTGAAATGGACTAACGTCGTCCATCAAAGTAGAGAAAGTAAAATTTTCACAACAATGAGAATTAATTACATTTAAAACTTACAAATCATCTGGAAGGTACGGTCTCTTCCCTATGCTATTGAAGAAATGGATAGGTGCTCCCCTACCAATATTAGGGATCTTATAGAAAGCCACTTATAGCTTCCGCTATATATCAATGTTGTGGAGAGACGTATTTATACCTAAAGGGGGAAGGCGATCATCCACAGAGCCGAAAGCGTATAGAACCATTAATCTCTCATCATTCCTGTTCAAAGGAACGGAAAAGGTATTAGATTAGTACCTAAATCCTTGTAATAAACCCCCTGCATCTTAACCAACCTCCTCCAATTTATCACAAGCAAATTGGAAGAGTCATCTATGGCGGGAGAAATAGTTCTCTGTGCATTTTTGGACATAAAGGGTCCTCGAAGGCATAGAGAGCTTCTCCCAAAGGTTTTCACCCGTCGTGTACAAAATAGATTAAAGTCATGCTTCAAGGTCGACAAATAAGCGCTAAGCTGAGATTCAAAACGACAATAATACGAGTCAATAGAGGCTGCACCAAGGAGCGGCCTCATCGCCTCTACTCTGCTGTCTTGTAGATGATCTTTTAAGGAACTTAACCAGTAACGAATATGAGCTGCAAAGGTCAACCTTATAATCATGATCTGTGGAAAACGTGAAAAAATCATACCACAACTTATGCAAAGATCTCTTGACTATACGTATAAAAGTGTGTCAAAACTATAGCCTGATAATCGTCCCTTTTAGAAGTCGAAGAAAAGTTTGTCTTAAATCTCTCTCTACAGAAGGAAAAACTTCTCTCTTCAGCAATAAAGCTAAATATTTAGGAGTTACGTTTGATAAAAAACTGTCACGGAATACCCACATTGCCGACTTACAGAAAAGAGCCATTACGGCATTACTAGTTTGCCGAAGGCTGTTCGGTAAAAACTGAGGCCTCAAGCCTCATATGATCTTCTGATCATATACATCAATTATTAGACCCATGATCACTTATGGCTCTGTGGTTCGGTGGCCAAAAACAACATAGAAGACTGTACAACTACAGCTTCAACATATACAGAGACACGCATGTCTCAACATTACAGTTGCGATGCGTATTTGTCCCATAGCAGCGCCCAAATCCTGCTGGGAATAACGCCGCTCCATCCACATCCGCATTCAGAAGCATACCATATCAAACGTCCTTACTCTTAGTAAAATGAAGAGATTAAAGCCTGATGATCTTAGAGGTCATCCTAAAAATAAACTACCTGGTGCACATTGCAAAAGATCCCTATGCAATGTAATTTTGATTTGCCTTATAAGGTGGCAATTGAAAGTCTTAGTGAGTGGGGACCCCGCGAGCCTCAATGCAAGAGAGGAAGCTTGGCATGGTCCACGGATGGCTGGAGAATAGAAGGAACCGAGGCAGGTATCGACATTAATGGTCCTAACTCCCACCTAAGAATGCATGTGGGACTCCATACTAATATACTTCAAGCAGAAATTTCTGCTTTAAACTTATGCGCCATAAAGACCCTCGAGAAAGAGATACGAAGTGCAACCATAAATATATTTACTGATAATTAGGCAGCACTGAAGGCTATTAAAACCAATACATATGAATCTGACCTGATGCACGAATGTATACATAATCTAAGGCAACTGGGACTCAATAACTACGTTACTTTATGGTGGGTTCCAAACTACCATGGGATCGAAGAAAATAAAAAGGCAGATAAGCTGGCCAAAGTAGCGGCGAATATGTTTTTTATTGGTCCTAACCGCTACTGTGGTCTACAAAAAAGCCACTTAAAACAAGTAATCAAGAAATGGGAGGATTATCAAAAGACCTCCCACTGGCAAAACACTCCACGAGAAAATCAGACGAAGGCACTCATATCAGGCTCGCCACAGACAGCATCGTTCAGCAAAGGGGATCTTAGATTACTGGTAGGATTTTTGACAGGTCATGCAGCTCTAAAATACCACTCATATAAACTAGAAAGAGTTAAAGATCAAATCTGTCGTCTATGCCAAGAAGATCTGGAAACGGCAGAACACATTCTATGTAAATGTGTTGCAATCAATCATAGTCGCCATTAACACTTCAGTATTAAGGTTTATTAAAAGCCTCCAACTATTCAAACAAACAAAAGGGCACCGTGACAATTGCTCTACTTAGGTCACAGTGACTAAAGGCATCTCTGCCAGGACCCGTCTTTAATAATAATAATGGTTGTAATAGAGGTGGTGTGGTTTTCTGATCCAGTTGCATTACGTATTACAGTTTTAGGTACTGTAAAGACCATTTTAGGACCTTTTCTCACTAATTGGTCTACAATTTCATTATTCTCTGTACTCTTCGACGGTGGCTCCTTCACCAATGTAACTTTTTTGGTTTAGACGGAGCTATCAAATTTTGTAGATGTTCCCGTATTAGTTTACAAGCTATGTGATAGGATGCAAGTGCCTCCAAGGCCGCCCCACAGTCGAAGAGAAGACAAATCGACTTACCTCTGAGTTGTTAATGCAGATTGCCAGAAACGATAGTTTGTATAGCGTACATTTCTATTTGAAATGCTGTGGTCTATTGCCTGAGTAGCACATATACTTTACGTCCCTAGTTATACCAGAATAGTACTCCTTCTTGATGAGTCTTGATGGTTTGTGCCTTCAGTCAAATTAATAATATTTGAAGGATAGTTGGTAGACTAACTGCATAAGTACATGAAGTAGTTATATGTTTAGTATAGAATCATATCAACACCGACTTTCTCTACTACAAATTTAAACATCTTTGTCATGTTGGTGGTCTATAGTCCGCTACATATGTGCATACAGTGAATCAAAATTGAAACAATTAATACTTATGTATAAACTATATACCTATGTATTTAACATCACGTCAAGGATATATACTACGTTGATGAGGGCTCTATCACATGTCGTTTGATATCTATGAGCTCGTAGTCATAAATCGAATACTTTAAAGTTTTAAGAATCGAAAACCGCGTTGAATATCCTAGTTTATGTAATTGCATTGGATCCGTAATTAGCATAAAGTCAAACGGAATTTTATTTCTATAAGAATGTAATAGATGTTGGACAAAACACATCGGTGTTCATAGAAATTCGTACACTAGATTAGTTTTAATTTAAATTTAAATTTTGAAAATCAGGCATTTATATTTTAGTTTTAGAAATCAATTACATTACTTGTTACCACTATTTTATGTGAAACTTAATTGCTTATGGACAGTACTATACATCTAATACAACGAATTGCTGCAATGAGAGGTTTGTTGATTCAACAAAATCCAATAAACCAATAGCCTTTATTTGTATTAAAATCACCACATAACATGTTAAAGAAAATGATTACATGTACATTGTAATGTTCAATATTACAACAACGACAACATCGGCTGTCAATCTCAGAACGGATAGGGTATTCAGGTTAGCCACCTGTTTGTAATAAAATATCCCTCTTGCGGGTAAAAATTTAATTTTCCAAGTCACCATTTCCCCCCAGCCAACTGGCCTTGGGGCATTGATGTCAAATAATAAAGTTAAGTCCAGACAACGACGATCGTAGGGTAACACGGACAAATCCACTCTTCAGTTTATTTTCCTAATCTTGTAAATCGTCAAAATTAATGTAGAAGTCATCTAAAACAAACAACAAGGTATATTTAAAGGTATTTCAAACATCATTTCATAAATTAAATCTTTGTCCGAATGTTATTAAGTAAATCGTTAGTGTATTTCGTCATATTTATGTTGTCAGTCAGAATTTAAGTCATAGAGTCCTCTAAATTGAACCACCTGGTTGCGTCACTGCATTCATTCTCGTATGATATTTCCATAAATAACTTCATTTCATCGAAATGCATCATAAAAGTTTATATTTGGGTTTAATTTATCAAAATTTGCTGTGGAATGAAACAATCGCCATCTTTCGCGATTACAAATAAAAGAAAGATAAGCGACGCCAAAATTTTAATCAGTCTCGATTCAGCTTTCGTCGAATAAATTTGTGTTTAACTTGACTACGATACCAATTTAAAGTGTTCGATTGTGAAATTAAAGTATTTATTCAAAGAAGAAAAGGTTGAAGGTTAGAGCAGGCAGTTTCCTGTAGAAGTTATTATAAACAGAGCGTTTATATGACGTTAATTTCGATTTATTAATTTGAAAATTCACTAGAAAATTGCCCAAAGAGTATTCAGGAATACTCCCGATCCCACAAAGAATTTTAAAATTTAGACTACTTTAGAAAAATTCAATTTTTTCCCAAAAATCCCCTGAGAAAAATATTCCAATATATACCATACCGCTCAACAAGTTTTTTAATTCTGATGTCTAGGGAATCTGCCGCCTGTGAAGAAGCCCAATCCATGATTGCAGTTTTCACATCTTCGTTGTCATTGAACCGTTGACCACCAAAGAACCCCTTTAAGTACTGAAACAAGTGAAAATCACTGGGTGCAAGGTCTGGCCTGTAAGGTGGATGATCCAGTTGTTCCCATCGAAAAGACCTGATAAGGCCTTGTGCTTGCGCAGAAACATGTAGCCTTGGATCATCCACCTTACAGTCCAGACCTTGCACCTAGTGATTTTCACTTGTTTCGGTATTTAAAGGAGTTCCTTGGTGATCAACGGTTCAACGACGACGAAGATGTGGAAACTGCACTCATGGATTGTTGAGCGGTATGGCAAATGGAAATTATGTAGAAAAGTATATAAAAGTATGTAGAATATGGAAAAAAATATATTTTAATGGTATTTACAGTATTTTTTTTCTTATTAAAAACGGAACTTATTTAAAAAGTACCCCTCGTACATAAATATATACTCCTCAAAAATATAAAAATATAAACGATGTATAAAATACAATATAAATAAATACAAACTGAACAGAATGCACACCAAAAAATAGATAATAACACCTTAATAATAAAAGTGAGTTAATGACCTTTGTCACAATGTTAATAAGCTTTATTGTATAAGCTTCATTACAATTATGTTACCTATTCATATCTGGTACGTGCTTTTTAATGTATAGGGTGAGTCGGGAGGAACGGTCCAAGCTCCAGCAGTGTATTATACACGTGAAAATAATGTAAAAAAACTCATGAGTTTCGGAAAATCGGTGAAGAACATGTTTTGGACCATTCATGTTCTTATAAGAACATATGTTTTTATTCGATTTTCATTTGTTTTCGAGTTATAGCGTAATTAAAAAATTGTAATTAGCATTCTTGTAAAATGGTCCAAATTTTTGCTTGTTTTCAAAAAGTCGAGTACGTTCGACGTTAAAAGTTTTTTTCGGTTCTTATCAGATATGACCTACCGGCTACCCGAATCAATCCTTTCGAGGCCCAAAATCATCTCAATAATTTTGTTATTCTGATATGTCTCACTGTCAGTTTACTGTGACAGTTTTTTAATGTTTATTTTGTTAAAAAATATCACACACTTATTTAAATTTAGAGTATGCAAATATGGTGTTTATTTATGGTTTTTGTAATGGGAATGCTACAGCTGCTTTTAAAGAATATCCTGGTAAAAACGTACTTATCAAAGTTTTCAACAAGCTGTGCAAGACTGGAATGCTTCCCAGTGCTAACATAACATCTAAGCGAGCTACTCGACAGAATTAAAAAGAAGTAGAAAATATTCTGGATTTAGTAGAAGAAAATGCAGCGACCAGCACGATTGGGCATCCCACAAAAAACAGTAATAAATATATTCCACGAGCAAGGCTTATATCCATACCATATTCAACGTATATTCAGCACCTACAACCGGAAGATCCTGCTATGGAATTTTGTCGGTGGTTAAATAATAATGATCGTGTTGTATTGCGCATAATTTTTACGGATGAAGCAACATTCACACCACTAGACTATTGTTTATGGGTCTGCTTCAAAAATGAAGTTTACAAGTTAAAAGTCGACACTTATTAAAGAAAAACATCAAGCAATCAGGCGAGCAATAGGCGCTTTTGGTAGGCGAAGCATAAAATGTTTAAAGGTCAATGGCGGTATTTTTGAACGTTTATTAAAAGAACGCTATGATTAAAAAATGTTAATGTATGAAATTTGGTTTATTTGTAATTACATACAAGGAATCGAGTGGACGTTCGTGTATTATCGATGTAATAGTACACGCACACCGATCAACCGATGATAACCGAACGTCCACTCGATTGCTTGTATGTATGTGGATAGTAAACACAGCGGGTGCAACCGTTTGTCACGCTTTACTCATGGAGTTCGGTTCCTCCCGATTCACCCTGTATACTGTTATACCTCTTATTAAAAAATCTGACCGTCCCTAGATAATGAAAGATATAGTAAATTATATTGAAGGGTATGATATTTCTCATACCTAGTATTATCTATTTATTTTAGTGTATGTACATAATTTAAAAGCTTGTATAAGCAAAAGTGACGTAATAAACAGTATGACGTAATACACACAATTTTTTTTTAAACAAGTATAAGAATATGAGCAATGAAATTGTATTCCACCTCTATGAATAGATCTCACGCATATTTTTTTAAGTTAGTAGGTGCCAATCCATTTAGAAAATAAAATAGTTATTTTCTAAAATGTAGATTCATTAAAAGTTTAGCACTATTATTTGTGATTTACGATTCAGTAAAAGCATTTTTTCCTATAAAAATATCTATTCTGACGTACTTAACTGTCAATAGAAAAATTAATTATTTTTAAATGCTTTCGTACCAACCTGTTGTACAGTGATTTGGATGTGAAATAATACACTGTACTGTCAGATATGCCTTACAAGAGGAAATACTGCTTTATTATTATGGTTTTTTGGAGAAATACTCTTTTTTAATAAAAGTTTTTGATTGTTGTAAAACTCACAAATAACACAAATATTTTTTTCATTAATCTGGCAACAAACATATACATATTTCGTTATTATACATACCTATCTGATTGGTCTTCCGTTTACTGTTTATGTGCATTTGGCATCTATTATGAACGATCTATTAGACAGTGATAAATTCTACACTTCAGCTTATTTCTGACAACGAGAAGTGACTATAAATCGCGAAAAAATGAAAATAGAGAACTTGTGATTATATAATACAGTACGAAAGTATATTAATATGCGTCATGTCAGTAGAATATTTTTACTATATTTATTTTTTTTTACTTTATAAAATATTTTTTTATAAATGACTTACTGCCTATATTTTGGCATTGTTTTGAGAATATTTTCAGATAGACGTATTCATATCCCTAAAATAACTTTGAAATTGTTTCAGAAGGAGTTGATATTAGTGCAAAAAAATACGTGTTTGTATGTATATAAAGATGAAACAGTCGAAAAAGAAACAGTGTCTAGATACATCAGCCACGGCTGGGTTCGATTTAAATCCACTTAACATCTTAACGATATTAACTACTCTGATAAATAATCATTACCAACCGCAAAGTATTGTAGTAAATCCAGTTAATGGTGCCGAACAGACGTTAGCAGATAAACTTTTCGATATAATTGTGAACAGCGTTAATGATCCTGCTTTTCAAGTACAACAAAAAGTAATCTTCGATTTGAGCGCGACTTCTGAATATCCTGGAGCGCAGTTTGTGGACGTGGAAGAAGATGATAAGGTAAATTATAACATTGAAGAGGAAATGAATGTTATTGACCAATAACGAACAAGAGCTCCCAGATGCAATAGACATAGATATCGACTATAGACGTGCTGCCGTGGAGTATTGGAAAAGTGGGAAAAAAGGTCGATATTCGTTAAAAACGGTAGTGAATCGCTACAAGAAAGTTACATTATTACAATAATTACGACGGTGGGAACAGCAAGTATCTTCCGGCGGAACGAGACGCCAAAAGCTGTTTCAGCTCTCCCAATATTAGTCAGCTTAAAGCTGGTCTTGATCGTCATATGATCATTCATGATTATGATTTGAGAAGATGGGCATCGGAAGCACAAAAAGAGTTGTAAATCCCTAACTTAATTGCGTCGGAGAGGTGGATACAAAGATTTAAAACCAAACATAACATTATGTCCCGCAAAATAACCAAATTTCGTACAAGAATGCAAGTTAGTGGAGCTGCAAATGTTGCTGCAGAAGCGGTGGCCTTTGTTAGGAGCATACATAACTTGCCTGAATATGGATTAGAGAACGTTTATAATACCGACCAAAGTGGATTTAATATTTAAATGCGTACGGGTCGAACACTGATTGAATGTGGATCCACATATGTATGTAGAAGCCGTAGTTCAGTCAATTACAGCGACCATGCATAGTTATACCATTCAACCCACTGTATCAGCAGCTGGCAAATTAATGTTTCCCCTTTTCGAGTGTTTAAAAGAGGCAACCGACCGTCTGGGACCACTTGTGCAACAAAGATGGTTCCGTCCGCCAAATGTGTACATCGTGGCCACCAAGTCCGGAAAACTAACTAAAAAGTTACACAGTGCGCCAAAGACGTATATGCTCAATACGTTGGCAAGAATACACTTCTGCTTATGGACTCTTGGTCAGGGCAAAGCTCTGAGGGCATTTCTACAGCTGTGCCTGCTGACCATCAAGTTACAGTTATGGCCATTGCAAAGGGTGCCACAGGTATCACTCAACCTCTGGACGTGTACTTTTTCCGCTCGTAGAAGCAATTTACTCGACAGCTGTCCGATATTATCGTTCTATTTGCCTTTGGCATCCAATTATATCAAAGAGACAATATTCTACGTTTGCAAGGACTAACCCTTTTACAATTTTCTTCACCACGATATAAGGAGATGCGTAAATATGCCTGGTGTAAAAGTGAATACCACGAGGAGCGTCCTGCAGAATTCGCGACTCCATTAAAATTCTCTTTCCAGGATTCCCAAATGCCCCACTGTGATGAGTGTGGAGAACAGCTATAATCAGGTGCGGATGGTGTAAAAAATATTTACGTATAATACATTTTTTCGTTGAATACCACTAACGCAAACTCACAACCTCATTAAAAAAATGTAAAATTTTTACTATTACTCTTTTGTATAATAACACTGGTTAACACACTTTGTATTGCCAATCATACAAGAACGAGTTTTGGGTAATTTTATGGTGCTGATTCCAAATATGACTACTTTGTTTAAGTTGGCTCTTGTTTTTGAGATAATTGGTTCTATATTTAAAAAATGCAAGAAAAAGTAATAAATAAGCATATGATTCATATACATTAAAATGGAATTGTTTTTAATTGCGAAAAAGTAAACATTAAATACAAAACTCGTTTCGTAAAAAAACTTAAAAATTCATATAAATTATAACATAAAAAGTCTTAGATAATTCTAAAAACTATACTTAGTTTTTAGAAGAACGCTGTTTGTATGACTTTCTTCTATGTAATTTATCGGGACGATCACGTTGAAGGCTCCAGCAACAGTCCTCCATCATGTGTCTGTCTCATCTCCCCTGATATCGTTCTTCTATTACTTTAATTTCCTGGTGGAACCTCTCCCCTTGCTCGTCGCTAAAATCGCCAAGATTAGAAAATCTGTTCAAGTGGCTATGGAGAAAATGTACTTTTATGCTCATATTACAGCCTAAATTTTCAAAATTTGTAATCATGTCTCGAACGAGTTCCACATAGTTTTCAGCTTTGTGGTTACCCAAGAAGTTCTTGACAACAGAGACAAAGCTACACCAGGCAAAAGTTTCAACAGGGTTCATAGATGTTATAAAATTGGTATCGTTAATAAGTTTCCGAATTTGCGGACCATCAAAGATACCAGCTTTTAGTTTTTCCATGCTTAGTGCCGGGAACGACCTGCAAATATATTTGAAGCAATCGCCATCTTTCTTCAAAACTTTAACAAACTGCTTCATTAATCCTAGTTTGATATGAAGTGGTGGTAGAATGACCTTATCCCTGTCAACTAATGGTTCGTTGATCACATTCGCTACTCCTGCAGTTATATTTTCCCTCAAAGGCCATATGACTTTTTTCCAGTGATCTTGCTTCGCCCTACTATCCCACTAGCAAATGAAACAAGGGTACTTTGTATAACCACATTGTTGCCCAAGCAAGAAGTTTACCATTTTAGACGATTTTAATATTTAGACTCCTTTTAGAACCCTTTCAGAACAGTCTATGAAAAGACGCCAATCATCCGGACGAAATTCTAATCCCATTTCAAGAAGAAGTCCGGGAACATTGTTGCAATATACAATTTCTTCATCTTGGTTAAAGTAAGGCAGAAGTGTCATCACTCTAGTCCGGTAAGCTGTTATTTTGGCATTTGACTCAAAACAATGTTTTTCTTGTAATCTAGATGCCAACAGTTCAGATGCTTGCTTTGGGGAGGCCAAGGTCTCGTATTAAATCATTCACTTCTTCTTGGGAGAATAGTTGAGGCCTTGAACTGTTTCCTTCATATTCACTTTCACTGATATCACTTGAGTACTGAACTTCTTCAACATCTGATGAAGGTAGATCAGGTAGTGTAGTAAATACTAGTATGGGAACGTCTCCACTATGCAGCACAGGTCGTCTGGTTGATTCCAGATCAGGATATTCCCACTTGTGTTTCTTAAATCTATTAAAGCCTTTTACGTTTACCGCACAAAAATAACAATCATCACTGTGATTCTTGGACTCCCTCCATACCATAGAGATACCAAATTTTAAACTTTTCCTCTTCTGTTTTTTCCACTGTCGCAAACATTCTACACAGGTTTTGCATACTTTATGGGGGGACCAAGACTTGTCTTGATTTCCAAGTGGCATGCCAAAATACGCGAGATAGGTTTGTTTTACAAACTCTGTGATATTCTTCCTTTGTTTTTCCACAGCGTATTCTCCACTCTGCGTGAAGTACCAGTCGAGCTCATATTTTCTTAAAGCAGGACACGAAAATACATATACGTTTGTTTTATATTAGACACATCCTTACCTAAAGCACGGCAAACATAAAAAAGTTGCTTTTAACACAACACTTACTGCATAAGTGTTACAGAGCAATGTAGAACATTAAAAATACTACATGTGTAAAAACTATGAAAATTACAATGATTATACAATGTGAATTGGTCAACTGCCAATATCCACTGAACACTGACGACGCATAGAACAGAGAACGGTAGGAGGAAGCAAAATACATCACGTGTTTACGTTGCAACCTCCCATCTGCCCCACACTTATAACGAATATTCGCATATCTCACTCTATCCTAAATTATCGTTATCTCATGAATTAAAACCAATCTAGCAAAACTGCTGTCATTTTCATATTTAGTAGGCTTAAAATAACCTAATTTTGTTTAAAAACGTCCGGCAACATAATTTTTTTTTTGTTGAGCCGTGTAATATGTAAAATTAAAAATGTGTTGTTTGTTGTTAAATATTGTTAAGATATTAAGTGAGTTTAAAGCGAACCCAACCATGGCTGATGTATCTAGACACTGTTTCTTTTTCGACCATTTCACCTTTAATTACATACATACACATAATTTTTTTGGCATTAATATCAACTCCTTCTGGAACAATTTCAAAGTTATTTTAGGAATATGAATACGTCTATCTGAAAATATTCTGAAAACAAAGCCAAAATATAGGCAGTAAATCATTTATAAAAAAAAATAAACATTTTACTGACAATATGACGCACTTTAATATATTTTCCTACTGCATTATATAATTACAAGTTCTCTATTTTCATTTTTTCGCGATTTTTAAAGTCACTTCTCGTTGTTAGAAATAAACTGTCTAATAAAATCGCTCATAGTAGATGCCAAATGCACATAAATCGTAAACCAATTAGATACATATAATAAAGGAATATATGTATGTGCGAGGTTGCGCTTTATAAAAAATATTTACTCTATTATATGTAACCGAGGAAAAAAATGCAAACACAGGTAACTTATTTTTAAATGTAGTTTGCACAAAAAAATAATGACCTGTCTAGGGTGAAAACTGTAGCCAGGATGGTGGAAACGGGGCGAAATTTTTCTTCCCCTGCCCCACTAAGGAGGGGAGGGCATTCATCTTTTCATTCAATTTGAAAGCCCCTTTGAAGTAGAACATTTTGGTTTTTCATTCACCCCGATAGCTTGCGCGGTTCCGGAGTTATGATGAAGAATGCACCTCCTTAAGATGAATATCAGCCGATAAAAAAAAATACGTGTCCTTTACTTTTTGATGATCTACCAATATAGCCAGTTTCATCAGCAGGGGGGTCAGCTTGCTTGTAAGACTGATGAATCGCATTTTCATTTGAATGGTGGTATTAATACTGATAATTTTCGAATTTGGTCTGTAATTAATCATTATGGAACATGGAAGCAAGCTTGTCACTTGTTGAAGATGAAAATGGCGAGACCATATGCAATATTTAAACATGTCGATGTACGTAATTTTAAGGTTAGTATAAATTAAATGCGATGATTAAAAGTTTTGGGAATATGGTGAGTGTTTTCTATTTGATGTATATATGCTATATTTACACAAGGACGCATATATTTTCTTGGAATCTATAATGAGAAATTTTTGTCTCACACTTATTTCTAATTATACATTGCCAAATTATTCCACCAAGATAAGAATACGCAATTATGTATGTAGGTACATATAATATGACGTTTTAAAATTTTACTGTAAGTACGCGCCAGTTTTATACAGCAAATATTTGAGTAAATAAAAATTAAAACAAGCAAAGCAGCGATACACGTATTGTTGAGACTGCATGTAATGTTAATATTACATTATATTTTAAGTTTTTTTGCCCACTTTGTAGTTCATGCTAACAAGTATTTGCAAGTATAAATCTTTATTGACAAGTTATAATAATGATTAAAAATAGATTCCGTGTAAGGTTTATAAATGCTTGATGTTATATTAAAGAGAAATATCGTTAAAATCATCTTCCCCTTTTCAATAGAACGGAAATGCTTGAAATTAATTCTTAGATAATGAATTACATATGGCGATAAGGTTGTAAATAAGAACATGTGTAGTGCGAGACTCATGAACTCCCCAGCACATAATTAGATCCTCCACTATATTCCACAATTAGTACGTGTCTTCAGCGTCATAATTTAAATCTGACTACAATAACTTCTTTTTATAATTCCTTGCTTAATACCATTATCATTTACATGCAGCCATTTATACTCAATCATAAAGAAAAATAAAGAACCCGCCAGAATAGATTATGGAATTGCTGAAAGTGTCCTCAACCCATAGTAATTTTGTACACACCTTGAGTTTGTGCTGTTGACACTCTTAGTGACCTGCTTACTGGAAACAACTGCCAGATGCAAGTTTGTCTAAACTTGCTAAAAATTGTCTAATTGTAGTATGTTGTCGCAAAGTACTCATTTTGTGCAGTTTTGTGTTGTCAATTCAAAAAAGTGCTATATCGTTGGCGCACAACAATACTTTGATAGAACAGTTAAGTATACACCGTCATATATCGCTGCAAATACAAAATTTTGTGTTACTTCAATTGCCATATGAAGCTTGCCTTGTGGTCTGACTAGGGATATGCCAAGTGAAAAATTAGTATTAAGTGTACGTCTGGAGAGTTTTGAGTATGCAGTTGTACAATACTTACTTTGCGCTGTTTTGTGCTACTATAAATGTAAAAAGTTGTGGTTATATGGGCTGTCCATGTAACTTTATCCCCTTTGAGATCCCGTAAACGGTGAGAAATAGAAGGTTGGCCAAATAAGGCAAAAATGTACGCGATGTTAGGGCATACTACTAAAGGAAAAACTAAAAACTCGCAATCTAAATTACCTATGCTTATTTAATGGATATTGTTATAATACTGTATCTGTTAACCATTTGACAAAAACTTTTGTTTTTCAAATTTACTAATGTTTATATTTGTATTGTACATAGTGCAAGTTTTGTGAGATGAGGTAGTGCCAATGCCTCTGTTAGAAGATTTATTTATTAGTTCAGTTAGTATATGAATATAATAATGATTAGATCATGTGAATTATTAGTTGAGTAGATACAAAAAAAGTTGTATGTCAGATGTAGTCAGATGTAACGGTCGTAAAGTATTGAAGTAAACTTTTATATTAAACATTTTAACTCGTGTGTTTTATTGAAAGTTATCGGAAAGAAAGTAAGCCCCTCGGAAGTACCGATATTATAACACCTCTTTCCTGGAAATTTCCTTCGTTCTTTTGTGCATACCTTACATGTTACATTAATATCTGGTAAGCATAATTGCCCATGGTATCTTAATAGCTATTATGCTTACGCATATAGAAACTGGATTCTATTAAACGAATATCGACGCAAGCGCATAAGTTGCAACGAGGGATAAGAGAGAATTAATGTATTCAAGTCGGTGAAGAATCGTTGTAAGCTATTACGTATTAGTTTTCTTTACTCACAATTAGTGCGCTCATACAACAATACTATCATTGATAGTATTGTTGTATTGTATAGTACTGTAGAGAGGCCCACATTTTAGGTGACTGGTATCGCTTACTATACGATGATATAACCGAAACATGTGTAGTTCAATGCAAATAGATATATACAAGTGTTGCGTGAATGTTGCTGTGTTTGATTGATTGCTTCGCAGGATCCTAAATTGAGTATGACAACACTGATTAAAGAAAACAAATACATAACAGCTAACAACGTTTATTCGTCCATGACGGTTACATTATCATATTTTCTTATTTCAACTTCTGTGCTTGCGCCGATAATGTCGCAATAAGAATCACGGTTTTGTGCGCATGCGTAGGCTACTTGAAATACAAACTAAACTAGTATGCTTAACATTCTCCCCCGTCTTGAATGACACGTTCAAGTATAAAGTTTCATGTAGGTTTATATGTGAAGTACTACTAAAAACACTTAAGCATAGAAACTATTTAGGTAAGTATATGAGTAAATAGAACTATAATGCGAATAGTCTATAACATTAATTTTTTAGTCATGGGTAACACACAAACTTTGCTAATACCACGTTTGAAAATACCAGCACTAGTTTTCACTGAAACCACTCTGACGAGACTATCAGGGCCAGGGTGAATTTCGATGATTCTTCCAAGAGTCCATCTGTACGGAGGGAGGTTATCTTCTTTCAACGGAGGGAGGTTATCTTCTTTCAATAAGATCAGCTAGTTGACTATCAAATTTGCCTCCTTGGTTTTCCATTTGTTTGGTTGTGTAACGTTGTTAGGTACTTCAGGTACCAACGTTTCTAAACATTTGTTGAACAAGGTGGTCCCTTGTTAATCTATTCATTGCTATGTATTTGTAGTTTGGGTCAAGATTGCTCACAAAGGATTCGCCAATTAAGAAATTAGCAGGGGTTAATTGGGACAAATCATTTGAGTCATGTGACGATGGACAAAGTGGACGAGAATTTAAAATGCTTTCTATTTGAATAATTAATGTATTCGTTTCCTCAAAGGTCAGTGGTTGATTTTTTGTAGCTCTTAAAAAATGATGCTTGCATGATTTGGAAGCTAATTCCCATAGTCCTCCAAAGTTGGGTGATCGTGGTGGAACAAAATGAAAAGCAATGTTGTGCAACAATAAAGTGTTATTTACATTTTCTTTATGTTTTAAGCCAGCAAATAACTTTGGCAATTCTTGTAATTGGTTTTTGGCTCCTATGAAGTTCATTACGTTGTCTCAGTAGATGTTTAAAACCTTTCCTCGTCGTGCTATAAACCTTTTCAGAACTGCAATAAACGATTCAGTGGTTAGATCATTTGCCAACTCTATACCAACCAAGGCCATCCGGCCTTGGTTGCAAAACATACAAAAATTGCTATGTAGGTTTTTTTCACTCGTTTACTTCTACTAATACCTTCCTTAACAAATATGGGACCACAGTAATCTACTTCACATATAGTAAAAGGATTGGATGATTGAACTCTATTTGTTGGTAAATCGCCTAATTGCTGATTGCAATTTTGAGGCTTGCACCTGTAACATGTTGTACATTTGTAAATTATCTTTTTTGTTACACTTTTCCCGCTAATAGGCCAAAACTTATTTCTTACTGCTGACAGTGTTCCTCTTTGATTACGAATTCTGTCAATGGATGATTATTTGGAAGCAAGATTGGAAATTTCTTGTTATATGCAATGTGCGAATGCCTTAGACGACCCCCACTCTAAGAATATTATTGTTGTCTAAGAAAGGATTTAAGCTTAATAAGCTACTGTTTTTAGGTACACACTCATGATGTTTAAGATATTCCATGTCTCTTGAATAGCTTTCATGTGCCAATTGAATTAGTTTAATGAATGCATTGTCAATTTCCTCTAAAGAAGAAGTTAGAAGCCCTGTGATTTTATGTTTCTTTGCGTTGCTAATAAATCTTAATTCGTAAACCGTGACTCTAAGAAGTTTACCTAATGTTGAAATTCTGTTGAAGATTGGATAGTATTTGGGGTAAGTATTTCGTGCTATTAGTACTAATGTTTCATTTTTTCTTTCAGGTATATCGTTTACTTCAATTCGTTCTTTTGACATAGGCCAACAAGAAGAATTTAAATTAAGCCAACGTGGACTTTGCCATCGTTGAGAAAAGTTCTTTTAATAGAGTGAGTGACATCCTCTGGATATCAAATCTGCTAGATTTTCGTGGCCGCCTATATGATTCCAACATTTATCATTTGTATGGCTATGAATTTTGCTAACTCGATTTGCCACGAATGTCTTCCACATGCGCGAATGTGATTTGATCTACGATAATGTAATCATAGAATCTGTCCATAAATAAATGTTTTTAATATTAATGTTTAAATCAATCATTACCTGCTTTACCAATGTGCTTGGTAACACAACTGCGCATAACTCTAACCTTGGTAATGTTATTTTCTTCAACAGTGCCAGACTCGACCTTGATATCGTTAAACGTATTGTGCATTTGCCATCTGTACTGATTGATTGCAGATATACGCATGCTCCATAGGACTTCTCTGAAGCATCGGCAAATCCATGCAATTCAATTAATAACAAATTAGTATGATCGATAACAAGTCTATCTACTGATATTTAATTTAAATCTTTCAATGAATTTTTGAACTTGCCCCAAGTAGTATGCATTTCCGGGCAAACTTGCTGATCCCATGACACCTGCGATTGCCTTAATCGTTGCATAATCAACTTTGCACTGGTTATTACAGGACTTACTAGACCTAAAGGATCGAATAATTTCGATATCATCAACAAGGTACGGAAATATCACTACACAGTATTTTTTAAATAAAACCAATATAATTTGGATAAACTAATTCAAAACGCAAGAAACGATCTGAACGTGTGAATGTCCAATCTAGAAATATGGTTGATCGACGACCTACTACAAAGTACGTCACAGCCTGCTGACGTCAAAGCGCTTAGGCCTTGTTATATATCGGACGCAACGGAATGGTATGATAATGAATGACTAAGGAAGACAACGCAATTGTTTTGCATTTAGTAAATTTATTTCTCGACATAATCTCCTTGTAGCTCTATACACTTAGTCCAGCGATGTTCCAACTTTCTTAGGCCATCCAAATAATAGGATAATTTGTCGAACTCTGCAAAATAAGCCTCTGTTTCGGCAATGAACTCGTCATTTGACTTGAACCGCTTTCCGCCAAGCCACTTGAAAAAGTTTGGAAGAAGAAACAGGTCACAGGGGCCAAATCTGGTGAATATGATGGAAGGGGCACCGATTTGTACCGTATGTGGACTAGTTTTGCTGTTGCCGATAAGTGGGCCGAAGCGTTATCGTGATGGTAGAGAATTATTTTCGGTCGAATCGGTCGAATAAATCAGCATAGTACTGTCCCGTGATTGTCTTTCTCTTCTCCAAATATTGAATTAAGATTATGTCTTGCAAATCCCAAAAAATCGTCGCCATAACTTCTGCGGCTGATGGAATCGTCTTCGCTTTCTCTGATGCATGCTGGCCGAGAAAACCCCATTTTACGAACTGATCTTTAGTTTCTGGCGTGTAGTAATGATCCATGTCTCATCTACAATCATAAAACGCCACAGAAACTCACTCATATTGCGTTTAAACATGTCCAAACATTGCTTTGAAGTTATCACGCGATTCCGTCTTTAATCAATTGTCAGCAGACGCGGCACCCATCTCGCTGATAGCTTTCTCATACTCAATTTTTGGTGAAGGCTGTTTTGCAGACGTTCAAATCAGATATTAGCATTATCTCTAATCTGGCGGTCTGCTAACACGATATCATGAACTTTATTGATCATATTGTCCGTAGTCACTTCAATGGGACGACCTGGCCGCTCCTTATATACTGCATCCAACTTCTCGTTGATCTCTGCACACATTTTCCCATTCAAAAAAGAAAATCGAATCACTAACCGGTATTGTTCTTTTTCCATGATTTTACAAGTACATAAACTTGCTCACTCTCAACAGCTCACAACAATACTACTCAATGTATATCTCTGAAATTTTGACAGACGTCCATTAAAGAATAGTACCCGCAGTCGGTAATGCAGATTTTGACACAAAGCGCTATCTGTCTCTAAACACGGGTACCTCTCGTATCATCTTCGTAAGCGGCGGCACTGATATTGATTATCGATGCAAGGTCACATAAATGCGCTCCTCTCTGGCAATAACGTACTTGTCGACTTCATTTCTTCAATTAAAATAAATTATTTTCAGAATACCTTGTAAAAACCTAAAATAAAATTAGTTTAGTTTAGTAACAGCAGTGATATTAGTTCTAGAACATTTTTTGTCGTTACGTATCATAGCATTAGTTCTAGATCCTTTAAATGACGAAACAATGAACTTTTTCGAACTTATTGTTAGATGTGTAGAAGTCTTTTTGTCTGTCAACCAAGGTAGATCTCCGCAATCTAGGCGTGTTTTGTTTCCGCTTACAAATTATAAGTATTTGTCAAACTTTTACATATTTATGCTACAAATATCAACCAAGACTTTACGAGTGACGTTATTGGAAGAAGGTCAAATATATATGTATTCATATAAACAACTTGTTGGATTCTAATGGACAGATCGATATGCGACTCTGCGATTTATAAATAAACCTTGTCACGATACCGTCATATCATAGGCCACCGCTGCGCTGTCCGTTTATTCTTGATGAATGATGAGATTGATGAGACAAATGCCCCGGCTCCGCATGATGCAGGAGAATGCTGACAACTATTAATCCAAAATATATATGTACACATAGGTATATGAAGTGACGTTTTAATGTTCTCTTTGTATTGCATTCCTATAAGCTAATTGAGGAGCATTGAGCATTTAAAATGTAATACTAATGATCGTATGATGTAATTTTGTACATAAAAGATGAAAATGTTTACGTTCAAACAATATTTCTTGTAGAGATTTATTTGAACTGTTGAATGTGTACTCATAGTAATGTTCCATTAGCACAATTTATCACATTTTTTCTTCGATTAATAAGAAAGATCTTGACAAATTGGTTTGTTAACGTTGTGTACTCCATAGATGACAATACCATTTTTAATTTTTTACATCTTTCCAAAAACGTTGTTAATGAACATTTTAACTTTATGGACGGATGAAAACTAGATAACATTACCAATCAGAAAAAATTACATAATGTAATTTTAGAAAAATATCAATAACGGCATTACATGACATCATGAGACAAAATTTCGTTAGTGGCAAATTATTGTACAAGTTATACCATTTAATAATATAGTAATTATGCTTTGTCTGGGGTGAAAAAGGTTAAGCTCTCTGTATTGAATTTGAGATGGATTACATGTAATTTTCAATATTTCAAGATTAACTGCAAAAACATCATTGCACGGATGTAAGATTATGTGTACAGCAGTTTTCAAGAATCTACGTCTTAAATGGAGATAATTCTCGGGTAGTATAGGATATTTATGTAAGTATAGGTATGTAGACATAAACATGTAGTAATCCACATTCTTTAAATTGGAAATTGATTGTAACAATTGAAACCGCAATAATTGCGCTTCCGTGTTGAAGAAAATAATAGAGCAAGATAAAAAAGAAACTGGTAAATACTAGAGCTGTTATCCCGATCCGGATTATTTTGGATCCGTTATCCGAAATTTCGGATCTGGATCTTTTACCCGGAACCTTGGATCTGGTTCCGTTATCCTATAACTCGGATCCGAATACGCTATCCGAAATGTTGAATTCGGATTACTTTCCGAGCGAATCCATTATCTGATAACGCGGATCCAGCCCCGTTCTCCGATAACTTTTTCGAGCAAATAATAAGTAGCTTAAAGTTTCGTAGTAAATTGTAGAAATCTGCAATAGGACGAATAATTATAAAGCAATGTTCAATAAATCGAACACCCATGTAATGCAAAGTAACTTTGAATTGTGCGCATGGAAACTCAATATTATTCTGAATGGCACAGATTTTAAAGACGTTCTTTTTATGTGGATGGTCGACGGGAAATCGCCAACCTGGAAACGGAAGCGGAACTAAAGGGTCTTCGCAGAGACGTCGCCGAAAGCGCAATGACAAACACTACGTTAATTTCTGTCGCATAACAAAAAAAAAAACACGAAATCGTAGTGCGTCGCATCTGACAGTTGACAACGTTAAACGCGAATACAATGAAGAGGTTTTGGGTTACTCTCGAGCGAAGAAGGCTAAGCGGACTGGTATTTCGAAGAGAAAAATAACTTTTTCCGGGAGCGAGATGGACCGACGACGCCCGGAAAACGCGAAGCAAGTATTTACTCGCAATATTTTCGATAGTATAGAACGTTTTCAGGCGACGAACGATACTTGGTGTGGTATTTCGATAAAAGAAAGTACAAATTTGACTAAAAAATCGTCCCACGAGAGAACTAGGCGCCTATCTGTTTCAAATCTTTCAAAGCGGCAATTGGATTGGCGATAATTTAGTTAGTTTCACCTTTTCGGGCATAATTTTGGTTGAGAATGCGTAACTGGAGTCGAGATTATTGGGTGTTTGTGACGATGCGATACGGAGTAGGAAGGATGGAGGCTCTCTTCCGTTCATAGACGCTTGGTATTTGACGTTACAGAGAGGTGCATGAATTGGAATAGGAGTGCCGATTGTGGTATTTTCGAGTTGTTTAGCGAGTATTTTTGTCTAACAGCATACCTTTTGATATATAAAATGCATGCATTGGGAACTGATGACATTTGACCTGCTACTGTATACATAGGTTGACAATGTCATTTGGATCGGCGAAAATTTAGTTAATTTTACCTTTCCAAGCGAAACTTTTGTTGAAAATGTGAAACTAGAATACAAGGAAATATTATTAAATGTTTGAAGCGATACGGCAAGGATTTTGGATGAACCTTTTTCTTCCGTTCATGGACGCTTGGTATTTGAAGACATAGATAGGTGCGAAGTATAAGTTAAGCAAAAATTACAATTGTAGTGATGATTATAGTGTCTGTGAGATGTTTAGAGATGATTTTCGAACAATTTATTTAAACAACAACGACAAACAAAATGGAAAAGTATGACAATTGATCTGCCAAATTGGCAAGTGTGTGCAAAATTCATTAAAAATAATAAATTATGTCTTTTTATGAAAAGTGCAGCTCAAAAAATTGGAACCGAAGTGGAGATTGCGTTTTCGAGACTATATAGTTTTAATGTCAAACATAAAATAGCCATCCTACTGTGAACACACCGACTAAGATTTATTACTATCACTTTTACTATTCCAGAAGCGAAAGCGAATCAAAAGATTACTTTCCCATGGAAAATATCACATCTTGAACCAAGAAAAATCAAGAGTCTAGAATAATTCAGTCGCCATTCGAATTTAAGGCGTCGATATCGGTGAACAAAAAGTGTGACTTTGAGACTATCCAAAAGAAAATATATTTAATCTTACCCAATTGAAATCAAAATATATGCGTTTTTGGATCGAGAGGTGAAGATCGAATGAACAACAGAACCTGATGAAGTCTAAACATTTCCGAACCAGATCCGAATAACTTTTGTATTGCTAGCTTTTGAAGGACGTGAGAGATTCGCAGTGAAACTACAGCTATGCATACGATAAAACAATAATTATAAATATGTAACATTAAGATACCCTCCAAACCTATCAGAAACAATCCAAAATGGATTAAAAACCTTTAATATAACTGAGGTGGGTAAACTGCAGCTGGTATCCCTTTGAGCATAGACCTAGAAAATTTGCTGTGGTGGGTAAACTGCAACTGGTATCCCTATGAGCATAGACCTAGAAAATTTGCTGTGGTGGGTAAACTGCAGCTGGTATTTCTATGGGTATAGACCTAGAAAATTTGCTGGGATGGGTAAACTGCAGCTGGTATCCCTATGAGTATAGACCTAGAAAATGTGCTGCTGTGAGTAAACTGCAGCTGGAAAAGTTAACCTTGAATATTTTATTTTACAGAATCTAACAATATAACCGATAGGTAGTTTAATTTTTTATGAAAAATCTAAATTAATTTTAAATTATCATGGTCTCTGGATTTTGTCCGGATTTTTAAACGAAAATTTGCTGAGGTGGGTAAACTGCTGCTGGTATCCCCACCAGTATAGGCCTAGAAAATTTACTGGGATGGGTAAACTGCAGCTGGTATCTCTATGAGTATATATGTATGTATGGTGGCTAAACACCCCTTGTGGGGTTGCGCCTCCTCTTTAGAGGATTTCTAGATGCATTTCGCGGGGTGGATCAGTCCCCATTTCTCTATGAATATAGACCAAGAAAATTTGCTGGGATGGGTAAACTGCAGCTGATATCCCTATGAGTATAGACCAAGAAAATTTGCTAGGGTGGGTAAACTGCAGCTGGTATCTCTATGAGTATAGATCTAGAAAATTTGCTGGAGTTGGTAAATTGCAGCTGGTATCCCTATGAGCATAGACCTAAAAAATTTGCTGTTGTGGGTAAACTGTCGCTGGTATCTCTATGAGAATAGACCTACACAATTTGCTGGGGTGGGAAAACTGTAGCTGGTATCCCTATGAGGATAGACCTAGAAAACTTGCTAAGGTGGGTAAACTACAGCTAGTATCCCTATATGTGTACTCGATAACTATTCCTTTCCAAACCCTTGAGGTTTGGATTTCTCATTGCAAAATAATAACTGATTCGGATCCGAGAACCGAATAGTGGATCCGGATCCGAGAATCGGATAATGAATCTAATCCTAGGATCTGAATATCCGAATCTCAATTTTATCAGACATCAATAGCACCAGTAAAAATGCTCTGTGTATTGACTTAACTTATGTAGATGCCAATTTTATTGGACGATGTCGCAAATACAAATTTCTTAACTGCGAACTTTCTTAAATGGAATCCTTTGACTTTAAAAACAATGATATGCATGCACGCGCCTTAAAACTATGGCTTATACTTCTTGTAAAGTAAAATACTCTTAGTCCTAGCTATTATATTTGCAGTGAATATTGAACGGATACAGCATTTTATGCAGTATAAAGTGCCTATACATAGATAAGATGTAAAAGTATGCATGCGTGCGGATAATATGAAAGTCTTAGCAAGGCCGGACTTCTTCGAACACATTAATTCGCTCGCCTCAGTAGGTCTATGGGATATAGCGATTGTATAAATTCACGACTCGGAGATTGGCCGGCTATTGAATTATTTGCATAGATATTTTAAGGTCTTCATTCCGACAAAGAAAGCTAGAAACTAAAGTTGATAAGTCACGTACTCTATCCGCGCTGGACGTTCGTTAAGAGATCGATTAGCTTATGATTTTTGTTGCTTAGAGCTAGACGAAAGTAACAATTATGTTAGGTTGAAATTAAAAATTGAAGAAACCAGCAAAATAATATTTTTTAATTTAAAGATGTCCCCTGTACAAAGGCCAACATAAAGAAATGAAAATAACACTGAAAACCAGTATACAAAGTTATTCTAGCAATGTTGATCCTTTGAAAAGATACATATGTACATATGTATATACCGATCGATGAGAAACGATTCAAATGCTATAGTTGAATGTTGCATTGCAAGATTGCCACATGCAACATTTTCCATATAGACATGAGAGAGTCATCAAAAAGGAATTATTTGATCTTTGGAGTTTTTATCAATTTCTGGCACTATTAATTTTTATATCCAGAAAACTTGGAAACTTCCAACTGCTCGTTTCTTCCATTAAAGTAACTGCAACAGCGCCACTATTATTTTTCTTTTTTTGTTTCGTGAGCGAAGAGCACAAAAATTTTGCCCTTAAGTGTTCTGTTTAGAAAGAACGAAAGCTCTAGTGGAAATTTTGAAACAAAAACACGTTGGTGGGTCTATACCATACTTTCTGTAACAGTTACGAACAAACAATCCCTTCTCTTTTCTCTTGTTTGGGAGATAAAGAAATGGGACAAGATAAAACGGTTTATGACCAGTTTTAAGAGCTCTACTTTAGTATTAGATACGTGTGTACTATGTACATACTTACACATGCCTACATAGGCCATGAGCGATGTCTAACGTCTGCACGAGGTATACAATAAGAAATACCTATTCATTTTTATTAAATTTTCATATTGTAAATCATAAATTTAGGTCGAAAAAGTAGAGAGTTGAAGTGATGAAAAGAAATGGAATAACGGAATAAAAAATATTACATAAGTTATATCTTTATAGATATTGAGAAATCGCTTATCGATTTACTGTTTTACAATCTCTACTTTAACACAACAATTTTATGTATTTACAGTGGCTGGCAATTAAATTCTCACGGCATGACCTGGAAAATTTTCTGTTCTAATTAGAACCGTTAGTAATGGCATTGAGGAATGTCATGTGATACAAATAGGAAATTTGCTTTAATTGCCGTCGAAACATCATCTGTATAGTTAGCTTATGTTTGATATTTTTTTTAATATATTTCTTGTTTAAATTGCTTCTTTGATTTTAATAAAAGGTTTAGGTATTTAACCTACCTTAGCTTTAGTAATTTTTTTAAGGCTTGAATTCAACTCCGTATAAAATTTGATCTAGGAATCTTACCCCAAAAATAAATTTATGCGACATGTGAGTTGTCATGAATTCCCTAATTGAATTCTTATCTATTAAGAACACATCAACCACCCTTCTCGGAACATCTTTTTTTTACCTGGTCTTACAACATATGCTGTAGGTATATAAATTAAATAGTTTCATAATAATGAATATCACTAACAAGAATTTTGTGGAGCGTATGTATATGGTGGTCGCAGAACATAATGTACATATACACGCTCCACAAAATTGTTAGTGATATTCATAATTGTGATATTAATAATTATTAAACAATTTAATTGTTACCTACTTTACGACGGTTACTGTATATACAAAGTCAGCATCAAATGTGGAAAATTTTTATTTCTAAATTTTAAGAAAAAAAATTTACGCCACTAATTTATGCTTGTGTAAGAACCTATATTTCCTTTCTCAAGAATTAAAAATAAAAATCATCCCCATCCCCCCGACTTTATGGCGACCACTGTATACTAGCATACCTGATGTATTTAAGACAACAAACTCGTGTCTGATTTCGTGAAACATTTTTTTTTTTACTTTTCCTGATCTATTTAGCAAATTTGACTTTTTGGTCCGTTTTATTGATGATGGACAATATCTACTAGATAACTTTTAAACACTGAATAAAGTTATTAAACTATAACAGTTTAAAAGCGGTTTGGAGCTTATTTGTCAACAGTTTTCACTTTGTCCCATCTTTATAGAAACAACATTATTCGGTAGAACGAGTTTAAAAGTGAATGCGTTGCTGGGCTCTCAAAGTATGTATAAGCAATTAAAAATAGTAGGAGATAAAAAACAAAACCGAATATTTTAGTCTTCGTGGAAGAAAAGCTTTCCAAGCTCAACATTTTTTGTGATAAATCACCAAAAATTATTTGAAAAAAGATAAAATTCATCGTGCATATTTTTGCAACGAAGCAGTGTTTAATTTATTCAATTTCAATCGAGAACTATCGTTGGTGGTATTGACCTAACCGATGGACCAAGAATATGGAAAACTATGCAGCTAAATGTATATTTTAATATATTTTTTTATTATAGTTACTTAAGAGCAAAGGTTTATAGCTGCAGATGTATGTATGTACAAATGGATTGAAAGAAACTATTATATTGCAAGAAGTGTATATAGAATATATCAAGCATTAGAAAAAACAGTGCATTCATTGCCTGAAGACATTACATAAACACATTTAGCGGTAACTGCCTAGTTTTCCTTCGTATCCCATTTCATTTGTAAACAACCCAGGTAGGCGTGCAGTAAGACCAGACAGTCAGGTAGGTGAAGTCGAAGGAAATTGACAGATAGCCCGTCTGTATCTACGGTTTCATAGGGAAGAAGATCCGTGCCAAACGTACAGTAGTATACGAAACGGTGTAATCTCTCAATTATGGGATCCCCACTTAACAACGTTTACACTCCGACATAAGCTGACTAGTTCAGTGTGGTACAATATCGTTTCTGAATAGCCAATATTCCGCGTTGTAGTGAGTCGTATAAGTGCGCTTGTTTTTGGCGCGGTCGATCGTCATTTATTCTTTTTCCAGCAGTTTCGTTTCTTTTGTGTGTTCTTTTATTTTTGAAACTTGTGTCATAATATTTTAGTTGTGAGTGTAAGATTTTGGTGTGTTTTGATAGTGGAAAAAAGGAATAATGGGAAAATCCTCGAGTAAAATGAAGAAGAAAAAAAGCACTGACTGTAAGTAATACTATTAAGAAAAGGAAAGAAATTATAAATGCTCTTCTTCAGCTAATATGAAAAAATTGAATACAAATTTCAAACAAATATAGGTTTATTTATAAAACAAACAGAACGATGATTGGGTGAAAATTATATGATTCTTGATTACAAACTTCCTCTATAAACATTTTTTTGCAGAAAATTTATGTCAGATTTAGATATCACATGGTCTTTAGAATCCTCTAATAATGTTAACTGTTGTTAAAATTACATACACAGAAGTAAGTTTGTTTGCTGCTGCAGTTCTTTAAAAAATGTTTAAGAATACCTTTTAAATTTCAGAGATATAGTAATAAAATAATGTGATATCCAATTATTGGTTAAAAGTTACATACATTTGGAAGATTTTAATCAACTTTAGAGGTCGGTAATCTTTTGAAAACAGTGCTAATATGGTCAGTAAAGTATTAGCCTTCAAAGAAGCAGCTCTGAGAAGATATACATATACGCAAACCAAAATAACATTTTAATGTTCAAAGATTCTTCCAGCACTCTTTAATAATTCTAACGGTATGCACATACATTCCTATACAAAATAAAAAAAAAGATTATACTTCTATAGCAAGAAGAAAAAAGTGTTATTTTCAACTTCTCAGTATGTGATGTCATCAAAAAACCTGGTCATTGAAGGTCGTTTATTTGTATTATATGTGGATATATGGAAAAAATACTGTAGTAATCGCTGTTAGAGCACTTTCATGATTTCGTATCAAATGTTTTTAAAGCCACACTGGTCAAGCAATGAAAATCCTACAGGGAAACTAAATAAATGATTCCCACAACAAACCGACAATGTTTGATTGTTTATACGAAGAAGGTACAGAATGAAATATTGGCAGATTCATTTGCTGCAGATTTTTTAGCAAATACCTTAGATTGTTAATATAGGTGTACCAGCCACACTGGTCAAGCAATGAAAATCCTACAAGGAAACTAAATAAATGATTCCCACAACAAACCGACAATGTTTGATTGTTTATACCAAGAAGGTACAGAATGAAATATTGGCAGATTCATTTGCTGCAGATTTTTTAGCAAATACCTTAGATTGTTAATATAGGTGTACCTGTGACCTATGACCGGGGTTGTGTTTATTTTAAGTGATTTCTCTATCTTGTCAACACTAGATTGTTTCTTTGATATTGGTAACGATAAAAGTACAAACAGGCCCAAGCAATTTTATGTTCGTTCTATACACACAGCCACTTGTTTATAAATATCTAAATCGGCTCGACAAATAATCATTTCAAAAATATTTGTACCATCATAAAGTTGTTGCTTGAATTTAAGTTATTGCGATTAGAAAACTTTTTAAAATATAGTGGGGACAGATTAAACTGAGTGTAATCAAATCTACGTATAATTTATTGGAATCTATACTATTTGTCCATTTTGTTATGATTTCCTTTGATATGAGCAGTACCTTTTTATCTTATGTTAAATATTTTCATTTTGTTATGAAATTGAATTTTTAAATTTGTTAAGAGTTGTAGGATTATTACGAAATAAGTTAGGAAACCAATACGTTTCCTTGATATCTGCCTTGGTTACTCGCTTGGCTCTTGCAGGAACTATGAATATGTTTGCTGATTATGCAATTGGATTATATGTATATCATTTCGTAAACTTGGTACGAGGGACGTTCAGTTATTAACGAGACAAACTGCATTACTGAATATTATTAGATGAAACTTTCTGTGGGTCAAGTTGACAACCTTGGGTACAAATTAAGTCAGCTGTTTGAAGGAAATAAAAGCAAACATAACCTCTTTTATTCATTTCAAAATGTAGTCTCCTTTCGAAACGTGTACTGTGGAAGAGCAACGTTCAGTGATAAGATTTTTGTTATCCGAAGGTGTGAAGCCGGCCGAAATTTACTCGCGAATGTTGAAACAGTATGGTGAAAAGTGTTTAAGCCGTGGAAACGTGTATAAGTAGATTGAACAGTTTAAATCGGGCAGAACAAGTGTCACCGATGTTCATCGCTCCGGACGACTAGTTAAAATGTCGACCAACGCGCTACAAAATCGCATAAATGTTAGTGCTGGAACTGTGTATTCAATCATTCATGACAAGCTGAATTATCACAAAACGTGTTCGAGATGGGTTCCAAAACAGTTGACTCAAGTCCATAAAGACACTCGTGTTCGCGTTGGGTTGGGAGGTGTTGCCACATTCTCCTTACAGTCCCGACCACGCACCGTCCGATTTTCATCTATTCGGCCCGCTTTAAGAGTTTTTACGCGGTACCGAGTTCGAAAACAACGAAGCGGTCAAACAAGCTGCACACAAGTGGCTCGGACACCAAGGTCAAGAATTCTTCAGCATTGGATTTAGAAAGCTCACAAAGCGATGGGAGAAGTGCCTAAATGTTGGTAGAGACTACATTGAAAAGTAGTATAAATTTCATTGTGATTAAATAAATTGTTTTTTTTTTCACAGCCATTTATCTTGTTAATTACTGAACGTCCCTTGTATAACAAAATTCTGCAGCATACCAAAATAACGTTGACCCGTAATTGTTACTGTTGTTTGATTGTCTTAAGAAAGTGTAGTCCAATAACGAAACGGGGTGAAAATCCATATCACGAAGTCACCTTTATACAGGATGACCACGAGGAGCATTTACATTTTGGATGGGACGGTTACCCAGCCTGGGTTGCCGTGTCACGTTGGGGGAGAGAGCATTGAACTCCCGAGAGGTGGCCATTTAGGTATCTCAGTCACAATGGAACAGTGGTCGGTCGAGGATGAACCTGTTGCTTTTTTCCAGGTTGCGTGATTTCCAGGTTTGGAGATGTGCCCTGGCCTCCTCGATCTCCTGACCTTAACATGTATGATTTGTGGGGATATTTGAAAGAAAAGGTTTATCAATATAAACCCCGTAATTTGATTGACTTGAAGGTGGCAATTCGTGGAGAGGGTGGAATTGATCACAGAGGAGACACTGGAACGAGTGTGGAGGAGCTTCAAGGACAGAATTGAAAATTGCATCAGGGAAGCCGGACGTCACCTTCCTGACCTCATTTTCGCTACATAAAGTAAATGGCGTATCCCAATAGAAATTGTGAAATTGATAGTGTTTTGATTTTTTTAAAATGTAAATGTTCCTCGTGGTCACCTTGTATCATGTGGTCTTTATGAATGATTTACGGACCAAATCCTGCAATTGAAACTATGCTTCACTGGTGTATAAAACTTGGTCCAGACAAAATGAATTCAGTTATTCCTGCTAACATTCGAAGAGCAAAATCATATCTGATTCATTTATCAGTTTCCTTAATTTCAAACAAAACTTGCTCTGCTTTCCACATCTTAATTTTAATGAGAATTCGCCACCGTTGGGTAATACAACTAAGAACATTAATTTCAGCTAAATTTTAGTCTGATTTAAGACTTCTGCGGTATTGATATTAACTGTTTTCAATAAATTTCCTAAGTGTTTTTCTACACTGCGCGAGATCAATTCTAACTTTTATATTCAAAACCATTTTTAAAAAGCATGAATAGTTTACCCATATATTTGTAGGTTGAATTCTTTACGTCATATTTCAGAACTATTGAATGTTGTAATTAGATCTCCACAATGGAAGGCAAATCGATTATTTAGATGTAAATATACCTATCGAGTTACATCTCAGACGATGTCAATATCCTTGACCACGATTGATGGATATTTTGTTAACTGTTCGACTAGGGCTAATCGATTTCATTTCACATAGAAGAAGCATATGATATATGGTTCTCTCTCACACATACACAAACAAATAAATAAAAGAATCCTGTTATGGTTTATTTTACTGTTCTAAGTCGCGATTGATGCAATATAAAGTCGCATTGTGATAAATGGATGGAGAGAACGCGTCATTACATTACTATATGGCTACCATTCTAACAAAGAACTTTGTGCCATACATAATTCACTGCTATATTCGATTCCTTTTTCCGAGATTTCTTCTACTACACGCTTACTACTTTTCTGAACGAGATTTTCTATTTTCTTCCACCTCTTCTCTAGCTTTCCATACTATCATGACATGAGTATCTTTCCCTATTCTTACTAAATATCCAAACCCCTTAGGTTTTCTGTTGCGTAGAATTTACTACTAAGTTCCAGAGCCATTTCACGCCTCAATTCTGCTGTCTGTAGTCTACACTCCTGTCTTTATGTGAGTACCCCGTTCTTTCCCCTACAAATTACCACTGGCATAGTTTCATACATCGATTTGCACTTTTTGCATTCTTTTCGTTCTACAGACAATATGTACGTCGATATTCAATCGTGAGCATCAAACTTTAGTCGTCAGTTAATTGTATAACATTGTGATGTATTGCGTGGTATTGTTTGGCCTTGCTATGGAATAGCCTGGTATTGCTATGGGATGACCTCTATAAATGCGAATTGTGGTTGATTATAGTGTATAATGGGATTCTCCGTTTTGTCTGACGTTCTTTGACTTCTATAGTTTATTTATAAATTCGGTTTAATGCTTTACACTACATTGCAAATATACATAGGAAGTGATTTAAATTTTTCGCGCAAAAAGTAAGCCCTTCAATTGGGTCTGATTAAACTCTACTTAAACATAAACAAATTAATAGCGGAAGTCGTCGTCGGCCATTTTTAGTGTTTACTATAACCTGTCAACGGTAACAGTATCTAGAGATTCAAGTAAGTCGTCCAATAATCAGTAAAGAAGCAGATACCTGTAGTTCTACGCTTTCTCCACCGAGAAAACGTTCTCGTGTCGAATATTTATCTCTGGATAAGAAAAACGACATTTTGAATACATTCAAGATGTTATCATTAAAAGTGGGCGATAAGAGCATTACCGCAATTGTGTCTAATGTTTTCAATACTTTGGTTAGGCTATAAGTGTGTATTTCTCATTTGTTAACTAAATGCGCCCAATAGTACCAGTTTGAATATATATTATCAGAACGTGCGTGGTCTTCGTACTAAAACTCATCTCGCTCATACAGCTATACTAAATAAGGATTATGATGTACATATTTGTTTACTCTGAAACGTGGCTTCATTCTTCTGTCCTGAGTAGTGAAATTTTCAATGATAACTATTCTGTTTGTCGAAGTGACATGAAATTAGATATGGTTGATCTTAAGGACGGAGGCGGCGTTTTGGTAGCATTAAATAAAAACATAAAATATGAACTTGTTAGCAATAATCTTAAGCAGGTAGTTCCTTTAATAGATGTGGTAATGTGCAAATGCACATTAAAAAATTATATACTTTATTTAGTTGCTATTTATATTCTTCCATCTCCTTTAATAGATGCTGAAGACCTTGGTACTTTTTTGATGCCTTGGAAGTTTTATTGCTTGAGCATCCTGTACTGCTTATAGGAGACTTCAATATACCCAAATTTGTTGAGGCAGTGTTATCTGACGGAAGGGTAAATTTCATAAATAGTTTTTCATCAGACTTAACTCTGACGCAATTTAATAGAGTACTTAATCACCAGGGAAGATTACTTGAACTTATTTTTGGAAATTTGTCGCGTGAGATTACAGTGACTCGAGAACATTTGCCTGTGGTAAATGACGATAGATTTCATCCAACGCTGTCAATAACAATAGATGGCAATCGTCGATATAACTTTGAGCAGGCTAATTACATTGCACTATGTGACGATTTATATCTCACTAATTGGTCAGACTTGGGTTTCTTTGGAGATATTGATGCGTGCGTTGACTGCTTCTACCAGAAGTTATATTGCATGTTGGATAGATCGGTACCATTGCGTTGTAATGTGGTGACTTACACTTATCCGCCGTGGTTCACAGGTGAGATCAAGAGAAACCTAAAAATTGAAAAGTACTAGCACCGTAAATGGAAAAAGACGGGTCGATCTTGTTTCTACGACGAATACAGCAGAGTTAGACGTATTACTAAAAATCAAATTGAAAATGCATATCGTGCTTCTTTACGTCAAACCGAACAAAACTTGAGACGCAATCCACAATCTTTGTGGCAATATGTAAATTCAAGAAAGGGTGTTTCTAGAATTCCATCGATTATGCATGGCACGAACAAAGTATATGATACACCCATTGATATAGTCAATGCATTTGCACATGTTTTCTCTTCTGTCTATTCACCGTGTGGCGCTGATGATTGTGTTATTGGGGATGGTGCTGGGTATGACTCCTTTGGTTTGGATCACGTCGATGAAACTGACATTATGCTAAGTATTAATAAGCTTAAACCCTCAGCTACAGTAGGTGAAGATCAAATCCCCTTTTTCCTTATCAAAGATTGTCGTGCAGTACTTGCTGCTCCTTTAGCGACAATTTTCAACTTAGTATTGCGAACAAATTGCTTTCCGACAAAGTGGAAACAGGCTAGAGTAATTCCTGTTGTGAAAACGGGAGATAAGTCTATCATACATAACTACAGACCAATCGGTATACTATCAAATTTTTCTAAGGTGTTTGAGCAGATCCTATTATTTATTCTAACGTCCAACATAAAATATCTAGCATTCAACATGGTTTCATGAAAGGCCGATCAACTGTGTCGAATCTAGTGGGCATCACGCAAGATATCTGTACTACCATAGACGATCAGAGCCAACTTGATGTAATTTATACGGACTTCATACGTGCTTTCGATACTGCAGATCATGGTATTTTACTGCGAAAGCTGAATTTCTTTGGTTTTAGCAGAAACCTTCTCAATCTTGTGGCATCCTACCTGAATAATAGACCTAACCATGTATTCTACAATGGCTTTAGATCTGAGGGTTTCATCGCTACGTCGGTAGTGCCTCAAGGATCCGTTGCTCTTCACACTGTTTGTCGATGACTTATTCATACAATTAACCTGCTCAACACTCTTATATGGAAATGATCTGAAGATATATTGTCGAATAGATACCATCCACGATGCTTTTCATCTTCAAAGTAACCTTGACTTAGTGTGTGCTTGGTGTCAAGCAAACAAATTACTTTTGAACTTAAGTCTACGTACAGGGATTTGGACGTTCTTTTTGACAATCATCTTACTTTTGCTACACCTATCACAGAAGTTTGTCAATCGGCGGGCAGAACGCTGGGTTTTCTGGTGCCGTCGGCTAGTCTTTTCGTAGACTCTGATGTGCTCAAATGTTTATTCTCTGCCCTGGTCCGTAGCAAATTAAAATATGCATCAGTTATATGGAATCCTATCTATACTTGTTATGCTCTGCAACTTGAACGTGTTCAGCGACGTTTTCTAAAATTTTTAAGTTACAAGACGGCCGGAGTGTATCCTATGAGGAACGCTGACCAGCAGAGTCTTCTTCGATCACGATATGGTTTCATTGGATGTTCGTCGTGAAATCGCTTTGGCTAATTTCCTATACGATGTACTTCATGGCAAACTGGATTGCCGTCGTAGTCTGGGAATGATTCCATTGAACGTCCTGAAAATATCGTGCAAAAATTCATTGACATTTTATGTTTCTAGATGCAAAACAAACATGTGAAAAAGAAGTCCACTGCATCAAATGTGTAAGTTTGGGAATGATCGATTTAATGATATATTCTTTGATGGACGCCTTAAAATGTAATATTGACATCTTTAATTTTATTGTATTACTTTAATCTATTATATAGGTTTTTTGTTGTACAATGTATTACTTTTGTGCACACTATATTTTTGTTGTGTCTCTTTTTGGTTCGCTGTTGGGCACAATAAATAATAATTATTATTATTTGTGTATGTATAGTAATACTTTTGTAGGCATAGCAAAATCAATGGTGTACAGAGTCGTGAAGTCGTAAAAAAATATTAACAAAATCACAGAAGAAATAAATGCACGAAATGATATACTGAAAATGGGTCGTATAATATTATACAGATTTTTGAAAACCATCAACTTTAAGTAAGCTTCACTAAAATTTCTTGCTTAATTGTATTATAGGCTTCACATTAATTTCAGATATGTAGTCAGTAAACACAAAAAATGCTTCTTAATAGAAAGAGATGAGATTACAAGATGGAGAAATGGTTATTTGAAGGTTTGAGGATTAAGGCGGTACGGAACGGAAGGCAGACCAATATTTTATAAAGATATACAAAACAGAACCGGCCTCAAAAATCCAACAGGCATGGAAGAAGGCATATCGGTTCCGATATGGGTTTCTTCGAAGGTGGATGGTTGTTATTCGAAGGTAGAAAACTGCTGACTATCATAAGGAGATGAAGAGTCTCTTTGAGGAGCGGTTTGGAAACATGTTACTTAAGTTATCTCGCAACTTTGTAGTTATGGTGAAGCACCGTACCATTCACGAAAAAGTGAAGGATTTCAACCGCTAACTAGAAAAAATATGACATTCAGAAATGGCTACCAAAAATACTTCTTTCTTGATTCGTTCTCAATTGCTGCACTTAGTACGCCCCGATCAAAATCCCGAAAACACTTCCTGTGAGCAACGTAATTGAAAAAAAGTGCTACATTCTATGATGGGCTACATAATAACAATATTCTGCTTCCTTATATTTGCGGCATGTCTGGAAAGAGTGAATAGAGAAAAAAAATTATGCATTTTTCCACTTTTGTCATTGTAATAATCGCAATGTTATATATACGATTTTAGTTTTCAATCATCGCATGAATTGTTGAAATAATTTATATCTATTAGTTTATAAATGTAGATACTTGACGCGCATAATATTACAAATGTGCTTCTCATTTACAAATCAAAATAACTCTTATAAAACGTGAACAAATTCATACGGAGGTTATAGCGGTTATAAAGGTAAGCGGTTATGGATTCAAATTAGCCGCCATCTTCTATTCTTTTTGTTCGAAATGTTTTTAGATCCTATGCATGTGAACCGTTCTGGTTCCGCCACCCTTCCGATATTTGGAACAATGTGTAGGAACTATTAATCATCCATTAAATGTTGATTCACATTTGTGTTATTTAAACTTTTCCAAATTTTATCTCTACTAACTGAATCAATTACGTTTTCCATTTCGATAAAATATACATGTGAATATAAAAAATTCTATTTTCCCAGATTTTCTGTTTCCTAATGTGGAGATAAAACAACAAATGCAATTTTATGTAAACTGAAGGCAGTTCAAGATTTAATAACATAAGAAAGCCAGCAAACTTTCTGAATGCACTGCGTATGGACTACCATATTGTAGCTGTCTCGTGTTGTCAACATTCTTACTGCATCCGCTTCAGTTTTTAGAGGTCGCGTGTATGTTGAACAGATGCTGTTGTACACACTGTGTTAACTAATTCCAGTTTATTGGTATTCATGTGTTATAGCGAGCAATATTTATGAATCTACTAAGACTAATAATACGGCTGTTGTTGCAAAAATAAACCTATAGTTAAAAGGTAGGTATTGATAGATCGTTTCATTTAGTTTAATAATCAAAAAAAATAATCGAATTGTAACCAATTCAAATTAGATATTTTCGATGGCTTTACTCAAGAATAAGGGTGGTGTCATATTGTTGAGCTATCACGATATTTCTTTAATCCTAACTAAAATCTTCCTCCCAATGCATTCTTGTTATAAACGAAGGTTATTTAAGAACTTATTTATTTGAAAAAACGGTACATTAACCGCTTAATTAAAACGTACAGCTATTTTACACATTATTCAAGTGAATTGGTTTTTATTGAATTGAAATTTGGAAAAACTGTAATTAAACCATTTTCTCAAAATAGGGAAAATGTAATCTCACTGCTTTAAGATGTAATTTTCTTAGAGTAGACACACTTCGAACAAAACGTTTTGTTCAAAGATACGAACTGTTATTTTAATGCTTTACAAGGCAATCTTTCAGAAATTACACCAGTAAATGAAAATCGTTCTCGCTTTATACTCAAATATTACGCAAAACATCAATTTGAATGAATATCATTGATATCCACTGTACAAGCATGCATATTTTAAAGGATATACATAAATATTTCCATTGACCTTGTTGACTTTTCACCGCATTTCGACTGTTTGTTTTCTACACGCCGCGAGGTATATTTACATAACTGGGAATGCTAATTCAGTCTCTAATGACCCGTTAAATGAGAAAAGTAAATGCTCCTGTCAAGTGAATCTGTGCACCAAGAACCAAATCGTTTTATACACATACATTGTTCGCATAAGTTTACATGCTTCAATTTTTTACGTTAGAGATTATGATAAATTAGTAGAGGAACTCATTTTTATTTTGTAGCATAACTCTTTCTGTTTGTTACCAATCTCTATATATTTTGTGTGTGTGCTTTTTATAAATATTAATGTACTATGGGGCGTACCCAATTTTCCAAAAAAATTTAAGCTTAAAAAAATATTCAAAAGAATATGAAAAAGTGTGCTTTTAAGTATTAACGCCAGACTGAGTGAAATATGAGCCACCTACAAATGTATAAGAAAACATTCAGATATAAACTTAACTTCATATAACCATTTCTTCATAAAATTAAACAATACAAATGGAGTATACTTGTACAGTAGAAAAATATTTGGAAAACAAAAATATCTCATTCGACAGATTTTTTTACAAACCAAATAAAAAATACTTTAACATACAAAACAAATTTGTAAGTTTATTTGCAAAAGTCGCAAACATAAGCATCTTTGTCTGCCTCAGAACATTGTTCATGAGCCCAGAATTGACACATCAAACAGCGAATCCACAGCTCCTCCCTTTTGTCATCTAAAAACCGACCTTCATAAAACATGCACTCTGCGTCATCGTTTCCTGGAATTTGACGTAATTCTTCCAAATCATTATCTTCATCAGGTAGTACAAAATCTTCGTCTTCTTCTGAATCACTTTCAGTTTTTTTTCTGTTGCTTTCTTGACTTTTGTTTGCTGTCCCATAACTACAAAAACACCTTTCTTTTTCCTTTTCCTCCGGCCTTTGAAGATTTTTCTAACGATTTCTGTAACTCATCCTTGTATGGCGACGAAGTTATAATTTTAGATCTAACAGATTTTCTGCCTCATCTGGATATTTTTAGTAGCTGGTAAGGGCGATATGTGGAATGGTGAAATGAGCTTACCAGCTTTTACTATAGAATCGCCTACACAACTAGAAGAGGCGTCCAAATCTTTGGAACATCCCGGTTGTGATTCCATACCTTTGCAGAATCCCGGCTGATGATCAGGAAAATTAGAACATCCTGGTTTAGGCGGAAGGTCTTTTGTCGTTTCTGATTGTACGTCGATATTACTGGACTGACTATTTGCTTCAAAAGAACTACAGTTCTTTGCTGCTTTTCCTCTTTCTGCAATAAAATCAGCATCAGAAAATATGTCCCTATTAAGAGGCCAAACCCTGATGGCCTTGAAGCCGTTAACTGCAATTTCTGTTGTTTGATATTTAAGAAATGCTTTTCCTAACAACTCTGGCAAACCAAACTGGGTTAAGGCTCGTGGATTTGTTCTAAGCCATAGACCTATTTCTTCACTATAACAGGCTTTAAATGCTCCCATGAACGTTTTGTCCAATGGCTGGAGCTTATGTGTGGTGTAGGGTGAACTGCGCTAGGATGCTAGGATGCTAGGACGCTAGGATGAACTGCGTACATAGAACCAGCTAGAGCTCCACGCATAAGTTGGTCGTTTTCATTTTTCCTATGAAAAATTAATATACAAGAAACATACAAACCACCAGCACTTATAGCAACAATTATTGTAACCAATGACCCACGTTCTGCCGATGTTAAAGCAGCTATCTGTCTTTTGCCTTTGGGCCCTACAATGGTCGGAACCTTACTTTGGACTACTGACAGACCGGTCTCGTCTACGTTAAATATTTTGTGCGGTCCAAAATTATGTTTAGAATATTCAAGCTCCAAGAAGTTGAAAAATTCTTGCACATTTTCCTTGTTAAAGTCAAGTGCTCTAGCAAATGAAGTTCCAGTTTTTCTACGCAAAAATAAAACTGCCTCATGTCGCTTCAGAAATGATTCAATCCAACTACATACGTCCTGCGATTTCGTTTTGAAAAAGATGACGAATTCCATTCCTAACAGCTAAAGTGTACGCCATCTTACGTAAGTTCGTTCTGGTCAAGCCATAATAGATTCCTTCAATTGGCAAGCTGTATACTACTAACTCTGTCTCTATTTCTTCTCCCAAAACTGGTTTTCTTCCTAGTTTTGACTTAACAACATCAGAAGGTTCAGAATTTGTTTCTTGGCATTGCACCAACCTTTGGAGGGTCGTCCTAGGAACATTAAATTGTTTAGCGGCTATTCTCAGTCCCATTTTTTTTTCTAGCATATTTCGTATCGCTTTCTTTCCATACCTTTCTCAAATTTTTCTGTATTTTCTGTTGCAACACATAATGACCTGCAGAAAAATACATTACTAAATTGTGGTCCTAATATGGGCCCGAGCCCATATTACAAACAGGAAGGGAGCCCATATTTCAAAAGAAAGCTATTTGCCGACAAATATTTTCTAACCTCAAAATCTTAACGGCTTTTATAGGAACGTTATACTTAACGCTTTAGGGCAAAAATGCAATGTTTTTTTAAGAAAAAATCTTAGTAAAAAATTTTCCGAATTTTTTAATCTAAAGGGTTTTCCAATAGTAACGCTCGATGTTTGGCAACGGCGCATGACGAAGTCGATAATCACACAGGTGATATCTTTGGCAGCCGTATTCAGTTAGTCTCTGCATTTCATTATGGAGCGTTACACGACCGAGCAACGCGTCGAAATGGTAAAAAATTATTATCAAAACTAATGTTCTATTCGTCAAACGTTTCGTGCACTCCGTGCAATCTATGGTGTCAACGATCGTCCTTCAGAATCCACAATTCGCCGTTTAATAAACAAATTCGAAACAACTGGGTCTACGGCAGATCGGAAAGTGCCTGTACGTCAGCGAAACGCAAGATCCCTTGAAAATATTGCTGCAGTCCGGGAAAGTGTGCATGAGAATCCGCAACTGTCCATTCCGCGTCGAGCTCAAGAACTTGGCCTGTCCTCGACGACAACTTGGCGAATCCTGCATAAGGACTTAGGGCTTCACCCTTATAAAGTGCAATTAACCCAAGAACTAAAGCCCAACGATCATAAGCAGCGGCGTGCATTCGCTAATTGGGCGCTAGAGCAGTTGGAGGTCGATCCTGATTTTGGCCGAAAAATAATGTTTAGTGACGAGGCTCATTTCTGGTTAAGTGGCTTTGTTAACAAGCAAAATTGCCGAATTTGGAGCGACGAAAACCCACGGGAGATTCATGAGGTCCCACTACATTCCGAAAAAGTTACGGTATGGTGTGCACTGTGGTCCGGCGGAATAATCGGTCCGTATTTTTTTCGAAAACGAAGAAGAAGTGGCACTTACTGTCAACGGTGAGCGATACAGGGCTATGATAAGAGATTTTTTTTGGCCTTCAGTGGATGGAATCGATCTAACAAACATTTGGTTTCAGCAAGACGGTGCTACGTGCCATACGGCACGTGATACAGTGACACTATTGCATGAGAAATTTGAAGTTTTCGTTATATCGCGAAATGGTGACGTTAATTGGCCGCCCAGATCCTGCGGCCTAACGCCACTGGATTTTTTCTCTGGGGCTTTCTAAAATCCAAAGTCTATGCTAACAAACCGCGAACGGTTGCTGCCTTAAAGGCCAACATTAGGCGCGTTATTGCTGAAATTGAGCCACTTTTATGCGATAACGTCATCACAAATTGGGTATCCAGGATTCAACAAACCGGGCAAAGCCGCGGCGGACATTTACCTGATATAATTTTTAAAACATAATGTTAACACGTACTTTATAATAAAAACAAAAATAGATCACTATCATTCTCACAATTTGTTTTATTGCGTTACAAAGATCGAGCGCTTCTAATGAAAAACCCTTTACTTACGTGAAAAATTGTCAAAAACTCGACAACAAATATTCGTATATCCAACTAACAAACTGTGATCACTGAACTAGCCATTTCGTGAGAAATGGTTTGTAACTTAGGCAGATGAAAATTACGTCTCAGATAATGGATGGCGTTAGTAGTTTTAGCAAAACACTGGGGACCCATATTTCATAGAGGTCTCATATTTGGACCAGTTCCTCTAAAATCGTATGTAATGTGAAAATGGAATCGTTACTATATATAAGTAAATTGCGATAGTTAAAAAATATCTTTAGTCACTTTTTTAGGATCTTATCATAATGGAAAAAAAATCCAATTTTTTTCGAATTCTATCCATCAAAACTTATTTTAAACGATCTCTAAATGTAAAATTTACGGGTTAAAAGTCAAATGAATTGCCTAATCATGGTCTTCCTTCTACGTAAGCATTATTGTACTTTGGCAGTAATTTGCAAATATTATAGTTATAAAAAGATGCGATAAGTTTTAAACATTATTTCTAACTTTAGCAATTATATAACAGAGACGCTATAACTTTAATCTTGACCTTCAACATTTTGAAGGTTTGATATGAAATTAAAAAAATTATTTCATATCTTTGTAAGTCAAAACAGCCAGAGTGAAATATTTATTGACTATCTTAAACTTTCTGTTGCTTCGTACGGATATGAGTTTGCTTTCATTCCGACTTCATCAAGATATGGTGATGATAGATCTATAATATAAATCTGCTAAATTATGAACATGCTAAAGGTTACATCAAGCCTAATACAAAACACTTCAACGCAGCTAAATGATGAGATGATGCACACATACATATAAATATTTTCCCTAACGATGTCAACAATTCGCACTGATTAATGTTAGAATTTGCTAATCGACCATGTCTTGTTAAATGTTAACAGCCACATTTGTTGTTAATCTAAACGAATAGAGGCCAGATATAGCAATTAAGAATGGTTACTCGATATCCAGATTACGTCATAATATATTCTGCATGTTTTCTAGTACAAATAATATTAACTTCCAATATATCCAATCTAATTTAAATTGAAAGATGTACAGAGTGAGTCAACGATAGAGCAAAGTAAGTTTATGATTTATCCATAAAATTTGCGGTAAAACTGTATATATCGTATGATATGGTTAGTAAGTTCGCACATTTTAAAAATATATAAAAGTACAGGGTGCGATAAAAAAGTAGTGTAACCAAAAGTTGTATTTTTTAAACGGGACACCCTATAATGAATTATTTTTTTAATTGTACGCCTAATTCTAAAACTTTTTTGTTATGTATTTGTTATGTTGAAACCTTGCAGTTTTCGAGATATTCAGCTTTAAAGGTAAACACTCACATTTTCAAGCATCTGTTTAATTGAAAATTTTACCGTCGTTTCTGTAAGAAAAACGTTTATATTTGGTAAGTGGAAAGACAAATATTAAATTAATAGGCACTCTATAAAACATTTCAGATATCGGCTACAGGATGTTGAAATCGGCTACAGGATGTTGAATATAATTGTCCAAACATGAAGAAAATGAAATTTAAAAACACTTTTTTCAAATGGCACACCCTGTATATTTTTATTTTATCTTATAAAGGACTAAGAACCCTCTAATTTTTGTTGTATGTCCTATACCTATCTTCAATTCTTTTTGAGATATTTTGTTTTAATTTTCTTGTATTGCCTTCTAGTTTATTATTGCTTCAATCGAATTGCCATGCAAAACGATAGTCAGATTAAAAATCCATCAAATGTCAATACAGAGAAGCGCAGTGTTGTGACAGTAATATAATATTTTATTATTTCGCTCAATTTTTGTGAATTATTGCATTTGAAATGGATTATCCAAAAAATGAATTAATTGATATGATTTAAATATTAGGTGAGGCTGACAAAAACTGTGTTTTTGCACAAAGAATTTATAAAATGAAGTTTCCTGAACGCCGGACACCTAGTTCGTACAGTTTTCATAATCTAAAAGAAAGATTTGATTCTACCGGTAGTGTTGATTATCCTAAACGTAGTCGTCAATAGAAAAGCTACTAATGAAAATAAGGAACTTCAAATTTAAATGAATATTCTAGAAAATCCTCAAGTAAGTAGTAGAGAATTAGCAACGTTATGTGATACTTCATAATCAACTGCGAATCGGACAACAAGAAAGTATAAATATCACCCGTATCACATCGAACTTCATCAGGAATTACGAGGGCAAGATTTTGAAAGACGAGTGCAGTTTTGCTATGTAATGATTGAACAGTTACAATTAAAGAAAAACTTCTTATGTAACATGTTTTCCGATAAAACTTCGTTTAAAAGTAATAGTGTCGTGAATCGTCACAATATACATTATTATGTTACAGAAAACCCATTTTGGGTTCGGGAGATACAAAATCAAAACCATTGGTGTGGTATCCGACCACAACAGAATAATTGGTCCAGTGGTAACACCACTAATGTCAAGAATCAGAGACGACATAAGAAAAAGAATAAATATGTGCATTCAACAAGAAGGTCACTTATTTTAACATTTATTAAGAAAAAATTAATTATTTTAACCATTAAGTTTCCTTTGTTAAATATGTTAGATATATACCTAGATAGTAGGATAATTAATTGCTTTCTAATACATTTTGATTGTTTTTGACAATATATTTTTTTCATGGCCTATTTTATTTGCTCAATACAAGAAAATTAAAAAAAATCTCAGAAAGAATTGAAGATAGGTATAGGACATATTCAACAAAAATTAGAGGGTTCTTAATCCTTTATAAGATAAAATGAAAATATACAGTGTACAATTTTCAATTAAATAGATGATTGAAAATGGAGTTTTTACCTTTAAAGCTGAATATCTCGAAAACTGCAAGGTTTCAACATAACAAAAAGGTTTTAGAATTAGGCGTAGAATTAAAAAATTAATTCATATAGCTTTTGGTTGCTCTACTTTTTTACTGCACCCTGTATATAGTACAACTTCGACAGTTCGGACACATAAAGTTGTTGCCCTGTCCGGATCATCGAGTTTGTCCGGATTGGCGGCGTTTTTTAATTTTTTTTAATCATATATTTAAATGACCTAAAATCAACTAGACATTTCAATTATTTATTTTTATTAGAAAACATATAAAAATACGAACTGAAATGAAATTGTAGTTCACATAACTTGTCTAAATAATATCGTCACTTTTTAAAAAACGAATAAATTGTTGGCCATTTCAACACAGCCTCATGATTTGATTGTGCCTTTGCCTTCTATCTTTTGAATAACAGTATATCTTGCAATGGAAGATCATTCTCTTCCGCCCATTGTAGACACTTTCCGAATGATTTTATTACATCGACATGCTTTATTATTGTTGTAGGAATCGGCGGAGTATCACCTGAATCCGTATCTTCGCTGATATTTACGACTTCGACCTCTACAGTCATTTCCGGAACATTTTCGTGTTTTCCCGAGACCCAGTCCAGAATCGCGTCGTTACTTACATCGTCATTAATACTCTTTACCATGTTACTAATTTCACTGGCATCTTATAATAGCTGAGCTACTAGCTGGCTGCTGTTCTTGAAAGTGCTGAGTGGTAGCTCATCTTCTTCGTTCCATTTGGGAAATAATTTATCCCAACTTTTTTGTATATTTTTTTTTTGTAATGTGTTCCCAGGCATCATGTAAATAGCGAACTGCATTTTTAATGCTAAACTCCTTCAAATGTTGTGTAATACCCCCATCTTCAAAGGAAACTGCATATTTAAGTAAACTTTTCTTGTAGAAAACTTTTATGTTTTGAATTAAATTTTGATCCATAGGTTGCAATGTAGCTGTACAGTTTGGTGGCATCAGCAAAATACGGAAACTCGGATCATTCATTTCTTCAGTTACCAGATGTGATGGAGCATTATCTACTAATAATAACGCTTTTTGGGGCTTATTTGAGCTTTCCAAAAACTTTTTAACTTCAGGAACAAAATTATTAGTAAACCACTTTGAAAATGTAACTTTAGTCATCCAACCCTTCCTAGATCCGTCATATATAACAGGCAATGTTGCATTTTTGAACACTCGAGGGTTTTTTGCTTTTCCGAGAACTAGCAGTGAAGTTTGTGTGTTCCTGTTGCGTTGCAACATGGCAAATGTTAGTCTGTCCTTGGATATTTTTCTACCAGGAGTAGATTTTTCATCCTGAAGCACTAGTGTTCCTGTGGGTAAAGTTCGCCAAAAAATAGCTGACTCATCGGCATTATAAATTTGATCCTCCGATAAATTCATCTCATTCACAATTTTCATAAACTTAAGCTTGAAAGGCAAAACAGCAGCGATGTCGCTAGAAAGACGCTCTCCACACACTTTCAAAAATCGCATTCCACGACGTTGCCTGAATTTATCTAACCAACTAGCGCTAGTAAGAAAATCAGTTTTCCTGTAATGTGTTTGTAAAAGTATTTAGCCTTCTCTCTTAAAATTTCCGAAGAAATTGGAACATGGGCGACCCTTTGTTGTAGAAACCACGTATATAATGACGCTTCTACCTTAGGATTCTCAGCCTTTTTTCATAATTTTTCTTTTCTCTAAAACAATCAACAACTTGATATAAAATTTATTTCACCTTAAGTAAATGTTTACTCACTTATTCCTTGAAATGATGAACTTACAAAATATATGATTTGTTATTTTTGTTTTTTAATATCTGCCACTGTCGATCGTGACGTATTGAATTTATTGGCCACGAATCTCACGCTTCTTCCTTTTTCTATTTCTTTTAAAATTTCACATTTTCTCTCTAGCGTGAGAGTAACATGTTTACGTTTTTGTGACATTTCGTGTTATCGACTAAGACTTGATGCGTCTTTGCTTTGCAACATATGTTTTAACACTTTGAACTAACTAAACAACGGTGAGCGTGCGGCCTGCAGCGTGATCACCAAGAAATAACATTTCTACTTGCCATCTGCAAATCACACGCTTGATAAGCTAAATAATTAGGGGGTTTACCGTGTATTCTGTGTAATAATAATACATTTAGATACGTTTATAGCAAGGTGTCCGAATTGTAGAGGCAAATGAACTAAATAATGTCCGGATTGTAAGAGTGTCCGAACTGTTGGAGTGTCCGAATCATCGCATGGATGAACTCTCGAAGTTGTACTGTACTTTTATATATTTTTAAAATGTGCGGACTTACTAACCATATCATACGATATATTTATCGCAAATTTTACCGATAAATCATAAACTCCATCGTTGACTCACCCTGTACAAACGAGAAAGACTTTTGAAGGAAATTTCTCTTCTTTTAAGTATTGTTTATTTTGTTACAAGTAATTTGCTATATGCGGTGGCGATAGTGCTATGAAAAAGAAAACATAAATTGTAATTAGAAATAAATATTTTGATGTAAAGTTTGTGGAAAACTTATAGGCGACTATAAAATTCTTCAATCTTTAATAATTGCAAAGCGATTATTACAAAAAATCATGACAGATATTTTTGCACAACTGTTAGTCTTACGGGATCTAAATTGTTCCAGGCGATTTAGGAATATTGTATAAAAGTACTTAAAATTATCTAAATAGATAATCGAGAAACAAATTATGTTATATTTTATATCCAAAGTATAATGCAATTGTAGATTTATAAACTGTATCTTAGACTTTTGTGGTTAGTACTAATTCTCCTGAAGCAGTTTTACTTATGTTATTACCTTAAATAAACCTTATTATACAGTGAGGTCGTAAAATGCCCCCCCCCCCCCCCCAACCTCCCGTGCTAACTTTTGAACGTCAGAAGTTGGCGTTTTTAGAAAAAATAGGTAACTTTTGCCGTTATCGGCAGTTCAATTGTATTTCCAGTTTCACCGGAAGTGACGTCAACTTTCTTATTTTAAATAAAACACCCTATACATTTTTACGTTTTTGAAAAGATAATCGAATGGCGAATCTATCGAAAACCAACAAATTTAAACAAACCTACCACAATTAATTAAATGAAGTTCGATAAAGCGAAGAAATAACAACAATTAATAAAACAAGTTAAAATGAGAGAACATAATAATGAGAACAAAGAAGGATACAATAACAATAAACAGCAAGAATAACGCTTTTGGAATTGAGATTTGACAATTCGGCAATTGTTATGATTACTTTGCTTAGCAACAAGCTCTTTAGATCAGCCTGGCGTCACAAGAAACAATTTGGCGCTCTTTCCTAACCAACTTTACGTAACAACAAAAACAGATTACCAAAACCTTTATTGCTGCACATCATCATATTTCTTAAGTTAAAGTATAACATACGTGGTACCGTTGGATTCGCCTTTCGATTATCTTTCCAAAAACGTAAAAATATACATGGTGTTCTATTTAAAAAAGTTGACGTCACTTCCGGTGAAACCGGAAATGCAATTGAACTGCCAATAAGGTCAAAACTATGTATAATACAATATAAAAAATTTCTTATTTCTTTCAATATATAAAATTAAAGCATATATTTTGGGACACTGTGTGTACATTAACGTAATTCAAAAATATTCGAAGCATTGAGGAGCTGACACTGAACTCTGTGCAGTGCCATAAGTTCAACCTCAACAGACTTGTTCAAATAATTTACAACAAAATATTTTTCATCAAAAACATAGTTTTATGAAATATAAAACGTTTCAATCAAAAGTGATTTACAAGAATGTATGAGTACCCGTGTTTGGAGATAGATGGCGCTTTGTGTCAAAATCTACATTACCGGTTCTAAGTACTATTCTTTAATCGACGTGTGTCAAAATTTCGGAGAGATTCATTGAGTAGTGTTGTTTTGAGAGCTGTTGAAAGCGAGCAAGTTTATGTATTTGTAGAATCATGGAAAAAGAACAATACTGGTTAGTGATTCGATTTCTTTTTTGGATGGGAAAACGTGCAGAAATCAAAGAGAAGTTGGATGCAAGCGTGGTTGAACAACCGTCTTTGATGAGGAGCGGTCAGGTCGTCCCATTGAGGTGTAAAACTTCGCTATAGGTACCTAGATTGTATAAATATATTGGTACTTACCTCGCGAGAGGGTTCGGGGGGCAGCTGTTACAAAGATAGCCCCACACACTATTCACCTAACTTTATTTTACTTAGTTACTAACTTACAACTAGCTCATCGATCTATACGCCAGAAGACACATCGCAGCGTCTATCTGACCTTCGGCGCATCGGTCGATGATCTATATGATGATATTACATCTTTTACCAGTGGAACTTGCCGTGGCAATACCCTCCCCTTTGCAAAATATGTCCCAACATATTGGTTTAGGTTAGAGTAAAGGCATGACCACCAAAGTTTCACTCCTACTAACCTATTCCTTATCCTATTAGTTATTTGAAAATTTACATTATAGGTACAAATAAAAATAGAAAAAATAAATATTGGATGGATGACAATAAAAAATATTATTGGATGCTATTTGAACTATTTCTGTTACGTGGATCTTCCAATGGAAAACCCTTTTAAACCATTCAGCTGAAGTTTAGAGGTATCTTCGTCGCAATCTTCGGAACGCTTTCTTTGCCACTTGCACAATTAGTTCTAAAATGTGCAGCTCATCTCTACTCTACTTAATTTAAACGGACATCCTGAGCTAGCAACATTCTTCCTATGGTCCGTCTAAGTTCCATGAAGTATTCGACTCATCTTCACCCTACTCAGTTTAGATGAAGTTCCTGAGCCAATCATACTCCTTTCTTGGTACATGAAAACTTTTTGGCTGGTCGAAGTTAATGAAGTGTGCGGCCCATCTCCACCCTACTTAGTTCAGACGGAGTTCCTGAACTACCAACACTTCTTCCTTCCGCTCCATTTAAGCCGGACCGTGCGTTCATGTTTATAGTGTGAAGTGGACACCTTCTAACGTACCAACGATTCATGGCTTGAAGTTGAAGACAACCTCTTCTCCAGCGATTCCGGAATTAAATTCGTTTTTTCGACGCGATACATGAAATAGAAAATAGTTGCTTACCAAACTTGATATGAATATTTATTTCGCATGTTATCTAAATGATGCCGTTAATCGGAACGTTGTATTTATACAATCTAAATACCTACAACGAAGTTTTACGTAACACTAAGTACGTGTTAGTAGGTCGCCGGATGAAGATTAGAGAGATTGCTAATATAGCAAACATCTCAATTGAATGTGTGCAAAGCGTCCTTCACGAAAAATTGAGTATGGAAAAGCTGTTGGCAAGATGGGTACCGCGTCTGCTGACGGTTAATCAAAATCGGAATCGCCTGATAACTTCCGCAATGTTAGGACCTATTTAAGTGCAATACGAGTGAGATTCTACTGCGTTATATGAGTGTAGATGAGACATGAGTACACCACTACACGCCAGAAACCAAAGGTCAGTCGACAAAGTGTTATTTTCCCGGCGATCAGAGAAGGCGACGACGATTTCATCAGCCGGAAAAGTTATGGCAACGATTTTTTGGAATTCGCAAAGCATAATCTTAATCGAATATTCAGAGGAAGGAAAGATGGTCACGGGACAGTACTATACTATATTTAAAGTTAATTTATCCACATCGGAAGACTCTTAACAAAACAATACAAACTTTGCTGTGTAAGTCTGTGGTTCTATCACAAGTAAATTATAGCGATGTCATTTATGTTGCCCTGTTTAAGGCAAAATGACGCTCATCATGTCCAAAAATTGTAAATTTCGTTTTGGTGTCTTATTTTTGGTATCAGAAAGTAAATAGAATCTCTCATAAATTGAAGGATGTTTGTTGGCTTAATTTAGAGCAACGAGAATACTTACCTACATAGTGCGTGTTTGTTTCACAATATCATATTGACGCACACTCCTACCTATCTTTATAATAAGATCACATTTAGAACTGATGTTCACAATTTGAATTTGCGGTTCAGGGGTTTGCTGACTCCACCATCTCACAAACTGTCGTCATTCAAAAGGTTCTTCAGCTATAATATTGTGAGCTTTTACAATTCACTACCTTTCTCGTTAAAAAAGATATCACCTATTTTATTTAAAGCCAATTTAAAGAGACATTTGCTTCAATTAGTATGACCCATGTATTTGAATGCCTTCCTGCTTTGCTTTTGCTTATTTTTTCATTAACCTTACTAACTTGCTTACTGACTGTATACGTGTATGCCTATTAATTATTTAGTCTTAGATTCTAGTTCATGGTTAAGTATAAATAACATTAACTGAACTGCCATTTGCCACATTTGGTACGTTTATTGTTCCTAAGTTTTTGTATTACATTCACACTACTACATATTATTATGATCATTATTATTATTATTATTTTACTGATTTATTCGACCAATTCGACGCTAAACTATAAAGAAAAAGATCCTCCCTAGCGAAGAAAAAATTCTCTTCAATCATGATAACGCCCCGGCCCACTCATCGGCAATTGCAACAGCGAAACTAGTCTAGTTACGGTACAAATTGGTGCTCCATCCGCCATATTCACCAGATTTAGCCCCATGTGGCTTCTTTCTTTTTCCAAATTTGAAAAAATGGTTCGGCGGAAAGCGGTTCACGTCAAATGAAGTGACCATTAACAAATTCTGTTATTTGGATGGCTCAAACGAGTTGGAACATCGCTAGACTGAGTATATAGAGCTAAAAAGAGATTATGTCGAGAAATAAATTTGTTAAATGCAAAACAATTGCCTTGTCTTCCTTAACACAGGTATTTATCATACCATCTTCGTATGTACATTAGGCCATAAATGACCACGAAAGTTAATGTGCACTATATGTCAACAGTTGTAGAAAACTTTAAAAATGTGGGGACAAATATAAATAATAAAAGATAGTTAATAAGCTTTATCACCTTGTTAATAAGCTTTATTATAATTTTAATAAGCTTTACTACAATTACAGTATCCTTTAATATCTGGTACGTGCTTTTTAAGGGTGTGTAACCTTTGGGCCACGGTCAAAGGTGTCGTTCCCTGGGCGATGGATATTGAATACGCAGATTATTTAGTTAATAATTATATTTTAAGTATTCTACATTTCGGCCTGTACTTTAGGCTGAATCTACATGTAATTTGGAGAACACAACAAACGTCTGTGAATCATTCCACTCACATTCTAATAAAAAAAATTATAATGCACATCCTTCTTTATGTAAATTTATTCGCATATTGTCAACGTCTCAAACAGAAACATATATCAAACCGCATAGTTTCCCATTTCTTCGACATGTTAGCAATAAAGAAGTTAAGTACGAACAAATGATTGTAAGAAGTTTATTGCATATATATCAAAATAAAGTTATATCCAAATACTAATTTGTTAAACAGGTTGCGCATGTACCTATGTTTGTATTTTTAACTTTAGTAGGTAAGTTGTATAATATGTATATTTTAAATTCTAATGTAATTTAATGCTTCTTTAAGTAGCGATTTTGTTTGTACTATCTGTTTTTTTTAAATTTGTAAATATGTACAAGTATGCACTAGAGAATATGTCAAGCATTGACTAGGCATATTCTTACTAGGGAGAAACAAATATTACATTGTTTCAAACATTTCCAGATTTGTACTTTAATATTTTGTTACTTTTATTATTATTTAAATAAGTACCTGCCCTTGGTAGATTATAAAAGTGATGATTAGAGTTGCTCACTAGTGCCAACGGGCAGTGGCGGAGGTTCAATACAACCCTTAGTATAACTGCGAGTCTCAACCAGATCTGTTGTGCATACATGTACGCTGCCGTAAATACTATTTCGTAGTTCTACGTTTGTTTTAAAAATGTTGCCTACGTCGCGAAAACTACCAATGTTGGACAAAGTTACAGAATTTATAGCAAAAATGTCTGGCCTAAATTATAATGGCGTTAAAATTCAATGTGTAGTTTGTAATATCCCTTTAATGTGTTGGTCCAAGAGGGATTGTCTACTTCACGTAAATAGTAAACAGCATTCTTCAAAAAAAAAATTACACACGACACTATGACAAATTCAAATTTAATTTATGTGTTACCTTTATTGCATGTTATCTACCGTTTAATTTACTCGACAAGGAAGCATATGTCTTCTTTTGGAATAAATATTCGGACTGTAAATTACCAAGTCGGGCATCGTTACAAAGAATTGTGCCATCTACTCGTGAACATGAAAAAATAATTAAATCGGAGTTGAAAGATAAAAAACTGTGATTATGTGTGGACAAAACAACAGATCGTAAAAAACATTCTGTGGCTAATGTAATGGTACGTACAATGGAACCACATCAATCGTCACCTTCAATTCTATTAGCTTCCAGACGAGTACAACAATGTACTGCCGAAGTAATTTCAAAGTTAGTGTTAAATACATTGGGAAAAGTTTGAACATTCAACAAACTGTTGATGTTTATGAGTGGTGGTACCGCAAACATGCTTTCTGAAGGCCGGCCTCTTAAAAAACATTGTGCTAACTTGTTGCATATTACGTGTAACATTCATGCCTTCAGTCATGTGGCAGATAGTATTAGAAAATGTTATCCTGAGGTGGATGCTTTAATAGCGCATACAAAAGCAGTGTTTGTCAAATCCCCAAAACGTATTCGCAAATTTCAGAGACTGTGCCCCCGTATGCCTGAGCCACCAGAACCTATTCTTACACGTTGGGGAACATGGTTACAGGCCACGTTTTATTATCATAAATATTTTGAGAATATTAAAAACGTGGTTTTACAATTCGATCCAAAGAAAGCTGCGGCTATCAAGGAAAACCAGTCGAAATTTCAAGATAATCAAGTTAAAACGGATTTAAAAACTATTCAGAACAATTACTTCGGACTAGTGGAGGCAATAGAAAAATTACAAAATCCTTCGGTGTCGTTAGTGGAATCTCTGCAAAAAGTGCAACATGTTCACGCACAGCTATGCGCGGTAAAAGACGCAAAAAATGTTTGTGTTCTAGAAAGGTTTGAAAGTGTTTTAGAGAAAGATTCTGATTTTGGCACATTAAGACAAATTTGTGAAGGTGCGTCAACAGAACTGTTAAGTTGTTCCAAAGATTATTTTAGTTACGCTAATATAACGTCACTAGATGTAGAGCGTTCGTTTTCTGCATATAAACACACTTTTTCCTCACGCTGCACTCGGTTTGCCTAAACAACTGTGGAAACATATCTAATGTTGCAGATATTTAACAGACATTATTCACTTTGTGATTTCACGGAAGACTCTTAAGAGGGTAAGTATTTGAGCACGTATTATATTTTATTTCTGACCATTTATTTTATGTAAACTTTTATGCGCCCACCACTGGCTGTTGGCGCAAATTGAGCAACTCTAGTGATGATGCCTGATGGCCCCAAAAATCCATCACATTTAAATTTCACCTGGATTATAAAAGGGGACCGTTGTCTTCGATGTCTATGCCGCTTTTTAATATATTTATATTGTTATATCCCTTATTCAAAATCTAGCTATCCCTAGATAATGAAAGGCATAATAAAATAAATTATGTTAAAAGGTATTATGTTTTTCATACCTGATATTATCTATTTTTTGAATGCAGTTTTCATTTATTTCATTAGTATTATGGGTTTTAATACTGAATATTATGTTTGTTTTATGTTTTGCACATTGATGTCCCTGGTTTAAGTTAAATAGTCTATAGATACCATTAGAAATCATGTAGAACATGTAAAAAATAGAAATTAGCGCCTTCGTAATGTAACTAATTATAAGTAAAGAGTATTCAAACAATATTTTGCTCAAAACTGTACCACACCATCGTAATCTGATAATCGAAATTTGTGGGCGTTTTTACGAGTTCAGCTCATTTTTAATTCCGGTAAAGTATTCGTTTTCGTTACCTTCCTCGGATGTTTGAGGAATGTTTCATTCATAAAAGTATTTCGTGACCTTCCAAGAAGCCGCGCTGCCGTCTCTCTTCTGCCACATGGCTATACGAGTTTAATGATAAGAGCAGTCTTGTAAAGATGCAGCAGTAGCATAGTACCTTCTCTTGAATTACCGAGTCAACTGTCATGTCAGAGATTACAGAGGACATATAAGGCAAGAAATGAAAAAAGCAAATAGTGATAAGGAATAATCGCTTAATGGGTGATTATTTAAGATTATTTATTTTGGGAAATTATAAAGTAAAATGTTAAAAATTGTGCAAGATGCAAGAAGATAATTTCAATTATACATAATTCTAAGATCAGCTTCGAGAAAAATGGATTACGCCAGAGTAACTGAGTGATTTGCATTTGATAACTGCATTATTGCAATTATCATCTAAGATGTATATTAAATGAATTGTGAATTTTGGAAGTAAAATATTGGTAACATCTTTATCCTATTAGTTTATTAGTTTTATAATTTTTGACTTGACATAAGCTTCTATTTAACATACGTAGGTGATGTAATTTTGAAAAATAGCGAATTGGTTTTTGAAAAATATATTTTAAGTACCATTTATTGGACAATAGTTATTTGTTTTTTTTATACTTACATATACTGTCTTTTGTTTTGTCTAGACTAACATAATGATATCGAGAACTGCAGGGTAGTATGGCAAACAAAAAGGTATATCGGCACACCCCGCACTACACAAAATATTTAATATATTATATATTATTATATTATATTACCCTTTCCTCAATTACCTACTAAAGAAGTGAAGAGGTTTGAGTAGAGGTTTGGGTAGTCGTTCGTACGAATCGCCTCCAATTTATTCCTGTTCTTAACCTTGATTCCTGCAATTCTCCAATCGCTACGCCTTTCCATCAACAATGCGGCCAATTGGTCGTCCCACGTTTTTCGAGGCTTCCCTCTTCGTTTTTTTCGCTATTTTTGTCTTCCATACTGCTTTCGCCACTCTTGTCTTCGGCATTCTCATCATATGACCTCACCACATGAGTTGCCTATTACACCTTCCAAAGGTTCCACTTCCAACATCTCCTTCACTCTCACATTTCTAACTCTGTCCATCCTTGTCACCCCTATTACTCTTCTCAGAAACTTCATCTCACAGACCCTCAACGTGTTCTAGTGCCTCCTCGCTACGGTCTAGGTTTCGGCTCCGTATATCAAGATTGGTACAAACAACGTTATATATCCTGGCGTTAGCCTTCCTGCTTACTTCTTTTTTATTTGGGAAAGTATTCCCTATTACGTAATATACTCTATTCGCCAACTTTATTCTGTTACTGATCTCTGTATCCATATCACCATTTCCACTAATCATTGCTCCCAGGTGCTTTATCTTATCTACTTGCTTCACCATAGTTCCGTCAGTGTTCGTTTTTAGTTCATTACTTGAGTTTTGTCCTCATCTATTTTCATTCCAAATTTAAGCAATTCACTTGATCTTCTTTTCTTCCAAGTCTTTTGCTGAAGTTGCGCATAGTATCAAGTCGTCGACAAACATTAGTTCTTTAACTATTACAAGCTGCAAATACCTATATCCCATCATCACTCCTCTTGTTTCCGATCCTGCTATTTTCGCTACTTCATCCATCAATCACTATAAATAGGAGTGGTACTTAGGACACTGCCCTGTCTGACCCCTCTTTCCGTTATAAGCCCTTTGGTGTTACTCTTCTGCACTCTTACCACGTTACTTGTTCTCTTTATTACTTCTAAGAAATTTTCTGGTATTTTGTTCTGTTCACAAAGTCAAACGCTATCTGTATGTCTACAGCTCCTACATACATATTCTTTCCCTTTACAATTCCTTCAGTTATCTGTCTTAGCACAAAGACCCATTTGTGAGTGTTTCATCTTCTTCTGAACCCTGCTTGAGTGTCTTCAAGGGCTGGCTCAATTATTTTCCTTAGCCTGTTCTCCACTATTCTCTCAAACAAGTTACTGGCGATACACAGTAAAGATATCCCTCTATAATTGCTACAGTTCATCCTGCCCCCTTTCTTGTGAATCGGAATTATAATGGCCGTTTCTCATTTAACAGGTATCGTCTTTTCCCATATCACGTGTAATATCCTCCTCTTCCTTCCCCATCTTTTTCAGCATTTCGGGTTTTATTTCGTCAGTGGTTGCCGATTTTGCCGTCTTGATCTTTTGCAGTTCTTCTATAAACTTTTCTTCTGTGATTTTCGGTTTGCTCCCCTCTCCATTTCTCCATTCTTTCCAATTCAAGATTACTTCGAAAGGTTTATCGTAGGTGACCCTGGAGATTCTTACGTCGCTACCCATGTCAAAGATAGAGATTGTTACTGCTAGTTCTATTCTGGTGTGCTCCGACCCAGCCATGGCCAATGGTTAGAGCCTGACTAAAGGTTGCCCTTCTTGTGTCTTGACTAGAGAACGCACTGGGTTTTATCTTAGTAGGCTCACCACTGTTAGATTTTTGTAACTTTAGGGATTAGCTCTTTGTCGAAAACGGAGAGCTTCTCTCTAATCTTACCCCCTTTGAGGTCTTTTCCAGACTTGTGGGTTTCCCAGCAGCTATAGCAGCCTGCTCTCCGTCTCTAAGCTCCGGAAAGTTGGCACTGCGTTCTCAGTGCCATGAGACACTCAGCACGGTAGCTAACACCGTCTCCTGGGTTCGGTATCTCTTTTAGTCCGTCTCTTCGCCTTCGACCTGTCGCGTATGGGTGACCCAACCAGTAGCAATGCTACCGCCGACATAGTTCACGGGTTTATTAGAACACACAAACTCTCTCACCCGGCAAAATAAATTTGCCTTCGACAAGGTAGAAATACCTTGAGGGAGAAAAATCTGTCCTACTTTTGTATGAGACAAGGAGCATACAGCGTTTTTTGTGTTTTAGTAGCTTTAGTTCAGGAAAGTTCTGAAATTGGATAATTTGTTACACACTGTTGTTGGAAGATAAGTAAGTCATATTTACATTAAACATGCTGAGAACAAAAACTGCAAATTTCATCGCTTATTTTAATTATTGAATGTATGAAAAAGTGAACTTATTGAAGTAGGTGGGGAAATAAAGAAGTGACAATACCTGGCAACTGTAAAGTAAAATATGCAATACTATATGACAGCTAAAGCTATGTATGTATATATACTGGTCTAACATGCAACAGGCATAATATTATAGAAAGATTAAATTTAAATGTTTAATTGTTATAACTTGCTGAAAAGAGAATCTAGTAATTTTAAAGACGCAGATTGTACTACGAGCAGTAGGCGCGCTTTATGTACCATATGTCAAAGTTTTTAAGTAACATAGACTGTCACAAAGAAGATTATAATACGAAAGTTTGGGCCTTATGCGTAGTATAACGTTGGGTATGTTTAAGGTGCGAAAACGATACTAAAGCCAACCACATTTGTTTGACAGGCGTTTATTACGATGTTCGTGTTCCTAAAAATTTGATAAAAGAAATTAATTGTGCGTTAAAGTCGGTGTAGTAATCACATTAATAGCAACACAAATATGCAATCCCTTGATGTACGTATAATATTACCCCGTAATAGTTATACAATATTAATTGAATTGCAATTTTTTAGAAGAAACATGCACGCTCACAAAATTGGGACGATCTAGAAAAGAATGTTTTCCTAGAGTCCATAAAAAGCGAATTGGGTATAATAGAAAATAAAAAAAAAATAACCGTCTTAAATAAAGATAAAAACACCCAAAAAATGGAAGTACAAGGTATGTTATGTATTATATTACAGCTATATTTCTATATAATGTTATAAGTTTATTAAAAATTATAATTATTTTCTTTTTGCTAGGTTTTGCACGCAATGCAAAACGTATGAAGGAACAGTGGCAAAGAATCAAGGTGCAGGCCAAGAAAAACATAAGCATGTTTAAGAAATATAGAAGTGGAACAGGGGGTGGTCCTCCTGCACCGGCTCCTTCAGAAATCGATTAGAAGATTAAGTACTTGCTTCCCCAGGAGTTTGTAGAGGACATATCGTAATATGTCTCTAATTAAATAAGTAGCTAAAATCGCCTGACATACCTATAGCCACAGTAAAGGAATAGGTTAATTTCAGTGATGTGAGTTAAGGTAATGCATTGCTGAAAGTTTCTTTTGCGACAGCAAACACATCGAAGGCCCGGCTTCAGTAGTGCCCGGCACTACTGAAGAATACTGTTACTGCTGTAAGTTTTATTGATTGACTTGAAATTTATTTATTTATTTATTTGTTTCTGTAGGATCTGCAGTCACTTTCTCCAATACAAGATCAGAACCTGGAAGAGGATACAGGCAATAAGGTGAGACTTCTTTAAAGTATACACACATTGAAAATGAACACATTTTTAAAACAGGATTTTGAAGAGATACATGTTATTGTACAACCAGAAGAGGAAGGAAATACTCCAAGAAAGTCTAGGACTGCAACAAAGAAAATGACTATGAAGAGCAATTACTTGTATTAAATAAAAAACGAATGGATGTTGCAATACAACAGTCATGGGAGTTGAAAAATTTGATAATGGAGCATGAAAGAGAGTATCACAGGAAGCGAATGAGACTGTTGGATAAAGAAAAGAATGAATGTGAATATGTTACAATTAGTTTGATAAATGTAAATACTTATAAACTATAAATTGTACGACATTTTAAATGTAAAATATTTTATGTATTCAATGTAGGTATAGTCGTAAATAGTTATAAATTTTAATTAAAATATGTTTCAATATAGTGTTGCCTATATACATTTCCGTTTCCATTATCATTTGCGACGATATTGTTTTCATGTTCTTCTTGGTCGTGTTCTAAAAAATAAACACAAAAAAAGACAGTTACCTTCAATTTCTTCTCTATCATCAATGATAATATTGTGTACAATTGCAATAGCCACAATAGCAGCTTTGGTTGTATCAATATTTAAATTCAATCCATTGAAAAAACATCTGAATTTATTTTTCATTACTCCAAATGCTTTCAATTATGTTCCTTGTGGATACATGTGCTCTATTGTATCTTACTTCTGCATTTGTGATTGGATTTAAGAGTGGAGTTAATAAATGCCTTGAACATGGGCATCCATTATCTCCAAGGAGAATACCATCTATTGCTCCATTCTGAAATGATATTGATGATGCACGTGTTATTAACATTATATATACCTATACCTCAAACCTGGTCTTTAATGAGGATTCATTCCAGATCCTTGAATCGTGAGTGCTTCCTCGCCATCGTGCAACGATATCACAGATCTTTCCTTTGGCATCGCATACCATCTATGTTTAAAGAGTTGTTAACGCAGAATATTAAATAAATATCCTTTTCGATTAATGTACATTAGTTGGTATTCGCCAACAGGATTTTTTATTTTAATGTGGGTACAATCAATTGCACCCACCACATTCGGGCAGTGAGCAATGTTGTAGAATTGTTCTTTTGTTCTGATTAATTCTTCCCCTGTGGAAATTTTATAAACTCTTGTACATGTTGAGCAATACTCAGAACTACTCTTCTCACAACCCTACTTAACGTTGACTGTGAAAGTCCATGTAGTTCAGCTAAAATTAATTGCTTTAAAAAAAAATGCTGCTCACAACAAATAATTTTACCTACATCAGTACCATATGCCCCTTTAGCCAAGTACCTAAGTGTGGCAAGTACTTGGATATGAAGAGGAATCGGCAAACCACGATTGCTATCAACAACTAAATCATTACAGATTAAATCTATTACCCTGTTTGCTGCATTTTTACTCGTCCGATAATTTGTGTAAAACGATTCCTCGTCATATATATCCAGAGGGTTTTGGCGTTCTAAGTACACCTTTGGATTGCGAAGCAAATTTATTTGAGCTTCTTCAACTCCCAACAATTCTACAACAATATCTATTAAATCATTACCCATGTTTTTGCTGTAAAAATTGCTTATTAACACTAAACTTTTCACTACATTTTGCTCACCTACTCGGTTTTACTATAAAATTTCAATTGGCTTCAACACTAATTTACAAAATTGGTCTAAAACAAAATAGTTATTCCTAGTCAGGCACTGTACATTAACTTTGGTTAGAATTCACTTTCAAAGTTTTCACTAGACGGAGAATACGCATGCTCGCAGCGGTTTTGTATCCTGTTGCCATATGTTTTCGGCTACTATCATCTTATTACTTAGTGGCCACTAAATATGCGTCTTTGAATAGCATAAATAAGTATGATCTTAATAGGATGTTAGTAACTGCTAAGTAATAGCGCGCTAACATGCTACTAAGGGGTTGACTATGCATAAGGCCCTTTGTCTTTAACAAAATGCACCAACAGTTTATAAGGAACGTAGAACTAAACGTTTTTGTCTGATGCTTCAGCAGCGAATTTAGGTTGACTTAGTGCAATCTCACTTTTGGGTTCCTACTAGACTAAGAGAGCACGTGCATACGAAAATCATTCCATTTATTTATTTAAAAATAAACATTGTTTGTAAGGATTGTTCGTCTGTTGTGTTTGGTTATACAAAGTATACATTCACCGAAGAGGAAGAGGTTGCAACAGTTTGTTGTAATATATCGGAAACTGGCGCGTACCTCGTAGTAAAAAGAGATATCTTTTGGGAGCAACTCAAGAATGTTAATAAACACTCAGAAAAGTGCGTGTCAATGCTGAAGAGGGATGGCGAATCAACTAATGGTTGCAGGTGACTATCAACTTGGCCAATTACCTCCCCTGGATGTTATGCTTTTGCAATAAATGAAGAAAGGATTGATGATAATACTATAGTACCATGTAGCAGATATATTAGAGATATTGACCTGAATAGTCATATTATTGAAGTTCCTCTCAAATGCATGTGTATAAAGCTTTTTGTAAAATCGCACAATGATCGAGGAGCAGTATCGGCGCAACTGACAGTGTTGTTAAACGTTTCATTAAACCAGGTAATCAAAAGTCTGGCATAATATTTCCTTATGATATAGCTGTGTGTGGTACGATTGGTGGAATACAATGCTCTGTTTCTAGTATGTTGTCTAAAAGGCATGATGCCGTAAGTATAACTCACTGGCTTCTATGCGGGTTAAAGACGGCACCCCTTCTCCATCGAGATTGTATTGTATTGTTTCTTTATTGATGTATTTAAGAATACAAATCATTTTTAATAATAAAAAATCAAATGTCTATAAAAACTTTAAAAGTCAAATTTTAAGAGTAAAAACTCACAATCTAAATAAATAAATAGTAATGAAAGTAAACAACAAAGACAATGTATGAACAATTAAACAAACACTAAGTAAAACAAAGAACAAAATAAATAAACTGTACAGGAAACAGGAGATTCTCGTCCTCTACCAGCAATCCTCCAAGTACTCTGCAAGGGTGTGGTACTCCTTTTCCAGCACCATTGCTCGGGTTGTCGCAGCAAATTTGCTAACATCAAGCTGCCTAAATTGTTGTGGCAAATGGTTATACAACTTGATACCCCAGTAGTGTGGGTTGTGTTGAGTGGTCGCTAATCTGTGCTTAGGAACAGTCAAGTTATTCTAAATCTAGCGTCTTTTATTAAGTACTTGCTTTATTTGTATTTCTGGTTTCTGTGCGTTAGTATTATTGCTGTTTGTATTTTTCTTTTCAACAGATTTTCGTGCAACTCTATGATTTGTTTTATAACTTCCTTTCTTTATTGTATTTTTCTGATTTTACTTTGTTACTATAGGTATCTGTATTTTCCGAAATTGTAGGGTTAGAAACGTTGTTACTAGATGGTTGTTGATGCACTGCAATATGTGACTTCGGAGTTTTCTTTAGTTGATTTTTAACATCGCTTACTTTGTAAACTAGATTTTGTGAAAGTTCTCCCTCATTCGGAATCGTGTCTGTGTCATCGTTTGTAGAGGAATCAAATGCATCCGCTAATGTTGTTTGCAGTTTCAGCCAGAGATTTTTCTAATAACTTTTCATTTGATTTTAATAATCGTTGTTTTAATTCGCTTATGTCTTTTTCTTTGTTTTCATGCATCGCTTGCAATTTTTCTTTCAGTGCCCTTATTTCTTCATCCTTTATATCGCATTTACACTCTGTTTTTTTAAGTATTTACCTGCTGCTGTAAGCGCTCTATGTGCAGATCTTTTTCTTCACAATTTGCTTTTAGACCTTATACTTCATGTCTTACGTTTCTATCTTCTTCTATTAGTTTCTTATTTTTTTCTTCAATCAAGGTTACGTTGCTGCAATAGCATACATTGCCTGTTAGATCCACAGTAGTGCCTTGGATTTTCAAAATACAGCTTGGATGGTAGTTACTAGAGCACATAGAGCACGTAATAAAATCTTTCACTTCTTTGCCACATTTTTTGCAGAAAATTTGCGAAAAAATCCTTCATATATTTAATATTATCAGATACTTACCATTTTTTTCTAATATTACGCACATATTTTTCTTTAATTCTCCTCAAATTGGTAGTAGTGCCTCTATTGAAAGTAATTTCAATGAAAAATAGAATGTTCGCTAACAAACTTTCACCCATTCTCTAATTTGTGGTTCGTCTACCCTTAGACGAACCACAAATCTAAAGCTACAGAAGCAGATCCAACAATAGCCGAATGTTCCACATGTTCAACGGGAACCTACCAGACGAGAATTCTGTCCATCAGTGTTGGTCTTCTAATGCGCCAATATATAATTTAAGGGGATGTTCCACTGCTCTGGCGTTTAGTGCGGAAGGTAGTTCTGAAAGCAGAATGTGCAAATCTTGCTCTAGAACCGCAAATAAGTGTAACATTGTCCATGAGCTTAATGAATAGAAAAATTAGGGAGAATTGGTTTCAAAATCTACGAGCCGACCCAAAAAAATATGCTATTAAAATCCATAATACTAAAAAGCGGAGATAAAGTTTACATGGTATTGTGGGATTCATTGGAAACAATAAATTCACTTGCGACTGCGTGAGCCACAGCTTATGCGCTATCATTTATTACGAAAATACGATGACTTAAAATTTAAAAAAGGGCAATAAAGAATACAGGGAAAAATATCTATTAATTAATTTTTAATTAGGTAAACTTGGAACGGTGACTGCTAAATAAGGGTCTCCACCAGTCCTCATTTCCGAATATTTCGAAAACGAGACAAGCACAAAACAAACTTTTTACGGCACATATCAACACAAAACGTTAGTCTGATCAAATTTTAACAGAGTCAAAGTGCGGAAGCTTCGTGAAGTTGGCCGCCACTTTTCAATCATGAATATCACAAAAATAAAATGTGCATAAAATAACTGTTTATCACAAATCAACGGAAAAGGCAATTTCTGTGCGATTTTATAATGCATCCTGTACGAACCTATGGTATGTAAATATGGAGAATGCTATCGAAAACAATCTCAGAAGAGGGACTTCGGGTTCGATACTTCGCAAATATTTGCTTCTGATAACGTTACATTTTCACTGTACGTTTGGTGATAAGGTTCCATGTTGAGCCAGGCTCACTACACATACATAAATCCATAAAGTGACGTCTAAGTGTTGTTCGTCGTTCGTTACAAATGAATATTGTAGATTTTATTATAGAACACCTACAAATATTTATCAGTACAGTAATAACATTAATCATCCAAGAAGTGTTGCCCTTTGAATTTAAATCTGATGAGAAAGGTCCTGTATATTAGCACAAACATAAGGTGTAATATGATGAGTACAGGTATGTTTGCTTTTGAAAATATACTTATACTTTTAGTGTTTTTAATTTCAAAGCATATGAAGTACAACATATGCGCTGCTACTATTGCTAAACTAAGTCATGTGCATACTTGCTCTTATCAGCAATACACATATGTATTATACGTATTTATATTTGGCATTGTCTATTGCGCGACAGGTTTGTCCAACAAAAAAAGCACGTGTCCTTCTGGCAACTCCTTTTTAAAGTTTCAAGTGTTCTATTCGAAAAAAAGATTTTACAACATTATTAGTGTTTAATTTACTACGTAACAAACTACAATATAGAGTAAGAGTATATGTGACCAATATGATCTCTGTGTAGAATATTATGTGTAATATTTCCAATCTACTTGTAAGGAGAATCCAACGATAACGTTGAATTCTGTATACGTAATGGGTACTTGGAAAAATTAATCGTATGTGAAACACAAACGCAATAATAACATACGTATTTCACAAATGCGGAAACCATATTGAGTGGTTTTAAATGAATCATGTAAAACATCATATTTGTTCATGTACGTTTTTCGTTATCGTTCTCGAATAAACATAAATACGGGGAAATAGATCTCAAAAAGTATTTTGAAGAATGTACATATATATTGTGTATTGAAAATATAGTGGTACATCAGGTTTACGGAATTAATTGGTTCCAAAAAGCATTTCGAAATCCGAAATTTCGTAACTGAAATTAAATTTTCTTATAAGAAATAAAGGAAATAGAAATTGTCCGTCCCCGTAACCAAAAAATAATCAAAAATTAATTTTACATATTTAAAATACAATTTGACATAATGTTAAATAGAGAAATTAATAAAAATGTAAGGATTGAAATAAAAAAAAAATACCTTCACTTACATACAGTACCTTTTTAATAAGGATTCCTTTTGGTGTATGGAAGATGGTGAGGATGAGATGGCTTTTTAACTTATTTTACAATATTAGCGACGCGACAAATAAGAAATTGTTTCATAGAATTGTAGAACTTTCGGCTTTGTTCTTTGAAAATAAAAGGATTTCCTCATATTTCAAGTTAATAGAACCCTGTACGGATATTTTTTTCCTATCTGCATCCGAACCGTATCCGCATTTTTATTATCCGTATCCTCACCTCATATGATCCGTATCCGTAGCGGTATCCCCATTTTATATTTTTGATACTTCTAATTATAAATAAAAATGATTAAGTGTATTCGTATGCACAATAATAAAAATTATCCGCATTCGCAAAAATTTAGGGAATATTCGCAAATTATCCGTGGATACCTGCGGGTATGCCGGGCTCTGCGAAACAGTGGAATAGTGGGAGGCTAACCACACAAACGATTTCATTACGTTATACAATATCTGTCTCACTCTAGAACGTACACGAGTCGCGCGGGAATTCTGCGGAATCTGTGTATGTTGTAACCCGCGTTTCGTATCCGGGAGCACCTCGGAAATAAAAGTTCATCCAAATTTTCTTTCTTGTCGTACCCACTGTACAGAAATATGAAACATTGGTTTATGTTTACTTCAGTTAAAAATTGGAATACAGTCGACTCCGCTTAATTGGAACACAAAGGGAACAAGTATTTCGTACCAATAATCCGGAGGTCATGAATAAACCTAAAGAAAAACATCTAAATGCACCTCTTGGCTGGTTTACTCACAAACATATGCATTTATTACTGGAATCTAAATAATAAATACATAAACAATAAATAAAAGAATAAATACTACATGAAACAAAATGCGAATTACATAATTATATAAGTAGACGTAATATATATTATACCTAGCATGTACACTACCGTTCATGGAAGTTCGGGCAAGCAAAAAAATGTACGGGAGTTAAAGAAAATAAGAGAAATATTAAATGGCCATGTATTTAATACTTACTTACATGATTTACATATTTACACACAAATTTATTAAAAAGAAAAAGTTAATGTAATACAAATAATTTAAATCCGATTTTCATCGAAAAATCCACCTTTTGCCTTTAGGACTGCTGCCACTATTCTCGGCATCCGATTTACTAATTTTGCTAATGTTTCATTGGGCAAGCTTGTCCATACCTCCTGGAGAATGGTCCACAAATGTTTCTTCGATTTTGGACACTTTTTCCTAACACATCGGTCTAATTCTTCCCATAACAACTCTATCGGGTTCAGATCGGGGGACTGTGGCGGCCATTCCATAATTTTTAGGGTTCTTCCATTTTCTTCTTGCTGGAGGTAATCTGTGCACAATTTAGATTTATGTTTGGGGTCATTATCCTGCATAAATTCAAATCCACGACCAATTAATCGGACTCCTGACGGTACGGCATTTTCCCCCAGGATTTTCCGATATTCTTCTTTTTTCATTATCCCCTCAATTTTGAGCAAGTCCCCTGTTCTGATTAAGGAAAAACAACCACAAACCATTACAGATCCGCCTTCATGCTTCACAGTAGCAACTATACACTCCTGTAACATTCTTTCCCCTCTTGATCTGCATACGGAAACTCTCTGTCTATTTCTAAAAACCTCAAACTTGGATTCGTCAGTCCACAAAACGCTTTTAAAATCGTCCACTGTCCAATCTCTATGAGCTTGTGCCCATTTTAGTTGTTTCAGTCTGTTTCCTCTTCGGAGTAACGGTTTTCGACAAGCCACTCGCCCATGCAACCCAGCCTCTTTCAGCCGACGTATCACAGAAACTTTGGAATCTTGCTCATTATTGAATTCTGCAGCAATTTCTGATGCTGTTAGTCTTCTATTGCGCTTACTAATTATTTTTATTCGTAAATCTTCCGCAGGAGCCGTTTTTCTTGACGGTCCTGGCCGATTACGATCTTGCACGTCACCGGTTGTCTTAAATCGAACTATAGTATCATGTACTGTAGATTTTTTTATTTTTAATTTATCCGCAGCTAGAGGCTTTCCACGGGGCATTTTAAGCAGTCAAACCGAAATTATTTTATTTTTCACTTGCACAACCACAGATACTTTCACAATAACAATCTCTTCAGAACTACTGCGTTTACAAATCTTATAATACTTTATAAAGGGTATACGAATATTTCCAGGTAACACGAGTGAATCAGCTAACCCTCCTAGGGATTATTATAAAGCTTTATTGTCACTGTAATTATTGGGGATTTCCAACATAATTATATATTTTATGATAACGGTCTTATAATAGACAAAGACCTGGAAATTTGTAAAAGGCTTCCAGAAAAGATTAGTTTTAATAATTCCTCACAGAAATGTATATTATATAATTTTAAAATTTTTTCCTAAACAGTTAATATAATTTGTCAGCTTGCCCGAACTTCCATGAACGGTACTGTACATAATTCAGTACGTACGTATGTAAAATACAAGAAAAACAAAACATAAACAAATTTTAAGTCGTCTTATTTAGCAAGTACATATCAAAAGTACATCATCCTCTTTTCTTAACTGACTCGGCATTAAAATTGGAGCACGTGATAAAGGCGTCTAAAGGACTTTCGTCGTTCCCTCTTTGTAAAAAAATGTCTTAACTTCTCGGTGTAGTTTCGTGCCTCTGGCAAAAAAACAGGCGTAGACTCGGTTTCTTCCTCATTCCCATTAGCGTTCTTTCATTTCATCAAGATTTTCCTTCTCGTCGCAACAACTTAAATCATTGTCTAAATCCAGGAATTCCTCTTGATTTTGTATTCCTGTTTCTTTCAATACAATGCTATCGTTGATATCTTCATCCAATTTTTCGGGGCTTTCATCCAAACTTTGTGAGTTCACTTTAAAATTGCAATAAGCAAAACAATTTTTTATTGTTTTGCTATCAATATCCTTCCAACTGTCTACAACGAAGTTTATGAAGAATCTTAACTTTACTGCTTACATCTTTGGCTGTCGAGTTTTCTTCAATTTTCTCTAGACGAAAATTTACCAGTTTGGCTCTGCACTTAGTTTTTAGGGTTTTAATAATGCCAATGTCCAAATGTTGGGTCAATGTTGTTGAATTTGGTGGCAGAAATTCAAGAGTTATGTTCTTTAGAGTTTCGGTATAGGAATGAACAGCACAATTGTCTAGAATCAGAATTATGGATTTGGACTGGCGTCGCAATTCTTTATCCTAACTTTTCAGCCAATCTAGAAAAATTAACGACGTCATCCATTCGAATTAGCGCGATATTCGACGGGCAATCTCTTGATATCCAATTTCCCCCGATTATCCGATGTTTTGTTCCGATAAAGCGGTGAAGTTTTACTTATTTTTGATTCTGTTTTAATAAAAACATCCCAATAAAGCGGTTGTCCCAATTATCCGGAGACGTTGAGTTTTAAGCAGGCATTAATCCATAAAAGAAATTGTAAATAATGAGATAAACCAAAGCTGTCACCTTTCTTTTTCTTACATTTTTAGAAAGATATCAAGTTTACCAATTTTCTAAAGAAAAATATGGGAAAAACAAACTCTTTACTGAAGAGAGAGGGAAGTTTTAGTTATTAAAAAAAAAAACAGAACAGAAAAAAATATTTTTTTTAATTAAGTTTTTATGTAGTTATATACTTGCTTTAAGAATTTCAAATGTATTCAGAACAAGTAACAAAACTCAATAATCTATAACAATAATAATTTCAATGGAAATTCATTCGTGGAAGTACCTATGTTTCTTATTTGATGCCAACTTGTTGGCGATCACCATAGACATTGATATACAGGATATAAAAACGTATGTAATGAAAATGGAAATTCTATGCAATTATTTAATACATTCAGGTTTCCAACAACTACAGATTGCTGCAGCTGTTACATATAGCAAGTTTCATTTAAACAAGCTACGAACTGTCTCATAAGTTCGTAGCTTGTTTAAAAGAAACGTGTTATATGTGCCTGTAGGTTTCAATATAATTTTAAAACATGTCCACACGTTCACAAGACTTCATAACAAGAAAAAACCGCTTTGAAAAATCTTCAATTCTCATACATTACTTGAATTTTTTCTGTTTACAAGTTTGATTTCGCTTTCTGACATGATTTGCTACAATTTTTTTTTGAGAAATTAATTCTCTTGGTATGTTGAATTACAAACATTCCTAATTCAAAACACAATTAGTACCTACTAACTTTAGTTTTTGTGGAAGTTTTAACTTGTCATTTACAACTAAAAACTAAAAAATACAGTATCTTTAGTCTCCAATGCTTTTTCATTTTCAGACATGACATGGCCTCGGTTCGGTTCAAGAATCTCGCTGAAACATCAACGTCATCACCAACAGCACCACCAACCGGATCTGATCGCGATAACCGCAACTGCCGACACGGAAAATAAAAACCAGTCCAAACGGAAGCATATCGACATCGGGCAATGGCTAGCCGATCTCGAATTGGACCATTATGTTGCCCTTTTCGGCAAATTCGAAGGTGTCGAAGACATCATCGATTTTTCCGAGCGGGACATCAAAGATTTGGGGGTGAAAATCTCATCGCACCGGGCTCGAATCGTCAGCAGTCTGACTGCGCTAAAGGCTAATTATTACGGTACTCGGACTTCACATTATCATGACTGTCTTGTTAAAGTAAAGAAAAAACATTCACGTATAGCACGATCCTAAAATGCTTAATTGAAGAAGTATAAACAAAAATAGAATCCAAAATTAGTGTAACAGTAAAAATATGATTATAGTATAGGCACTACTTTTATTAAATTTTGTTACAGGAACCGTAAAACGAGAGAGGTATTTAAGACACAGCGTTGCTGTAGATAGTCGTAGGAAGATTGAACGAGAAGAATTGTGAGTATCTTTTTAAAAATACAACACATATTACACCAAAAAAATGTAGAAAGATTATGCTGAATGTTTTGACTGCATAAAAACTACAAAGGTATATAGAAACTAAGTTTCATTACAGTTTAAACACAAGTCATTGTTAATAGTATAACAAAGAAGATTTATGTGTTGAAAAAAACATTATCCAAAATTCATTTAAGACCCGTTTGTAATGAATATAATGATGCAAGAATTTACACATTATTTTGTAGAATTTTTCAGTCAGAAAATTGTAGCGTAGCAAATGTATAAGTAGGCTGGAATTTCTTGTACAATAATTAATACAAAATAATTTAGAATTTGCTCTATTTTTCTTGTAAATTCTGGGCGTGAATCGGCGTAGAAAACGTTTTACATTTGTTATTTCGATTGTTAGGTTAGGTAAAATATTCATTATAACATTTCAAATAATTTATTCCTGCTTTTACATACTTAAATGCGACAGTTAAATTATCGAGGTAGGATATGATTTCAACTTTAATTCAGTAATACTTACAATTTTATTAGCTAATAGCCACAATGCTAATAGACAAATTTTAACAAAGACACTGCGAATGATACCAACATATTCAACCTGAATCAAACTTACAATCCCAAAATCACTAACAATAATAGTTGTGTGCATGCCCCGAAGCAATATTCTGTACAATTATTACAGTAAAATCTTGCTGCATTGTAAACAGTGTAATGGATTAAAACCAGTTGAAAACTGTGCATTTTTCATGTAAATTTCTTTGCAGAAAATTGTTCAGATTATTACATCGTTACAACGGGCCTAAAAAAAAAGAAAATAAGCCTTGCATGACTTTTAAGTTATTCAATTTACTGTTAAAGTAACTTATAAAGACTAAATTATTAGAATTTCTATATGCACAGATGTTATTTGCATATACATTACTCTATAATAATATACATATGAGTTTTCTCGCCACTTTGAAGAATTACCAAAGAATTGTTTTTGTAGTGTTTATATTTCATCTACTATCAATAGTATCAATGGCATCAAAAGTTGTACCAACCATCGATTGTGCGATCAATAGTATTCGTAGCTGTACCAACTAACGCAGTACTGCCGATATTAACATTTTTAGATATCTAATAGACACTGAGAATGAATCTAATATTATCTAGACAACCACAAATACAAGATCGTAGAAGAAGTTGCCTATACGAAAGTTAAGTTAGTGTTCAATATCCATGAATTTTAATTAAAAATATTGCAAATCATACTCCACTTGTTCTTAAAAGATAAAATATTAAGGTTCCCTTCGAAATGTAGGAAAATAAATAAAATTTTAGGTAAAAGTTTAATTGTGTGATGTCAAGCATACTGAAGGGATTGTCTATAAAAGATTGCTTGGTGGTATCACGTTCAAACAATAAAGCATAATAATGTTATTATTATAATCCGGCCATGGCACAGATGCCTTTAATCACTGCAACCTTAATAGATCCATTGTAACAAAATGCCCTTGTGTGTGTTGGAATAATTGGGGGCGTTTAATAAACCTTAATACTACTCTAGGATCTTCTTCCTTCAGTTCAGTAGTTGCAAGAAATGGCCTACTGAAATGTTGGTGTCGCGTGCGACTGATGACAACACATTTACGTAGGATGTGTTCTGCCGTCTCCAGATCTTCTTGGCATAGACGACAGATTTGATTTTCAGCTTTTCCTAGTTTAAATAAATAATATTTTGAGGCTACATGGCCTGTCAAAAATCCTGTCAGTAATCTAAGGTCCCCTTTTGTGAACGACAGGGCTATTTTTGCTGTCTTTGGCGAGCCTGATATTAGTGCCTTCGCCTGGTTTTTGCCCTAGAACACCTTCCCAGTACGAGGCCTTTTAATTGTCCTCCCATGTCTTAATTGCTTGTTTTATGTGGCTCTTTTGGAAACCACAAAATGGGTTAGGACCAATGAAAGGTATGTTCGCTGCCTCTTTGGCCAGCATCTCTGCCTTTTCATTTTCTTCGATCATTTGGTGGCTTGGGACCCACCGCAAAGTAACGCAGTTATTGCCTTAGATTGTGTACACATTCGTATATCTTTCTCGAGGTTCTTTATGGCGCATAGGTTTAAAGCATAAATCTCTGCTTGAAATATGTTGGTGTGGGGTCCTGTAGGCATTTTTAGGTGGTAGTTAGGATCACTGATGCCTATACCTGTTCCGGCTCTTTCTGTTCTCGAGCCGTCCGTGTACCATGCCAGGATACCTCTTTTGCGTTGAGGCTCACCGGATGCCCACTAAGTACGGCTTGCAATGATCACCTTATAAGGCTGATCAAAATTGTATTATATATGGATCGTGTCCTCTGCAATGTACATCAAATAATTTATCTTGGCATCTTCAAGAATTCTGAGATGCCCTCTAAGATCCTCAGGCTGTAATCCCTTCATTCTACTAAGAGTGAGGGTTCTCGATATAGCCTGCTTCTGAATGTGGATGGCGTTATTCCCAGCAAGACTTCCACCGCTGCTGTGGGACAGCTACGTATCACACCTGTGCTGTTGAGATGTACAAGTCTTTGAATATGTTGAAGCTGCTGTTGCACAGCCTTCTGAGTTGTTTTTGGCCGCCAAATCAAACAAACGTAGATGATTATAGGTCTGATTATTGTCCAATATGACCAGAAGGTCATTTGAGGCTTAAGACCCCAGTTTTTACCAAGCAGCCGTGATGCCGTAATGGCTTTTTTCTGTAAATTGGTGATGTAGAAGTTTCATGTTAGTTTTTTGTCGAACGTAACTCCCAAGTATTTAACTTCATCGCTGAAGCTAATGGTTTTCCCTTCGAAGGAGAGTGATTAAAGACAGACTCTTCTTCTCCTTGTAAAAAGGACGATTGTAATCTTTTGCGAGTATATGCGCAGGCTTTGATTTTGACACCAATTTGCGGTATGATATTCTGCATATTTTCCGGAGATCATGATTATCAGGTCGTCAGCGTACCTTTGCACCTCATATCCGTTAGAAGTTAAGTTCTGTAAGAGATCATCTACAACAAGACACCAGAGTAGAGATGAGAGAACCCCTCCTTGGGGATAGCCTCTGTTGGCTCTAATTGTTGTCGTTTCAGATTCCAGTGTAGCGCTTATTCGCCGACTTTGGGGCATGGCCTTAAACCACTTTGTAGACGACTGGTGAAAAGCTTTGGCAGAAATCACTCTCGCAATGCTTTCGAAGGAGATGTCAAAAGCACTCTCTTTGTCCAAGAATGCCCAGAGAGCTATTTCTTTTGCTATAAGTGACGCTTCCAATTAGCTTGTAATAAGTTTGAGGGCCGCTTCGTTGATTTTGCCTTCTAATAAGCATGCTGGTTAGGATGAAGCGGGTTTGTTGCAAGGACTTCATTCCTTATGTACAGGTCTAGTACCTTTTTCATTCCTGTGAGCAGGAATGAGGGAAGACTAATGGGTCTGTACGCTTTAGGCTCCACGGGTGATCGCCTTCCTCCTTTGGGTATAAATACCACATTTACCTTTCCACAATATTGGTATGTAGCCGAAGATATTGCTGACTTTGTATAAGTTCACAAGTATTGGTTGAAGAGCATCTATACCTTTCTGCAATAGCATAGGGAAGACGCCATCTGCTCCAGGTGATTTATAGGTTTTAAATGTAACTAAGGCCCATCCTATTCTTAATGTTGTAAAGAGTTTACTTGCTAAACTTCGTGCCTCCTTTGATGGACGACTTGAGTCCATTTCGAGGTGGCAGCCTTTGCTAGTAGATGCAGCACAGGCTGGGAAGTGAGTATTTAGCATTACCTCTAATGCCCCTTTGGCATTTTTTAGGAGAAGATTTGGCGAGCACTGCTGCTCGAGCAGGATGTGGCCCCCTACAGTATGTCAACTTACCCATTGGTGTTGTTAATTTTCGAACTAGACCTCTGTAAACATATGGCTTTTGAATTAGCGCAATTTTGATATTAGGGTTAGAGAATCCCTTCATGTATGTCTGCCTATTTTTAATAACGGGCTTGACTTGTTTTTGAGAGGGGGCAGGGCTGCGCATACTCTCATTTTGGCCTTTGCTCTTGCGTACTTTACTCTCTTTACCCTTGACATCTACCGACTTTCTTGTGCCTTCCCGGACCTTTTTTTGGGCTTTTGAATCTCTTGAGGTTTGGACTTCGGCTTAGGTCTACTGCCATGGTAAGGTGAGCACTTTTTCCCTCTTTCGCCCTTCTTAGTACCCTCGATTCTTCAGTGTTAAGGGATTCATTTTGACTGTGACCAGCTTGAGGATTTCTTCGATGCTGTCTTCCACGCTGTTATGGAAGTAAGCGTTTAGAATGGGCGCCTTTGGCAGCTCTTTATCATCTAGGGCTTTCAACTTAGCTCCCTCTCAGGGTGGCAGCGTGACAATGTTTGCCCTTAGCCACTCAACTGTGGCTTCTTCGACGCTGTTTACCGCAAGCCACCCCGCCTTGAAGATAGTGCCTAGAAATTTCGATTTCACGGCCTCACCTTAAGTGTTGACGATCTTGAGGAGTACTGCTTCTTCTATGGCATTCATTTGGTCCGTTGAGAAGTTCACTTCTGGGTAAACGTAGTGGAGTATACCCACTTTCTTCCCTTAGAGGGCGTCTTAGAAGTTAGGGCGTGTAGCGGTTTGTCCCCGTGGAATCTTAATCCCACTTGAAGTTTGGCCACTATCAGCTGTCCCTTGTTTCTTGTCAGTTTCTTCTGGAGTAGAGCCTTCGGAACTTTCAAAGTCTTTTCTGCCTTTGATCCTCCTTCTTCATTGACTGTAGGGCTTTCTGCCGGGTTTCTTCAAATATGAGCCCTCGCTATCAACCACTTCATCCTTTCCCTTGCGGCACCACTGAGCCGCTTCTTATCTTCTGCTAGTTGATAGACTCCTCTAACTGTACGCAGGTAGATGTGGATGTGTCACTTTCGCAAGAAGTGAAGGCAACTAAAATGTCGCCTGCACTTATTGCAAAACTTATTACGAGAGGAATTTCTTCCTGTGATGCATTTGGAGTGGCATGTGACTCTTGAATATGTTTTCTGTTAGGTTCCATCATATTAGTCCCATGAGCAGCGAATATCTAGAGATCGACCGGGACAACGCTCCTTTATCCTCTTTTCCCTTTCGGGCGGCAAACCTAGTTGAAACCAGAGGGCGGCAGGTATCCGGAGTTCGCTTATTAACGACAAAGATTAACCCATTTGACCATGACTCGAGGGGCAAAATGTCTTTGGCATAAGCTATTCTGCCATTTATGGCTTTGGGATTTTATTGAGGTTGTCTCCTTTAGACCCGGGCAGTTAAGCCAAGGTCCCCACACAAGTCCGTGCTTTCGTCTGTTTTTATCCTTCCTAACGCGAGGCCTTTTGATTGTCCTCCCATCAGATTCATATGTGTAGATCTTAATAGCCTTTAGAATTACCACCTAACTATCGCTGAGTATTTATATATGCGCCTCGGATCCCTTTGTTGATGTTCTTTATGGCGCAAAGGTTTAAAGCAGAAATCTCTGCTTGAAATATCTTAGTGTGGAGTCCCGTAGGCATTTTTAGGTGCTATTTGGGACCATTAATGCCTATGCCTGTTCCGACTCCTATTCTCGAGCCGTCCGTGTACCACTCCAGGATACCTCTTTTGTATTGAGGCGCCAGGAAACACAGGTAAGTACATCACACCGATTTAAATAAAACTTTGTGGGTTTATAGACCGATCTAGTGTAAGAACAACGGTAACTATCTTAGTTGCCCAATCGCCCACTGGCAGGGTGCAAAGCACCCCAAGCTCACCACTACCCTTCGCTGTTTGACTCAAGAGCTCAGAAACTATATGAGATATAAAAAAAAAGGTAAGACAAGATTTAAACTGTTTTACATACAATCTTCAACTCATAATCAATTGTCATCGCCAAAGTTCTTCAATCTATATAAATACGCATGGTATAAAAGTGGATACAAAGTTTCATTTAAATCGGTGAGATACACTTACCCAAAATTGTTTTGCATAGGGATCGTGTCCTTTGCAATGTGCATTAGATAGTTTATGTTGGCATCTTCAAGGATCTTAAGATGCCCGCTAAGATCCCCAGGCTTTAATCCTTTTAGCTGCTTCTGAATGTGAATGTGAAGCGGCGTTATTCCCAGCAGGACATCCTGCGCTGCTGTGGGACAGGTACGCGTCACACCTGTGATATTGAGACATGCAAGTCTCTGAATATGTTGAAGCTGCTGTTGCAGGTGATCATGGATCTGATTATTATACGTGGAAGTTCTACGTTACTCCCAAGTATTTAACTTCATCGCTGAAGCTGATGGTTCTCCCTTCAATGTAGGGTGATTTTACTTACTAATTTGAATAAATATTTTCAAATATCTCCCCAATTATTCCCTTCTTACTGAAACAACCTTGAAATAAGCTTTTTTGATTTGTTTTCAATTTCTAAGCACATTTCCGATCTTTTTTGAAAATTCTATAAACTAGACGTTCCATACAACGTTAATAACATTGTATTTTCTTTTTCGGTTATTCCAAATTTACTACAACATATCTTTTTCGTCTTACATACTTTAAAGCCGTAGTTGTCGTGACCCCGCGTGGCAGGAGAAAGAGACCAGGCAAGCTATAGGAGCTGAACCTAGGGTGTCGTAATCCGATATTTTTATATCGCGAAAAGAAGTCTTCTAGGGATCGTATTTCTGGGAGTCATTTATTACACTCGAAAAAATTATTAGTATACTCGTAAATCATCGTAGGGCTGTAAAAAAGGTGTCCTTTACAGAAAAGAAAATTGATTTACGTATTTGATACTACGAATAATTTGGTATTAAAAGAAAAATTTTAACTACCTTTCTATTTTATTCAGATTGTTGCTATTAAACTACAGAGTAAAGAATAAATACGTTTTTAATTAATTTATTTAAAGCATATAGGACCATTCTAATATGACAATCATATTATCCACATCTTGCCAATACGTTACTTCAAATAGAACAAAAATAACAAACCATTCTTAAATTTTTACATTAGATATTCAAATAGATCATGTTCCCATGTTTTATACGTGGTGGAGACCATGAAACGAAAATATTTACGTAGAATTCTACAAGAGTGGAGGAAGAACAGTATTGAATCCCATCATTTCTAATTGTACTCGTCGTAATTGCAATCTTCGCCTGGTCGCTGTGCTTCTAACCTTCATCACCCCCATATCGCATGCTGTGCATAGTAAAAACGTGCAATGTGCATAAAAGAACGCTACAGTGCAAGTAGTTTACATTTCTTTGTATTTATAATTATTATAACTGTTATAAATGTTAAATACCCTTCCTTTTCTTTAGTTTAGATTTTATTTTACTTCTTTTAGATTTTAAGCACAAGTGTTCAGCACTTTCTTTTTAACATGTGTGCATATTGTAGTTTACGACCCTTTGCATTGTTTTCTGGTCTAAAGGATAAGATTTGTATTTTTTGTTATTGTTCGGGTTTCGACTCTTAGAAAGTTATTCTTACCATTGTTCTTAGGACTTAAGAAATCATATATAACCCCTATTGTTTGTACTTCCTCTATTCTAACTATATAGACATCTGGTGTTATGTATGTATAACTATATACTGTTATGTATCTAACTATATACTGATTTTTGAAGCTGCATTTTCGATATATTCTAGAGGACTCTACTCTCAACTCTCCTAGAAGTAAAACGTACTGTAAACTATTAATACATGTATATATTTTATCATTAGAATAAAATTAATGATAGTAACTTTGATGGTTTTGACTTCAAGAAACGCACACGAACCAAATCTATTTTTAATGTTTTTACATAACAGTATTATGTTTCTTGAAATCCGTTCAGCATATTACGTCTCCGGTAAAATATTTCGTAATTGTATAACTAAAACCATGCACTAAGTCGTATGCATATACATATTGGGAAAATGTGAAATTGGCTATATCTATATATGTACGGCGAGAGAGCGAGGAAGGGGTTGGGTGGAATCCGATTGATTCGATGCGGGTCGTTAGTATGCTTGTAACAACATTGGCATGTAGACCTACTGTGTGCAAGAACGCACGTAATAATTTGAAGTCGTGGTCGCCTGGAAATGAAAGTTTCGCATATTTATTTTGTTGTTGCTAGGAAGCTTAGACGAAACTAATAAGAAATTCCAAAGACGAAAATAAAAACAGATTCTGAAGAAATAAAAGAAAAGAAAAATAAATACTCTAAAAATTCTTACTAAAATCGTCCGCAGTTTGCCTCGTAACTAACCACATCGGTAACTATCGTGAGCCATCGACTGCCGCTAACCCCTCCGCTTGTGGTGAATCATCCATTCGCGTTTACCGTTGTCGCATGTACGCTTTTTCGTATAGATAGACATTTTCTTTCCTTATGTATATAAAATCATCGTTTATGTTACCTTCACTCGAGTATATAGCAAGTAACGCATGATGCTACTTCTGGTACTCCAAATTCTTTAGTTATGTTGGCTTCACATCGGCGTGTGGCAAGTCGTATGCGATGCTGCTTCTATTGCCTTAATTTTTTTGGTTTGCACAGGATGTGTTTTGCTGTGGTTCCAATTCTTTTTTATTCTTTCAAAATGTTGGATTGTACCTTTCCTACTAACTTTTTCTTGTTTTCCCTTATTTTCATTTGCAAAACCACTCGATTGTCACAAAGTCATTGGCGGTAATTTAGGTTTCCAGTGATAACGTTAGTGGAAATGTCACTAACGTTGTCTTGTTTCGTTTTGTATACCGATCCGCATTAATTGCATTTTGAAAGAATACTGAAGATGGTTCTTCTGCGTTGTTCTGCAAGAATTAAATTCTTACTTCCGCTAAGCTGGGAGATATCACGTAACTATAATAAAGTCTTGGGACAAAAATTCTTAGTATTTAGAAGGACATGTAGGCATGTAAACGTACACATTTATACTCTTTAAAGATATATAGCGCATTTTAACTTTGTACATTTCTTAGATAAACATTGTAATTACTACAAAAAGTTATTAAGAACAAGATTCTACATTTTGTCAGTTAGGACCATGTCTTTCCATATCTTGGTAGTATACATAGTACGAGCACCATTCAACTTCTCCAAACAACGCGGGTTCAAAACCCAGTCGGGACGATTGGTTTTTAAATGTGGATAAAAGTCGGACCCTTCTCGGATAAGGAAGTAAAACCGTAGGCCCCGTATTAATACGATATTTGGTACATTAAAGATTAGGGTAGGACACCTATGGATTCGGCAAAATTCTAGTAGAATCGGCTAATAATCATAGGAATCGATGCTTAGAAGTGCAAGGTGTATTCTGCAACCCGACGCTGTGCCCAACAATACAACAACTACTAAACTTAACCTCAAAGCAATAACGACCTTTATCTATATATGTAGCATTGCTAACTAAAAGCTTACAGTTAGTCGATACATTACCGATATCTTCTCAGTAGTATATCCAAATTTAAGAAAAAAACCTTCCGAATATAATATCCTAGTCTCCTCTACGTAAGAGAAACTCCACCGCAGTCGCCACGCAGCAACAACTATTGAGAATCGTAGTCAAGCGTTCGACTTCCGATATATATCTTTTAATAGCGCGCCGCGGCAATGACGATGAGAGATGGTTACTCACTCACACAAAACCGAAACCGCCGTTCACCTGTTCGGGCGGTCGGCCTACCGAATGGGTGGGATTGTTCATTGGCATTCAAAGCGGGTCCGAGCTATCTGTCACACGACAGGAGGACGGTTTTCGCACCGCTCAATGTTTATCTTTTGTGTGATGAGTGCATGTGTGGTAGTAGTGGCGAAGGCTAGATCATTGGTTACGCTACGCAAAGTTTTGCTCGCAAAAGTGCGATTATAGCAAGGCAGGGTAAGTACCTCGGTATGGCTGTGTAGGATACGATGACATCTTGTACGAAGGAAAAGTGTTCTTCGGCGAAAGTTAAAAGTTCACTTCTCGAAAGCGATATCTCAATAATTTTCATATATTAAATTGTTAAATTTCCGGTTTACTCAAAAACCTAAGAAAAAAACCTTGTATTTTTATATTGCCAAGCTAATCTCGCAAATGGAAAATTTGCTTCGTACTTATTGTTAATATAATACATTATTAGCTTAACAGAGAGACTGAAAATAGTGTTAGCTCCATCTATTGAGAGAATTCAAATTACAGTAACGATAACGCCATCTATTAGGATTTGAATTAAATCTCTAAAGTACGTACTTGTTTCGGCGCATCTTGCTATCATTTGGCTTAGACTAAATTATTGATCAGTTTAGATTGATTTCTGGGCTAGTAGCGGCCGGTGGTGACGTAAATAGAAGTTCAATTACAAAGCTTCGGTTGTCTCGCGTATTTGCGTTGCATACTACAACGTACACGATACGTAACTTAAATACACGAGGGAATCGAAGTTTTGTAATTGAACTCCCATTTAGTCACCACCAGCCGCTACTGTTCCTGGCTGTATAACTGCGTAGAAATTGGCCCTGCCTCTTGAGGTTTCGCTCTCAATTACATCCTGCTTTCTCTGAACTGACTGTCAGTCTTAAAGCAGCATGCAACACTAAACTCAGCAGGCTAAAGAAAGCTCCATGCAATTGAAACATCGGGGCAATGTTTAAAGAAGATGAGTTAAAATTACCCCGAAAATAGGAGGCAACTTTTCTAGGATAAAAATTACCCTGCATGGGAGTAAAAGTTACCCTAAAGAAGGGGGAAAAATACGACGGTGATTCAAATTTTATTTGATTGAATATTTCTTGGAGTTTTCGGCAATACATCGAAACATTTCTTGTCAACTAGATTCTACAAGATGGTCCATATTTAATTCACATTATTTCAATCTTTTTAAATGAAGCACATATTTTTCCAGAATCTATACCTGTACCTAAATTGCGTCTTGTTTTCGTGACCATCTCGTAGCGGGAACTTATGGGATTGACAGGTACAAGCAATGTTGAAGAGGGTTACATGAATTGAAGAGAGGCATCCGAAAACGTTACAATATATGGGCTGTTCCGTTTAAAAAACAAAACATTTATTTAGCAGGACTTATCTCCAAATATCTTTTATTTGAAAACTTTTGCTCTAAATTGCTCAGGAAAGAAATTATCATCCGCCCACGCTTACGTTCATACGTTATGTAATACATAAAGGAGCGTATTAAAGAGTTTCGAAACATTCATTTTTAATTTAACTGATTTTTCGTTTTCCAATCCCCTATCAAGGTATACTTTGCAAAAGTATCGCTACAAAATTTCGACGATTTCAATATAAGTCTACATACTTTCACACACACGACATTTTGTCGTGGTCGTGCAGTGATCGTGTCGTGAAGAAAAGTGCATTTGTATTCACACGGCACGATTTTCTGTCGTGGTCGTGTCGTGAAAAAAAGTTGCTTGTTTTTATAGTATGGTTGTCTCCAACCTACGCCGCATATTAAATAAATCTTGCCTGGCAAGTGTGTGCACTACGATGGATGCAAGAAAACGACGAATATTGCTAGTAATGGTATGGCATTATCGTAGAAAAGCTAGAAAATACTGTACTCATCCGCTTCTTGAAAAAAGGCATTTAGTGGGTAAATTTGTTACATTATTTCACGGTCTACGAGAGGGCAGTACCAACCTATCTATGTAGGTAGCCATGTTCTATTCGACAGCCTATATTATTCACAGAAATATACCTACTGACTTCTTGACTACTTGACTTCATCTAAAGTAATTGTTCAATAGCATTAGTATTTAAAACATTCTTACCTCCTCTGAAAGATACTATCACTGGAATGAGATATTTTATAGATTTCATATCGGACTTATGTTACAAACAAATTTGATTTATTAAATCTAGAAAATTACATAATTCAATTTATCTGTAATTCAACACATGTCAAGCATTCGTTACGATCATAATGCTGGTTGTTGTAGTAAACAGGTAAAATTCCCTCCTTTCTTAAGTGCACGTGAATTCAATCTACATTAAACAATATCTGCAGAAGCCTACAACAACGTCTAAATAATTGACCTTTTAATGTTACTGTGCAAACGACTTTTAGCATCCATTATAATCTATAAGATTCTAAAATTTATCAGCAATGCCTCCAGTTTCTCATAGAATACGTTTTCTTTCTTTACTGATTATTTTGATAAAGAAGAAAAAAACTATTGATGTTAAGAAAGATGTCAGAAAGAAGAATTCGAACACCTAAAACGACTTTAATGAAATGGGTTGAAAGACTAACAAAATGAAGCAAAAAAAAGCACCGCACCGAGAAATATATAGTAACTTATACCACAATTGTAGTGTATCCTACCAGAATCGACGGTTACTATAATGACAACTATGGAACTAAGTACAAAATACCCTATTATTGTAGTTTTTTTGAAGTGGCGGCCATATTTCTAGTAAAAATGATACTCCAAAGTTATAGTAAAAAAGTACTACAAAATTGTGGATAAATTACTATGCACTTGTAGTAAAATTGTCGTTAAAGTAGAAAATTGGAAGACAGGGATTCTCAATATAAGTAAATGGTCGTTATAACACGAAACAATATTTTTTTAAGAATAGTAAATAGTTTTCTTAATTCAAGAAAGCGTTTAAATATTGTTCATAAATCAATAGTTGCATTTTCTTAAAATAAAGCATTTATTTACTTAGAATTCTTGAAATGCATATTATTTATATCCACGTTATTAATTGCACTTGCCTTGTTTAAAACAGTACGACCTATCCGTACATAATGCAGCAAATTATTCTAATGCTTGTAACAGAATAATGTTCAAACAAAAGTGAACTTAATGTAGAAGTACACATGAAAAAAGTGCATAGGAAACAATAACTAAGATAATGCAGATATACAGGCTGTTTATTAAACATACGGCAAAAATTCAAGGGGTTATTCCATGAACTATTCTAAGAATATTTTGTACTTTTATGATTTTTGAAAAGCCCCTTTGTTTCGAAGATACAGGGCGAGAAAAATTTTCGACAATACCAATTTTGATATTTTTGAAATTTTTAATGTAGCCGAAATAAAAATATGGCGTAAGAAGATCCAGGTACTTCTACTCGAAAAATTTCAAATACTTTGAATGTAATGGGACTGTTTGGAAAATTCTTGGGGAGTATTTGTTGTACCCATACCACATACAACGCTGATTTTCCTCCTCGGATTGCATTCTGTCAGTGGCTTTTGCACACATTGGTTCAAATCCCTCAACTACTGACACTGATTCTTTTCACCGATGAAGCGAATTTCTCAAGAAATGCAATAAGGAATTTTCACAATAACCATGTGTGGTCTGAAGAAAATCCACATGGGGTAGTTGAAGATCGTTTTCAACATCAGTTCTCGTTGAACGTTTGGTTAGGAATTGTGGGTGACTGGCTAATTGGACCGGTATTTCTACCAGGAAGGCTTACCGGCGAGGTGTATCGAAACTTTTGGGAACAAACGCTACCTCTGTTTCTGGAGGATGTACCATTGGCAACAAGAAATGGAATGTGGTTTATGCACGATGGTGCACCAGCGCACAATTTATGCCACTAATCTCCAAAAACAGCACTGAAATATTTCCCAGCATCACCTAGTGCCAAGAAGTATAGTCATGCCGTCCCAGAGAATAGCGAATATAGAAACCGGAATATAAATGCCATACTTACTCACACAATTATATAACTAAAGCCCAGATGTTTGGCAAAATGCCATAAAGTGCCATAAATGCCTATTCCACGTAATTCTGCCTATATTCAAGTCTAAAGGCCATAAACGCCTATTCACGTAATTCTGCCTATATTCTAGATTCTAGACTAAAGACAATTCTAAGTAATATTAAATACATAATCCCACAATTACAGTTATTGTATTCAATGTTATTTAGAACTATAGATTATAATTCTAAGTAACATTAAATAAAATAACGGTCATTTTGCTCGTGTTCATTAGTTTTTCTAAGAAATATTAAATAAATAATAATTCCCGACAATTCTTCCTAATTCTAAGTAGCATTAGCAATAAATTCTATTCTATATGGGACAGTCGTCGTTTGTATATCATCGCATAACAACGCAAATATGCCGAAAGAACGTACTGCTGAAACAAAATTAAATAAACTTATTCGCGAATTCGGTAAAGACATTTTTAGTACTGATGGTACCGTATTATTTTGTAAAGTGTGTGATACAAAAGTGAATTATAAAAAAGAGTATTTCGTAACGCAACATCTTGTGACAGCAAAGCACAAAACTGGCGCTAAGGAAGTTCCCGATGGTAAGAAAACGTGTCTACTACAAAATTTTGGTGTAATTTCGCAACACCAGTCCCAATTTTCCTTTGATTTATATAAGGCATTTGTAGATGCTGACATTCCACTATGGAAACTAGAAAACCCAACGCTTAATACATTCGCATTCCTTGACAAAACGCTCTGAAAAAATTATGTCGATACAGATTATACGGAGATAATGAACCGAACAAGGAAAGAAATACACGAGGAAAATGTTTGGGTACCAATTGACGAGACAACAGATTGGCCGATACGTTGCTAACGTAATAATTGGAACTTTGGAACCATTACGGAAATCGAAAGTTTATTTACTAACTAGTGAAGTACTCGAATCTACTAACAATTCTACAATAGCACAATTATTTACAAACGCACTATCCTTGCTATGGCCTGCTGGAGTAAAACACGAAAGAGTTTTACTGTTCGTTACTGATGCTGCTCCTTTTATGAAGGCTGCTGCTAAAGTCCTACAAATAATGTTTCCCAAAATGATACACGTCACATGCATTGCTCACGCATTCCACAGTGTCGCTGAAGAAACGCGCACTTTATTTCATGACGTCGATCTTTTGATTTCAAACATAAAAAAAGTTTTTCTAAAAGCTCCATCGCGACTTCGATATTTTAAAGAAATTGAACCAGATATTTCACTGCCACCTCGACCTATTTTAACGAGATGGAGAACATGGATATCAGCTGCCGCCTATTATACTACGCACTATGGCAAAATTTTGGAGATAATAGACGGTCTCGAAGATGACGCAGCATCAATTCAAATTTGCCAAAAGATTTTAGCTAAGAAAACTATTCGCTCTGACTTGGCATATATAAAGGCCCATGTTGGTTCATTGCCAGATTTCATCAAATCCCTAGAAGAAAAAAATTTAACACTAGCGGACCAATTTCACATTCCGGATGACGTCGTGCAGACAATTAAACAGGCACCGGGCTTAAAAGGGAACTTCATCAAAGAAAAGTGTGAGAAAGTGATACAGAGTAATAGCGGTTTACGTCAATTGAGTGAAATTCATTTAGCGTTATCAGGAGATACGGTTAATATTACTTGAATCCAAATTAAATTTCTTGTTTTAAGTATGCACCTATGACGTCTGTTGATGTCGAAAGATCGTTTTCGGAATATAAGCATGTTTTATGTGATAGAAGACAGAGTATAAAATTTGAAAACTTAAAAAAATTATTAATAATAATGGTAAATCAATAACCCTTTCTTGTAATATAATGTAATGTAGTTACTAATAACCTCATAACTAATAACCTCATAACTAATAACCTCATAATTAATAACTGTAATAAGTGTAATAAATAATAAATAACTAATAAATGTCTATTTTTTGCGCCTTTTTTTATTGCCTTTTTGCCGCCTATTTCTATAATTTTATAGTGCCATAAGTCCGGGCTTTAGATATAACCTTTAACATATAACGTTTCATAAACATTTTCAAAAGATACCGGTTCATACAAGAAAGTATAAATATGTAAATGAGAAAAGTATCCGTAAACATAGCAAGATGTAGATACACTAATTATTAAGCCATAAAATTGTATTAAATACGTGCTTATTGACAATAATATTTTTTTCCAAGAAGAATATATTCAAGTATGTATGTACGAGGCGTGTTTTTAAAGTAAGTACCGTTTTGAAATTCTGCTACCGTGAGCGCTGCGGCGGCTTTCTACGCTGTGCGCTGTGTACCTATATCTGTTGACAAGCCACAGACGCCATTACAAAAAGATTCGACCCTGTTTACGTTTGTTTGTTACTATTTAAAATGTCTCCGCCGATCAAAAATCCCGCCAACTGTGAATACGCGCTGTGATTCGTTTTCTTAGTGTTAAAGGCATTAAATCGGCCGACATTCATCGTCAGATCTGTAAAGTGTATGGGGACGACATTATGAGTGTTTGAACGGTACAGAAATGGGTGAGAGCTTTTAAAGATGGCCGCACGAATGTCCATGAGGAGAAACGAAGTGAGCAACCTTCTGTCATTACTGAAGATTTGGTTCAGAAAGTTGACGAAAAAGTGAAAGAGAACAGACGCTTTACGATTTCATCGTTATTTGATGAGTTTCCTCAAGTTTCCAGAAGTGTTCCCTATGAATCAGGCGGCAAACTTTTATGACGATGGGATTGTAAAGCTGATTGTACAATACGGTAAATGCCTCAATATTGGTGGAAATTACATAGAAAAGTAGAATAAGGTACAGGCTTTCATGTAAAAATAAAATTGTTAAGAAAAGTTTACTTGTTTTTGTTTTATTTGAAAACGGTACTTACTTTAAAAACACGCCTCGTAACTGTTTTAAGTAGCACTAATATTTGTTCAACAAGAATATTGTAGTGCATGTAACCAATAAGTAATTACAAATATTTTGTTTTTTTTTCACTACAATATGTCGCTCATTGCCATATTGCGTTTTCGTAAAATCTACTAAAACTTGAACTATAAAAAATTAGTAGTAGTAGTAATGTTACGTTTATTGTAGTAAGATCTACGTGTATGTTTGTCGCGAGAACCATAAATAGGGTGGATATCACCACAATACGTTAACTACAGATATATTGTATGCCTTACCACTACATTTCTCTCAGTGCGAAATTACTTGAAAGTAATAGAGTGTAACTAAGAATTGAAAGTCGAAATAAACAACATTGGGAATCCCACTTCAAAATATTGGAATTAATTAATTGAAAAAGATAAAATATTCGACTTTATAGCTACTGCATTCTGCATACGATTTAGTCTCATATTTTACTAGGAAATTCTTATTTTCATGTGTTTTTTTGTTTATTCGTTATTGTCATTTATTGTTTGTTATATTCCTTATAGTATTGTGTCGGTTTAAAGCGATATTACTTTTAAAATTTGCCTCATCTGAAAAATGTGATAGAAGTGACATCTTGGTTTCTATTTATTTGCTTCCAGAGAATATCACAAAAATTAGCTGGCCTGTAGTCTCGTTCGCTAAAGAATCACTTCATTTCACCACAAAGCCATTTAGAATCCACTATTTGATGTGGTACGCATAAAAAGGCAGATGGTTGTGGATAGTAAAGTTTGAATGGTTTATCTATGTATCTACAGAGTTTGTTGTGCTATTTTTTCCTGAAAACAGAGAAAAATTTTCTATTATTTCTCTTGACTTGTATTTTTCCCACGCGTTTTTTCTATGTTCCCTCGCGAATTATTATTCTTTTATTCTTTTCTTTCTGGCCATTTTCCCTTTGCTCTTTTCTACATCTGGATAATTATTGTGGGTCGCTCGTACTCTTCTGTTTGGGTGGCGTTTTACTGGTTAGAATCCGACGTATCGTTTTGGGGTTTATCTCTTTTCAAATCGCTCCTCGGCATTATCCGCTCTCCCGTAGAGCGACGGGGTGCCTTTATATTCAAACCGATCCCAATGAAGAGACTGCGCCCTTATAACCGATCAATAAGTTGCGCGAAGTGGGGGTGGATTTCGTGCACGCTACGCGACGAACCTAGCGCGAAACGACAGGCAAGACCGCCACAGCCCGCTCCAATCACGTAGAGTAGTACGAAAGACGATTTTTTCGCGTTTCCTTTTAGAGTGCAAGATACGCGAAATTACAGTACTAAGAAAAACAATTCGAAATTTATAGTGAAATTCAAATTTAAATGAGATAAACATAAATCCACGTTTTTAATACGGAAAAGTTGAGAAAATGTGACGTTTTTTGTGCGGAAAATCTGAAAGACCGCGGAGAGAATATTGTGTTGATCTTATTGCGTTTCTAAGTGATTATTTGGCAATTAAAACATTCTAGTTATTTCCCCAAAACTACCCAACTTTTCTAGTGACTTCAAAATAAACACTATAAAAACACAAGCAAAATCTCCACCAAATAAACAATTTGGATAGAAATTTATCGGCGGATTAGCTACGATCAACGAAAAAGACGTGTTGAAGTACGACAAAGACAGCGCTACTTTTAATTGTTCCCAATTATGTACGATGTATACGCGATAGACCGTTTAAATCGCATAAAATAAACATATAGCGTATAGCTACAGCCTCAACGGTGCTGCTCTAAGGTTTTATCGGGTCGATCTGATTCAATTATGGTAAGTCAAACAAGTCATATCGTCCTAAACGACGATATTTCGAAAGTTTTAAGTAGTGTGTCTTCATGTGGGGCGGGGGGAAGCAACTATTACTCTGAATTTAGTTTTTGTTATATCATTCTTGCGTTGAGTAAACTCAATTTGTAAAAGTATATAACTTAACGTTGGCAATTTTAAATATTCGCTACCTATACTGAAAACTTAATATTCAATATTTCCGAGCTTATATCAATATTCATTCAACAAAATCTGCTCTTCCAAATTATACAAGTTAGCCCATTCTCTTTTCTCAAATACAGAAAACAATTACAACATTGGACAAGATTTCTTTGTCAGACAACTTAAACCAATCGGAAATATTACTCAACATATTACGGATTATTATCATATTATTAAGCTTAGTCATATCTATCACGTAGGACGTAAACTGTAAGTTATAGGTACGTGAACTAATGAGATTAATACTTCTCTAAGAAATAAATCTGTAAACATATATGTATGTACATTATAACATATTCACGTATATCTAATATTGCGGTACAATAAAAGAATTTTACCTCACTTCGATTAAAAGGTTATCAATATATGTTCTAATTTTAATAATAATATTTTATCAATGAATCTCCCAAATCAGTGAACCATCTTCTTAAGTGTAAATTAAATATCAGTTGTTAAAACAAAATTAATCTTTAAAAACTGATATTTTTGTAATGGATTGTTTTTCGAGGTTTGTATTGGGATGCTGCGTGACAAAGTGTTTTCTAATTGATTCATTTTGTGTTATGTTAATTATTTCTTATATGTCCCTTTTTAAATACTCTTGAAACTGGTTGAAGTATCTTACAACAGATAAGTATCTTAAATACCGTTCAAGTTGCAGATAACAGAAATCCAAATACAATTTTTAATTTAGTACATTTTAGATTACTAAGAGCGCAATTTCACACCACCTACTTTTGTTCTAAAGTCTAAAACATCCTTGAACTGTCTTCGTGAAAAGAGGAAAAATAATTCTTCTTTACTATTGCTAAATATTTACATTATTCTCCAAACGTAGTATGTCTATTAGTAATGTTCTTGACGTCATTACAATTGTAAATACCGTAAAAAAGATCAAATATTTATAGAAGCATAGCGAAACTAATCTAAATTTAATAACCTAGATCTACTAAGCGTAACGAATGAGCACTTGTATTGTGTGAATAATAGTTTGCGTCAATACTGTGCTTAGCTAAATTTGTCGTTTGACTTAAGAAAAATACGTCCTCAATTTTTTGGAGTTTCAATATATCTTCTGAAGCTATGTATCAAGATTCTTCACAATTAAACAAGACTATTGTGCATCATCGACAATTACTAAACAAGAACTAATTGGAAAATTGAGCACCGGCAATTAACTTGAATGCCGCAGATAACGCTTATAACCTATTGAATATTATCCTTCCTTTTCCTGCTTTCTGACAAAAATGCTTCTTCAGGTTTGCGACTCCGTGTGTCGTCGTTTTATCAACAGACTGCCTGCGAACAGGATGATAAGGCTGAAGAGGTCGTAAATAAATGGATAGGGCATCTTAAATTAATTACAATGTTTTGAGGATATACAGCGTGTCCCAGGATTAACGCATGGATAGGTAAGGCAGACAAAAAATTAATGAGTTGAAATCTCATCCTTTGGGGCATACTGTATATGGTGTCGTTTGAAAATGAAAAAGTCGTAAAATGTTGCTCTTGGTTTCCAAAATATTTTCAACTAGGCTAATAGCAGGAAAGTTGGCACATAGCACAAAACAGATAGACAATGGTGTAAGTCGGTGAACGGCATTGGTACAATTTGATCTGAACAAAACACTACTTCGCAGTGCGATAAGTACAAAAATACCGAATAAGTATGTCACGAAAGTATATAAATTACACTGGTAATTGCTGTTGTGGATACAGAAAATCATTTAAAGCTCAGGGCAAATGCAACTTACACTTGTTAACAAATACTATGAACTATATTTCCATTAGTTTACTCTGGCATGATTTTTTTTCCTCCACTTCATATAAAGTTTAAAAAAAAAACCTTTTTCGAAGACTTGTTTCATCTAAACCTCTTTATTTATATAGCACAGCTTTTAGAGGTTTACATTATCGACATCTTTCTTTCGCCTCTTTTTTCGAAACACTAACATTAAGATTTGATCCTGATGGATAACAGTCTATGCCATACTTAGCAGACAGCGAAAAATTTTTTTTAGAGCATACGATACGATTTTCAATTCTCAACAATTGAAGCTTTGTAATCTGTATACAGGACGTTAAAAAAGTGTCACAAACCTTGGGGATTGTATGGCCAAAATACGCAGAAAAGACTTAAAGAACATGCGTCCGTAGATGGACGGTTTCGAAGAAACGAAACATTATGCGTTTACACAACTTTTATGTTATGTACAAACAAACAAAGAATTATATAATTTATGAACAACAAAGGCAAAAACTCAAATAAGGTATTAAAAGTCCCTCTAGTTCACCGCAGCCGCGACATCTCCGCCGCAAGGGCCTCTTTCGAAAATCTCTGCGTTGGCTTGGATTCGGTGGCATCCTTGATCTACTCGTTGTTGCAGCTCCTCAAGGTCATCTACAGATGAAAGAAGTCAGGCGATCTTGCAGAGCATATGATACAGGACCGGCCCTTTCTACCCATCTTTGTCCAAAAGTTCCATGTAAATGATCTCTAACGGCAATAAAAAATGCCCCGGTGCACCATCGTGTTGGAACCACATTTGCTGCCCTTGGTTAAAAGAAATGTAATTTAAATGATCACCCACTGTATTCTGCAGAAAGTTTAGATAAGCAGGGTCTGTTAATGGTTTGATAAAACAACCAGACCGTGTGAGGTCTGGTTTCCATAATAGCATTGGGATTTTAATCGATCCACACATGCGTATTGTGGAAGTTAAAAATGTTGTTATTCTGGAGGATTTTATTGTGGATGTATTATGCAGGTTTTGTTAATCACTATATAACTCTGGTGACCTAACTTTACTAACTATTATTATTAGTTCTACAAGGGTTTACATCTGTTTTGTACATGACATACATAACATACGCATCACACACGAACTTAGTTTTTAACTGTCATTAAGAAACTTACTTACTAACTTCTCAATAGTGATGAGCAGCTCTATATAAAAAAGACGTATATTTAACATCCCCACCGAGCTGCTTATTACTAAGAACAAGATTTCATATTCAACAGATTCATGCAATTGTGATGCTTCTGATTAACCAACGCCTTGGTCAGAATATCTGCTAACATTTGTTCACTTGGCACTTGCTTAATCACAACTTCACCTGAATCTACTTTGTCCCTTAAGTAGTGGTGTCTTAGATCAATGTGTTTGGTGCGGTTGTTATGACCATGCCCGAAACACAAATCAATTGCACTTTTATTGTCACAATAAATGACCATAGCTTTTCCTTCACTTAATCTCAACTCATTCACTAGATTCTGCAACCACATAGCTTCTTGGGTTGTTGATGATAGTCCCATGTACTCTGCTTCCGCTGTCGATAGAGCTACTGTCGGTTGTTTCCGCGATTGCCATGAAATGGGTCCTCCTTGAGAAATGAAGATGGAACCGGTGACAGACTTCCTATCTTCAACATCTCCGCCCCAATCAGCATCAGAATAACCAACTACATTCCCATCATCGCACCACGAATACCCTAGTCTAATGGATATAGTGTTCTTAAGGTATCTGAATATTCTTTTTACGGCAGTCCAATGAGCTTTGCCAGGATCAATATTAAAACGACTTAGCAAGTTTACTGCAAACCCTATGTCTGGACGTGTACAATTCGCCAAGTACAATAGCGCGCCAACTGCTTGCTGGTATGGCACATGCATCATCTCCTTCCTTTCCTTCTCGTTCTTCGGTGACATATCCTTTGTTAATCTTTGGTTCACGTCTAAGGGTGTTGATACTGGATGACAATCTTGCATATTAAATTTCTTTAGCATACTTTCAATGTATTTTGATTGATCTAGCCATAATCTTTTATTTTCTCGGTCTCTTGTAATATTAAATCCCAAACAATGTGTGGCTTTACCTAAATCCTTCATTCTAAAATTTTTATTCAATTCATACTTGACCTTATCTTTCATGTTGTCATTATTTGAAAAAAGTAGTAGATCATCTACATATACGGTAAGGAAAAACAATTTTCCGTTTTCGGTATTATAATAAACGCATGGATCTACTTTTGAGCATTTCAACCCAATATCTAAAAGTGTCTTGTGTAGTTTTTTGTTCCATGCCCTGCTGGCTTGCTTTAGCCCATACAACGCCCTTTTTAGGCAACAGACCTTATTTCCATAATTTAGACCTTCTGGGGGGGTCATGTAAATTTCCTCCCCCAATTCTCCTTGGAGAAAAGCTGTTATGGCGTCCATTTGTTCTATTTCTAAGTCATACGCAGCAGCTAATGACATTAGATATCGGATAGAACTGTACTTTACTACCGGAGCATAAGTCTCGTTGTAATCAATGCCTGGTTTTTGTGAACAACCTTTGATAACAAGACGAGCCTTATATTTTGGAACACCATTATCTAACTTTGTTTTAAATACCCATTTCGAACTTATAATCCTTTTGTCCTCAGGTGGATCCACAAGTTCCCAGGTATCGTTTTCTATTAACGCATTCATTTCATTATCTATCGCGGTTTTCCAGGATTTTGAGTCTGGTCTCGCCAATGCTTCTTCTAGTGTACACGGATCATCGAGGTTATCATTCATGACCGCGTATAAGTAATAGTCATCAAATCGTTTGGCTTGTGGAACTCTATTACTTCTTCTTACATTAGCACTTTGTTCATTTTCTGAATCATTTACGTCTTCACTTGTCATGATTTCAGTCTGTAAATTTGGTTCATTGATTTGTTCATTTTTGTCGGTTTCAAATTCCTTATCCGGTAATGATATACCCAGCGTAACCAATTCATTTTTATCAATAGACTCAGACATCTTTTCTGATTCAAGGAACATCACATTTCGACTAATTATTGTTTGCTTAGATTCAGGATTATATAATCGGTAACCCTTTTGTTCATTGCTGTAACCAACGAAAATGCATTCGGTGGATTTTGGATCTAACTTCTTACGTTTTTGCTTAGGGATATATACCATTGCTTTGCAACCAAATACCTTTAGGTTATTAAAATCGACCTCCTTATTTGACCACATTTGCTCGGGTATATTATCGTCTAATCTCTTCGTCGGTGATCTATTTATCACGTATACTGCTGTTGCCGCTGCCTCGGCCCAAAACTCCTTTCCCAAACCTGAGTCAATCAACATACATCGCACCTTTTCAACAATAGTACGGTTCATGCGTTCAGCTATTCCATTTTGTTGCGGTGTATAGCTAATCGTCGATTGATGTACGATACCTGCATTCTCTAAATATTTTTCAAATTCTTGTGAACAATATTCACCACCGTTATCAGTGCGTAATATTTTAATCTTTCGTTCCATTTGATTTTCAACGTATCTCTTGAACTTGGAAAAATATTTTGGCAAATCGCTCTTATTTTTCAGCATATAAATGAACGTTTTGTGGGAGTAATCATCAATAAGGGTTAGAAAATATTTTGCATCTCCCAATGATGGGATTTCCATCGGTCCACATACATCGGAATGAATCAAGTCTAATGGATTTGATGCCCTAATACTTTCACCCTTGAATGGCAGTTGTGATTGCTTCCCTTTCAGGCAAACCCTACAAGTGACGTTTGTAATATTTTCATGTGCAGGATCAATGACCTTGAACATTTTGTTCATGTAGTTATAATTTAAATGACAAAAACGTCGGTGCCATAATTCAAAATCAGAGCCTTTAATGTTGAATGCCTTCAAGTTATCTAGTTCGGTACAGTCAAGTTCATACATATTATTTTTAAGGCTTGCTGTTGCAATTAAACAATTTTCTTTGCTGAAAATCTGACAACCTTCTTTATTGAAAATGACCGTATTGCCTTTTCTAACGGTCTGCCCCACTGACAATAAATTTACTGATAAACTCGGTACATATAGTACATCATTAACATCTATTTTGCAATTGTTAATCATTAACTCAGTATTTCCTATTGAATTTACTGCAATTTGTTCGTTATTTGCTACTGTAACAAATTCTAAGTTCGGACTTTTAACGTTTTTAAGATTACTTACATTCATTGTCATGTGCGCTGACGCTCCCGAGTCTACATACCATTTCGAAGAGTTAGTATTTGAATTTCCCTTGTCGCAATACAATGAAGTATTTGCTGTCTGATGAGAATTACTTGCTTTGTTGAAGGACTTCTTCCTCATGGAACAATTCTTCGCTATATGTCCGTAATTATTACAGTTGAAACATCTTGGTCCTTTGAATAAAGGTTTCCTCTGTTGTTCTTCTGGCCGTTTCTTCTCATGTTGTTTATACCGAACTCCTTTGTTATACAAGGCGACTGTGTCACTGTTGGAAGATTTTACTTCCTGAAGTAGTTTTGTTTTTACGGAATCTACAGTGAGAGTCATTCCTGAACTTTCTAGGGCCATAATCATTGGTTTATAGTCATCCGGAAGTCCCGCCAACAGAAATGTTGCTAACCATTCATCGTTTACTTTAAAATTTATATTTTCCAACTTCTGAGCTGTTGAGATTATTTTATTTACATAATCTTCTGTACTTCCGCAATCAGCTAATCTGGTGGTAGTTAAAGTTTTCATTAAATGGACTTTGTGACATAAACCATCATCCTGAAACGTTGTTTTCAGTTTTTCCCAAACTTCCTTTGCAGTCTTACAATCTCTAACATGTACATAATTCACAGAGTCAATCGTTAGGATCATCTTCGACTTCGCTTTTAAGTCACGTTTCATTTTTTCGGATTCATCTTTAGTATTATCAGTGCCGGTAATACAGCTCCACAGATCCTCGTGCTGAAGATAATTTTCCATCGCAAATTGCCAGATACTGTAGTTCTCACGGCCTTTTAATTTCTCAATTAACGGAAGCCCACCTGATGCCATGTTTTCCATGTATTTATAACACTTCACACTGTATTCAAACGTTCAACGGTTGAATTTCGTTCTAGGATGATTTTTGAAATTAGGTTAGAATTTCACACGTGTTATTGCAATTTTTCTTATCTCAGCTCTGGGCCCATAACCTGTTGTTATTCTGGAGGATTTTATTGTGGATGTATTATGCAGGTTTTGTTAATCACTATATAACTCTGGTGACGTAACTTTACTAACTATTATTATTAGTTCTACAAGGGTTTATATCTGTTTTGTACATGACATACATAACATACGCATCACACACGAACTTAGTTTTTAACTGTCATTAAGAAACTTACTTACTAACTTCTCAATAGTGATGAGCAGCTCTATATAAAAAAGACGTATATTTAACAAAAAACGCTATTTGGTGTGAACCCTGCATCATCAGTAAAAAGAATATTGGCAGAAAAATTATGGTCCTCAACATTATTGCGTAGAAATTAGCGGCAAAAAAACAAATTTGCCTGAATATCAGGTAGGAGTAATGCTCGTGGTGGATTCTTTAAACAAGAGGAGTACTAATCCATTTCCAAATTTTGTTCTAAAATTGCCTCTTCTGCCTCAAGCGTGGACACCGACTTTGGTTTCCCGAAATGATGAGACTATTTCCCAAATTAGGCGGTATCACGCAATATTTGATGTACTATTACAAAAACACAAACTGAAGGGATCTAGCGATAGGGGTGAGCGTCAACGTAAAGACGTCTCTGTCATTCTCATTAGCACCACCATACATGAAATGCATGCCGGTTAAATGAATGTTAAAGTAAACAAACATTGCGAAAATTCGTCAAATTGTGCACTAACCACTGAATATCAACTACAAACCGTATGCTTGGCAGAACCTATATCAACTGATAAGAAAATGTTTTTGCGAATGATTCTCCGTAATTCCGAAACCGTCCATTTGCGGACCCATGTTCACTAAGACTATTCTGCATATTTGGAGCCATACTCTTCCACTTCAACGTCTATGACATTTTTTTTAACACCCTGAATACCAAACTTCTGGATATGATAACAAAATCGCAAAGCTGAGATTTTTACCAGATCCAGCTTGGCTGAGAAAAAAGCTTTCTATTTCTTGATGCTAACTTGTTTCAAAGAATATAAAATGTTACTCTTTTATAATTTTTCCCAATATTCAATTACTTTATATGCTTTTCTGGTTAATTTCAAGAGAATTACCTTAGTAAAAGGAAAAAGTCAACGAATATCTTTCCCGATTTATCGTATAGTCCTTCCGCTGAGACGCTTATTTTTCACGAATTGCAGAGATAAGTACCCGTTTTAATTAAATTGCATACACGCATGACTAACCGCAACCTGCATTAATTTAATTGGACTATTTGAATAAGTGATGAAATTATGGTCACAATTCGTCTTTGTTAGAATTTTAAATCGCGAGCGGTGAAAATTCAAATTTGCAAAACTTATAAGGTTTCTCAAAATAAAATTACCTCCACTCTTTAACCTGTAGTCGGTGAGGTGAAATTTCAAGTGTATAAGAAATTCAAAGACTCCACCTCACCGGGTCAATGAGAGATTATCCAACCATTGTGGATTACCAATTCTGACTTTCAAGCAATTATTTTTAAGAAACAACAAATTTTCAATGGTTTCAAAATTTAATAATACAAATATGGATATGCCGTATTTTCTGTTAAAGGCAATATATTTGTTATTTCTGAAGGTAAAAAAGATTAAATTAAATAGGAGATAAACAACTTTAATTCCACATTATAAACAGTGAAGTTAAAGTAACAATCACCCATCAACGCAAGTGTTTCTATTTTTAAATTATGTCTCGCCAGACTCCACACAAGGGAAGAAAATAGTAGCAATTTTAAAATGTTACTTTCTTGTGAATAACCCTCCATACCTGATTCCTCTGACAAAACAGATTTTTGTGAAGATAAAGATGAAATAAACCGGAGAAGGGCTTTGTCATTAAAATGACGCGGTGGCTTTTGCGAGAGGTTGTTAGGGTTTGAGATATCGCCCTTGAAGTTTCTGGATTTGCATGCATAATATTTCAATGATGTACATACATCACGTTCTATTTGATGCTGACGCCTTTAAAAGTTAGACATCGTCTCAAAGAGATTGGGAGGTTTTGTTCAAGCTTAAAGGTAGGCAATCAAACTCCATATATCGGCGTAAAATTATGCTATTTTATTGAATATAGTTCATTTCTTACTAAAGACAAAATTTAGGGTAGTCCTCCAATAATACAAAACTACTAATTTTAAGTTTTTTTTTTAATGAAATATTGCAAAGGATATGGAAAAAAATGTGAATTTTTGTTGCTATTACACTAATGTTATGGAGACAAGAACCTGCAAACAATATATCTTTATATTTTTTCAGATCTGATATCAAAGCTGTATATGAAGCGGTCCAGAGCAAAAGCCTGAACAACCTGATCATGGTGAGTCTTCCCATTTAAATGTTTTAACATATTTTCTTTTGTTACTTGTAATTAGCTTAACGCTCTTGGTAAAGATAAAGTTAATCCCGATGTTATTTCTGAAAGAAGTTATTGAATTGTCAACTACAATAGCACCTAAAAAATATATTTGAAGTCGTTTACTTCCTAAATTTCACAAAAAGGAACATAAGCACATAAAGCTAAATTTAGACCGAATTATAAATCTTGACTGGAGGAATATCATTTAATTAGCCGTTATAGCTATTACCTTTTATCTAATGTTGATGGTTCTGTTTCACGTAAATTGATGTAGAGTAACATGGTAAAAGAAGAAGAAGTAAACTTTTTTTGGTTGAGAAATAAGCCACATTAGTAAAATATATCTGTACCATACAAAATGTTTTGCTTAAACGTGCCCAATAACATCCCCAAGCAAACAAAGAACAATTAGCTATAAATTTGTTTCCATTTTGGGTGTATCCCCTAATATATCTTCAAATTCACCTTAAAGACATTAAAAATATACTCTAACCCTTCTTCTTGTAATATACCATCGACATCCAGTTAAGAACCAATTCACCTCCCTAATACTACGTAAAATTCCCAATAACTCACTTAGCTTTAACACCTCATACAACACTTTTGTTACCTAAGCTGTAACATTCACGGCTTATTCCATCAATTTCAAGTGATTACTGCTGTTATTTTTGGCTCTAATTATTCTCCCTCAAGTTCATGTATTTCCACAAACTTCGAATTGTAATTACCATTTAAAAGCTCTTGCCTTTGACTTGCTAATTGTCTAGAAAGCCAACTACACGTAATTTCTAAGGTTCCAAATACCTACTTTGGGGTGGTTATTGTCGTCAACGGTTTATTATTGTTCTAAAGCTACAGAATAATGGAAGGAGCTGTCACATTGAACCTATGAATCTTAAAATAACTATAACTTTTTACATTACATAACTCGTTATTTGTTGTCGTAAGGCAATAGGTTTTATTGAATTTATTGAATTCAGTTTAGAATATGAATGAAATATCTCCTTCATTTTATTCTTCATCTTATGGATTGATATCAGGAGAATACGTTGGCCTGGTGTTATGAGAATGTCTGCTGATTATGATATTGCCAAACGTGTTAATGCTTGACTGAATAAATATGTGGGAAACCTGCATGAAGATTATGACATACACGAGGGAGGGATTCTTATTATTCGATTCGCCTCGTATCGATAGAAGTAAGCTCTTCGATATTGTTTCGATTTGTAGTTTTGTCTAAATTGCTCAAAAACTGAATTCATGGTTTAGTTTTACTGCAGAAAATGATGAAATGCTTAAACGCGCGCTCAGTTTTTGTGAAGTATCGTGGTATGAATAGTAGTGAAGTGTTTCAGGAAACGAGCTTCTTCGACGAAATAAAAATGAAGAAAATCGCAAGTGGTTTTGCGTGTAGTGGAATAGTAACAAATTTAGCTCAATAGAGTATACACCAAACAAACTGAGTTTAGTTAAGGGGCGTTGACACTGTTTACTGGTACCAGTCAATCAGTGGTGGATAACTAGCCCAAAGGCTAGTCTGTTTACATGTTAAGGAGTTATGGATTGCATTTCTCCGCAAACTTATATGTGTATTCGTTCTTGTGCTGGTTTACTCTGGATTTGGTTACTTTGTTTTTGATTTTGTTTTAAAATTTGCGCTTCTGCCGCTAGGAGTGTTTTTATTATATTTTACAGCATTTATTTAATTCCATTGGGTTTCGTTTTTTAATATCCATCTAAGAATTGACAATAATTTCAATATAATGTATGTTGACACCAATTGATTTTCTGACTTTGAAACAAATTTTCATCGAGGTAACTCGTATGTTGGCTGCGCTCCCAGTTTCAAGTGTTAATATTTCAAAATTGTAATATAAATTCAAGAAGAAGTGAAGGTTGGTGGTTAAGAATAGGCATGTTTCCTGTAAAAGTCACATAAACAGAGAGGTTATTGATATCGTTATAAAATGCGGGTTAGTTTTTCAATTTTCAATCTTAATTTTTCGTTAAAATTTCATTAATTGGTATTCATCTAAATTGCCGAAAATGTGTTTTACAACACATTCGAACCCTCAGTTCATATAGTTAATCAATGTTTCTAGAAAAAATAGGACGATTTCGATTTTTTGTAAGCTAACTTTTACCGTATCGGCATTTCAATTGTTTCACCGGAAGTGACGTCAACATTCTTTTTTTTTAATATAATACCCTGTATATTTTTACGTTTTTTGGAAAGGTAATTGAAAGGCGAATTCAACGATACCACGTGTTATACTTTAACTTAAGAAATATGACGATATGCAGCAAGGTTTTGGTAATTTTTTTTGTTGTTACGCAAAGTTAGCAAGGAAAGAGCGCCAAATTGTTTCTTGTGACGCCAGACTGATCTAAAGAGCTCGTTGCTAAGGAAAGTAATCCTAACAATTGCCAAACTGTCAAATCTCAATTTCAAAAGTGTCAATTCTTGTTATTTATTATTATAACCTGCATTTGTCATACTTTCGTTCTTTGTACTCATTATTTTGTTATTTTAACTTGTTTTGTTAATTGTTGTTTCTCCTTTACTTTATCGAACTTTATTGCAATTAATCAATTGTGGTAGGTTTGCAATGTGTTTATTGCAATGTGTTTAAGTTTTTTATGTTGTTGATTTTACAATGGCTTCCGCATGGACCATGCAAGATAACCATCAAGTACCTAATTTTAATACTCGGTAAATTTGGCAACAATTACCACCAAGTGGAACATAATGAATACTATCTTTGTACAGCCGGAAATATTTGAATTTTGCGCTAAGTAAACATAAATAGTATAAAATTTACAGGGCGAACTGCTTTAACAGAAGATAATATGATTTAAATTATTGTACAATTTGTTGCGCAACTAGGGCAAGTAAGGTGATAGTTGTTGCCAGATTTACATGATATTAACATTGACCCAGAAATTTTATTATATACATATTGTCTATCAAAAACTAGCATTTAAACAAACACCATAATTAATTAATTGCAATAAAGTTCGATAAAGTAAGGAAATAACAACAATTAACAAAGCAAGTTAAAATGAGAGAAAATAATAACGAGAACAAAGTGGTAGATCAAGAGTTTATATAACCTTGAACTACTTCCCTGTGATTTTCGGTTTATTATATATATTGATAATGTTTTTTTTTTCTTTTATATATATTTTTGTAATTGTATTCATTTGGTGAACCGAAATAAAACACTTATTATTATTATTATTATTATTATTATTAAAGGAGGAACGTATGACAAATGCAGGATATAATAACAATAAGCAACAAGAATAATTTACGCTTTTGGAATTGAGATTTGGCAGTTTGGCAATTGTTATGAATACTTTGATTAGCAATGAGATCTTTAGATCAGCCTGGCATCATAAGAAACAATTTGGCGCTCTTTCCTGGCCAACTTTGCGTAACAACAAAAACAGATTACTAAGACCTTTATTGTTGCATATCGTCATACTTCTTAAACTAAAGTATAACATATGTGGTCTCGTTAGATTTGCTTTTTAATTGCCTTTCCAAAAACGTAAAAATATACAGGGTGTTCTATTTAAAATAAGAAAGTTGACGGCACTTCCGGTGAAACTGGAAATACAATTGAAGGGCCGACGGCAAAAGTAAGATCACAAAAAATAGAAATCGACCTATTTCTTCTAAAAACACTAGCTTCTGTCGTTCAAAAGTTAGCTTGAGGGGGGGGTACCTTAGGACCTCACTGTATATGTACTTCCTGTAAATTTTACACTAAGCCAGTATCGCATATTCATTATGAAATGTTGACTTCAAGATAGAGAATTTAGGGGAGAGGCCCCGAATAATGGCTAACTATTCCCTTCTTACCATAACATAATCCTTATTCTATTCCGCCATAAAACACTTCACCTTACCACAATACTTCACTCGCACTGGAGAGCCAAGCTATCATTATCAGCGAAACTGAACGGTTTAGTTTTACTGCTGATGATGATAGCTTGGATATTGAAACGTGCGTCCAGTACGGGTGACGTATTGTGGCAAGGGTTTTAGTGAAGTGTTTCAGAGGTCCTGTGCCACAGAACTCGAGTACTTGATTACTATTCCTCTGTGTTTGAAATTTTCAATTGTAAAATTTACCGCCCAAACTATAAAATGGAATGCAAGCGCGCTTCTGGATAAATAGTATCGCGAAATGAGATGTCAGTGCAGGTAATCTTCAAATCATGTAGTCCTTGCTGAACTGTGACGAATTGATTCACCAAATACTATGATTATTATTATATTAACACCGCCATTTAATTAGCCAGTTCATCAATCCATAAAAAGTTATCCAATCACTACGCATTCATTTTTCGTTGCTTTCTTGATTAGCGTGGTAGTAAGAAAACTATTCTTATATTCCAAATAATCTCTTATATACTTCATAGAAGGTTAAATACACAAATAATATAATAAAAATAAGAAATATATGTACACATAGACTAGATCACCAACTTCACATTTATGCGCACATCATACTGTAGGAACAAATGTAGCTTTCCCGAGTTTTATTCAATAAATTGCACTTGTTCATTTAACTTATTCAAATTGTTTTAAAAGTAAAAAAAAACAAGCGACACAAAATCTTTCCTAAAATATAAATAAGTCTGACTTATACAAACTATGAGATTGGATTAATGTTAGAGGTATTATATATCCTTATGAACAAGTATCTGTAAATTACTGAACCTATAACTGCCGAGGTGAGTGGTCCAACCCAGTAGATCTGGAAAATAATTTAAACAGTGACAATGATTTTAGAAACAAACGCGGTGCTGATAGTATACCCAGTGGTACTCCCAATCGTTATTCCAGAGCGCTGGACCCAAACTTCTTGCAGGATTCATGCTAGCCCCAGTATACGCAGCCTAAAAGCAAAACAAAATTAAAATAATTTAGTACAAATTACGTGCATTTAACTTACTGCAGCAAAGTTTATACCAGCAACTGTTAGTCCAAAGCGTATGGATACTGAGTCTATCAAATGTTTAGTTCTAGGATCCCATGAGGCGCAATTCGCGAATGTTAATACCAAAGAAATCAACATTTCAACACCCAAAGCCTGGAATAAATGTTAGGTATAATTAAGTCAACATAATATTTACAATATAGTCAACAAAAAAATTCTTTAAAACTTTTTCTTACTTGAGATGGTAAAATCTTTGTTGATGGTATATTCATGCCAATTCCATGTTGTGGCAGCGAAATATTGTGAGATCTCATTAATTCTTCCGGAGTTACTACCTAAGGTTGTAAGCAAAACAGCAATAAATGTACATATGTTTGAAGCAAGTTATGGTCGGCATAAATTTTATTTCCAATTCAAATTGTGTTGTAACAGATCCGTACTCAGGGTATACCGTAATAATATTATTGACGTAAACAACAATTTACATTTTATTCCAGCAGTTGTTTCTGTCGCGTAATTTATGAAATAGGAATAATCTTGCCACAAAGAAATGAAAAGTATACGACCGCTTCGTCCAGTGGCGAACACTCTCAATGACAAGGATTCAACCCTTGTTCCACGCAATGAATTTAATTACAGATATAAACCTCAGATAGAAAACAAAACTATGGACACCATATCAATACGATGTTTAGAATGTAGAAAATCCCACCCGAATTTACGGTCGTGAAAAACGCTTCAAAAGGTAGCAGCCAGTTTCTCCGAAGAGACCCGAACGTTTAGTAAAGGCTGTAGTACAAAAACAAATTAGAAAAACATATCGATCGATGTTCAAATGTTATCAGATACAAATTCGATACATTAAATACACACATGTCGCTCTAGCACTCTAGTACTGTTGACTTATCGAGGGTCCCAAAAGTCGTTTTCCTACTAGTAGTGCTTCAGTATCGTCGAGACGAGACAAGACTAGGGGGGTCTCCATCTCGGTTTCACAAATTCTCGCATGAGAAAATCTGGGTCTCGATCATATAATTTTGGTCGCGTCTCGGTAGTGATGTTTGCACAAATTCCGGCAAAATTACGCACGATGCAGGAAATGAAATCTCGAAACAATATCTGATTGTTAATTGTTATTTGATTATAAGAAGATAAGGATCGTTTGATAAAAATGAAAACGTATTTCTTTCCGTAAAGGATACCACACCTTCAATTTATGCATATAAGACAGTAAATTCACAATTTTTTCGTCTTTTTCCACTTTTATTAGGTCTTGTATTGCCGCGTAGGTAACTTGGTTACTTGAGTCCTTCGTTCAAACAATCTACGTAGTGTGGTATTATATTTTCAACTGTTCAAACTCAACTGTTCATATTTACAAAATCTCATGGATAAGAAACAGCTAGTTATTAATAATTAAAGTACTTATAACGAACGCTGGCCACGAGCGATACCGCGCATCGGCGTAGAATCAGTTCGGACCGAGAGGAACGGTAGTATTACTTCGTCTGCGGAGCAGTACAGACATTATCGCTGCCGGTCATTTGCGCAATTGTTTATCTGTCCTAGAAAAATTATGATTTCGTCAGCAAAACGACCGCGGTCGGACAAACTTCGAAAATTTATTACAGAAATTCCAGACTTAATATATGAAGGTGCTAAAATTAAATGTGTAATCTGTAAAATCCCGCTAATGTGTTGGTCCAGACAACATTGTCTACGACACGTAAATAGTGAAAAGCATGTCTCAAAAAGAAATTGCGCACGAGACAATGAAAAATTTATATTTAATTTATGCGTTACGTTTATCGCATGTAATATACCGTTTAATTTACTAGACAAGGAACCATTTATCTGCTTTTGGAATAACTATTCGGAGTGCAAATTACCAAGTCGAACATCGTTACGAAGAATTGTGCCATCTGCGCGCGAACATATTGAACAAAAAATAAAATTGGAGTTGAAAGATCAAAAATTGTGGTTATGTGTCGACGAAACAACAGATCGGAAGAAACATTCTGTTCTTAATGTAATGGCACACAAATTGGAACCTCATCAATCGGCACCTTCAATTCTATTAGTCTCCAAACGAATACAACAGTGTACTGCCGAAGTAATTTCAAAGTTAGTGTTAAATACATTGGACAAGTTTGAACTTTCAACAAACCAACTCTTGATGTTAGTGAGTGATGGTGCTGCAAACATGCTTTCTGTAGGCCGGTCTCTTAAAAAGCATTCTGCTAATTTGTTACACATTACGTGTAAAATTCATGCTCTTAATCTTGTGGCGGATAGTATCAGAAAATGTTATCCTGAGGTAGACGCTTTAATAGCGCATACCAGAGCAGTATTTGTCAAATCACCGAAACGTATTCGCGAATTTCACAGACTGTGCCCCCGTATACCAGAGCCACCAGAACCTATTCTAACTCGTTGGGGAACATGGTTGCAGGCCGCATTTTATTATCATAAATATTTTGACAATATCAAGAACGTGGTTTTACAATTCGATACAAAGGAAGCTGCCGCTATCCAGAAAAGCCAGTCGAAATTTCAAGATAGTCAGGTTAAAATTGATTTAAAAATCATTCACGACAATTACTTCGGGCTAGCAGATGCAATAGAAAAATTACAAAATCCTGCGGTGCCATTAGAAGAATCTCTACAAATAGTGCAACATGTTCACGCACAGCAATGCGCAATTGAAGACGCAAAAAATGTTTCTGTTCTAGAAAAATTTGAAAGTGTTTTTGAGAAAAATTCTGATTTTGGCACATTAAGACACATTTGTGAAGGTGCGCCAACAGAATCGTTGAGTTAGTTGAAAGATTATTTTACTTACGCAAATATTACGTCACTAGATGTAGAACGTTCGTTCTCTGCATATAAACGCATTTTTTCCTCATGCCGTACTAGTTTTGCCGAAACAACAGTTGAAACATATCTAATGTTGCAGATATTTAACAGACATTATTCACTTTGTGATTTCACGGAGAACTCTTAAAATGGTAAGTGTTTGAGCACGTGTTGTTTAATTTTTATTTAAAAGATGAGCGAAATTATTTGCGGCAGCAAACATCTCTATTAGCAGAATAACTCTAGTGGAACGCGAGGCCTGGTCGACTCTACGCTACTGCGCGGTACCGCTCGTGGCCAGCTTTACTTATAACTAAAGCTGGCCAAGAGCGGTGTTCCCCAACGAGTTAGAATAGGTTCTGGTGGCTCTGGTATACGGGGGCACAGTCTGTGAAATTCGCGAATACGTTTCGGTGATTTGACAAATACTGCTTTGGTATGCGCTATTAAAGCGTCTACCTCAGGATAACATTTTCTGATACTATCCGCCACAAGATTGAGAGCATGAATTTTACACGTAATGTGTAACAAATTAGCAGAATGCTTTTTAAGAGACCGGCCTACAGAAAGCATGTTTGCGGCACCATCACTCACTAACATCAAGAGTTGGTTTGTTGAAAGTTCAAACTTGTCCAATGTATTTAACAATAACTTTGAAATTACTTCGGCAGTACACTGTTGTATTCGTTTGGAGACTAATAGAATTGAAGGTGCCGATTGATGAGGTTCCAATTTGCGTGCCATTACATTAAGAACAGAATGTTTCTTCCGATCTGTTGTTTCGTCGACACATAACCACAATTTTTGATCTTTCAACTCCGATTTTATTTTTTGTTCAATATGTTCGCGCGCAGATGGCACAATTCTTCGTAACGATGTTCGACTTGGTAATTTGCACTCCGAATAGTTATTCCAAAAGCAGATAAATGGTTCTTTGTCTAGTAAATTAAACGGTATATTACATGCGATAAACGTAACGCATAACTTAAATATAAATTTTTCATTGTCTCGTGCGCAATTTCTTTTTGAGACATGCTTTTCACTATTTACGTGTCGTAGACAATGTTGTCTGGACGAACACATTAACGGGATTTTACAGATTACACATTTAATTTTAGCACCTTCATATATTAAGTCTGGAATTTCTGCAATAAATTTTCGAAGTTTGTCCGACCGCGGTCGTTTTGCTGACGAAATCATAATTTTTCTAGGACAGATAAACAATTGCGCAAATGACCGGCAGCGAAAATGTCCGTACTGCTCCGCAGACGAAGTAATACTACCGTTCCTCTCGGTCCGAACTGATTCTACGCCGATGCGCGGTACCGCTCGTGGCCAGCGTTACTTATAACTGTTTGGCTATATCATTTTGTGATGGTGAATAGAAACGCATTAGGTCACATTTCTATATGTATAACTCGTAGAAAGACCGTTTAATTCCTAAACGATTTACGAGGTGACACGATCTACGTAGTATACGTCTGTATGTATAGTTTATTTCAAATTATGAGAATATAACTGTAGAGTTACAAGGTCTTTAATACTTTTATTGCACCTTCTATGACGATAATAACCTGGCAATGCATATTGAATCTAGGGGCCGTATTGACTATAAATTACGGCCCTATAAGATAATTATATGTTTATGTATATATATTTTACAAACAGTATAAATTTACATAGTAAGCAATTCGATGTTACAAGTAATTAAAGAATTTACATATTAAATGAGATTTAAATGTACAAACAGGTAGTTACGCATATCGTAAATCATAATTCAATTTCTATTCAATTCACTTAAATTTTGTCATTACGGTCCTCAGCAGTTTGTTTGCGTATGCAGGTAGTTATTACAGCAGGTGGTGCAATAACAGCATTTAAGCCGTTCAAAGTTATATTCTTATAATTTGAAATAAACTATATATTAAGGCTCTTCTCTACCCCAAACCTCGTGCTTACCGTACGGTCTGTGATTCTTTCCGATGAAACTTGACGTGGATAACATTATTTAAAGCGCATGCGCATAATGGTTACGTATAAAATAATTAAATTTATTTAAAACGTTACATTAGTATTTCGATTTTATATTTTTATTATTTCTATACATTTATTTTCCTAAAGTAGATAAATAATTAGCAAATTATTATTATATTTGATACATTACTGATTATTAGATATCACAACACGCAACTTTTTTGCAAGATTGATTTTGATTTAGCTAATTCTTGTAGAGTTTTTATTGGAGTTTTTAATTAGATTTGGTTTAGGTTCAAGTAACTATGTCTGTAGGTATTATGTTGGCAATCAAAAGTAACGTTCATCACATTCATTGTTGTATAGAATTTTTCAATTTTAACGGCGAGTTCTTGTTCTAGTTTGTAGAGTGTCTTGGCTTCATTCAGTTTACCATGGAGAATGGCTTTGGTTGTTACATGCCCCCTGTAAAATAATCTCCTTACAAAACTTTTGCTGGACGTAGTTTCTCTTCCGGAATAAACACTATAGACATTGAAACTAAAACCTTTACCACAGTACTTCGGAACTTAGATGTTGGATGCTGTTATAAGTTTCTTTCTATACTCAAGTCATTCTCCACATTCTGCTTGTTTCACTGTTTTGCGTTCTAGGGAACACCTCTGCTCCTCACTTTTCACCAAATTTTTGAGAAAACCTATTTTTGCCATCTCGAATGTTTCTTTGTCAATATCTGGCTTTTGACAGTTTTCTCCGTAGTCTTCTTTACCTTTGTCAATTCCCTTATACTGTCGTTTTCTATTTCTTCTCATTAATTGCCTCCGTTTGGCTTCACAAGTTTTTTTCTTTCCACTATTTCCCAACTCTTTAATTCTTTCATAGCATTTTAGCCCTAAAGTTTTCCTCAGACGACTGTGTGGCTTTTTTGTATTGAAAGATCCTACGGCTGCATGGCCCGTAAGCGCCTCTAAGTTAATAATTAATTCTTTTGCCCCCCTCAAATTTAGCAACTATGCTATTAAAATTTTCTACAATATTGCTGTTAAGGTCTTCTAACAATAACTTTGTTTAGTTGTGGGGTATATACAACGCTTCGTAAGGCATTGTAAAATCCTTCACATTCTGCAAATTCAAAAATATAAGCTTATAAGTTTCCTCAGTCTCACTTATTAAATTTTCGGCTTAAAATAATACCCAAAGCTTATGTTACATTTTCAATTTTATATAAATTTTCACGGAAAATAATTTATGAAATCAATACGTTATAAACGACTTTCTCTAAGCAAAAAAAAAGATTGGATATGCCCTCGACTCAATAGTTTCTTGTTTCAAAATTAATTGTTTAGATTTTTATGACAATGAAGTGCTGAAAATTCATCGGAGGATGTATCGGAATAATAACAATGTATGTCATAAATTTAAACTAATTATAAGGCTCCAAATTATTGAAATATTATATTCGTAAAAAAATTAAAACCGATGGTGGCAATTGAATTGCCGGAAAATGTTTTTGCTTTTATCATATATCACTTGTTAGTATCTCGTAATTTTTGTTGAAGTGGAGGTGCTATCTTTACAGTCCTGATTTTTCATAAACTTCCAAATAACATGATTTAGTAGTAAGTGTTTGACTATTTACTTACATGACGAATATTATGAAGGCACTCGTTTGAAGAAGACTGGAAAAGAACTATACAAAAAAACTAAAAGTAACTTTTAAAAAATTTCGTATAAGTACCCGGTCCAATCGTAGATAAAGGTTCAAAGAATGTACTTTGAAAAAAAAAAGAAAATCAGTCGGTCCATTTTTCACCTAGGCTGGCGCAGGTTTACATGTAGTTCCCTATACCACAACCTGGTAGAGAATGCCCTTAACGACCTTCAATAAATATATTTGTTTTATTTTTTGTAATATTACTTTCTAATAAAGTTGAGAATTTGCACTAAGTTGCACAAGTTTAAACGCAAAAAAGGTTAAATAAAATTTAGTGAACAAATGTAATTAGTAGTAAATAAATACCAATTTAAAATTCACGTAAACGTTCAAGCAATGAAAGCCGACTAATATTGATTTTCAAATGTCGAGGTCGAGACTCTCGCCGAGCCCGAGAGTCTCGATAAGCTAGTCTCGTCTTGGTCTCGATACTTTGAAGTTGGTATCGTCTCGGCCTCAGTCTCAGAAATCGAGATGAGACCGAATCACAGTGGCTACTAGCCTTACATAAAGAACTTCATATCATCGGGTTCCAGTACTATCATACAGATTCGACACATATAAAAGTAATTCATACGCGGTTCTACCACCGAAATACAGTTGACTTGCAAGGGGTTTCAGAAGTAATTTATCATATCGTCGGTCGTTCAAGAACTATCGCATGCGGATTCGGCACACACAAAACTTATTCACGGGGTTCTACCGCTGAAATACAAAGGACACTAGAGGTAGTTTACCTACTACCTTTACACAAAATAATTCATATTGTCGGGCGTCTAAGAGCCATCGCATACTCATGGAGCTTATGTAATATTTGTCCACATTCCACATGGCCCTCCTAATAATATTACCGTCTATTTTCATTTTTCTCAATATTTTTCTTACATACAAAGTATGTTTTTGAAGGGGAACAAAGAGGATTTTTTTTGTTAGCTAAAGTAAGTACATGAACAGAATATATTAATAAAATATCTCAATGACCTAAGACAGCTTTGACAGTTATGTTAAACGTAGAACTTTTTCCAAAAGAAGAGGTTATGATTTTCACCACACAGATAATGCCACTACCATTTTATGTGATGCATATGGATACAAATCATGTAAGAAATAAGAATAATATTGGCCGTTTTCACCTTTGTGACACTGATATTTTGATGATGAGAAAACACTGGCGAATCTGAACTTAATAGCGCTTGAATGTCGATGTTTTTTTTTGTGTAAGGGCGGCAGGTAAACTACCCCTGAGACCCCTTTCGCATGTTAACTATATTTTGGTGGTAGAATCGCATGTGGATAGGTGTTATGTGCGTCGAATCTGTGTGTGATAGTTTTTGGGCGCCCAATGATATGAACGATTTTATGTAAACGTAGTAGGTAAGCTACCCCTGGAATTACTTGCAAATCAACCGTATTTCGGTGGCAAAACCGCATATAAATAGGAGTTGTCTGTGTCGAGTCTGTATGTGATAGTTCTTGGACATCCGATGATATAAACGATTTTATCTAAGGTAGGCTACCCCTGGAACTCTCTGCAAGTCAGCCGTATTTCGGTGGTAGAACCACATGTGAATTAATCGTCCATGTGTCGAATCTGTATGTAATAATTCTTAGACGCCCGACGATATGAATTTTTTTTGTGTAAGTGTAATAGGTAAACCATCTCTGGGGCACTTTGCAAGTCAACAGTCTTTCAGTGATAACATAGTGTATGAATGTGTATTTTTTGTATCGCATCCGTGTCTGATAACATTTGAACTTAGGTCGATATGATCTTTTTTTATTTTTATAATTCACTAATGTACTACGGTTGCCACTGGACGTTCAGGTATCGAAAAAACTGACTGTAATCTCTTGTAGCTCTGATGATTTTGCCGAAATTTTTTTCATGTCTAAATCGAATTATATGATGTACACGCTCACATGAAATCTTCAATGTCTCAGATATATGTTTTATCCCAATTCGACAATCTGACAAAATCATATCGTGAATTGCATTGATATTTTCAGGGGTGGACACAGAAATCGGTCTTCCAGGTCTTTCGTCATCTTCATCCGAAAATTTACCCCTCTTGAATGAGGCAACCCAATTTTTTACGGTCGCGATTCAATTTTATCGATTTTTACAATGACGGTGGACATGGCTGTTTTGGAAATTTTATCATACAGCAATGCGTTTACTTTTCTTCTCAAATTTTACAGTAACATTTCAACTGAGTTGTTGTTTGTTGCTATGGCAACGAAAATTCGTTGTGACAATTTTAAACTATCTGGGCTAACTATTTATCAAAATATCCTCGTAGTTATCATCGTATTTACGATATTTCCGTTTTTTTGCTACCCCACCACTTGTTGATGCTTGATCACTCTCACTTGAACTGTCGACTTGCTTACTTAATAAAAATCTTTCAATTTTCCTACGAGTTTACGAAAACACAAAGCGACACGCTGAAACAAAGCGAGCACTCCTCTGGTAGCGGGCGTTTTTAAACCGTTTACTTTTCTTCCCAGATGTTTAACTCTGCGATTGTTATTTAGGAACTGAACTGATTCTACGAAGCGGTGCCGTATTTATACTAACCACCCTACTTAGAACTTTCGCGAAACTTCGACAATGTCCGATAGTATGCTATATAGGTCTACTTCAGCTTCGAAGCCGTTTCGAAATGTTCATTCTAGAACGTCCCAGACCGCTATGTCTGCCCACGTTCGCAGGAGTCCCGGCATCCCTGTTCACTCTCTACGGCGCGGCTCACACTTAGAGAACCCCTGGTCTAATACATTTGAATATTTAACAAATATCCTAAACAGATAACACAACATAAGAAAACTCTGAATACGGATCTGTTAGCCGTATAAGATTCACAGCTGTACTTATGAATCTTATGATAAATATGGATATACTGATATAAGTTGATTTGATTTCCTCCAAACTATCCAACTTTCTCCGAATATGAACTAGTTGAACCGAGAAGCATATTCAATTTAAACTCCAGTAAATACGATGTTATTCTTACAAGCCAGAGTGTTTACTTCCCTTACAGACATATTTTATCGATTCTTGAAGGTTATAAGTTGCATTTTAACAAAACTAATAATCCGAAAGGAATTTTACTAGATGTAATATACGAAAATTTAAAACAAGAGATAATTTACAAGTATGGCAATGCAGTGTTTTAGAAAATTAATCGAGAAATTTCAAAAAACTATTTCTCTCCAATAAAAGAAAATCCGAATTGCCGGAAATAGCTGTAAAGATCTTAACGTTGTTGAAACTGAGTAGGTGTGGTAACTTACATTATGGTTTACCTAAAATTTTAAATGAATACGCAATTTTAACGTTTAGTGCACTGTTGAAACACAGTTTCAATTGAATGGGGATGTTAATACCCATTCTTTTTGAATAAGAACTGGAAAATCAGGTTCACAATATTGAAGAAAAAGCAAAATGCCTGAGAAATTCAACGCTTGAACTGAATAAAATTAATTCAATGAAATCCGTTGCTTTACGTGCCTTTTGGTCCAAGAAAACAATTCAAAATCTATGGCGGTGTGTGTTTTAACAAAGGTCTGAAGAATCTGTTATTAAATGTAACTCTTACAATATTTTTACCATGACAAAACCGTAGCCTGTGACTCCACCTAGCAGTTGTGGAATTATGTAAAAAGGAACCAGGTCCAAAGTTATCTTCTCCATGATCAACGCTCCCACGGTTGTGACTGGGTTTACGTGGGCGCCTGAGATATGGCCAAAAATCTAAAATTACAACTCTCTTTAATTATGTTTGCATGAAGTATATCTGCTCATACAATAATCAAATATTGAAACAGTAACAAAAGGAAAAGCAGAATATTAAAGTTTATAAAGATAAATTTGCAAAAGTTTCGTGCTTGAAATTATATTGATTTGGTTTGCAATACTAATGAGAAAGATACCGGGATTAGAGCCCATAAAGTTAAGAAATGAAACTCCATGAACGACTTCAATTTTGCAAATTTATATTAGGATGTAGAAAATACAGATAAGAAACTACAACCTAGATAGGTGCTTAAAAACGGCTGAAAGTATTTGTTAAGTACTAAATCTATGTAAAAGTATAGAAATTATAATAAATAGAACCATAAAGCAAAAAAAAAATTGGCCAACAAAGATCGATGACGGTTATACAAGCAAATTTGGCAGCAACCATATTTGACCTTTCTGATCAAATATATAATTGAATTGTATAGTTTATTTCAAATTATAAGAATATAACTGTAGACTTACAAGGCCTTTAATACTTTTATTGCACCTTCTGTGACGATAATAACCTGGCAATGCATATTGAATCTAGGGGCCGTATTGACTATAACTTACGGCCCTATAAGATAATTGTATGTTTATGTATATATATTTTACAAACAGTATAAATTTACATAGAGAGCAATTCGATGTTACAAGTAATTAAAGAATTTACATATTAAATGAGATTTAAATGTACAAACAGGTAGTTACGCATATCGCAAATCATAATTCGATTTCTATTCAATTCACTTAAATTTTGTCATTACGGTCCTCAGCAGTTTGTTTGCGTATCCAGGTAGTTATTACCGCAGGTGGTGCAAAAACAGCATTTAAGCCGTTCAAAGTTATATTCTTATAATTTGAAATAAACTATATATGTAAATTGGATCAAATCTATAGTAGTTGTAATGGTATTCATAAATTTGTAAGGAGTGTGAGTAGTTATTACGAGGGTAACGTCTTAAGTTTTTACAAACGACCACTAGATGGCGCTATTAAGATTTGACATTACTATTTTCGTATAATTTTATATTTGTTATTGTTGAAGCAGTGACAGCACAGAAATCGGCCCAGTAATTTGTTTACAGTGTACGTTTAAGGAAAGCAAATTTGTGTAAAAATTTCACGTGGAGGTTTTCGTTGGATGATTTTTTACGATTTTAGTAAAGGCTTAAAACAACAATAATGCATCAAATCGCTTCGTTCAACTTTTGATCGTGAAGGTCGACCAAAATCGGTCGTTGTTCCATAAAATATCGATGCTGTGGGCAACATGATTGAAAAGGATCGGCATGTGATTTACCTTGATATAGAAGCATCCTTAGGCATACCAAAGACTACAGTACATTCGATTTTGCGTGAACATTTGGGTGTGAAAAGGGCTCATGTCAATTGATGTAAGGAAATGCTCAAAAAATCCGTATACTACATCGTAACAGGTCACGAAACTTGAATATATTCGTACTAGCCGGAAACTAAGCAGCAATCAAGTATTCGAGTGTTAGCAGATGAAGCGAATCCAATAAAAGTTATTCGTTCGCGATGCATTTCCAAAAAACTGATTGCTTATTTCCTTCATTGTACTAGACAAATCGCAAGCATTGTTTTGGAGGATCGAACAACAGTTAATGCTGAATGGTATACAATTTGTTTGCCAGAAGTCATCGATGAAATCAGGAAAAACAATGGGCAACGTCTCATCACCCTTCATCAAACAATGCCAGCTCTCACACAACACGTGAAACAATTGATTATTTTAAGGAGAAAAACATCGAAGTAACGTCTTATTACCCGTATTCACCTGATTTATCGCTTAACATCTCTTTGTTTCCGAATGTCAGACAAAAAATGCGTGGACGCCTCCAGAAACCGTTGAAACCTTCAAATACCATTTTCAGGCTGGAAACAATGTTTCGAGAATTGATTCGAATGGCGAATATTTTGAAAAACAATAAAATGATTTATACCAACATTTTTTTCTTTCATGGTTCTTGTAAAAACATAAAAGGTATCCCTTGTATATGCTAAATTATGAAGTCATAAATGAGATTTTACATTATATACCCTATCCCGAAAGCAACACATAGAATTCTTTTGATGTTTCAAGAGGCACAAAAACGTCGATTAGTATTTTATTACGACTTCACTCATATATTTTTCAAATGGAGCTTTCCATGTTTCATTAAATACGTTGATAGACCTTTTAATGACAAATTTAACGTTATTTGACTATACATTTCCCTTTTTCTAATACAATTCTTTGAAAGAATTCACAAATACTAAGGTATCGGCACACCTCGCACCATACAAAATGTTTAATTAATTCGGAAAATACGTTTCGGAAATTCATGGATTCCCATTGTCAACCATACGACCGAAATATATCGAATTTCGAAACATATGTTCCAAGTTAATTAAATATTTGGTATGGCCCGGAGTGTGCCGATACATCCGTGTTTGCCATATTATCCCATAATCCTTGCTATCATTATTAACAGAATTCGGTGGAAACCATATTGCATTCTTATGTTACGAGGGTAGTCCCAAAAATGAGGTCTCGAATTTTTTTTAGAATACAAAAATCCGTTTATTATAATAATATATACATCATTTTACAGTTTGAACATTTATCTATTTTTCTACATAATCGCCATTTCGGTCAATGCATTTTTGTAGACGCTGTGACAGTTTTTGTTTGCACATGTCATACCAGCTCACCGCCATGTCCTTGAGAAAGCGTTGAACCTCTTCTTTCACCTCGTCATCGGAGCTGAATCGCGTTCCGGCTAAATGTTCTTTCAACTTAGGGAACAAGTGGTAGTCACTAGGTGCCAAATCCGGACTATAGGGTGGGTGGGTGATGATGTTCCATTTAAACTGTTGCAGAAGAGCGACGGTTTGACGGGCGACGTCTGGGCGAGCGTTATCCTGGAGAATGCCTACGCCCTTGCTCAGCATTCCTCTTCACCGGTTCTGAATTGCCCATCTGAGTTTTTCCAGTGTTTCACAGTACCTGTTAGCGTTTATTGTGGTTCCTGCATGCATAAAGTCGACCAACAATACTCTTCTTCGATCCCAAAACACAGTTGCCGTGACATTACCGGCAGACTGTGTTTGTTTGAATTTTCGCGGCTTGGGCGAAGAGAAAAGCCGCCACTCGCGTGATTGTTGTTTGGTCTCAGGTGTAAAGTGGAACACCCAGGGTGTCGTCACCTGTGACAATCGAGTCTAAAAAGGTTTCCTTTTCACTTACATTGCGGCGAAGAAATTCACGGGATGAATCAACTCGTTGCTGCCGTTGGTCTTCCGTCAGCATTCATGGAACCCGTCTTGCACACACCTTTCGATACTACATGAGACAGCTTTTCCGTTAAAATCCTGTGAAATGTGCCTCGGGAAACCTCAGGAACCAAAATGCAGAGATCATCCAGATTGATCCGCCGATCTTCAAGCATAGTTTGCTCAACCTTTGCGATTGTCTCGTCGAAAATTGACGATCTCCCGCTCCTTTGTTCGTCGTGAATGTTCGTACGACCGGCTGCAAATTCTCTACACCACTTGCGAACGTTTTTGACATCCATGCACGACTCTCCAATCACTTCCGTCAATTGGTGACGAATTTCAATCGGTTGAACACCTTTTGCGCTCAAAAACAGAATAACTGCACGAACTTCGCACTTGGCGGTAGCGATCAACAGGTGCTCCATTCTCAGCGTCCCAGCGAGGCGCGAGCACGCTTATTTGGGAGTGGGGGAAGCAACAATCACAACAGTGTGGCCAACAGCCGCACGAACAGTTTCTCTCCGTCCCCAACGCTTTGAAGACCTTACTTTTAGGACTGCCCTCGACAAACAAAGAATTAAAACTTTTGTTTCCTAATGCATACCCTTAGAACCAGTTCCTCAGTTAGAACAAACCACGTCGTTCCAAAAATAGATCATTCTATACAAATTTAAAGAATAACAGCACAAATCTTTTACCGCATAATGATAATACCTTTTTCTTTGCAAACTAATGAAACACTTTTTGAAGATTTTTTCAAATGATGTACAAGCTAATCGAGACAAGAAAATTTTGGTAAATGAACCCACACAACCATTCAAGAACTTTCCGACTTTTGCCTCACCCTATATAATCACCAAATTAACACCAAAGGTTATTCGTTTACCTAGAATTATTATGTAATGATTCAGTTTGCAAATTAGCGAACCTTATTTAAAAAACATAATCTTTACGCCATAAAATACGACGATTTATTATTATCAATCACAATTGTACTTTAAAAATAGATATCAACAGAAAAATAATCAACATTCAAGCAAAGTAAATTACTTAATTAGATATAATCAATCTATGTAGTTGACAATGGCATTACGACATTCACTTGATTTTTACTGTTTCTTTTTTAATGGCGTTCTATCTTATTGTGTGAATATACAAAAATAAACATTACATACAGTATGTATATGTGCATATGTATATTTGACTTATCTTTATTAACTATTTAACAATTAAGTTGGTAGTTAAATATTTAATCTCCAAACGATGTCAAATATAATTAATTAAGCAAATATTAACATTAATTGATGTTAATGTAAATTGATAACATGGTTTAATCCTAATTACATTTTTCTACACTTACCGAAAATATAAGATCGTGCCATTTTGCCGTCTTTTTATATTTACTAAGCTCATAATCAAGAAAGATTTGTTATGGTTGCTATGATCACTGTCATACAGTCAAGATCAATTAATAGAACTACATTTTCTTTATCAATTCCTAGATTAATAAAATTCGTTGAAATGCATTTCAAGATCTTACTTGTACAAATATAAACCAAAAATATTAGCAGAAAAAATATAAAATAGCTAGTGCCGAGCACTGAATTTACACGGCAGTGTAAAAAGCGCTGCGTTTTAATTGATACAAATAACACTGCGCAGTGTAATATGAAGACGATGAAAGATTGTTGTATAAGTTGGGAATGTAAAACGTAGAGCGATAAGGTAGGTTTGCACAGGCAAATATTTTGCGCAAATTAGCTTGAATCTTCATGTTTGCACAAGCCTATCGCATAAGTGCAGTTGAAATCTGTTCTGTTGAACAGTTTGCATGAAGTTACGTATAAACGATGCTACATGCATATAATAGCTTAGAAACAATGTAAAAACAAGAAAACGTAGTGTGTGAAAAATTTATTGTTTGTTTATATTTATATTATATAACATCATTACATATTTTTGAAATATTATCTAAAATGAAAGAATTTCTCGTTAAATGTATAAATTTGATAAAACATTTCCTCGCTGAAAAATTTTACTACAATAATTGTAAAAATTTGTACTACACTTCATAGGATATATAGTACAATTTGTTGCAACATTCATCACCAAAATGTAACACTAAAATTGTAGTAAAAGTTAGCTACTACTTGAAAGAAAAATAACGAGTGCAACAACGTTTTATCCTGTCGATGTAATACAAAGTAGCATTTTATTACACATTAACCATCCTATACACCACTGCGTGATATTACTGCAACGTTTAGTAAAAAATGAAAAACGTGTAGTCTAAATTATAGAATGTTGTATTTACTCTTACTACAAAATCCATACTACTGCGTCGTGTTAATATTTGCTATCTACAACAAGCATTTCTCTCAGTGCTTGTTCGTGGAAAATAAAAAGCAAAGAGTAGAGCAATCCTAATACGAAATCTCAAGCCTATGAGGTTTTAATAGAAAAATTGTAACAAGCCGACGTTAATATATTGATTCATCGAACTCTGGTTCGTAATGTAATTCCGCGATCAAATTTTTATGAGAAAACTTTTCACCAATACCGGTTTCGACTAACTTTTGGTTTTCTCCAATTCTAGTTTTTTTCTTAATAAGACCAACCCCAGCAACAGCAGGAAGTAATACTTGCTTTTCCATTTTTATGATAATATAAGGAGACACTGTTTCTTCTTAATTAACCACCACCTGACCAGAAAACAAACAATACTGAAGGTGTAAACGCAATATAACAACTCACAAGGAAACTGTTCCAACTCGGAGACATCGATTTGAATGAAACTTAAAGTGAAGACCCTATAGAACTATGAAAAACCCCGTTGTCCGTTTTTGCTAAAAAAAGCCTTCAAGGGGGTAAAACGGGGCACTGAAAATAGGGATGATTTTGTTTTTTTCTAAATTATTCCACAATTGCTGAAGATAAAAAATATTGGTGTGTGCGGATGTATTGCATTATAAGAGCGCTATTGAAGTACCCGCAACATCAGCATTCGGGGTGAGAAAAAGTCACCCCCTTCCCGCCGCCCCGCCACCATAACGGACATTTTTTTTTCTTATCAGGTTTGAAGACCCTATAGAACTATGGAAAATCCCGTTGTCCGTTTCTGCTAAAAAAGTCTTAAAGGAGATAAAACGGGGCACTGAAAATGGAGATGATTTTGGTTTTTTCTAAATTATTCCGCAATTGCTGAAGATAACAAATATTGGTATGTGTGGATGTATTGCGTTTTAAGAGCACGCACAAACATCAGCATTCGGGGTGAGAAAAAGTCACCTCCTTCCCGCCGCCCCATCACCGAAACGGAGAAAATGTTTATTTCTTATCGGGTTTGAAAGCCTTATAAAACTGTTTAGAAGATTATGCCCCGTTTCGACTAAAATACTTTTTAAGGAGGTAAAATGAACTACCAAAAATATATGCAACATTTCTTTTGTCTTTAAATTACAAGATGTATAATACATATAAATATATTCTTGTTTGATATTATTATGTTATGTCAAGTATGTTTGTTTTGTTGGTGGTTGGAGGTTTGTATATTACCAGTTTGTTTACGGTTGTTGTCGATTGCAGGAGATATGTAATTATATTGGGTATAAAATGAACTGTGAAATATTCAGTTTCACTTTCAATCACACGAGTGTAGTTAATTAGTTACAGTAATGTGATTATAAATCCTTTGAATATTATTCATTTACTAAACTTTTCGAAACTATAGTCACTTACATTTAGTATATTATTTTAAATACAGTGAAATTACAAAGTTTATTTGTGTTTTTATTAAATCATGTTTTAACTTATACTTTTAACTAGAACACCTGTATTCTACAGATTATTTATTAAATGCTGTCGATTTTTAGGCGCATTTAAAATGCAATACATCGGTACACACCGATCTTTTTTTGTCTGAAAAACTGAAATTATCCCTATTTTCTGTGCTCCGTCTTACCCCCTTGAAAGGTTTCTTAGCAGAAATGGAAAACGGCGTCTTCTATAGTCCTACAGATACGTTAAACCTGATAAGAAATAAACATTTTCTCCGTTGCGGTCATGGGGCGGCGGGAAGGGGGTAACTTTTTCTCACCCCGAATGCTGATGTTTGTGCGTATTTCAAGCGCTTTTAAAACGCAATACATCCGCACACACCAATACTGTTTATCTTCAGCAATTGTGGAATAATTTAGAAAAAAACAAAATCATCCCTATTTTCAGTGCCCCGTTTTACCCCCTTTAAGGCTTTTTTAGCAGAAACGGACAATGGAGGTTTCCATAGTTCTATAGGGTCTTCACTTTACCCAAGTTTTATTCAAATCGATGTCTCCGGTATTTTCTTGTCAGTTTATTTGCGCAAACATAAAAATTCAAGCCGTTTTGCGCAAATCATTTGAACGCGTATATCACCCTTTAAACGCGTACTCGTCTAGTCCCACCAGTATTAACCAATGCATTACATTTTAGCTTCACCATTTGAAAAATAATATTGTTCCTGGACAACGCTCGACACCCCGCACGAGAAGCACTCATTTAAATAAGGCCTGAAAGTTAATAGCAGCAAGTACAGAGTTTAGTAAATCGGCAACAAAAGGGGCCATTCCAGATTTTTTAACGTACCTCTTTTATGCTAAACATTATTAGTATAATTTCGCTTTCTATATATGCAATTCTAGAAATTGAAACGATCTTTCTAAACTTTCTGACAAACCAAAAAAAAATATATCCTTTAGTCTTATAAGATACCAATTAACTTAGAAAGTAGTCTTTCCTTCAAAATTCATACAAAAAGTGATTCATAATAATAGTAAAAATTTGGGAGCTTACATGAATTGCCATAGTAACAGCCAAACCAGCCGCTAAACTCGAATGCAAAATCGAAAAATCCTCACCAATAATCCATCTACTGGCACCCATGCAAGAAATAAAAACTAGAATAGCTGTGCCGAAGAATTCGGCCGCAGCTATGGCAATTTTCTCTAGCATCTTCCCCATTTTTGGCGTGAATTTCTCGTCTAAAATGTAAACTGTACATTTTATAAATTATTGAGAACTAATACGTTAAACACAGAGGTATACTAATCACGTTAATTTTCACGAAAAACATTGAATCACCAACCTTTTGCTTCCATCTTAATCTCAAAATCTGCTATTCGTTTTAGACCACCAAACTAGACTGCCGTATAAACACTCTTTCACTCAACACCGATTTAGCAAATGACCTGTTCTAGCAACGGTGGTCCCTCTTATCAAGGTTTTCCGAGTCTGCGAAACTGATGAGATATTATAACGGTTAGGAGATACTCCGGGCCTGCTATATTGTTGTCTAGCTGTGATCACGACAAAAGCGCTTTTTATTTTTGAGACGGCGAATTGGGGATTTAGTGGTTTAGACGTCTGGAAGGGTTTGTTGGGAAGATTACCTTATCCAATAGTGCGTATATTGTTATAATATTAACAATTTATATACATTTACGTAAAATAGTTTTCAAGATGGAAATTGTAGGTTTTGCCATTATATTAACTTTTTCTTCATAATGTATGAATACTTTTAATATTTTTTTTCATAAATCAAAGACTAATCGAAACATTTTACAACCAACTTGACTAGATTATAAATTGCAGGAAACTTATCCTGATACATGAAGATAATATTATAAAAATTATTACTTCGTTAATTTAGTATAACAACATTCTGCTGAATATCAAAACAACATTGAGTTGTAATTGTAACTGCCGTTTGATTCTCTTCAAAAAATAGAATGAGACAAGATATGAATCCACGCCACACAGCAACCTTTAAATCACATAATCCTTGCTAAATAACGGTTTACAAAACAAAAACGTGCTTTCGTCATTTCAAAAACGTTGTCTAACCACCGCGAATTCACTTGAATTTATTACTAGGACACGGAAAGCAAAATCGTATCTACTTCGTTTATCAGTATGGCTTTAATATGAAACAATTGCAGCATTCTATATGAATGCATTTTTCGGATTTTGCTAACAATTCGCTAACCCGTAAAACAACGTTTTGCAACTTGATTAGTACTGCATACTATGTTGTACCTAGATGTTCATTTTGGCTAAATCTCCAGTCTAATTTAAAACTTCAGCAGTATTAATATCGTTAACTATTTTAGTTTGTTAAAATTTGTCGATTAATTTTCTAAAGCAATGTAAATAACATCTTAATAACAGCAAATTACTAATGATTGAAAAATTCAATAAATAAACAAATGTCTTTGAAAAGTTATTAATAAAAATGATTACCATGGTAATCAAATACAACCAAATAATAAAAAACCATTGCTTTACGAATAACAATCAAGTAGTATATGATTCACTTTACCTATACAAACCGGCAGTCCTCTAAATGGCAAATCATCTTTGCAATTTAATGTGGCGTTAATAAACTTCATGGGTACAATTAATTAGCATCCTAAGCATGGTTTCTTTCGTAATATGGAATTCATTGGCCAATTTGAACAATTAATGCCGTAAGTTGTTAGTTGTTATTAAAATTAAAAGTAATAGGATGCAACTATCGGAAATTTTATTCTCCTCACGTTGTTACATGCTATTGTTTAGTAAAGTTAATTTCTATAGAAGTTTATATTATTTATAAAATGTCTATATCCTTTTTTTGTGGATAATTCCATAATTTTGAAACTATCTGGATTATGAAAGGTAGAAATGAAAAAGACGGTCCAGATCTCACAAAATTCTGTATTAAAACATTAGGCGACCGGTTTCGTGCAATTTTTTAATACAGAATTTTGTCGGATCTGGGCCGCTTTTTCATTTCTACCTTTCATACTTCATCTCACACAGAGTTACCATGGATTATTTTATCTAGATTATGCATACATTAATGATGTATGAAAAACCTATTGAACACAGTTTTGATATCTTCTTGACCAAAAGACTTCACTCAGAATTCAAACATCATTTACTTTGGGGAATCTTTGTGCAGTTTCTTTAAAAAACATCATCTGGGAAATACAATGTTACCGTGGTTATTTACCATCAAAAACCAGTGTAATCTATTCTCTTTAGCTAAAATATGATTCATCCATTTCATGTAGTAGTCGCTTGTGAATCAAGCGAAAATTGTTGCAACAAGCTGTTGATAGTGTTTATATAACACAAAATAGCAAAATTGTTCCTTAAATATATCCGGAACCACTTTTGCCAGTCATATGTTGGAATACAGTTATACATAATAGCGGCAAAGTGTAGCTGATATTTAAAAGACCTGACACCCAATTATTATTAATATTCTAGAAAATTTAATTTTTAACATTTCATAATTTATATAGAATAATCAGTTGATTGTTTCAAATAATTGGCGCAAATTAGTTGTTTTTTTTACGATGTTGTTAAAAAATTTAGTTTCACGTCTATCTATTTGTAAATATAACATTGACCTTCTTATTTAATCTATGCTTTTTGTATATACGGTGTGATTTTTTGAAGACGAACCACCTGAAATATTTCATAAGCTAAAACGAAAATAAAAATTTCCAAAAACACATCAACCTTTATTGTAAGAGGGACCACGAGCGGTACCGCGCATCGGCGTAGAATCAGTTCGGACCGAGAGGAACGGTAGTATTACTTCGTCTCCGGAGCAGTACGGACATTTTCGCTGCCGGTCAGAAATTTCAGACTTAATATATGAAGGTGCTAAAACTAAATGTGTAATCTGTAAAATCCCGTTAATGTGTTGGTCCAGACAACATTGTCTACGACACGTAAATAGTGAAAAGCATGTCTCAAAAAGAAATTGCGCACGAGACAATGAAAAATTTATATTTAATTTATGCGTTACGTTTATCGCATGTAATATACCGTTTAATTTACTAGAAAAGGAACCATTTATCTGCTTTTGGAATAACTATTCGGAGTGCAAATTACCAAGTCGAACATCGCTACGAAGAATTGTGCCACCTGCGCGCAAACATATTGAACAAAAAATAAAATCGGAGTTGAAAGATCAAAAATTGTGGTTATGTGTCGACGAAACAACAGATGGGAAGAAACATTCTGTTCTTAATGTAATGGCACGCAAATTGGAACTTCATCAATCGGCACCTTCAATTCTATTAGTCTCCAAACGAATACAACAGTGTACTGCCGAAGTAATTTCAAAGTTAGTGTTAAATACATTGGACAAGTTTGAACTTTCAACAAACCAACTCTTGATGTTAGTGAGTGATGGTGCTGCAAACATGTTTTCTGTAGGCCGGTCTCTTAAAAAGCATTCTGCTAATTTGTTACACATTACGTGTAAAATTCATGCTCTCAATCTTGTGGCGGATAGTATCAGAAAATGTTATCCTGAGGTAGACACTTTAATAGCGCATACCAAAGCAGTATTTGTCAAATCACCGAAACGTATTCGCGAATTTCACAGACTGTGCCCCCGTATACCAGAGCCACCAGAACCTATTCTAACTCGTTGGGGAACATGGTTGCAGGCCGCATTTTATTATCATAAATATTTTGACAATATCAAGAACGTGGTTTTACAATTCGATACAAAGGCAGCTGCCGCTATCCAGAAAAGCCAGTCGAAATTTCAAGATAGTCAGGTTAAAATGGATTTAAAAATCATTCACGACAATTACTTCGGGCTAGCAGATGCGGTGCCGTTAGAAGAATCTCTACAAATAGTGCAACATGTTCACGCACAGCTATGCGCGATTGAAGACGCAAAAAATGTTTCTGTTCTAGAAAAATTTGAAAGTGTTTTTGAGAAAAATTCTGATTTTGGCACATTAAGACACATTTGTGAAGGTGCGTCAACAGAATCGTTAAGTTATTTGAAAGATTATTTTACTTACGCAAATATTACGTCACTAGATGTAGAACGTTCGTTCTCTGCATATAAACGCATTTTTTCATCATGCCGTACTAGTTTTGCCGAAACAACAGTTGAAACATATCTAATGTTGCAGATATTTAACAGACATTATTCACTTTGTGATTTCACGGAGGACTCTTAAAATGGTAAGTGTTTGAGCACGTGTTAATTTTTATTTAAAAGATGAGCGAAATTATTTGCGGCAGCAAACATCTCTATTAGCAGAATAACTCTAGTGGAACGCGAGGCCTGGTCGACTCTACGCTACTGCGCGATACCGCTCGTGGCCAGCTTTAGACATCAGTGATGGGCAAGTTAGGGGAAGTGACCACATTTCAGCAGCGACTAAATGCACTCGTGTTTATTCGCCTCACGAGAAGGAGTTCATGTTACCTACCGGTTTCCCCGAGAGTCGACAAAACACGAGCCTGTCTAGTCGCTTTGAAGATTTAGTCATTTCCCCTCTCTTGCCCATCACTGGGGGACCTGCTTTGTCCTATGAATCATGCTTGCACCTACACCCCCCACAAATGCCCCCGCAAGAATTTTAAATGGAATGACCCATCGTGTGGTACCTCAAATGAAAACTTTTCTTCTTATGATTATGTTGGTGCATCACATGTTCTACGAACAATAAATTCGTGAACAGTCAGGTAACCTTTGGGACCATTTAAAATCAGTAGTTTATAAGCCTCAATCAATAGATTTAAATGATTTGCGAACTTTTCAAAAAACACTGCAAAAATTGAAAGCCGGATTTACTATTGACCTCCATCAATGGTGCTCATTTTGAGCAGTTCTTGTGAATATTGTTTTTTTCAGTTTTGTTAGTTTACTCTAATTGTCATGAAAGACTCTTATTGCCAACGCCTATCTAGATATTTAAACACTTATTATTAATTTCGTAATGTTGATCAAATTTTTCAGTTTCTAAATACACGTTTTTTCCAAAAAAAAGATACACTGGCATCTTCTTCGAAGAATAAGCATTCATTTCAGATATCACACGATAGGTCATTCAATTTAGAATTTTGGTGGGGTATTCATGGAGGTTCAGGTGTAAACGTGATTCATAGATCAAAGCATGTTCCCCTTGTAATAAAAGTAGATGTGTTTTTGGTATTTTTTATTTTTGCTTTATTTTGTGAAATATTTTAGTTGGATCGTTTTCTAAAAGATCACACAGTCTATAGAAAAAGGAAAGTAATCGGTCTAACTCTTAATAAAATGACTCACCCTATTAGCTTACATTTTCGCAACGTAGTAAAATAGTTAAGATAAATGTACAAGGTTTTTCATTTCATTTTGACCACTACTTATTTCCGTTACTATTGCAGATACAAAAATATGCTTCAAATAAAAGTTAGAATATTTTACCTCCGAATAATGGCCTTTTTTTGGAGAGCCTTTCACCTCCTGATTCCAAATATATTGTATTATATGAGACTACTTTAAATAATTAGTGGCTTATTTTACTAAATAAAATTAGGAAATATTCTGAATCAAAAAGCAAGAATGTTCTGAAAATGATATGTCAAAATAAAACAATTACTAGATTTTTTGCTAGCTGTCAATCTGTAAATTAACATGGGTTACACTACAGCCGAAAAAGTAGAATATGTATATAGGTAAAAAGTAATAAAAACGAATATGCTACAAAGAGAGGGTATATGGAATTGCAACCGAATCTACACTTCTCCTGCAAATACGTTTGTAAATGTTTACCATCATGTAAGAAACACTAACAATTTTGCACAAAAAATGTCACGTCAGAGTAAATGAATGAATTAGTACGTTACTACATTTTGAAGTTAAAAGTTAAATACTTGCCAGCACGTCTCACTAAATAACTTGTTTCCTAATTTTATTACATAAAATTTGGAAAACAGTTTACTAATTACTGCAAGAGAATTAGATGAAAGCATCTCCACAATCCATGATGATTACAACCCGTATAAAATATTACCTATTCAAGAGCTAACAGAAGTTCAAAAGAGAATAAGATTACAGTTTTGCCAACAAATGATTAGAATTCCAAACAATGACCTTAATATCTTTAATGAAATTATAGGCATATGAACAGATGAGTCAATTTTTGTCACTTCCCGCGTTTGAATACGAGGGTGTATCAAATATAAACGGGACTCGTTTTTTAAAAAATTCTAACTTTATTTAATTAAGCTTACAAATATATTGTTGTGATATTCGTTTATCAAGTTGAAAGTGTGTTGAAGTTGCAGTTTGAACAATGTTAGTTCATCACGAGGCGAAGCAGTGTTGTAGACCTCTTCCCTCAATTTTCCCCTAGTGCGGTATAATTTTATCTTTGTCTTACACAATAAGATGAATGAGTTTTTCGTTAAAAAAAAAAGAGACCAGACAACAACGTGTACAGTGAGACACTAATAAATAAATAAAATTTTGAAACTAAATACATTCATTTGTGATAGGTTTTTGTCCAACTGCTACTGTCTGAAAGAAATATAATTTATCTTGTTTTAAAGTTATATCAAAATTATTATTAATAAATCACTGTCTCTCTTTAAAATTATTGAATCGTTTCATTTTTCTATTAAATAGTTTGATTGCAAAAAGTCAATAAGTGAGATCTCCCACGTTTTACAATAAAAAGTAAACCCTGAGATAATTTAACACAATTTGTTTAATTTAATTTATAAAATACAATTTTTAATTGATATTCAAAAATATCACTACAATATATTATTTTTCTACATATTCTCCCGCCCTGGAAATAAATTTTTCCCATCGAATTGGGAGCTTTTTATTCCATCATCGTAAAAACTCTTTGGACGTTCGTGTAGCCATTGGAGCTCAAACGCTTTCACCGCTTCGTTGTCGTCGAAGCGCTGGCCTCCAAGCGCTTCTTTGAGGGGTCCAAAAAGATGGAAGTCACAAGGTGACAAGTCTGGACTATAGGATGGATGTTCCAGCGTTTCCCATCCTAATGCATCCACTTCTTGCAACGTGTCATTACTGTAAAGCGTGACAAGCGGTTGCACTCGCTGTGTTTACTATACATGCAAGGAATCGAATGGACGTTCACTTGGTTCTTTATGTACAACGGGTGCAACCGTTTGTCATGCTTTAGTCATTAGCTACATGAGGCCTGGCGTTGTCATACAGAAGAATGACACTTCTGGCCGATTGCTTCTTCCTTTTCCTTCGAAATTACAATTTCGCGGCATCCAGTACTTCACAATAATATTGCGCATTAATTGTGTGTCGATCGTGGAGAAAATCAACGTGCAAAGCACCTTGTTTCTACTGGGGCGTGTAGTGGTACACCCAAGTTTCATCACAGGTGACGATGCGATTCAAAAAAGCCTCACCCTATTGCTGGTATCGATTGAAGAGTCGCTGCGAAACCTATCGATGTCGCTTGTAATCCTCCGATAGTAGACGTAGAACTCATCTAGCGGCCACTTTGCGAAATCCCAAGTCATCTGTCACGATCCGTAGGATACTCCCGTAACTGATATTTACTTCCGCAACGATTTCGAAGAGAGTTATGCGCCGATTTTCCTCTATAAGATTTTGGACCGCCTCGATGTTGGCCTCGGTCACACTTGTCCTTGGGCGGCGATCATGGCTCTCGTTCTCGACCTTTTCACGCCCTCCAGAAATTTTTTTGTGCCATGCAAACACACGGGTTCTTGACAGGGTGTTGTCCTCAAATTGTGTCTGTAATCGCCGCAAATTGTCGGTTGGGTTCACCCCCTCTTTACCCAAAAACTTGATGATAATCCGCTGCTCCGCGGAGGCATGCACTTCTTTCTCGCTCATGGTTTCTTTTGATACTAAAGGAACCCGAGAGAGTTGCGGTCGGTTCTCCTCTCTCCCTAACGGTACAGGTTCCAGGTCTAGAAACCCTCCGGAAATTTTAAGAAAATCAGTCCCGTTTATATTTGATACACCCTGGTAGAAAGTCGCTCGAGGAAACGAAAAAATGATAGAAAAAAAAAAGTAATTCAAATAAAAATCCTGGAAGGAAGTTAATACACGTGTAATGTGGAATTTTCCAAAATAAAGTAGTTTAGCCAATTTATAGTTTAAATTAATAGTGGAAACATATTTACTTAATTCTTTCTCATCTACCTTGCGGTGTAAAGGTAGGAAAACATATTACTTGGAAACAATTGTTACACAAGTAGATGACTTACCGAAAAACTTCTTAAGAATTCAATTAGACAACACGCCAGCAAGATGGGAGCACCACCACATAATGTTTCAGCGGTTCAAAAGCATTTAAATAATCAATTTCCGGTTTGGATTGAGAAAATTCATGAATTCATAATTTGAACCAAAGAAATAATGATTGCGTGTCTAATGCTATACAAAACTTAAGAAGACGATATCAGCTGTGCATAGACAACAATGGAGCTTACTTTGAGCAATTCACGGTAAATGTTTGTCAAATATGTTTGTTTTTGCATCCATTTCCTAGTGCTTAGTCACTAGTATACTATTGCTTATGCCATGACGAGCTATGCTTGTGAGATTAAGTGGGAATAATTCCAGTTAATTCTCGAAAAATCTTATCTTAAGAAACAACCTTCACTTCTCCTTTTTTACAAATATTAATAATAGGATACAAATAATTTATGATATTAATAAGCCTGTAGTAATTTATTTTTTAAAAAGTGTGTATGGTTTTGAACGAAAACAAAAATAAATTTCCATATCTACATATGTCAATAAGTTCTGGATACGAACTTTGAGATTCTTATTGTGCGAATTCGAGTAAACACCATAATGTTTATTTTGTTTTCTTTTTATGAAATGGGAAATGTTATATATAATTTTAATTCTGACAATGATCTAATAGATCAAATTCTTCTAAGGACGTAATATATTATTAAAATAAAAAGCTAATCCAGGAATTTAGAAAAAACTTTGTATGTGAATTATATGTATAAGACATTTTTTTTTAGAAAAGAAACACGATGCAGAATGATCAATATTGATAAAAATAATACATTCTAACCGGTAGAAAGCAATAAACAGAGATTTGTTTGGACATTTTAACGTAATAATTGAATAATAAACAGTTTTGCTCACATATGCTGTTTCAAATTGGTTTTGTAAACAAAGTAAAATGTTCAAATAATTTTATTAGTGATCGTGTATTTCCTTCAATAACAGCAGAACATATTTATATTATAGTTCTTGTAAATAAATAAAGTGCGATTCTAATTTCACTTTGAGCTGTTAATCTACAGTTCACTCTTACAATTCACAATGTACAACAAGTTTGACAAACGAAGTCGTATACTACCATAGTTGAATGAAGTAATTGGTGTATACTTAACACTTACTATTACAAAGCTTGATCCAATAAATTGCATCACATTCACAATTTTGATTTAATCAGCTTGAAAAATAAATAAATAATAATGATTTGATGGTATATTATTGTGTTTATTAAATTTTATAATTAATTTTTCGGAAATACTCCCACTTGTTTTGAATTCCTCTTGTTTGAAATATTCATTTAGCAAGACAAGTACTATTTTAATTTCCCTTCTTTTCTAATCTTGTAGGAGCCTTGCGCGGATCCTTCAGTGGACGCAGCTGCTCTAAAAAAGGCTCTGGAACTTGAACTCTCGTTGGATAGCAGGGATATCCGTTCCCACGCCTGGTACCATGGGGCTATCCCACGATCTAGAGCCGAAGAAATTGTTCGAGAAGAAGGAGGCTTCCTAGTACGAGATTGCACCTCCCAACCTGGCAACTACGTCTTGACATGCAGGACAAAATCCCAAGCCCTCCATTTTGTCATCAAAAAGATTATCTTGCAACCGGAAACTGTCTACGAGAGAGTTCAATATCAGTTTGAGGATGATCCATTCGATACGGTTCCTGATTTGATCACATCTTACGTCGGATCTGGAAAACCCATCACAGCGGCCTCTGGTGCGAAGATACAGTTCCCAAAAAATCGGATGTACCCTTTATCCTTTTACGCTTCTAAATACCCCCCTCCCATCCAAACTAGTAACCGTTTGATTTCACCTGCGAGTACACCAAATACCAACGCGCATTTTCGATATAACCCCATGCAGGTTTCTAAATATTCCTCGTCGCCGACAAGACTTAACAAAGAATCTCCACCAAGATTACCATCGAAAAAGCAAAGATCCCAGTCGCTAACACCTTCTGAAGTAAATAGAATCTCGCAGGAAAAGTGTAACAGCGCTGACGGGGTTATACAACCCCTTATGACTAGATCTGCCGGATCAGATACGATAAATTCAAAATTTGCATCCCTACCAAGGAATTCTTGCGCAAAATTAACTATTTCAGCTAGTTCTGTCACATTAGGTCGCAATATAAGATTAGTCAGTGATAGTATAGAAGACGAAAGCAATCTTCCAGAATCTCCACCTCCTAAACCTTCAAGATTGCCGTCAATAATGCGTATGGAGTCCAAGGACGCGGATCATCTCGACAAACAAATCGATGTTGCCTTTATAACGCATGGCTCCCTCCAAAGGGTGACCTCGTACCATGCTTCAGGATCAGATTCTGGTAATGGATCTGGAGATTCTGCTCTGAGCTCGGCTGCCGGAGATCCGCCGTTAGAACAAACCCACCGAAGTTCAGGTGTCATTATTAAGAATCCTAGATATCATTTAACGACTTCCGAATCTACAACGACCCTCAAAAACTTCGACTTTGATTATTTAGCTGCTGAAGAGAAGTTGCTTCAATTACCTTCGCCTAAGATTGACGTATCGTCAAGATTTGACCTGGACAACTTTCACACGATTCTGTTACCTATGGACGAAAACAAACCACTTGACAGCAATACTCTGACTGGGATTAAGTTGACCTTAAAGGAGTCTGGGTCGCGAATCTTGGCCAATCATCTAACACGAGCTGACTTAGATCTGATCTTCGGTTGTAAGGACAATTACACTGCCAAATTCGGCAATGGAATAGAACTTTGTACGTTACCCCACGGTAGCCAGTTTAGGAAAGATCTGCTAGAAAGGTGAGGCGTTTTTTATTTCTAAATGATGCTATCATTGAAATAATGATAAAAATCTGAATCATAATATACTTGACGTTTTTACTGCTACCTAGAATCTTTTCAACTTTTCAGAACCGAATGCCTAAAACTTATGGTAGCTGTAACTATTCTTACTTGTACCGACGAAAATGAAAGAGCAGAAATGTTGAATAAATGGATCGAAGTCGCCATAGATACAAAAACGGCGCTTGGAAATCTATATGGTTTCTGCGGAATCATGTTAGGTCTCTGTATACCTCAGGTATGTCACTTTTAGCCTTAACAAGTCCTCTAAAAATGAAATTTTCATATATATTGATTATAAAGATGGGTTAATATCAAATGACAAAAGCAATTCATAACGTTCCCCTTTTGCTCTAAATATATTAAACTACACTGGTTAACAAAATTTAAACTTTTTCTTGTCCCGCAAATTAGTATATGTGAACTTTGCAGTATTTTTTATGCTCAAATCTTTTCTCAGAAATATTCTATTAGGCAGGGTTTCTAAGTGACAGCGCAATAAATAGTAGAACAACGTGTATAATGTGTTTATTTATAAAACAACTGAAAATGTTTCTAAAATGTACAAATGTATGATTTTCTGCTATATTTAGCGTCAGGAACGTCTCTCATCCGTGTCCAGCAATGGTCTGCCAGCATAGAGGGGCTCCACTTGCCTTGGTAGCCCTTTTCGATGTCCAAAATATCTTGGTGAAATCCTTCCCCATGTTCGTCACTGACGGCCTCAAGATTGTCCGGGAAAAAATTTAAATGTGAGTCTAAAAAAAGAATTTTTAGACTCATATTGCACTCCAATGTTTCATACAAAGTCAAAAGGTCTTTTACAATGTTCTTGTAGTCTACGGATTTGTGATTGCCTAAAAAGTTCTCACAAATATTCTTAAATGACAGCCAGGCGGATTTTTCATTTTTGTTCAGCTCTATATTGAACTTTTCGTCTCGAAACAAGTCCCTGATCTGGTGTCCTACAAATATACCCTCCTTTACTTTAGTATCACTGATTCGGGGGAACTTGTTCCTCAAATACGCGAATCCGCGACCGTTTTTGTCCATTGCTTTGACGAAATTTTTAATAAGTCCTAGTTTTGTATGTAAAGGGGGCAGATAAATTTTCTAAAGATCGACAAGAGGGGAGTTGATGACATTCTTAACTCCTAGAGTCAATGATGTTCGTGTCGGCCACACTTTGTTTACATAATGGTTCTTCTTGTCTCGACTGTCCCACACAGGAAACAACAGTACTTCGTGTAGCCGAGTTGCAATCCAAGTAATAGCGCCACAACCTTTAGATCGACGCAGATATTCCACTTAAATCCATCGTATTTGATTTTTTCTAAAAGAATCTTCATGTTTTCTAATTTATTTCCATTGTGAAGTAAAACGGCTATTAAGCTAGTTTTGGATGAATCAATGAACAAACGTCATTCATCAGTGTGATATCCATGGCCAAGTGCACTCATAACCGAGACAATATCATTGCAGAACACCAGGTCATCTTCAAAGAAGAAGTAATCATTGAATTTGGCATGACGACTACGATAAAACGAAATTTTTGTGTCACTCTGAAGTAGATTCCAGCTCTTCAATCTAGATCCCAAAAGTTCGGCTTGCTTCTTAGACAGGTTTAAATCGCGAACGAGGTCACTAAGGTCTCCTTGACTCAGCAAATGTGGTTCATTTGAAGAACATCCTGATTCAAATATGGGATCCAAATTCATATTTTCTTCTGCTACTTGATGTGCTTTTTCATCACTAGACTCATCACCACCCAAAGTCATGTTTTCTGCAGGTGCTAGTACAGGTAATAATAATTCGTTATGAAGTACTGGTCTCAGTGCAGATGGTAGATTAGGATATACAACAGTGTGTTTAGATGTTGATGTAATACCAGTTATATTTGTCAGGCAGAAGTAGCAGTCCGAAACGTGGTCTTTAGGTTCTCTCCATACCATAGGAACTACAAAAGGCATATGACGTGAACCTTTTGCCCATGCTGCGAGAAGCCGAACACATGTGACACAGCAAATATGGGGGGCTCAACTTTTATCCTGATCGCCTACTTTACAACCAAAATAAAGTTCATAAAATTTTTTAACTAACGGTGTAAACGAACGTTTCTGGGTTTGAAAAGTCAACTCGCCGCAGACGTAGCAAAACGAATTTGGATTATTTTTACAATTTCTCGGTATTTCAGTGGCACTTGGAGTATCAACGCAACACTTTAAACACAACAGCACACTTTCTCAAGGGTTAGAACAAGGCAAATGTGGAGCTGCGATGTTCTCTAGCCGGTCAAAGATCTTATATTGCTCCCGGCCAGCTTGTCGACCTGTTCTGCCTGTTCCGAATGACGCAATATTACTTAGAATTACGCAATATTGTGTAACATTTTATTTCAAATGCCTAAATATCACCGACATATTTATCGGCATTTTATTGTAAAGCACACAGTATATATTGGAACTCAAAAACTGTGGGTGATGCAGTAATTTTGAAAGTAAATTTGAATTCAACGTACAAAAATACATAGGAAACATGCATTTTTATACTTGAGACAAAAACCTCGTTAACCAGTGCTATTGGTTATCGTTAGAGTTTTCTGTGTAATGTAAGCGACTTCAGACACTCTTCACGGTTTTTTTGTGACCATTTCTTTGGTAAATTCTTAATCTAAATAATTTTTATTTAATCTAGTCGAGTACATATGTGTACACATGTACGTGTGCTAATTAAAGTGTACCACAAAACAATTCAATAAAATAAAATGCTACGAGGGCGAATCAAATATTAACCGGATCTTTTTTTAACGCTCCCTAGGTGAAGTGAGTAACGTGACGTGTTGATATATGTTGGATGGGGATGTAAAGTGGAGGGGAGTAAATCGGTTCGGCTCGCCAGAGCAGATTGGTTGTTAGTAGCATCATGTCTGAGCAAGAGGTGCACACGTCTGTTGAGCAACGCATTATTATTAAATTTTTGTCGCGGGAGGGCGTAAAACCTGCCAAAATTTTGCGTCGACTAACTGCACAGTTCGCTGAAAAAACGCTTTCAATGACCCAAGTCTACGACTGGCACAAACAATTTTCCGATGGCCGAGAGTCAGTGCAAAATGAGACCCATGCATGCCGACCGCGGACAAGCACCAGTGAGACGAATATTCTTGCGATCCGTGAGATGCTGCGTACTACTGTCAACAGCTTGATGAAGTAAAACTGGCCTATCGATGAAAAAGGCGAGCCATGCTTATTCGAAGTGCGATTCTACTCCATAACAACGCTCGGCCACACACAGCTGCATTAACCCAAGAAAAATTGGACAAAATTCATTGGGAAACACTGGAACATCCGCCCTACAGTCCCGATCTGTCGCCGTGTGACTACCACATGTTTGGGCCACTCACAGAAGAACTGGGAGGTTATCACTTTGACGACGGCCAAGGTGTAGAAACGTTCGTGCGCAATTGGTTACAGACGCGACCACATTCATTCTTTGATGACGGAATTAAAAAACTTCCGATTCGGTGGGAAACGTGTGAATAAAAGAGGAGATTATATAGAAAAATAAAGTATATTCAAAATTTTATTTACTGTACCAATAAATGTTCTAAAACAAAAGTCGGGTTAATATTTAATTCGCCCTCGTAGCTAAAGCAATAATATTAGAAATGTGGTAATATTTGAATTCAGTTATTTTTGTTTACCCTATGGGGCAAATCGAGACAATGCTTAAGAAATATCCCAAAAATGATATTTGCACTTACTTTAGACAACTTGATATGACAAAAATTAAAACAAAAAGATTTTTGTTTTTTAATTTTTCTTGTTAAAATTATTTTTAAAATGATTAAGTGTATTGAAAATCATATTTAAAGCAACAAAAACATAAATTAAGATTGATAAATGGTACAAAGGTCACAAAAACATAAGTCCTATGCTTATCCCTTACCTTAGGATTGAAATAGAGCATGGAAAAACTTTATGGAAATCACCAAACGTTGCCAGATTTCCATAGAGGTGTTATTTGAGCCAGGTTGATATTACGTATAATTAGTATCCGAAATCGGTGTAAAGCAAAATCCAAAACATTCCGCATAGGTTATTTGTATACGTACGCGAAAAGATTTTATAAAAATCATTATGTTAAACGTACAAAAAATACACAGACTAAAAATATCCTAGTTTGAGCAGTTTTTATCCTTATTAGTATATATATTCAAATACAATTTAATGTTACTGAAGGTTATATACAAACCGCGGAAGGCACACCAGCGGGAAAAAAGCTGCAATAGATAGCAGCTAGTTTCTTCGATGATACCCGAATATCCGGTGATGGCTGTAGTACAGGGACAAATTAGATACATGATATACACATTCATATGTCGTCTTACCACTGAAATACTGCTAATTTGCAAAGAGCCTCAAGGGTGGTTTGTACTAACTTGCAAAAGGTCCCAGGGGTAGCTTATCTACCACCTTCGACCTCGCTGCTGATGATTTTTACCGCAGTAGTAAACGAAACGTACGACTTACGACGTAAGATATTTCCACGGACCACGACTCTAGAGCTCGGAAAAACTTTTATGAAACACCGGCCGTGAAAGCCTACATTTCGTATCCACTATATGGGTAGTGGACGACCGACGATATGAAAGATTTTGTGTAAGGACACATATTCAAATCGTTAGTCGTCCAAGAACTATCACAAACTAGTTCAACACATAATACGCTTTTTCATATGCCGCCCTACCACCGAAATACGATTGACTTGCAAAAGATGCCAAAAGTGGTTTACCTACTACCCTTACACAAAATAATTCATATCGTCAGACGTCCGAGAACCATCACATCCTCATTGGGCATATACACCGTGTCCAAAATTATCGGTGCACTATTGCTATCTCCGTTATTTCTATAACTACATTTCACTCTATTAAAAAAAAAGCCACAAGTTGCTCCCGTGCAAAAACCACGGAGGTCAGACTTTACTTCCCAACGATGTAGAGGGAAGATTAGTTTTCTTTAATTGGTCATTCTATGGTCTGATGAATCTAACTTTTCTAATTCCGGTATGTTCAAAAACGTTTTATCGTCATATTAATCCAATTTTTACAATTCAGGTACGCAACAACAAAAAATCATCATTATTATAGATCCGCGCAATCCACAGCATCGATTTAGTTTAAACGTGTGGTGCGGATTAATGGGCAACAGAATTGTTAGTCCAGTTTTCTATCAGGGTACTTTAACTGCAGACCGCTATGGTGAGTTATTAACAGAAATTCTGGATGATTTAAATTATATGCTAGCAGGATGGGGCACCTCCTCATAATTAAGTTGACACTACCAATTTGCATGATTAAATGAAACATTTAATCAAAAATGGATAGAAACCAATGCGCCCATTTGTTAGCCTGCTTCTAGATTTTCATCTATGAGGTTTTGTGAAGGTTGTGATTTACAAGCAGCTATGTCAAAATGTAATGAAACTCGAAACTAGACAAACGTTAAATAATATTTCTTGTCGAACTATTACAAAAGCCACAAAAAGCGTTATCGTGAGAGCCGAGAAATGCGCTGAACAGCAAGCAACCTCTTTTAACATTTATTAAGTTAGGCAAAATGTTGAATATGTAATATAGAATTAAAATTACTTAATTGTATTTGTTGTTTTTAATGTACGTGAACATGTTATCTTGTTAATATTTCCATGACCTACTTAGAACTAAATGCTAACAACTTTTTTAAGCTGTAGACACATCTCATTTGTATATTTTTAAGTTAAAAATAACTATGTATTTAACATTGTTTGTTCAAAATCTTATGTTCTTTCCAAATACGTGAAAGTATAGAGGATGTTCAATTTAAAACAATACTATCTTTTTGAATATTTTGTACATGTGACATTCAATTATTTTTTGACTTTACCATCGTATTCAGGAGAAAAAATACTACAACTTCCAACCAAACTCGTGGCTTCAGAAATAAGGGAGATAGCAATAGTGCACCGATAACTTTGGACACAATGTACAATATTTATCCATTTTACTAATATGACAGAAATAATACTGACGTTTTTCTAATGGATTTTTGAAACCATTTGTCAATAGTATTTTGTTAATGAAGAAACCCTTTAAGGGATATTACATATAACGGATCTGAACCTGATACGAATGTTATCAGGTTTAATCAGCATTAAAAACTTTGCCTATTTACTGCATATTTAAATTTTGATCGCCCAGTAATATACAATAATAAGCGAATTCTTTGGCTTTGGTTTCCAAAATTTTTTCTGCGAGATCTGATTTAGAAAGCGACTACTTACCGGTAAGAAAATCTGGCAACACTGCGAACGGTATAGTACAGTCTTCGCAGACGCAATTAGCAAATTGAGGAGTGTAAGTGTAATCCTGTGCTTTCCGCTATCTGCATAGTAGAGATGTGAACAGGCCGAGCCGGACCGAATTATTCCGGATACGGGGCGAGTCGAGTTTTTTTTTAATGTGATGGGGGTTCTGTTCGGCCTGTGAAACCGGTTCGACCCGCCAACCCCGTTCGGTCCGACTAAAGCCTGTTTTACGCGACCTGATTTATTGGTCAATTAAGTGAACAAGTTCTTGATCAAGAAATCAGTAGAAATGTGCTGTTTTGCATTCTACAATAAATTGAACAATTTTCGTGAAAACTCGTTTAGTTTCGTTAATAGTTGAACGGGTGAATTATTAAGTAGGAAATCAAAAAAAGTTACATTGTTATATTTATTCCCAGCACGTTCCTAGCTATGACAATTCTAATGTGTATCATCACTAGAATTTGGTAAAAAGGTGGTACCGGCAGTGGCGCACCGCATAAAAGTAGGTACGTAATATACAATATTAGTGAAAAATAATATTGTTACCTTTTCCTATCGTCTTGATGTCCGCTGTGGCAATTGGCAACCACCCTGGTAAGCTGCGTAGAATTGCAACATCAGCAACGCCTTCCATTGTCGATTCATTCAGCCGTCGACGAAGTTGTGAATACGTTGTCGTATACATCGAAAATGATCATTCGACATCCAGTGTTTTGTTTGAATACACGGATGCGTTTAGGAGATTTGATGAACACTTTTTTAGTAGATGCTACTAACTTATCCACCATCGGATACTTCTTTCGAATGGTTTCTGCTACGAGGTGACATGCGTGTATGAGGCATGTTATGTGAAGAAGAGTCGGAAAGCATATTTTCAACATCCTACCAACTCTCAGCATTGTTGTGGCTCTGTCAGTAACGAACATTGTGGCTTGGGTTCCTGTGATACAAAATTCTGTCAACGAATCTTATATTATCTTGACAACGGTTTCTGCATTAGTTTTCTGAATCCTTTTACTGGATAACAACAATGAAGCTGGTGGACCATCACGTTTTAAAGGACGCGATACAACATGAATGACGCTGTGTTTCTGAGCATCGGTTGTTTCATCCACACATAGGCAGATTTTCTTATTTCTCAACTCGTCTTTTATACATTCCTTTACTGTACCTTGCACACGTGGCAAATTTTATCGTAATTGCATAGATGTTGGCAGCTTCCATGAGGGAACGTACTTAGCCCAAAAAAGACGAAAGTGTTCATTAGATACTAGATGTGGGATGTTGCACACACTTGACATAAAAATAAAATCATATGGAATGGAATACTGTTTCTTAAATTCAATACATTACGTTTATTTTTACAATGTTTTCTACATTCAAACCCTATCGCGACTTAGCAATCCGCTATTGCATATTGTGCAATAAATATGCGGACTTCTATATCCTAATCCAGGGAAATGCCTGAGATATTTATTCACATTTGAAGGGAACGTTACACCCTTTGGGCGTCCCATCTGCGCGTACTTATTTGGCGTGCAGCGTGCAACGTACTGTGGCTTTGAACTCTCTCGCGCTACTGTCGAGATCGACTACTGCCATCCGGTACCACCTTTTCAACAAACTCTGATCATCACATAACGCAGAAGGCAATAATTAAGCACCACTTGGTTTTAAAAATTGTGAGATAATAAAAACAGACCTCTACTGAATTGTTCTTTTTTATGCAAATTGTTTAGATTATTTATAAAGTAATAAGTACCCTACCTAATACGAGACTATTATTATTCGAGAAGGAGATGAAGGTAGACGTTTACTGATGAAGCCGCTTTCACTCGTGACGGTATCAATAACACTCTTACTCGTAACTCACATCGGTGGTCCGACGAAAACCAACATACTTTTGTGGAGACACATTTTCAAGAACGTTTCTCTGTAAATGTGTGGTGTGGTATGATAGACAATCAGTTCCTTGGGTCTGTTATCTTACCGCATACTCTTACAGGGCCCCGTTATCTAGACTTTCTTGAAAACGAACTACCAGCATTATTGGAAGATATTCCTTTGGCTACAAGGATGAGTATGTTCGTCCAGTATGACGGGGCCCCTGCTCATTTTAGTCATCTGGTGACACATCATCTAAACCTATTCCCCGGAAGATGGATCGGCAGAAATGGTCCCGTTACTTGGCCACCAAGGTCGCCGGACCTTACCCCTTTAGATTTTTGCCTGTGGGGATGGTTGAAAGGCGAAGTCTACAAAGAAAAAGTAAACACAAGAAACGAATTGATCGTTCAGATTATGAATAGTGCTGCCCTAATAAAAGAACACCAGGACAACCTCAGAAAAGCTACACGTAGTGTTGTCAACAGAATTCGAAAGTGCACTGAAGTCTGAGGTGGAATTTTTGAAAATAAACTTTAACTTAATCATTTGCCTTTGCTTAATACCTTTTGTTTTTTGCCTTTGGCTTTTTTCTGTGAGTGTAGCAGTTTGGGTTACATTCAAACTGCTGTATCTCAGTAACCAATAAAAATTGGACACATATTATATGGAATTTTTTATTCGAATTAATCTACACTATCACCCACTAAAATATTTACCTCTCCTCCTGAAACAGCTTGTATAGTAGTTTTTGTTTGAAAATCGTGGCCATCTAGCTGTATCAGATGTCTCGCATATTGAATATTATAAACTTATTTCAAATAAAAGTGTAATATCTTCGAAAATCCTGGAAATAAGTATCACGTTATTGGTACCATTTTGAAGGTAATTTTACAAGGAAATTGCTAGCAATATAAAACGATTTAGGTTCTATTGAAAAAAAGCGTACGAATTTCGATAAAAGCTGCACGAAATATTTAATATCCTGTATATATTTGCACATTATACCACCTTGAAACATATAAAGTGTTAGCCTCTAAATTGATAGCAAAAAACTAACTCGTGACACTTCAATAGTTTTTAGGCTAGGTCTTAAAACGTCAGAGTCTGCAATTGTTAAAATTTTAACAAAAAATGCAATATATCATTGCAAAGGTAATTTAAGTGGCTATCAGAATGATTAATAAAAAGTATAGCAATCCATTTAAAATAAAAAAGGCGGTTACAAAAATTTGGAACAGCCCGTATATTTACAAATAATTTTACAAAATATGATGTAGTATACTATATACGTACAGAAAATCTCATTCCTCCATATTTGGTAGTCTCCACGCTAAACTCCGCCAACACACTAATCGCGCACTACATGCCTAATGCCTAATAAATACACTACTGCCCATAAGTATTTGGGCACCCTTGGAGTTTAGATTTTTGTATACAAAGAATATATTTAGGATATACATCCCAGCATTATTGAATAGTATGCTCATAATCAGTAAGATTCACTTAAATTCATTGAATAATATCGGTCTATTTACTTCTTTTATCTGTATGAGAGGTAATACCGTGCCCAGGTGGTAGCGACAACAAAGAGCGTATTTCTTGATATTCCAAGAAAAATGTAGCAGTTGGTAATTTTACCATGAATCATGAAGCTATAATAAAGCCATTTGAAGTATTATTTAAAATTACGGTCAGTTATCGTTCCATGTTAGTAGCGGCAACATTTAACGAATAGTCTTTATAATTTCGTTTAAAATTTTAAAACATGCCGGGAAAGAAAGAAATTAGTGTTGAAACGCGTGCTCTGATAGTAGCACAACATAACTTAGGCATAAGCAATCGTCTACTGTTGATTATAATATCAAAAAATATAATGAAAGTGGCAGTTTTCTAAATAAGTGGTAGACCAAAGGTGACAACATGGTGTCCAGCAAGCGAAATAGAAGAAAAACAGCTCCAGAAATCGCCGCAAAAATCAATACTGTATTTCCGAAGCCGATTAGCGTGTCCACAGTTAAACGCCGTCTGCAAAAAGCCAGCCTTCACGGACGAATTGCGATGCGAAAGCCCTTGCTTCGCCAAACTAATAAGAAAAGGAGGTTACAATGGGCACGTGAACATCAAAACTGGATGGTATAAGATTGGAGCAAGGTATTGTGGAGCGACGAATCCAAATTCGTGATTTTCGGTTCGCGAAGACGAATGTTTGTAAGAAGAATTGTAGGTGGACGAATGTTTGTAAGAAGAATTGTAGGTGAACGTGCACTAGAGCGCAGTCTTTACCGTCAAACACGGCGGTGGTTCGGTAATGATTTGGGGTTGTTTTACTGGTACATCCGCAGGTGATCTCGTAAGAATTCAAAGCATAATGAGAAAAGAGCAATACAAACGCGTCTCAGAGGAAAATTCAATAGCCTCTGGTGTAACAATTTTGGGTCAGAATTTTGTATTCCAACAAGACAATCACCCACAACATACTTCAAAATTATGCAAGCAATACTTACAGCAGTTAGAAGGGAAAGGAACACTAACAATCATGAAATGGCCACCCCAAAGCCCGGACTTGAATTCCATCGAGTTATTATGGGAAGAACTCGATCAGGAAGTAAGAAAAACTGCTCCAACTTCAGCAGATGACATGTGGAACAAACTACAGGCAGCATGGGCTCGAATAACTCAGGAAATATTGTTAAAATTAATTGCAAGAATGCGACGCATCATTAAAAGTAAAGCAGGTCACATAGACGAATCTAAAATTTAAGTCAAATAAATAATTTTAATTATTAAAGTTGTATATTTGTGTATACTTAAATACCAAATACATATTTTAATATTTCCATTTAAATTTGAGGTGCCCAAATACTTATGAGCGGTATGTATATACCGCGTTAGTAAGTTCTGTAGTAAAGTAAACCGCTAAAGTATATGGACAGTGTTACAACGTTTGCCCGCTGTGAAAGTATAAGGCGGGGAGCGCGCGAAACGAATCAAGGACGCTCCTAGCACAAGCGGCAACATTATTCGCTATATGTATGGGACTTGCGCCTATAAATGAATCCTTACATACGTTGATATATCGTAATGAGACTATAAAATTATTTAATTACTCAGGGTTAAGGTTTTATAAATTATTTTAGAAGTGTGGGATCTACTTATTTTATTTTGCGTATAGAGATCGAGTGAAAAATTAAACAATTTTTAATGTTAAAGGGTTACAGTTTTCATTGAATTTGAAAAATTATATTTTTTTGACATTTTTGAATTTATAACATTGACCTAGTGCAATCCCTATCTGATAGCTAATGCTAAATATTTATGAATTTATTTGACTTTTTTTTTAATCTAATTGATACAAAATTTTTTTATATATTGCTGAAAATTCCAAGAAGTACTCAATAAAGTAAAATGTGAATCACTGCGAGTAAGGTGTTTGAGATATCGGCCGTTAAAGAAACAACGGCGTTTTGCAAAAATCTTAAATTATCTCAGATACTTATATATAATTAACGTTGAGAAAGTTGACATCACTCACACTGTGAGTGCCAACTCATTTGAATAGATAAGTTTAGATGTTACTGTACATATATACATACATGTATACTCATAAAATGATTCTATAACGACTGACGTTTTAGTAAGTGCAAAGAGTTCATATGATTTTTCTGGCCATATGGCCAGCCATGCATATGGCAAAACATGCTAGAATACTGAAAAATTACAAGAGTTATGATCAAATCTAATGAATTGTTAGGTGTCTATTTTCTATCTCCTATAGTAAAAACTTTTAGTTATTTAATGACAATGGACAGTAAAATGTATACCGGCATGCAAAAAATAAATTAATTGTTTATCCCATTAAATATTTGTCAAAATATACTTTTGACTAGATACTAACATTGCTTTTTCTACTATATTTTTGCAGATCGAGAGATTGGACACGACTTGGCATATTCTTCGGCAAAAATATACGGATTCTGCCTTCAATTTCGAAGCAAAGCTAAGGCCTACATTGAAACACATGAACAGTTGCTCAAATCCCCAAGCTCCCAATACCACCATCCCACATTTGATACCTTTTCTGCTATTAATCGAACGAAATCTCGAAGATTTCATCAATACCGCCAATCAGAGTTCGCTGGTGACGAACTGCCTCGGCCTATGGGAAACGAATACTCAAGACTTCGGCCTGAGCATTCTTCTCGCGCATCTGGACACCGCCAGGAAGTGCCTGAACCTGAACGGCATATACCAAAGAAACGCCGAGATTGTATTGGGCGAAGCCAGAATGGAAGATTTGACATTGGAGATGTTTCGTACAGAATTCCAACTGAAATTCCTTTGGGGTAGCCGAGGTGCTTATGTGCCTGCTCAGGAGAGGTACAGCAAGTTCGAGCAGGTTCTCGACGTTTTAGTTGACAAGTATTGCTGTATACGCGAAGGCATAGAAGTATAATATAAAATAGAATCGAATACAAATATGGAAAAAGCTGGAATCGAATTGAATGGACTGATGTACTTATTTATTTTATTACATATCAAAGATGGCGATGGATAACTTTTCCGAAAAAAATGATCGTTTCAATGCGCAGGGAAACATTTTCGATCTATGACGTCATAAATTCAGCCGATAACCTAAAAAGCCTCTTTGTGGGAAAAAAATCGTTACTAACAAATTTGACCTTAAATGTCGCTCGCATAACAATATGTCGGGAACAAAAGTGTTTGATAATTTATTTCATTTCCAATAGTTTAAAAGTAGTTACCATTATTTGCAACAGGTCAATTGCTATGACAACCGACTTGATCTTTTTTTAACAACAACCTACTTTTTTATTTGTATGTAGAAACAAGGTAAAGGATGGCGGGGGGACACAGATGAACGCCGCAGCACGTTTAAGCCATGTCGGTCCATTACGCTACCCTCTTTGACGGACACACCAAGCCGCACTGCTCAACTGGTTGCATATGCATTCAAATAGACGATCACCTATCTCCTTGCCTGACTCTCCAAGTCGTGCTTGGCCGCCAGATCTGAGTGACGCCCACCTTACTTTGTTTTAAAAATAACTCGCAATCTTCAAAACATAATTAACTGTTACGGAATAGAAGCCAAAAATCCCAATAATTGTACAAGGACTAAAAGTTGAGGTTCTTGCAATATTTATGTCCAACAAATTTTCGATTACGCGCGCTAGATGCTCACTAATATTCCAGTAAAATTAAATGCAAGCGGACATTGATATTTATTATCGCTCCAAAACATGGACAATTGAAATTTGAACACAATGGTCATATAGTTTAGAGATGATGCTGTTGCCCTTGAACACAGAAGTGCAATTATACCTACAATATTAATGCGATATATGTTGCGCGGGTCAGTTATAATTTAGACAAAACAAAAAATTAATTAAACAAGTTAATCTCCGATTTTATCGTACCGTGTAAAACAGCAAAAATCGGTACGATTTCTTGAACAATTAGCATGTAAAGCAGCGTATTTCTATCGATTTCCTGGTCAAGAACTTGTTCAATTAATACGATAAAATTTCAATACAAAACTTTTGATTAATAGTTCCTTCGCCCGTTGGAAGTAAATTATATTTTAAGGTACTATTTGTATAAGAAGGGGAACATTACTTTGTGTATTAAAAAGAGGAACAAAGATAAAAGCGACCTTTTGTAATTACGAAAAGTTGCATCTAATTAGTTGCAAAAGTAACATATCATTTGCATTATTCTTGATAAGTAAGACACTCGGTGATCTAAAAAAAATGTCGTATAAAACTTTATCTAAGTATTTTTTTTATTTCTTTTTAAATGTATATGCTGGAAAATATTTTAAACAATTTGGCAAAAAATTATATACTTTTATACATTGATACAGTACAGTCTTTTGAACGCTTGATAAATGTTAATAAATGATACGGTTAACTTAAACACTGGACGAGTCCATTTTCGAATTGCCCCTTATTAGGCGTGGGCCCCACGTTGGGAAACACTGGTTTAGAGGCATTCTCAAAAGCACGAGTCGCATTATAAAGCTATCGCATTTTTTTAATCTACGATGGAATCGACCATAATGCGATTGATCCCGGATTAAGAAAATTAAAAGATCTTTCGGCATTGCAAATTACATGGTTGAAGCTAATCTTGAATTTATTAAGTAGAATGAACGTCCTAACATCGTTCCGACAATAATGCTGTAATGATATTTAATCCTGCTTTAAAATTAAACATGGCTGTATTCGTGTAGGAAGCATTATCCAGTCTTCCTTTAAATATTTAAAAAATCTGATTTACCTAAATTTACTCTTTCAAACTGGCAGTACGTTTTTCCTTCTAATTGCTTAATAAAATCTGTGTTATTAGTTATTATTATATAACATGTGCGTATGTGACGTCATAGATCCCAAATATGTTCCTATGATGAGGTCCTCGTGGAAAAAGAAACACCAAATTTATATACTATTACGCGAAAAAGCCGCTGCCAACCGTTGAAAAAGTGACGACCTAAAAGAAGAAATAAATAAAAAATTAAGCTTTAACTATATTGTAGTTACGTAGATATATTTAAATATAGTGTAATATAAAAAAGGTGCTTGATATAAAGAAAACTTTCGTTTGAAATTTGAAGTTCGTCGATATAAATTTAAATTGAAAAATTCTTTACATTTATGTTTCTTTATCATGTTTTAACGTTGTACTCTTTTTTTAAGCAGGTATACTACTGATTGTGCCACTTTTACTTATTGTTTCGATTAAAAATAAAAATCCTAACGGCTCTTTTTCCACGATCATTTTTTAATATCATTTGCATCAAAGAGAAAAGCTGGTAGGAAACTTCGTATGCATTAACATGGAATAAATATTCTACACTAATTTAAGAATGGTACTATCATTGTAAATTCAAGAAAAATTTCTTTCAAGTTTTAAATTTAGATAACTTAACTTTAGTTTGGAACGAACTTCAACTTTTAACTGAGCTGTATATAATAACAAACAACGTGTGTAATATTATGTCCAAAAAAGTTTATGTATTGTAATAATCAAAAAAAGAGGAAATTAAAAAGAAACAAGCAAAATATATAAAGATGTTTTTCTTTTTGAAGATTGTTTCAATGAATTTTATAAGACAATACGCTCAAAGACTGCCTGATATTATTTAAACAAACAATAAAAAATAAACGACGAATGCATTGTTATGTGTTCGTGCAATATGGTTTGTAAAATAGTCTTTCTTCAAGATCTTAAGCTTTTCAAATACCAGGAGTGGTAAAAACATTACCTCTTGCACGTCACATTAACTTTTGCTTATTGTTTGATTCTATTTTATGTTTCGAAAAACTGTTTTCTTTTTTATTAGTGTACACTGAAATTGTAACACCACGCTGATTTCTACACTGCCAGAAAGCCTTGTGTTTAAAATTGGTTACGCGGTACACGCAACGAATATTAGCCAAAAGTTACAATAAATTATATAATATTGTTTAAACCAATCGCTCCATGTCTTTTTCTGTATTTATTTTGACGTTCTGATTTTACTGACACCCATACGCTATACCCCTTTAATTTCCACGATTTGTACTAGATCACTAGCATTGCCTTTTTAACCTGCAAATTTAAATTGTCCTTTTTTTGCTTTTTAGGTCACAATTTCTAGCGATATCAATACATTTCTACTTATTTCCTTATGTATTGCCCGCATTTGTATTTAACAAAATGATCTATTTTATCTGTAAGTGTACGACCGAAATTTTTGTTTATGTATAAAAGACGCTGTAAATAGTGTAATTAGAAATAAATTCTAATTGCCATAATCGATGGTGCATTAACAAAAAACTTTATATGTCACAAATCAAATACATATTAACGGGTCTTAATTGTCCTAGGATTTCTGTAGAAAAGCATTTATTATTATTATTATTATTAATTCTTACTATTATTATAAATAATAGAGTTACTTATTGTATATGTAATTCAGAATGTGATCATAATTCCTATAATAATATATATTATACATTAAAATAAATAAATTATATAAATATCTTTGGTGTTTGATTTGACTTTCAAAAATTTTAATCTTACAACAGAAAAACATTCACTAAGAACCCTATGACGAAAATACGCCAATAATGAACGCTAATGTAATAGTGTCGTAAATAATCGATATGACTATTAAGTTACATTATGTACCGATAAACTTTATCAACAGAAGGCATACCTGTTACCTATACATATGTATACAATGAATATAGAAAGAATAGAATAGAGCTGTACGCTTGTATTTATTAAATAAGACCTTCACAATTCGGAACATATCTACCGTATGGACCAAAAAGTACACATCCAATGGAAATCTCTTCTATAATACATCGGGAAATAAAATAAAAATTCCTGAATTCGTTAAAATTACAGCCAGTGATATGTGCAACCATATTTCTTATTTAGCAGAAATAGGCGAAATGTTAGAATGTCCGTAAGAATATTTTTATTTGTAAAAATATTGAATAGTGAGTATTATTGCAACTAAATGTTATTTGGAATCTCATTTTGTGTACAAATATCAATTTTCAAATAATCGAGTTCTTTTATATGAGACAAGGGGCGGTTAGCAACAAAGTCGTGCAATTTAAGATATTAGTGTAGTAAAATTCATAACCATAACATACGTAGTTAAAGATTTCAAGGCAACGTTATTTTACTTGAAAAAAAAATTTTCGCGCGCGTCATAATATTTTCAGTAAATTGCAAAATATTTCTAACAATTACAAATTATTTATCGATTATTACCAGCAACAATGTTTTCTAGCGAAATTTAATTTACAAACTACTAACGCGTCAGTTATATTAAATTTTTTTTAATTCAGTGGATGATTTAAGTTGGTAACTCCAACAATAAAAGCTTTGCTCGCTCGGCCTACACTAACTACTCCGGGTGACCAGTGTAAAAATATACGTTCGTTGGGCCTGCGTGCTATACACAACCATACACCTACTTGCACTGGCCACCCCAGTGACGTCATTTCACACTACACCGAGTAAAAAGTGCACCCCGAGCGAACAAACCTAAAGATAATATTTGCATGCATTGCGAAATTGGCGAATTAGTCTACCAATGATGTCTACTATTAACAGAACTACCAACTTGAATCGTCATTTTCAATTTAAAAAATGTTTACTAATTGTAAGTTGAAAAAAAATCTTTTTTAATAGCGTTTTCTTTGAAAATTGATATGTATACACAATATTAATCGATATTTTTAGAAATGAGGGTAGGCACTTTGCTTGTACGAATGTTTTCAAATTTCACATACGTCTGCTAAACCGCAAGTATAATTTCACATATGACTATGGAAAATTCAGTTTCAAAGAATGCAGAAGCTTTTATTTTAGTGACAATTTCTTTAAATATTAACAATAAAAAAGTTTTCCGTTTGATGCGTACTTTTTGATTTACGTGGTATATTGCAATGCATTAATAATATAGGTTTGTTTCTGCAGCGATTTAAAATCGTTTGAAATCGTTAGAACATGCACATTACAAAAATAGTGTTCGTGCAGTTAAAACGCCAAACTCTGACTACTAGTTTGACGTAATTTGGCGTTCGTGCAGATCTCCAAATTGATTTCTAATCGTTTGCTGTCAGTTGCTCCAGTTTGAAGATTATCGTTCAGTGATCCATCAGACACATGTGCATTGTTATAATAGGTTTATTTCTGCAGCTGATTTGTGATAGTTTGATCAGAGGTTAATTTGGATTAATCTACGCATGCGCGAAGTAAAACTGATTTAACAATTTAACGAACGTTTTCTTTACATTTATCAGGCCATGTATAAGTTACAAGCGTATTTAATAGACTTAAGAGAGAAAATACACTCAAATATGATGAAAACAATAGATTTATCTTACATTCAAATATTACAATAAGAGGTAAGCGAAAACAGAAATAAACGCGAAGTGTCTAGACAGAATTACAAATTTATTGCAAGCTTAAAGGAACTGTTAATTCCTAACAAAACCACTGACATGAATAAAACACGCGTGAAGTGTGAACATATTATACAAAAAAAACCTATCATACAACTTTTCACATCACAATATATCAATGCGCATGCGTCTGATGGACGATAATCTTCAAACTGGAGCAACTATCAGCAAACGGTTAGAAATTAATTTGGAGATCTGCACGAACGCCAAACTACGTCAAACTAATAGAGTTTGGCGTTTTAACTGCACGAACAATATTTTTGTAATGCGCATGCCCCTGACGATTTCCAATGATTTTAAATCGTTGCAGAAACAAACCTATTGTGAAGTGAAAAGTTGTGTTATAGGCTTTTTTGTATGTGTTCACACTTCACGCCTGTTTTATTCGTGTCTGTGGTTTTGTTAGGAATTAACAGTTCCTTTAAGGTTGTAATTCTGTCTAAACATTTCGTGTTTATTTCTGTTTTCGCTTACCTCTTAAGTCTATTAAATACGCTTGTAACTTATATATCGCCTAATAATTGTAAAAAAAGCGTTCGTGCAGTTAAATTGTTAAATCAGTTTCAAATCAGTTTTAGTTTGCGCATGCGTAGGTTAATCCAAATTAATCTCTGATCAAACTACCACAAATCGGCTGCAGAAACAAACTTTATAAATTTTACTTTAAGATTACTCTCTGTGGTAATTCATTGATTTTCCAATACAAAACATCTAAAAAATTATTTTGTATCAATATTTTCATATACATTTTCACATGAACACAATCCTTTCACATAGGAAATAGAACAATACATTATAGTTATGTTATAAGTAGAACCCAAATATTTTGACTATATTGACAGTTTCACCGATACCAGTCGAGACCCTAAATTAGAGGACTATTCTGTGATTACACCATACAATACACGCAGTACAAAGTCTTTACAAAGTATGGCCAACTTAATTCTACGATTTAGTCTAATTTACTAAAATCGAGAAAAAGAATAATTTGCGAGGTAAAATAATCGCTGGATACACGTATGTATTATTAAATTCAATTTTTATACAAATCAAGTCTGATTTATGGCAAATTTCCAAGGTCGAGTTTGGTTTGAATTGTTATTGCTTTCTGTTTTAAATGGGCCGCCGTTAAGCTAAATCCTATTGGTGCGTTCCTACCTGCATATCGCGAGATGTAAACGCTTCTATTTCTTCTCAGTCAGCAAATGGCGTCTGGGTGGAAGTGTACGTAAATTTTCTACGTAAATCATGAATGAAATGCATCGTCGTGTCTAAACGTTGTGTAAAACGCATAAAAAGAAAGCATGAACGCCGCCAATTCCATAAATGAATAAAGTATGTGCGTGCCGCTCGCTTACGAATAATGTTTTACCTAGCGTAAATCAATCAAACAGTTATTTACAAACAATACGATATAAACAATGAACGAAGAAGTGGATTTAAAAGTTTCCGAGGAGAGATCGATGTGGCCGCCCATGGATAACGTAAACTTAAGTCCTTTGGTACCACAACATGGCAATATGACGATGTCCCCGACACCACAGGGGGTGCCAGTGGTAAACCCTAGTAATTTCGCCGAGTACGAGCTCCCCTATGAATTATCGCAGCAAGGTTGGAAAAAATTCTGGTCTAAACGCGAGAATAGACCTTATTTTTGGAATAAACTCACTGGAGAAAGTTTATGGGAAATGCCACTTATTAAACCACAATTTGATCCGATAACTGATCCGCTTGGAATCTGTGCGACTGCCCCTCCAGCTATTCCAATACAAAGTCCGTTACCAGTGGCTAAACGAAGACCGTCTGAGGAATTAGTTGGTCCACAAGCTAAGAAATTTGTATTAGCTGGCCCATGGGATCTTGATGTTCAAACAAATGTTATTATAATAGAGCGACCCCCTTGTAATTACATGCATTCTCACCCAGAAGTCGAGATGTACAGGTGTAGCTTGTTATCAAAATTAAGACAGTGCTATCAGGAGCTATGTCACTCGAGACAGTCAATTGATGCTCCTAAAGATTCTTTTAATCGATGGTTAATGGAACGTAAAGTCCTCGATACAGGTAGTTGTCATGGATTAATCAGAGATTTATGAGAAAGTATGAATTATATTATGACGGTGACTTCCTAACAAGTTATTTTAATTCTTTTTATAATTAAAATTTTGTTATATAATTATTTTTTTGTTATTTTATTAATAATATGTCTTATTTAATTATCTATCATTTGTTTTAATTTAACTTCGCGTTGAAATTTATCTTTTACGCAATACTAATCTAGTAATCTATGCTTAGTAACAAATGATTGCTGCAATTACAATGCTACCACCATTAATATACAGTTCAGCACTAATACAGTGCTAATTAGATCGTGTATTATATTCACATTAAAATTGTTTTCTTTCTGAATAGAATTACACGACTGCGTTTATTTAAAGACAATCTTTTCTTAATCAATTTAAAGGTATCTCGAAGGTTATGGCGTTATTGCGCAAGTTCTGTGGGCTTTGTCGGTAAAGCAGATAGCTATTTTTTTAAAATATAAGTGGCATATGAGAAGCTAAAAAATAATATAGTGTTGTAGCATGATAAAAAAAAGTAATATAATTTTTGTTATTCAATGAAATTTAAAGGTACCCTAGATTCTATGCCCTTTAAATATATGCAGATATAAACTGATTAGAGGAAAGTAGATACAAGAGCATTCAAAAGTTAAAACACCGTTGGTTTATTTTGCCGGTTTTTTTTTGTTTGAAAAACATCCAATGAAGAGAACTCATTTTCTTAGGGGTATTCAAAAGTTGTTGGTTGCAGAAATATCTACATATTGGCTCAAGAAAAAACAATTCTAAATTAGACATTTGGAACTGAAACTATTAAGATCGCCCAAAAAGGCATACATTTTTTTCAAGAAATGCAATTTCCTTCAATCCATGTCATTCTATGCATCTAAAATATAGAAAAACATTATCCGCAGGTTGTGATCCGTTGTTACCGAGCAATTGTTATCCGGATATCTCGATGTCCATGTACAAAGAGATAATGAACGATATACCTATCAAATTAGTGCGACCGAAGTTTACCGGAGACGCCCGAAAGCAATTAAGTAGGTACGCCGAGGCAGCGAAGAAAATTATGGAATCCCGAAACGCAGAGGCGGAAAGCCGGAAGGTGGTCAAGTGGAACGTGGACGAAACGTTTCAATGGTTAAGGAGGACAGTCGGAGCAACTTACGACGATTTCCAAGATAGGCTTGCGCATCTCAAACAGCAATGCCAACCTCATCTGATGGAAACGGTCAGTTCTAGTTTAACAATTTTTTATTCTATCTTTAGACGCGCGTCATTTATTTTCAATAATCAGTTTAAATGCCGTATACAAATATATATTTTTTTGCTTAAATTTATTAATTTGATTTAAGCAAAATACAAATTTAGTTCGACGTTTCATCAACATTTAGCAACTAACAATTAATGTAAAATGGTGCTTGTTGTTGTATGTAAAGATTTTAAAGATAATACGTTGAATAGGTTAAATCATCTGTGGAAGGAATCTGTTTGAAAATCTACAATCTGTCAGTCGAATATGCGCGAAAAGTTAGAGAAAAATCCAGTCTTATCCTCAAAGAACACGGTCTCGAACTGCCACCTGCCTTGCCAAACAACAGTACCCGAAAAGTATGGTGCTATCCCATTCAGTTTCAAATCGGTTGCCCTAGATTACCAGTGATAGAATATCTTCCAGACAGAGACCAAGCTCTGCTAAGATTTCAAGGCGATACACTTGCTATAAACGCCACCCACTTACAGAAATTGGTAAGAAAAACAATATTTGTAACATATAACTAAAGCGTGACAAACGATTGTACCCGCTGTGTTTACTATGTACATACAAGGAATCGAGTGGACGTTCGGTTATTATCGGTTGATCGGTATGCGTGTACCGATCAACCGATAATAACCGAACGTCCACTCGATTCCTTGTATGTACAGCGGTTGCAACCGTTTGTCACGCTTTACATATAACTCTTTCATTTTAGCAGTTGACCTTCGTCATTGATAATTATGACGTTTTCTAACGCCCTTGTGAAATAAAAATGGATAAAAACGTTGATTTATTATATTTGACAATTGCTATGCTCAATAGGGAGTTTTCGGGCAACACACGTTAATTTAGCTACCTATACGTTAAAGTTTCAAATTGTTATTTTGCCTTTGTTTAGAAATTAGTGTACCGCGTTTGTAAGTTCCGTAGTAAAGTGAACCGCTAAAGTATATGAACAGTGTTACAACGTTTGCCCTCTATGAAAGTATAAGGTGGGGGAGCGCGCGAAGCGAACAACATTATTCGATATATGCATGGGACTTGCGACTATAAATGAATCCTTACGTACCCTAGTGTATTGACCACACGAAAAGTATTTTCGCTACGTATATGTTATCGAGAAGCAGGTTATTTATTGTAAATTGCCGGAAAACTCCCTATTATAATTTAAACAAAATGACAAGTCACAGATTACCATAGCAACATAAACATGTAACTTTTTATATTAAATATTACTAACTTAATTGTTTTGGAGTAATATTTGATTTTTTCAACAAGAAAATAATTGGTATGATAATTTTAATGACAGATGCCAACTGCTAAATGTTAAATTGAAAGTATAGAACTCTGAACACTACTGATCTGAATGTCCTTTTATGTTAATTTCAGGAACATTTATATAGGCACAGTTGCTTTGACGACAGGAAGTTTGAGTTCTTCATACCGAGGGTATGGGTGTTGCTCAAACGTTACGCCACGTTTTTGGGCGTAAATCCGTCATCTAGCAATGCCACCATTGATGTTCATGACACTCAGACATCTTTACCAGTTACCGTATTTGAGTGTTTGCATCGGATGTTTGGAGTGACGTTTGAATGCTTCGCATCACCTTTGAACTGTTATTTTAGGCAGTATTGTTCAGCATTTGCTGATTGTGATTCTTATTTTGGCAGCCGAGGGTGAGTAAATTAAATTTTCTAATAGGTGAAGTCCAATTTATGATAAAAAAGATCTGGGGGAAATCTGGGATTCACAATATAATTTTATTTGTCACTATTTATACAACATTTGTATTGATTTGTACTGCGCGCAGCGGTAGTAGGATGTCTATATATCGCTTAAAAATCGACACCATTACACATCTCACTTTAAAGGGTGGCAGATTCATTCAAAAAAAGAAAGCCTAAATATATATTCAATACCACTATAGAGTTCTGCGAGACTTCAAGAGTGGGACTCTGTGCTCAGTGCGGATTCTATTTATCGCTTGATCTCTACATCAGTTGCACTTTGTGCAACAATAGTCGACATGTCGTTTCGAAATCTACAACGGCACACATCCCGCTTTGAAGGATGGTAGACCAATTAGAAAGAAAGCTTCACAGGCAAGCACGTTCAATGACAGATTAGTCAAACGTAAATTGGGTGGTAAGAAGAAATCTACAACTAACATAATTTTATTTGATTGGCTCTGACTCGATGGTATTTCTATTGCTATATCCGCTAGAGAACTTGCGCGGTTTTCAATTTGTGCATTAAAAACAAAGAATTTTGATATATGATAAATTGATATTAACATTCTACTTCCATCATAAAAATTGAAAAACAAATCAATCATTTCAAACGTAAGTGAAACGCGCGCGCTTTTGATTAGCCTTTTTGTGACGTCACCTGGCCAAAATAATCAAACACTTAATTATTTGACGTTGGTAGAAGTGTATTTGTATTGTCATTTTTGATAATGAAAACTAATTTGCATATCCCGGTCGAGACGGTCGTTTTTTAATTACGGATAAAAATCGAAGTATGCCTTCTTCTCCGATAAGGAAGTAAAATCGTAAGCCCTGTGTCAATACGATGTTTGGCACGTTAAAAATCCCTACCAAAGGTTGGAACACCTGGATTCGGAAAAATTCTAGTGGGGTCGGCTAATGATCGTAGTAATCGATGACTAGAAGTGCGAGGTGTATTCCGTTACCCGACGCTTCGCCCAATACAACAACAACAATATAAAATGTATGACGTTTTGTGTCTTTAACGCAACAGTAATTTTACATACACTTTACAAAGCTCAGATTAGTAAAATATATACTTGATATATTGTATCATTATAGATATGGTAATTAAATGGAATCGTAATGCTGAAACCGCTGTCATTTAGTGCCGAGGTATCGTTTGAAAGGAAAAAAGAGCTAAATCTCATTTTATATCTAAATCATATTTGTAAGAGAAACATACCTATAACAAACGAAATTAAGCAATCCACTTTGATATTTGCGGCTAAAGGAAAGCGGCCTGTCGGCGACCGGATAACATCGCTGGTGCGTTTAAAATCACGTGATTAAAATTTGAATTTTAAAGATTTTCAAATCCGTTTCTCTTAAAATAGCGAAATTTGAATGAACACTCTTAGAAAATCATCTATCTTTATTCCTCAGTTGGTCATTACATACAACTTCTAAAGCAGATAAAATTTCATCCAATTTCGCTATTCTATTTCTTTTAAAGTAATGAGAATCATCCGTTAAGCTACATTCACAACTTTCAACTTATACCTACGGTTAAACAAGCTAATTAACGCAGTAATTTACGTTTTTTTATCATTCACAGCACGCACTAATTTCAATTAATCTGTGCTTTTCGTGGCGTCCTCTATTAACTATATTGATCATTATAATTAATTCGATAATATAGAGTGGCTATACTATCGACCGGATTAAGAAGCACCAATGAAACCGATTGATATATTCAAACTGTTCAAATATAAACCTAATCTAATCCACCTAATGTCTATCATTATCGTTACATAGTACGTTTCAACATGGTTTTAACATAACCCAAAAATAATACTGTCAAACATAACCTCGTTGCTGAACCCCATTAATGCTATTCCAAAACAACGCATGCGTAAACTCTACGTATACGTACTAATTGAACATAGTTTGGAGTGGTTTGGAGTTTACAAACTTCGCCGCTTCTGTCAAATTAAGATTATTAATTTCAAACATTGTGAATGGGCGCATTTAAACACCTCTGTTATACTTTAAACACTAATTGTAACTCTAATTATAGCTACTAATTTTGTGGTTGTGAATGCAGCTTTAGAGTTACTAAGTTGACACACTCCTGTACATATTCTTGTTCGGCGCAGCCGCACTGTGTACTTTATTGTTGTCAAATATGTAACAATAACCTAGTTCGTGTTCAACTACAAATAGTATTTAAGGTTAAAGTATCGGCCCATTATTTATTAAAACCACTGTAATTCTACAGCTTATGGGCCCAGACGGGTTCATATAGTCGAAAATTTTGACGCGTTTTTTGTAGTTTGGTGTTCGATCGGATTTATAAAATCAACGATTAAACATGAAAACCGTGTAAACGAACTGAACATTTAGCATAATGGCCAACCGCGATGATCTAATCGAGAAATTAACGGACAATGAGAACTTTCATACACAGTAGTTCGCGATGCAAAATGTGTTAAATGGACGGGAAAACTGTATTTTACCGGTGACAGATGCGAATTATGAGAAAGATGTTGTAAAGTTAAGAAAGTCGAAAGCAAAATTAGTTTTGTGTATTAATTGTTACTAATGAATGAATACACAAGACTAATTTGGTCTCAACTTTTTACCACTCTTATCCATATGGTGCTAATACTGATAATGGTGCTTCTAGTTTTACTGTTCCGTAGCCAAGACTGCTTAAAAGGGTGAGTATTTCACTACTTTTCACATATTATTATTATGTATTAGTTCTGTTATTTTTTCTATGTTCTTACTATTGTTTTTGTGTACTAGGCAGGTACGGCTATGGCACGGCTCCCTGTTACCGGGCTCTACTTATGAGTAGTCTGGGCAAACAGCGGTAACAGTCAGTGTAGTAGATATGTGGTGTGGAGTCGGCGATTATTTATTTCACGCGTTCACAGCGTCAGTACTAAATCGATGCTGTATGCGAGTAGTTCTGTGTATATGTAGGCTGTCGTAACTTATTTCGTAATTGTACGCTTATGTTTGCTTTAAAAATGTCGCAGTTAGGCACGTCGCGAAAAGGACCAATAGCAGACACAGTTAAAAACTTTATAGTGGACATGCCGGACTTAATGTTTGATGGCGCTAAAATTCAATGTCTAGTTTGTAAAATCCCTTTAATGTGTTGGTCCAGAAGCCATTGTCAACGTCACATCGAAAGCACACAGCATTCTTCTGCAAAAAGTGGCATACGAGACCAAGAAAAATTTACATTTGATTTATGTGTTACTCTTATTTTATGTAATCTATCGTTTCGTTTACTAGACAAAGAAGCATTTGTCTCCTTCTGGAATAAATATGCGGACTGTAAATTACCTAGTCGGACATCGATACGAAATGTAGTGCCATTTGCTCGTGAACATATAGAAAAAAGAATGAAAACGGAATTGAAAGATAAAAAACTATGGTTGTGTGTGGACGAAACAACAGATCGTCAAAAACATTCTGTGGTTAATGTAATGGTACGTACAATGGAACCACATCGACCGTCATCCTCCTTATTTGCTTCCAAAAGAGTTATAAATTGTACTGCCGATGAGATTTTAAATGTGGTGTTGAACTCATTGAACAAATTTGAAGTTCCAACTAAGCAACTTTTAATGTTTATGAGTGATGGTGCCGCAAACATGCGTTCTTTGGGCCGATCTCTTATAGAACACAGTGGTAACTTCTTACATATAACGTGTAAAATCCATACTCTAAATCTTGCGGCACAAACGATTCCTACATGTTTTCCACTAGTAAATGCATTGATTGCTAGTACAAAGGCAGTGTTTCTAAAGTACCCGAAACGTACCCGACTATTTCACAAACTGTGTCCTGATTTACCTGAACCACCACAGCCGATTGTTACACGTTGGGGAACATGGTTGCAGGCTGCGTTTTACTACAACAAATATTTTGATCAAGTAAAGAAGGTAGTTTTAAAATTCAGTCCGACAGAAGCTGCAGCAATCAAGAAAAGCCAGGAAATATTTCAAAATAGTCAGGTTAAAAGAGATTTACAAACTAGTCACAACAATTATTTCGAACTAGCGGAGGGAATAGAAAAATTACAAAATGTTTCGATGTCGCTATGCGATGTTCTGTTCAAATTGTGAATGATGTTCACACACAGTTATGCGCTGTAGGAGGCGAAATAAATTGGTGTGTAATACGAAAATTTGAAAGTGTTTTAGAGAAAGACTCCGATTTTCTTATATTAAGACAAATTTGTGAAGGTGCGTGTGAAGATGCATTAAGTTGTTTCAAAGATTATTTTAAATATGCAAATATAACATCACTAGATGTCGAATGGTCGTTTTCGGCATTAAAAAACATTTATTCCGCACGCCGTACTCACTTTACTGAAACAGCTGTGGAAACATATCTAATGATTCAAATATTTAACAGATGTTACCTAGTTTGTGATTTCACGGAATACTTTTAAATGGTAAGTGTTTCAGCACGTGTTATAATTTATTTCTTACCTTCTATTTTATGTGTAAACTTTTATGCGCTCGCCACGCCTCTGGCTGTTACTGCATATTTGCCCAGGTTATTCATTAGTCTGTGTCCACGTTGAGAGTGAAAATGGGGCGACTGGTATATGGAAACGGTTAAATATATCAAGACAGTGCTTTGATGCGTAAAATCGGACTTCTTCGAAAGCTGACATCGACTAAACTGGAAAATTGTACGTCTATGAGAGGCGCCAAAATATGTGTCCACGTCCACTGCCAGAGTTGCAATTCTATTAAGTTCTATGAACTAAACACTCGAACGGTAGTGCGTTTCTAGTACCAACTACTCAATGTTACCAACTTACATACATGAATTACTCTACCTAGTACTTTCAAAAGTTCTGGTACACGGATTTTTCATGATAGAATTAAAACGACAAAAGATCTATATATAATTTTTTATAGAATTTTTTTATTATTATATTACGAAAGATTATTCAAAATGACCATCTGCCTTCCAGCACAACCGAAGTCTGTTCGGCCACTCGTCAATCGTAGTACACACCGCATCCATGGGGAAATTTTTCACTGCATGGACAAGCGCACGCTTTAGTGATTCCAAATTTGCATGACGAGAAGTGCAAGTCATATCCTCTAAAACGGACCACAACTTGTAGTAGAAGGAATTTAGATCTGGGCTACCAGATGGCCATTGATCCGTCGAAATAAAGTTTGGTAAATTGTCTTTAAACCATGTTTGTGTTGTTCTTACTTTGTTGTGAGCTGGGGCGGAATCCTGTTGGAACGTCAACGGCTGGTTTCCGAACAGTGTATTGTTGAATGGCTTCACAACTTTCTCTAAAACGTCGGATTGGTACACTTTCGCCAAAGTTTTCACTCCTTTTTCACAAAAATGGAGGTCGGTGACGCCGCCATAGGTGACTCCCCACCAGACCATTACAACGGCTGGATGATGACCTTTTTGAACTCTCGGAACAAGCTCTGACGCTTGCCGTGATGACTGTGCATACACCCTATCGTTTTGTTTATTGAACGATTCTTCTACAATAAAAATTTTCTCATCGGTAAAAAGAATTCTTCTGTGACCGTGTTTCGTGTACTGGTGAAGCAACGCTTTGGATTTTTGCCTGCGTTTCTGTTTTAGTGCCTCTGTAAGCAGATGTCCGGTGTGTCTCTTGAAGATGTAGGATATGTGGTTAAGAATGATTGGGACAAGATAGGGACGTGGAATATAAGAGGATTGAAAGCTAAGGAAGAGGAGTTAACGACAGAATTTGTTGGTTCATATTAGATTACTGCTTCTTACAGAAACAAAAATGAAAGGTGAGGGAATGAAAATAATGGAAGAAGGCATGGATTATTTTATAGTGGAGTAGATGAGAAAGCAAGGGGAAAGAGGGAGTAGCCTGCCTGGTACATAATGAATGGATGGAGAATGTGAATAATGAAAATGCAGTTTAAGGTAGAAGGAAAACAAAATGTAACTATACTTGGTATGCGTACGGACCCAATGAATCGGACAGTAAAGATGATAAAAAGGAATTTTGGAGAGTCGTGCAGGAGCAAATGGAAAATAAGCAAGGAATATTGATAATAGGAGGCGACCTAAGCGGCCGTGTGGGAAACGATGAAATATCTTCTAAGGGGTGTGTAGGTAAATTCGGGGAAACGATATTGAACACGAATGGGGAGAGAATAGTGGACTTTTGTATGGTGAACGATTCGTTTGTGACTAATACGTTCTTTGAACATCGCGATATACATAAATACGCGAGGGTAGTACAAAGTAGATACGAAAAATCTATCATTGACCTATTTATAATGGCAAAGAATCAAAGATGGAGAATAAAAGATGCGAGAGTTAAACGTCAGTATGAATTGGAGAGCGACCACCTACTAGTGGAAGCAAAATAAAACTAGACCTGCCACAATGGAAAAATACTGACAAAGGTACATATATAAATATAAACAGCTAAAAGCTGTTAGATGAAGAAGTGAAGAAGGAATACCAAGAAAGAATTAAAAAGAGTATAGAAGAAAGGAGGCAAGCATTTGAGACAGAAGATATCGAGACTATGTGGAGAAATTTTGAAGAATGATTATAGAAGCGACGAGGGAAGTATGTGGGGTAACTAGAGAGAGTATCTACTAAGAGAAGACAAACACCATGCTGGCATAACGAAGTTAGGGACGAGATTAGGAACAAAAAGACCAAATGGCAGAAGTACCTAGCGTCGAAAGCATTGGAAGATTACGTTAGTTACCAGAAACAAAGAAAGATTGTGAAAGAAACTGTAAGAAAAGCCAAGAAAGAGTCATGGGAACGTTTTGGAATGGAACTAGAAGAAGGGGAAGAAGGAAACGGGAAAAGCTCTTCACCATGCTAAAAGGAATGAAGAGAGAAAAGAGAGTGGAGTTACAATGGATTAAGGATAAACAAGGAAAATTATTAGGCCAAAGAAGAGATAGAGGAAAGGTGGAAAAATTTATTTGAGGAACTGTTGGGAACGAACCACAAGCGATAACAGGTTAGGAGCGCACAAATGAAGAAATTACAGAAGAGTTTATAGAAGCAAAAGATCAAAACAGGAAAATCGGCGGACATTGATGAAATAAAACCAGAAATGCTGAAAAGATGGGGAAGGAAGGAGAGGCACTATTAAGGAAGATATTAAACGTGATGTGGGAAAAGAAGACGATACCTGTTAAATGGAAAACGGCCATTATAATTCCAATCCACAAGAAAGGGGACAGGATGAACTGTAGCAATTATAGAGGAATATCTTTACTGTGTATCGCCAGTAAATTATTTGAGAGAATAGTGGAGAACAGGGTAAGGAAAATAATTGAACTAACCCTTGAAGACACTCAAGCAGGGGGAAGAGGACGAAACACTAACGAATGGGTCTTTGCGATAAGATAGATAACTGAAAGAATTGTAAAGAAGGGAGAGAATATGTATGTAGAAGCTATAGACATACAGAAAGCGTTCGACTCTGTGAACAGAGATGAGATATGAAAATCATTGGAAAAAAGAAAACCCCTTGGAAGTAATAAAGTGTATATATAAAAGAACAAGTAACGTGGTAAGAGTGCAAAAGAATAACACCAAAGAGTTTATAACAGAAAGAGGGGTCAGATAGGGCAGCGTTCTAAGTCCATTCGTATTTATAATGGTGATGGATGAAGTAGCGAAAATAGCAGAATCGAAAACAAGAACTAGTGTTTGCCGACGACTTGATACTATGCGCAACTTTAGCAAAAGACCTGGAAAAAAAGGTATTCATTTGATCAATTGAATTACTTAAATTTGGAATGAAAATAAATGAGGACAAAACTCAAGTAATGGTAATGGGAAAGGAAACAGGAGGTCTACAAATGAACACTGGCGGAACTATGGTTAAGCAAGTAGATAAGATAAAGTACCTGGGAGCAATGATTAGTGGAAATTGTGATATGGATGCGGAGGTCAGCAACAGAATAAATTTGGCGAATAGAGTATATTACGCAATAAGGAATACTTTCCTAAATAAAAAATCTTGATATACGGAGCCGAAACCTGGACTTTAACAAGGGGACACAAGAACATGTTGAGGGCCTGCGAGAAGAAGTTTCTGAGGAAAATAATAGGGGTGACATAGATGAACAGAGTGAGAAATGTGAGAGTGAGGGAGATGTTGGAAGTGAAACCTTTAGAGAGTGCAATAGAAATGAGGCAACTCATGTGCAGAGTCATATGATGAGGATGCCGAAGACAAGGGTGGCCAAAGCAGTATGGAAGACAAAAGCAGCGAAAAAAGGAAAAGAAAGGCCTCGAAAAACGTGGGACGACCAATTGAACTGCAGGGATCAAGGCCAATGACAGAAATGAATGGAGGCAATTCGTGCAAAGAACTACTCAAACCCCAACTCAAACCTCTACAAAAAATTGTATTGTGGATAATGGAAACAATAATTGCCTTGAATTGAGGTAGACAGCCTTAACACAAATAAACGTTTCTCGGCGTGCACGCTACTAATAAATCGCTTCTTACTGTAGAACAAACAATCCATATTGTTATTTTCCTTAAATTATACCCACAAAGAGCTAGATTTTTGGAAAAAAAATATTTTTAGGAACGAGAAAATATTGCAGTCAACAAATAATTCAAAACTTGAAGTGTATAAACCAAATAACACTAAATTTAATCAAAAATACCCGAATAATTAGTTATCGTGCCGTTGGCGTTTGTCAAAGAACCGAAGGCAAATGTAGTTCTCAGAAATACATTAATATTCTCGAAAATGCAACGCTTTTCTGGAACACACCGTGATTACTTTATATATCAACAAGATAACTATCCAGTTCACATAGCCAATATAGTTGCAGAATAGTTTCAAAACCAAAATATTGACGTTCTGCCGTAGCCCGCCATCAATCCACATTTGAACCCATTAGAAAATATTTGGGCACTAATCATTAAAAACTTCATTAGAAAAACTCCCGTACTCGGACATCTGAAGAGGAACATTTGTAAAGCTACAAGCGCTTTTAATAAAAATGTTTGTACTAATTTTTGATATATTTTTTCGCTAAAAGCAAAATAAACGAATATAACATACAACCTTAATAAATGCACCTTTAGGTTAAATACAAAATTTTGTCATTTTTGTATTTTTAAAGTTATTGTCACAAGATTCAGAAATGTCAAAATGGGCTTATGTACATGAGTTGTCCCAGATTTTTATGAAAGCAATGGTACAGTTGTATATAGTTGTATGGGTGTTTTACAATATTTATTGTAACACGTAGGCGATGTAAAAGCCTTAATTGATTTCGTAAACACCGGGCAAACCAAATGAGTCGTGGCCTACTAGTGGTGGGTATTGCTGACTAGATTTTAGTTAGCAATACCCACCACTAGTACAGCCTAAGTATTTCCAATGTTACCAATTTAAAATTTATTTAACGTAATATTTCAATACTACATGTATTTATTTTAATTGTTTCACTATTCTTTTTCTAATTTTGTCAGGCCTTTTCTGCAATTGAAAGCAGTATCCGGTTCGTTCGAAGTTCATCCGCCATATTGCGAAGAACTAATGGAAACTGCTGTCGATCATATCGAAAAATTACTTACCGACAGTCCGGAAGCGCTTAGCTTCATAATTCTACTGCCAGATTATAGGGATCCAACCCCTACAGCTTTGCAGCGAGCTGAAGCTAGCCAATTTAAGCGGAAACAAGTGACGATCCCGGCGTACGAACACGAATATAGGCACGGGTTGCAGCACGTATTAAATAGGTATTTATTATCAACCAAAAAAATTATTTCGACGCGAAATATTTGTTAAATTCTCTTCTTATTCTTATTTAAAGATCTGAAATGAATATAAAATCAATCTACGGAACGGTGATAATCTGGTTACAAAACGCGACGGGAAATGCTCGATGGGGACCAACAGAGGAGCGAGTTGAATCCCTTCTGGAAGCGTTCAGGCCTGGCAGGGAAAGGGAACGCGACAGACAAGAATTGCTAAGCCCCACCAGGCAAGGTACCACATCCGACAACAAAGACGTTCTAGTGCATTGATTTCTTCATTTTTTCTACGAAAAGGTCGGAAAATCCCTCGCACACATCATCAGACAAAGCGTTTTAAATTTTATTTCATTCGCTTCACCTTCACACGTCTATTAACATTTACCTATAAAGTAAACATCACCCCAGTCATCGTTTTTTCGGAAAAAAAGTGTACCTGAAATTATTTCATCTTCATTCGCAATGTTATTTCATTTGTTGTTTTTTTTTAATATTATTGTTTGTACCTTAAAAAAAAAGAGAATTCGTTTTAAAAGTACTGCGATCGGGCAAAGTGTGCAACACGAAAAAAGAAATCAACTATTTCCTTTTTTTCAATTTTTTAAAAAACGGCACATCAAAAACAGAGAAAAAATCTAAACTTTTAAAGTTTAGAGTGTCTATGAATTGTGTTGGTAAAAGGATTCATTTAAAAAGAAAAACAATTCGCTGTTGGTAAAGTTTCGATAGCTCCTAAGATGAAAATACGCAGTAATCATTTAGAAGTCGTCGCTAATATTCTGATTCAGTTTTACCTTTATAAATTATCAACACTCTACTTATTCTGTCTGTTTTATTAGTAACATTCGTTGTGTTTCTGTATTCAATAAATATAACAAAATAAGAAACAGGTTCGCCAATTGCACAACGTTACCATTTACTACGCTAAATTGGATATTATTCAACTTTAGATACCTACTTCTATAATGTGATCATTGTGTACTTTACACACAGTGTAAATAATTCTAAATTTGTCTATAATTTTTTGTTGTTAATTCCTACTTTTGTGTTTTGAACTAGTAATGTTTTTAACTACATACTACATATAACCAACCTTATAAGTCGATTTCCATATTTCTTTTGCATTGATACTTACATACATTTGATTTATTAAAAGAGATTAATGATTGAGGGAAAAACTTTCAATTTATAGTTAACATTGTTGAAGTTGTACCAGGATTTTTAATACATATCTTATTTCGATTTTAATTTGCAGTGATATAGATATGCAATTTGTTATACTAGTCTTAATTGCCATTTACACTGTTGAATTAACAGTCAATTCAACACTATCAGCAACTTATTAATGTTGTATATAGAGTTGTAACCCTCGGCGGCGCGCTGTTGTACGTACATATATACCGTACTCAGTAGGTTTGTTTCTGCAGCCGATTTGTGATAGTTTGATCAGAGGTTAATTTGGATTAATCTACGCATGCGCAAACTAAAACTGATTTGAAACTGATTTAACAATTTAACTGCACGAACGCTTTTTTACAATTATCAGGCGATATATGTATAAGTTACAAGCGTATTTCATAGACTTAAGAGAGAAAATATACTCAAATATGCAGATGAAAACAATAGATTTATCTTACATTCAAATATTAGAAAAAGAGGTAAGCGAAAACAGAAATAAACGCGAAATGTTTAGACAGAATTACAACCTTAAAGGAACTGCGCATGCATCTGATGGATCACTGGACGATAAACTTCAAACTGGAGCAACTATCAGCAAACGGTTAGAAATTAATTTGGAGATCTGCACGAACGCCAAATTACGTCAAACTTTTTTTTAATTGCACGAACACTACATTTTTAAAATGCGCATGCTCTAACGATTTCAAACGATTTTTAATCGCTGCAGAAACAAACCTAGTGTTGTTCCTAGGGAAATTTCGATTGTGCCAAATTTTGTAGGCAAATTGTGCAACATTTAAAATAAAAGCAATGTTGTCTTCCAATAAAATTTACTTTTGAAATTTAAATAAACAATGAATAAATGTACCGTTTTTATAGACAAGACGTTACGAAATTTTGTTTTCAGTAAACTTAAATCTAAAAAAACTTTTTCGACCGCAGCTGATGAGTATAGAAGGGATAGAAGAATGCATTGTTTTTCTCTGCGACTGTTTCCCAAAATGTATTTTAATTTGCTAACTTACTATTAACGCACGAAATTATTGTCGAACTTTCTGACAATAATTGCCATTCCATATTTGTAGCTTCTCTCAACATTTGTATGAGGGAACAAATTAACAACGTGTGCAATTGATTTTCCTCTTCCTGACGTTTCAACTTCCGGATTGAAATTGGATGCAAATATCAAGTGTGCATCTTTAAAATTGAATCTTCAACATAATTCTACATAAAATTCTAATATTCTAAATTTGAAATTAACTTTGGTTATTAATTCTCATTCAAATAATAAGAAAAATAAGTACAATGTATGTACTGGACTATTTAAAGCATTTAAAAGTACTCTTTGCAGCCGAAAGGTTTTTTTCTAAAACAGCTCTCTGGAAAAATAATTTCACTGACGTCCATTGCTCGAGGATTTATGTAACAACCATCTATAAATAAACAAATTATCTTTATTGTTACAAAATATATAAAAAAATCCTACCTTCAAGGAAAGCCATCGAGTTTGACTAGCATATAACATTTTATGAGGTTTTTCCTCGGCAAATATCTGACATTCCTTTAGTTCCTTATTTTTTTTATTACTGTGACTAAAATATGAATATATATCACAGGTAAATTGTTCTATCCTGCTAGGTAATTTTTTAGCAGCATCTAAAGCACCCAAGTGAAGTGAGTGACATGAACACCTTTGTATATACGTAGTAGGCGCCATAAATTCTCGGCCTGATATTGAAAAAATAAACTTGGTAAAATATAATAATTTTTATTTTTCAATATAATTTCCCCTAACTTCAATACATTTATTACAACGATCATGTTATAATTCTATACCCCTGTAAAAATAATCTAATGTTAACTATCGTCCTTAGAACGACGCCCCCTAAGGTCTTTCTTTAAATGAGAAAAGAAATAATAATCACATGGAGCCATGTTCGGACTATAGGGTGGATGTTCCAATTCTCGCGGATGGCAGCTTGTGAAATGACGGCAGTATGGAGGATGCATCGTCAATCGAACAACTTTTGTCAATTCTCCTCGTCGTTTTGCACGAATATTGTCTCTCAATTTATGGAGCAGAGACGCATAATATGTACTGTTGACAGCTAATACCGTTTCTTCAATAATTGAAACGTTTTGAGGCGTTATCAGTTCAATTAGCCGATCGGGGAGCTCACCATCTTCTAAGGATTCTTGCCCCAAACGGAAACATTTTGCCCACATTTCTACAGTGAAATATGGAGGAGATAAATCACCATAAACGCCGTCTAAACGTTGTTTAATGTGATTAGACATATGCCCTTTCGTTAAAAATTTAATAACCGCGGGGTACTCAATTTTCGTTACTTGAGACATTTTCATGCACTAGTCACGTTGTCTGGCTGTCTACTAAAAACTATGACTCTTCGACCCGTAATATATACAGTGTAGACCTCGCACATGTGCAACTACTACGCAAGGGAGTTTGAACTTGCTTGAACCTGTATAAGCCTGTCAGAATTTATGGCGTATGTATATGGCACAATTTCTTTAAATTTTGCTTGTATTCCATTAAAATGCCCCATCATTACATTTGCATTACCCACTGAAAATCCTATAATATTTTTGGTATAAGATTTTCATCCAAAATACTTTTAATGGAACTAAAAATGTAATCTGCAGAGCTGTTTTAAATTTTAACACCAGAAATTGACCATGAACAGGCCTGTGCCGTGCTATGATACAGAGAAGCACCGTAAGGGAGCGGCATAAGCAGCGAAATCAAAATACAATTCAAACCATTCAAAAATTAAAAATCTTCAAGGAACGCTTCTCTATATTGATCTGTTATTCCATTATTGGTGTATACGATTTATGATTTATCGCACGCCTCTGCCTAAGCGCGCAATCGAAGGTTATTTTAAAGAAAAAACATCTAAGGGGCGGCATTTCGAAGACTCGCATCATACTGGGAAAACCTACCACATGGCCCTGGGCATGAACGACACCTTTTTTACAATATCGGAGAAGTATAACTAATGATTTCTTTGACTATATCTGTAGTTTCATCAATTATAATTGAAAACATTTGTTTCTTTAAGGCTTTAATAATTTTATTTTAAAATATTACTCTAGGACGCCTACAACTAATTCTATAGCTTTTTTTTCTCTTAAATAATGTCATCTTAGCAATTTCGTAATCTGAATATTATACCGATTTATTAAATAATGATAAGGTGTTCATAATGGCTATTGATAAATTATTTTCACAGGTGTATCAACACAATCTTAATTCTGCCACTTTTATCAATCTATCCTTCTTTTTAATTTTCATCACTAATGCTGATATTTTTGGTGTATTGTCTGTTCTTATTTCATTTTTCTTATGCATACTGCTTTGGTTGTGTCACAAAAGGTGATAGCGACCTCCAGTCAATGTCTTATTGCATATTAAGCAATAAGGTTCATCTTTTGTGAAGCCAATCCACTTAAACCCATTTTTTATCTCTTGTGCATTTATCAAATATTTATACCATTTGGTGGCCTTATCGAATGACCTACATCAACACCAATATCAGTATGACAATCGATAGACTGCTGTAATGGATTTTTTGCTGATGTTGAAGCAACTTCTGAACTTTCTTCTAAGTGATTCTTGTTGAAATTAACTTTTATAATGAATCTAGAAGACATATTTCTTACTACTGTCCACTATGTGCGATATTGTATGGATTCCAATATTATTTCTCCGTTGTTCTAACTATAAACAACAACAAAATTGAGAATTGAGACAAATTTTAAAAACGTTAAAAATAAATAAAAATAACTAACATCTGCATTACTGACAACTATCTATAAGAGAACAATATTTCAGTAATGTGTATCACCAGTGGATAACCGGTGGTACCAGGTGAGAGTCATAATGATTGTCCGTACCACATGTGATTTTATGACGCTTCGCTGCTACCAGTCAAGCAAACCACAATTAGTTTTGGTTTGACAAATCACAAGTACGTGTGACAAAATTGCATGTGTTACGGACAATCATTATGGCTCTCGCGTAGTAGATGGTAAGCTCACTCATTATGTAACCTCTTGCACATTTGTGCAACATAGAACAACACTGACCGTACTGCTCAAACCGCTACGTAAATATATGAAACGGAGAATATGGATGGGGGCATCAGTGACGCACATCGCGTAGACGCACACCGCGTTTACGTAGAGACGTGAGCACTACTGTATACGTGGTATATATACCATGCATTTTTTTACCACTAGATATTTACATTTACCTTCCGCGCATTGACACGCCTTTTTTATAATTATTGAACATATGCGTTTTACGTGGCAAGTAGCTACTGGGATTATAACAGAAAATAAAACACAAATATGTCAAATAATAATGAAACCAACTACCAACAACCACCATGTACGGACGCATGTTTCGCAGTCTTACGGCTCATCAGCGTACCTCTGTGGAAGTTAGCAAATGTATATATACGAAGATGGTGAATACTAATATGGATAAGAGTATCTAATTAAAGATACTCTAATCACCGAAAATGTCGAAATTAATAGCTATATTGACCTCTACAGAAGTGAGCAACTTTTAATTTCGACATTTTCAGTGATTAGAGTATCTTTAATTAGATACTCTCATCCATACTAGTATTCACAAATATGACAATTTTGACATTTAATTTTTTGTCTAATCCTGTCTAACTAACGTGTCACAAAACGCGTTTCTGTAATGGTTAACTGTGTATTAACGAAGAAAATATTGAAAAGGATATCAAAATGGAAATACGAAATAGAACACGTGTTCAAAGTACTCCACCTTCACATTTCATACAGCTTGCAAGCCAACTGTGAAATTCCTGAAGCGAAAGGATTAAATGTCAAATTTGACGTATTTGTGTTTTATTTCCGGTAGTAATCGCAGTAACTACTCACCATGCCAAATATGTTCAATTATATTAAAAAAAGACGCGTTAATGCATGGCAGGTAAATGTAAAAAAAATCACGGTATATTTATTGATCTCCGATCGGCGATCGATGTTAATATTCGCTTCGAACAGTCACCTATCTGTTTGTGGGTACTTACTAGGATCCTGGCGCGCCGCTAGAAAATTACAACTCTAGTTATATATATAAAATTATAATGCATTTTATCTTTTTAACTAATTTAAAGATAAAACAAACTTAATTGAAATTATGTTTAATAATTTTCCAACAGCTGTTAGATAAAAAAAAAGGAATTTCTATTATCTATCCAATCCATAGACATCAAAATGCAGGGTTGCTCATATAACCTATTTGTCGAAAGTTTTCCACGTTAATGCCTAGATTTCGTTTAAAAATCTTAAACAGATTAACATAGAAAGCTTCCAATAAACAAGTTTCACATGAGAGAAAGCCCGCCCTATACATATAAATATACTCTTGTACATAAAATGAATAAAAAATTATATATATTATACATAGAAGAAGAACGAAAAAGAGAGAGAGTGAGAAACAGATTTTATTTAGTACTACAAAAACAGAGAGATTTGTAAAATAGATTTTATTATATTTTATTTCCTATATAGATACTTTTTTTGGTAGAATTTATACTATTGCTGAATAGATATATCTAGTATTTTTTATTTACATTCTAAATGCTAATGTAACATATTTGTAAAATTTATTAAAAATTATGTTGAAGAAAGCTGTTTTTTTCATTTTCATTAGACAAAATAATCGTGTTTTTGCCTATGCTACCGTTAAACTTTAGAACAACCAAGTCTGATTGATTTGATTGATTGATTGATTGATTTTCCTACCAAAGCAGGGCTGGTCTTTACATCCCTAACACTGAAGCTTAGTAGCCTATTGTATTATTCCTGCTTCGGTTTTGTTTTACTTGAACAGGTTAGTTCCCGCAATCAGGTTTAAGAGCCTATGTAGTAAATCTTTCTCCATTGGTAATTCAATTGTGCTTCGCGTAGCGAATCTGCGTGGAGCTAGCCCTGCACATTCGAAAATAATATGAGGGGCTGTTTCCTCCTCCTCATTGCAAAGTCTACATAAGGGTTCATCTTTGTAGGTCCCCATCTTATGCAAGTGGCCTCTCAAACAGCCATGTCCTGTTAATAGACATGTTGCTGCCCTAAGCTGTATCTTGCTTAATTCAAGCAGGTCAGCAGTCAGATGTTGCGACGGTCATCCCATCATCCGTTTGCTATGCTTTTGTTCAACTGCATGTTTCTAATTTAATTGGTGTTGTGTTATGATCCACTCATTAATTGCACCACGCAGTACACTCTTGGTAATACCTAGACCCGGTTCAGGGCCTATATAATTCATTTTTGAGCCTTCCCTCGCTAGCTGGTCTGCAATTTCATTGCCCGCTAAGCCACTGTGCCCTGGCACCCACACCAGTGTGACCTTGTTGTGTTTAGACAGAAGCATTAGGGTTTGCAGGCACTCCCATACTAATTTGGAGGTTATATGACAAGATGTTAGTGCCCTTAAGGCTGCCTGACTGTCAGAGAGAATGCAAATCGTCTCACCCTGCGGTCGCCGACGCAGACTCTCCCACCCGCAGGTTTGAATAGCATATATTTATGTTTGAAATACCGTGGTGTATCGCCCAAGTGGTGCACATACTTTGTATCCCTGGTTTTCCTCATATACACCAACGCCAGAAGTAGTGCCCGTTTTGGACCCATCTGTGTACCAGACTAGTGTTTTCGATTTTCTTCCCTCTCCATCCCTCCATTCTTCCCAATTCAAGAAAACTTTGAAAGGTTTGTCATAGGAGATCCTGGAGATTGTTGTATCACTACCCATATCATAGATAGGGTTTGTTACTACTGCTTCTATTCTGGTGTGTCCAGATCCACTGTAGGATCTCCAGTTGCTAGTATTTTTCAGTCTGTATGCACCCATTCTAGCTTCTCCCTTGATATAAAGGGAGAAGCCAACCAAGTCTGAAAGAAATATATAATGTGCGCCATCTAACGATACAATATTTAATGAAACGATGTCTAGCAGTTGCCAAAGTCATAAAATACTGTATTTAAATTTCGTTATTTGGCAGTCCCAGCAATAACGGACATATTCGACCATTTTTCGACGCATAATTATGCATAGCGCATGTCTGCTTTCCATTTTCGAATATTCTGTTTGTCAAGGGATTGTATTAATTATGTATGTTGTGCAGCAGAAGTCATGTGTACACACCTGTATACCTGCTATATAACTTTGCCCGGTATTAGTTTGCTGATTTACACGATGCATAATTTTTATGTACATAATTCTGGGCAGAATTATGCGTCGTGTAAAGCAGTCTTAATGCGCGTGAATATATTTGTGCCGGAACCATCATCCTAAACTTTCAAGATTTCAAAAATGCCAAAGTGTTGTGTAATGTATGTTTTAATTCTCTGTCATCAACTTCTTTTGTATTTGTTTTTGTTTAAATAAGCATTATTAAAACTACATATAATCTACTAGTTGTACAGATTCTAGCAGTTATGGACTCAGGTAATGATATCTGAAACTATTGATAAAGCTCAATTCACACATATATGACTATGCAAAGACCGTGTCGTGCTATTTTAAATCAAAGAAAACTGTTTTCCTATGTAAAATATATGGGAATGACTGTTTCACGTTTACATCTATGGTGTTATACGCCTACCGGACTACAACCGTGTTGTCTTCCGTCATTTTGATGAGCGATTCTGGACAACATAGTCGATGCACGATCCTATATGTGTGAATTGCAATAAACCATGTCGCTATAGAAACGTCCTAGGACTGTCGCTAAAGTAATTGGGAATTGTGTTTCATGGATGCTCTTGCTTGACATATACACTACCGGCAATTGATGTTAGGACAACTATTAGAATTTTAAAAGATCGAATTTTGTCAGTATTCAATACCCTTAGTATTACTATAAAAACTTCTGCAACAAAGTTGAAGTAACAATATAGCATTTAGGATGAAAATCCTCATTAGAATAAACGTTATAGAGAGAAATTCAATTTATTCTAATAGCAGGTAATAAAATAATTAGAAACGATATTTAATGAATAACTGATAAACATGTATACAAAAGAGAAAATGGGTCTAGGGGGTCGTAAAATCGTACCTGCGTGTCTCCGATTATAATACGGAGTAATTCTTATTATACTCGCTGTGAATCAGTCTGTTAGTAAACAAATTTCGATACGGATGTTGGTAATACTGGTCGCAGTATTTGTGGCAGTAATATTTAAAATGCCGAAATGAAAGTCTATATCTGTACAAAAGCAATAGGCTACTGTCATATTACACGAGGAAGGATATTCCGTGCGTCTGATTACGAAAAATTGTAAGATACAAAATCAACTGTACATTATACTATTCGCCAACACCGAACCACTGACGGTGCCCGAAATCGCAACAGAAATCAACAAGGGACGCGAGCGACCAATTTCTGTAACCACCACTAAACGCCGCTTAAGAGAAGCTGGTCTTTACGGTCGCGTTGTAGTAAGAAAACCGTTGCTGCATCGTGAATACCGCCAAAAACGACTACAGTGGGTCGAAAATTATAGGAGTTGGAGAGAAGAAATGTGGACAAGTGTCCTTTGGACTGACGAATCCAAGTTCGAAGTGTTTGATCAGAAGCGCAGAGAGAAATTTGTATTTTCTTTTCCATTATTACCGTTTTCATTTTGCAAGAACCCACTAGTTGTCCTAACTTCAATAGCCAGTAGTGTAAGTAATAAGTATGTGCCTGCAGTACAATACATGGTTTTTCTTATTAAACATGATTGAAGAAGATGTATTATTATTATTATGCTCAACAGGCCTTGTAAGCCCTGGGCGAGAAAAAGTTACATTCTTATAATTATACTAAATTAATATGAAACTTAATACAAAAATGTATACATTCTAATAATTTCCTTTTCGTTTGCCATTCCTACACCCGTCTCCAGCTCTACCTGTCTCTTCCCCGGTCTCTCCGATTCACAATGTTCATTTTTTGTAGGTCTTTTAAAACGGTATCAAGCCATCTTTTCCGTGGTCTTCCTTTTCTTTTTTTCCTATTAGTCTTCTATTCAATATCAATTTGGTCATTCTGTCGTTCCCCAATCTATGCACATGTCCTAGCCATCTTATTCGTTGTGCTTTTACAACTGATGTTATTTATGGTTATTGTATAGTGCTTCTATTTCCTTGCTCGTTCTTCTCCTCCATCCCTCCTTCGTATATAGTTGTAGCTCTGATTACCGTCTTATAAATTCTCTCTTTCGTTTTTCTTGACACTAGTTTTGATTTCATTAGTGATCCCAGCATTCCGAATTTTCTATTTCCTTTTGTTATTCTTGATTCTATCTCATATTCTTCATGCCCATTTTCTTTTATTTTCACTCCTAGATATGTAAATTCGTGGACTCTCTCAAACCTATATGTCTGTTCTTCCTCTATTTGTACTGTTAGGTATTCTTCCTTGTCCTGCTGTGTGTCCCTCAGTATCATGTACTTCGTCTTTTCTTGGGTTATTTTTAAACCAAATCTTTTTGCTTCTTTTGCTATTCTTTTTATAATTCCTTTCAGTTCTTTTTTCGTCTTAGCTAATATTGTGACACCATCCGCAAATGCTACACATTGTGTTCATTTCAAAATATTGTTTCTTCCATCTTTACGTTACTTTTCCTAATAATTACTTCCAGTACTAAGTTAAATATCATCGTGGATAGCGGATCGCCCTGCCTGAGTCCCTATTTTACTTCAAATTTATTTCATCTTCCTCCTTCCCAGATTATTTCGTTTTTTGTTTCGTCTAACGTCATTTTAACTAGACTAACTAATTTGTTAGGTAATTTCAGCTCTTTCATACCCTGATATATTTGTCTCCTATGGATTTTGTCGTAAACCTGTTTCAAATCGACAAAAAGGACATATAGGATATGTTATACTCGTAACTGTTTGTATTTCCTTCAGCGTAACGATTAGGTCTGTTACTGATCTATTCGCTCTGAACCCGGCTTGGTACTCTCCTACTATATTTTACATGTACTCATTTAATCTACTTCGTAAGCAATTTGCCAGTATTTTGTAGCCCGTCTCAAGCAGTGCTATGCCTCTGTAGTTTTCACATAATTGCCAATCTCCTTTCTTATGTATAGGGCATATTTTTGCCTTCCTCCAGTCTTCCGATATTCTTTCTTCCTCCCAAATTTTCTTGATAAGGGCATATATTTGTTCATGCAATTGTTCTCCACCTGCACATTTCTGCTGTTATTTCTGCCACTCCGGACTTTTGTTATTTTTTTATTTTTTAATCATGCTTATTATCTTTTTCTTCGTGGGTGCTTCTATTTCTAGTTCGTTCCCCTCCATACCCTGTGGTATATGCTGTTCTTCTTCTTCAGTATCATTTAGTAACTCTTGAAAGTAGTTCTTCCATCTTTCCAGAACTTTGGATGATTCGCTTAATAGTGTTCCTTCTTCACTTTGGATATATACATTTCGACTCTGGTATCCCTTTTCTTTTCTTTTAACTTCTTGGCCGTATCTCTTTATTTTGGAATTTTTCTTCTATTCCCTTTAATTCATCTTCCTTGGATTTTCTTTCTACATAATTTTTTCATCTTCTGCCTTGCATCCATATAAACTTTCTTGTTTTTTTCATTTTCATTCCTTAGCAGATTTTGTCGTGCTTCTCCGAACGTAAGTGTATAGATCAATGTGGTCTATGGCATTTTTATGCAGAATTCCAAATTCACCTTCCGATCTTGCGAATTAAGCTATATATTTATCGAAAACGGATTTCTATTTGAAGTTATTTTTTTAAATGAATTCTTCAATATGGAATAATTTTCCAAGTGTTGTTTCACTGATCATATCCTCAGCTTCTTCAGAAGGTTTTTAAGACTGACTGTCAACAGAGCAGAACGGAAAGTATAAAACGAGAAGCACGAGGCAACGACATCAGTTTTTATAAACTTTCTGAAGAAGCTTACAGTATGTGATCAGCGTAACGTCTAGAGTAAACTCAACGACACGGCGACACTCAGAAGATTATTCTACAGTAGACAAAGGCCGTAAAGCCTACACTATTGCACGTCTTCACGAGGAGGAAACCTACTTGAAGACTAAGAAACTATAGATAAACTAGATTTTTACAACGATGTCGAGACCAAAATGTGACACAGACCTTCTGAAGAAGCTGACAATATGATCAGCGAAACGTCAAGAGTAAGCTCAACGACACGGCAATACCCGTGCAGTAGGCAACAGCCATGAAAGCCTACACTCAACGAATACTTCAATACTGTTGTATTTTATTAAGTTATATTTTATAATTTCATCCATCATATACCTGGAGAATTAAAAAATATGCTAATAATGTCTTCTAACGGATGGAAACAATAGTTTCAAGTTAGAAACTTTATTATCAATGGAAAGAAAGCCGAACAGCTTTGATTACTGAGGACTCGATTTGTGGGGCAAACGTATTTTTTTAAGCTGTTTAGGTATTACACATTTCCAAAATACAGCTTAAAACATTCACTTAACAATTCTCAGCTCTTTCTTGAACTTGAACGTATGGTGATTGCCTTGATAAATCGATCGTGGAAATTTCATTTTCAAATAATCTGACACCGTAGCATCATTTCAACATAGTACTATTCACAGTGTTGCACATTTGTATATTACAGCGATAGTGTAGGTATGTAACCTGTTTAGTTTCTTGTTTTTAACGTTGTTATAAACTTGTTTGATGCGAAAAATAACGGAAAATACCAAAAACAATATCCTTAAAATTAATTTTAAAGCTCTTCCATTGGCAAAAAAGGTAAAAATCAAACACACGTACTTTTACAAACCAGTTTTCGAAGGAAAATTAATATAAATTTCAATAAATGTGTTGTTTCCTGTGTTCTAAATCAAAACGCTGCTTTTTCACTTTTAAACGCACAAAAATATTTTTCAGAAACACAATCAAGAATACTATAATGCTCTTGGAATTATGTCAGCTAGCGATAATTGACTTCACAGTATCAGTAATTTTGACGAAAAAGTATTCCGTTTCTTTCTTTGTAACTTTTTATAAGTTTATTGTTTTGTGCTTAAATATTTCATCTATTTTGTTGATAATGTTCTCGCTGGAACATAGATGCCCACAGATGGAACAGCTGCCCAAAAATAACCTATTACATTACAGTACAACTACTCTGGAGTGGGTGCACAAAAATGTGTACTATAAGATTTTTAAATTTTCTTATGCTATAACAATTTAGAACCAACACAGTGCAGTGTAGCTGTCGAACACGAGAAGCGGATTGCTAGCTAGCCACACTTATTACAGAAATTCCAAATAGTGTAAAAAGGTACTTGCATATACAAAATCTTAAGATCAAATAGCTGATATGTTCACTAAACCTTTACCAATGTCTTCTTTTATGAAATTCTGTGTAAAGATGAGGTTGACCTATTGGTATGTTGAGTTAAAATATTAAGAAAACCGTTGAGGGTGGCGTTAAAAAAGATGTGTTTTTAAATTGCGCAAATCTTTGATCAAACACTTTGTATTTTATTCCACTTATAAAAAACGCATTTGTAATTAAAAGACACGCCCAAAATTTTCTTTTACGTTGATATGGCGTGCGGATTCTGTCCGTTTTTTGTTAATTCTGAATAGTCTTTTTTGAAATTCAAGCTTATTCCTCCCGCACTTAAATATTAAAAAGACGTACATAGACATATAAGGTAAGTATAAATACATACATTAACATTAGTATTTACCTTTATATTTAATAATGTGTAAGTTAAGTATATCCATAACTTCATACTGAAAAATATATAGAAAAATAAAATAATTTCTATTGCTGTCTGTATTCACTGGTGTTCGGTGGTGTTCTTCGTCGCTCGCTCTCGTTATCGAAGACCTACCTTTAATTGCTACAGAATATAATTGTATCGCTCATAATACCGGTTATAAAAATCCACGGAATAATGTAATGTTTTCAAATTTTGGAACAAAAACACCTTTGAAAATCATCATAAATTGATTATTGATAATTTAATTCGAAGAAATGTAATTTATTAAGCTAAAATAGTGTTGTGATAAAGAAAGAGAAACCTATTCATGTTTAAGTATATTTACGTTACTTGTTTGGATTAAATAAATGAGTTGTAGGATGACCGCGATTCAAACACACGTCTCGCTTTTTGTTTTACTTTTATTTCCCTTTTACATTCACTATTAGTTCTCAATATTTTTCACAGATACATTATGATACAACCGTTATTCCCTCCGAATCTCGCTCCCCACTGCTGCCAACTTTGCCAGATGAATACCCATGTTTTCCCACATTTCGGCCATCCTGCCTTGGCGTCTCAATATCACCGTTCTTCAATACCACCGTTCTTTTCAAACGTTGTCGTGGGAAAGGGCAGTTCTTCCACCCTGTCTTCTTCAAAGAATGCTTCGTTGTTCGGTAGAATTCAAAGATACTTCAATCTTCGCGAGGGATTCTGGCCACTGTTCAGGTGTTTCACTCTCCTTTAGTATCGCAGTCATAGTAACTTTGTTCAGCCTCTCGACTTGCCCATTTACATGCGGTGTCTGTACAGCGACATTAACGAGCTTTATATCGTTCTCTACGCAAACTTCTCCAAACGATTGACTTGTGAATGAATCTGTAATAATTCTGCGTGGTTTTCCGAATATCTTTATTAATCGACTCACTGCCTTTAGCTCGTCTTCAATGTTCGTACCCTTAGTATGTTCCAAAACCGAAAACTTCGAGAAACCGTCTGCTACACATAAAACATATTTGTATCCTTGATTTGACTTTTCCGGTACATTCAGATGATAAAAGTAGCAGTAGTAAAGTGTCGAAATATTCGTTATATTTGTCTATGGTATGTAAGTATCCTTCGTTCATAACATTTTTATATATTTTTTGTATATATTGTATGCAGTTTTCTAAACATATCCTCACATATTTCCTCATATTTCTAAAGTAGTAATTTTGTCTGACCTCCTCGTATCAACATTCATAGTTGGTGTTCTGGTTGGTTCTATTGCATTGTGTGCTGGAGTTGATTCTCTTCTATTGATACTCTGCAATACTCGGAGACATCTCCATAGTGCTTACATTTGAAATACAAGAGGCGATTTCGGCCTAGTTTGTTGATGTATGTCTTGTCGGGTTGCATTCTTCTGTCGCGTACTCCCTCATTCTGCTTCATCTCAACGCCTAATGAATTCGTGCATGTCATGTAATAAATGATCGGTACTAAAGTGAGGTTTTGCATTACACAATGTTTTGGACCAAAGTCCTACTAACACTTCATGTTTTATTTCCTCCATGCTTAATTTTAACTTCGTACACATGCAAATTTTTTCATTGCAATATGTATCTAATAACTCATCGAGATGTTGGATTCTCTCGATCATTTTCTCGTATTTCACCGATATGAGCTCTTCGATAATGAAAGTGGCTTTAAAATTCTCCATAAACTCTATCCAAGTCTTGACAGAATCTTTTGTCGTTAAAAACCAATGATGTGCTCCTTAAGTTAATCTTGTCCTATCTGTTTCTAGCATATAGGAAATTGGGTATATTCCGCAACAATTTTGGCATAAGTGGTAGCGTAGGTGTCCCATTTTTTTTACCGATTTGTCTACTAGTTTCTCTGACAACATGTCTCGTCCGTGGTTAGTTATTAATTTTTCTATCAAATGCGACATATCTCGATTAGATACTGCATTCGTTCCTTCGGTTTTGTCAGTTGTCAGTATTACTAAGTGGTGTATCACGCCGTTGTAACTCTTGTATTATTGCCTCATGTTTATCTTGCACATCTTCAGTTATAGCAGGTAATTGTTCGTGATGCATTTAATCGAATTTACTATCGTAAATTTCACGTGGGTTACTTATCTTTATATTTTCTCAAAATTAAGCCTATTCGAATCCTACTTTTGATTCTGTAGGATGACCGCCATTCAAACACAAATCGTTTTTTTGTTTTACTTTTCTATATTCCTTTTACAATCACTATTAGTTCTCAATATTTTTTATAAATTCATTCTGCGACAACCGTTATGTCGCCATCTCCCTGTTCATCCCTCTCCCTCTATTCCCTCCGAATCTCGTTCCTCAATGCTGCTAACCTTGGCAGATGAATACCCATGTTCTCCCACAAAGTAAATCGCAATTAAAATTATTATTTTTTTTATTTTTATAATGAATCAGTAAACATCTTCTAAATTGCGCGAATGATTTGAGTTTGTAGTTCCGGCAATAGTGGGCATATTCGCCGCAATGAATGCAAATATGATCTTTATTATCAGAACTACCAACTTAAACCGCCGACGAAATTAAAAAAAAAAATGGACTGAGAAGAGAGATATTACTAAATTTCCAAAGTTATACTAGACAGACTCGTGTTTTGTCGACTCTCGAGGACACCAGTAGACAACACGAATCGCTTCTTATGTGACGAATAAACGCGAGTGTATCTAGTCGCTGCAAAAATGTATTTATATTTCATTTCCCCTATCTTGCCCATCACTGAGTAGGACCGAACAGATTTCACTATCTCCTTGTCGGACGAAACCAACGTTGGTAGAATACAGTTACTCTAAAGGTTGCCTCAGTTCCTATCTTGCAATACTTGACGAAAAGTTGACGTCATTGGTAGTAATATATAGATATACTTTTAACGTAACAACGTTTAAATTGATAGATGTTCTATATTCTACTACCAATGACGTCATTGCGCAAACTGAGACGACTTTTAGAGTTTAAAAAATCATTACGTTGTAAAACCAAAACTGAAAAAAATATTATTTGCGTGCCTTTTATAAAAATAAAATTGACGTGTATCAGCGGTTTTCAAAAAATCACTTAAAACAAAGTTAAGTTACTTTATCGATAGGTACGCTGAACTCTACAGTTCACCTGAGAAAAATTCTGAAAGTAAGTAATAAAGATGAATAAACATATTTAGTTAGTTCAACAAAATATTTAATTATTTTGATTATTGTAAATAGTTGCTATGACTATACTTTATATTTGTATAAAACATTGAGGTTGTTTAAGTTAACAAGATGTACGTTTCGGCCAACCAAACTAACTCAACAAAATTATTTATTTGCAATAACATATTTGTCTGCGCATATTAAAACGTAGATTTTAGTTGGATCAACTATAATTTGATTAACTCAGCTAAATGGGTCTTTACTATAGATGTCCGCTTAGGGAAACAAACATTTACGTCCGAATGTTCTCTCTAGTTACTTGTATACTTGCTGACTGTTGCTGACCTCGAGTGAGCACATATCCTCATTGCATACTACACGTATTTTGAACACGGCGTTACATTTTTTGGAAGTAAAATCAGTGTTAGATAGCTTGCGCTATCTAGTGCTAAAATTTCCAATAAATCAATATAGTACAATTCTATTACTGCGTTTCCAAAATACTTTATTACCTACAGTAGTACTTTAACTACTATCTCATAGATGGGGCTACATATTTATGAAGTATTTCATTTTACTTTAAATTACCTATATAAAATTAATAACTGTACAACCACAATAAAACGATAAATATTACTACAGAAAAATATCAATATCTGGTCTATGGTATTGCATTTAGCACGTAATTTAGAAATATTCAACAGGCTCAAGATGACAATGAGAACTTTTATCAGCTAAACCGATAGCTTCAAATTATTTTAAGGCGGTGTTTAACATGAAATCAATATTTTAGCGCAGGTTTTATAGCGTAGTTAGTGATTTTAATGCTAGATTATTCATTAAAAGCTTTTTAACATAGCAAAAATGTGTTATGTCTATGTTGTATAATACACTGAAAGACCCACTTAGTTGATTTAATTAATACAACTAAAATCTACGTTTGAATACTGGCAAACAAACATCATGTTTGAAACAAATGACTTTCTTGATTTAATTTGTTTGCCTCAAACATATTTTGTTAATTTAAACAGACTCGATGTTTTATGCAAATACAAGTTATATAGTCAAAGCAACTATTAAATAATCCAAATAACTAAATATGTTGTTGAACTACCTAAATATTCGTCTTAACTGCTTAGGTTGTTCTAGTAAACTGTTTTCTTTATTAAAACCAGATACCTATTTTCTCAGGTAAGCTATATACAGTATGTCGATAATGTAACGCCAATATTTATAACTTTGTTATTACTGATTTTTTTGAAACATCAATTTTATTTTTATAAAAGCCAATAGTCAACGCCAAAGATAGATCTTTTTTCCATTTCCTGTTTTATAATCGTGATGTCATTGTAATGTAATCCCGTTTTTTCCAACAAAAATTAATTCTCTATTATTTTCCGAGTATAATGACACCCCACACTGTGGGTCATTTTCTTATCGTTTACAAGATACTGGGTGTCTTTTAAGAAAAATTTAAAGTAAACGCAGATAAACTTCACTCTGGCAGTTTCACTAACCGCATTAAACAGTATTATTGATAGTTCATGTCCATTCTTGTTTTTATTTGAACACTTTTTTATTTCCGGACAACATGTATTTCTTTTTGCAAAACAACCATATGCTTTTTGTTGATTTTTCTCGAGAAACACAGTGCGTGGAAGCTGACAGCCTCGATTCGAATCCCTTAAACACAATGAAAACATATTCGGCTTCACGTATAAGATAAAAAATATAAGAGAAATGTCTGATGAAGAATTGTTGAAGCACTGCAGTGATTTGCAAATATCTGTAAGTGTAGGTGAAAAGTGTTATATCGATGGGCACGAACTTTGCGAAGAGTTAAAAATGTTTGTTCGGGCTTCCGACGGTCATAGTGACAGCTTCTGCATTGAAATGCATCACAGAAAAGAACTTGCCTGAAGTATGCAGCAATATTGAAATAACTTTGAGGATTATTGCCACCACGCTAGTAACAGTTGCTTCTGCGGAGAGAAGTTTCTCTAGATTAAAACTGATCAAAACCTATTTCAAAAATTCATTGACTTAGAATCGTCTATCAGCTCTTGCTATTTTGTCAATTCAAAATGACGTGGCTTCTCTCTTAATTATAATGACTTAATAGATGATTTTAGTACAAGGAAGAGCCGTAAATTACTTTTGTTACTCTCTTGATATTAAATAAATTTTACGTAGATATACTTTTTATTTTTAATTCTCTTTCGGTGAAAGGCTCCGCGAAAAGCTTATGTCCTGAGCCCTACAACTGGAAACGCCGCCGCTGTCTAAAAGATTGTTGGACAGAAAGGGAATTAGTATTTTAAACATTCTTACCTATTGTGAAAGATACGGTCGATGGAGTGAAATATCTCATATTTTAATATCGGACGTACCCTGCAAACAAATTTAACTAACTGAAGTACTAGAAAATTAAAATATAATATACCTATAACGCGATACATATTATAGAGTATTTGTTACCATGATAATACTGGTGCTGTTGTATCGGTAAAGTTCCATAAATTTTCTGCTGATCCAACCATGGAAATGTAGATGATCTGTAGGATATTGAATACATTATTGTTATTGGAAGATTAAGTAAAAGGTCTACTACTCACAATAAATCTTTAATATAAAATCACAAAGCTACCGGTTTCGGGCATTCGCCCATCCTCAGTTCTAGTTCTAGTCTGTAATGTAGATTATAAAAAATAATTAACCAATTTACAACACAAATGTACATATATTAATTAAAATTGTATGTATACACATGTATGTGTGCTAATTAAAGTGTACCACAAAACAATTCAATAAAATAAAATGCTACGAGGGCGAATCAAATATTAACCGGATTTTTTTTACGCTCCCTAGGTGAAGTGAATAACGTGACGTGTTGATATATGTTGGATGGGGATGTAAAGTGGAGGGGAGTAAATCGGTTCGGCTCGCCAGAGCAGATTGATTGTTAGTAGCATCATGTCTGAGCTAGAGGTGTACACGTCTGTTGAGTAACGCATTATTATTAAATTTTTGTCGCGGGAGGGCGTAAAACCTGCCGAAATTTTGTGTCGACTAACTGCACAGTTCGCTGAAAAAAACGCTTTCAAGAACCCAAGTCTGCGACTGGCACAAAAAATTTTCCGATGGCCGAGAGTCAGTGCAAAATAAGACTCATGCACGCCGACCGCGGACAAGCACCAGTGAGACGAATATTCTTACGATCCGTGAGATGATTGAAGGAGATCGCCGCCTTACAATATGGGAAATTGCTGCACACGTCGGAATATCGGATGGGAGTGCCCAATCAATCATTTCAGATGATTTGGGTTACGGAAAAGTGTCGGCAAGGTGGGTCCCTCGCCTCTTGACGGAAGATCAGAAAGCAAACCGTCTTGCCGTGTATGTAAGACTTTTGGCACGATATCGAACAGAGGGGGATGATTTCTCGAGGTACATTGTCACCTGTGATGAGACGTGGGTGCATCATTACACCCCGGAATCTAAGCAGGCAAGCATGGAGTGGCGAAAACCTGGAAAAACAGCACCGCGGAAAGCCAAGATCCGTCTTTCTGTTAGGAAAGTTCTTGCAACGATTTTTTGGGATTGCAGAAACATATTACTCGTTGATTTTCTCCATGAACGGCGTACAGTTAATACTGCGTACTACTGTTAACTGCTTGATGAAGTGAAACTGGCCTATCGACGAAAAAGGCGAGACATGCCTATTCAAAGTGCGATTCTGCTCCATGACAACGCTCGGCCACACACAGCTACATTAACCCAAGAAAAATTGGACAAAATTAATTGGGAAACACTGGAACATCCGCCCTACAGTCCCGATCTGTCGCCGTGTGACCACCACATGTTTGGGCCACTCAAAGAAGAACTGGGGGGTCATCACTTTGACGACGACGAAGGTGTAGAAACGTTCGTGCGCAATTGGTTACAGACGCGACCACATTCATTCTTTGATGATGGAATTAAGAAACTTCCGATTCGGTGGGAAACATGTGTGAATAAAAGAGGAGATTATATCGAACAATTAGGTGTATTCAAAATTTTATTTACTGTACCAATAAATGTTCTAAAACAAAAGTCCGGTTAATATTTGATTCGCCCTCGTATTATTTATACATTAAAGTAATAGTTACAGAAGTATTGGCTAAAAAGATTATTTACACAAAAGAAACAATATAGGTATTCATGCTTGTTCGGGAATCAACCTAAAATTATCTTAATTCGCGTGCTGGCGGAATTTAAAATTAAACGTAAATCAACCTGTTCGCAAGGTTTGGATCGCGGTATGGCATTCGCGTTATATCGACGTATAATAGTCATGTTCACTCTATTTTATTGCTTTTTGAGTGAAAACTTACAATAGGTATATAGCAGTACATATATATTTCTTTATAAAGTTTCTTAAACTAAATACATAGAGCAAATAACCTAATAGAACCCCACTACAGATAACTACCTATACACCATGACATGTGAACATAGCATATTAATAAGAAACTGAATTTGAATGGCATCGGTTAGGTTAGCTTAATATATAAATAAGTATCATAACTTAATAGTAATAAGTTATTACTAATCCCTACTGATTCTACATATACGAGGGTAAGTCAAATATTATCTACACTTTCGCCATAACAAGCTTTGAAGGTTATCGTAGTGGCGGCCGCTTGCGCATGCGGTGAGTTAGCGCCTCTGTGGTCATGTGTGCGGAATTTAAGGTGCTGAAATTCACCGGAGACTTTTGTCACAATACGGGGACAGTGTTTTATCTCGTAAAAGCGTTTTTTTTTTGTGGATCGAAATGTTTCAAAGTGGCCGCACGAGCGTAAAATAAAAAGAGGGAGCTGAACAGCTGTCAACCTCGACCACCGACGACAACATTCAGCAAGCTCGAGAGCAAATACAGCAAATAGGCGAGTTACTATAGGTAAGGTTGGCAGATGTCCAAACGTTTGGTTTTGTTTTCTGCGGTAAGCATTCGTGGTACCCATCGCGCACACACTTTACGAAATTTGAGTTCATCGTGGATAATTTGATAGGCAGAACCGTGACTGATGTTTAAAGAAGATGTAACCTCACCTATGGTAACTCGCCTATTTGCTTTAACCATCTCTCGAACTTGCTGAATGTTGTCGTCGGTGGTTATTTAACGGGTTTTATATTAACTGTATATAAATCAGTAACAAAAGCACTACTCGTTTGCCAATTTAACCGACTTCGTAGGACCAATAATAATGGAGGTAGCAATAGTGGCCTGTTAATTTTGTATATCTGTATAGTGCACATCCTTATAAGCTTCAATTTTCTGATGCATTTCTTAGTAACATGAGGGCAAATTAAATCGTAGTGTTGTTATTGGGATTGTAGGCTAGTATTAATTGCATCGAATCGTTATTCTATCATTGTTTGTTCATAAGGTAAGCGGAGATTTACCTTAAAAATGTGACTTAAGAGAAAATTGAATTACAATTATATTTTCTTTAATCCCTTATTTTAAAAATCAGGGCCCAACCATAACCTGCGTTGATATTGCCAACATAAAAGATTCATTATAAGGGGAAAAAGGCGTTAACACCATTACGTTCGCCGTTTAAAGGCAAAAATATTTGGACATTACATATCACCTTTACACTTTTCCTATATCGTAGCTAATATTTTCAAACAGAAAGTAGACTTTAAACAACTAAAATTCTTAAAAGAAATAGGAAAAATATACTTACCTCTTCAAAACCTTTCCAAACTTTTGAACTCCAGTGTATATGCCAAATGTGTATTTTTACGACAAAATTACGATATCCCAGATAATTTTATAAGCAAATAACATCTATGTATTAAGTGGAGAGCTCATTCAAAATATTAATCACCCGTACACGTGTAACTCAAACCTACGCATTTACTTTCATACATGCATGCGTGTGCAGGTACGTAAATATTTCTCCCTCGTTGAGAGAACGCCACCATACTTCGCGAAAAGGTCAACTTGTTTGTTATCGCCATTGAATAATTCCATTTTTATCGCGAATAGAATCCATTTTAGCACTTCGTGATATAATACGCAATGATGCAGTTACAAAAAGAGCAAAACAGAACATAACCTAAACGATTGCTTATGGATACAAAACAATTTCATTTTGGGGGACGGGACGTGTCGTTAAGAACGAGAGTTAACTCATCACCAATTGCGAGTTATTTTCACCTGATAAACGCATATTACAAAAACAGAGTTTTATTCGTATTTTTAAGATCAATTATTGACAATGTAAATTTATACTGCAAAGCGATAGCTACCTAAACTCTTAAAGTCGTTTGTTTTGTTTTATAAAAAATATCTGTACTTACCGTTAATAAAAATATCAAGGACTGTGGGTACGACAAACATTAAAGGTATCGTCACGGTCCGCACCGAATTTTCGAAACATGTTCCGAGCTATACTCTTGGTTTCCGGGTTTGAACCACGTCGTTGTCGCAGCTTTAGCCGACGTTTCGTCCATACTCTTAGGGGACATCTTCAGGGCTGTTACTGCACACTGAGTGGACGGATGTCTACGGATCAAATATGTTCCGAATTTATTAGATATTTTGTGTGGTATGAAGTGTGCCGATACCTATTATAATGTCTAATACTCACCGTTCTTATATTAATCAGGATTAGAAAGAGCAAAGGAAGTGATGCCAACTTTCTTTTGAAGGTCTTCCTGCTCTCTCTAGTGGTAGGCGCTAGCCTCCTAGCTCTTTGATCCCGTTTATAAAAACAAAGCTCTACGGAGGTATGTATTATGAAAACAGGCAATAACAATCAGTGTCGTAACTCTTCCCCAAAGATTCTGTCAGTTACCTGGACCACCTAACGTCTAGGGGGCGGGTCGATTCTGAGTGTTTTCAACAATTCTAGCTAAGAGCAGATTGGTACGTTGCTTCCCCTGTCCCAGGTCCTCTTGAAAATGTCTCGCAGGTGTTGAATAAGGCCCGGTACTTGAAGGTTCTTACGGAGGAAGGCATTACATACAAAGGAGCAAAAGTGATGAGTCTCAACATTCTGTTCTAAACGACTTCCCGCTTCTTTAGGGAAGTAAGCGCAGTCGTGGATCAGGCCAACGTGCTCTTTCTGCAAAATAGAGCCATAAGCATATTCCTGGTCCGGGAAAATCTTTCAACGATGTGTTTGATGTGAGCTCCCTAAGTAAGACGCTGTCATATAATTAGTTCTAGATGCTTGATCGCAAAACTGCCGGGAATCCTAACCCTTCCCCTTATCGCTATACCCTTTTCGGCGTCAATCGGAAGGATGAAGCCTTCCGATCATGGTACACTCATCTTTGCAAAAAGTATACATGTTGTTATATCTTTTGGTAATTTATTTACTTAGCTATTTAGAACACCACTTAGAGACAGGAACTTCGGTCCCCACATGAATTCTTTCATTCTCTCCTGAGGAAGATCGAAATCCCTCGGAGAATCGGGATACTGATACTCCCACAGCAATCTTGCCGATTGGGGCAATCAGCCCAAGCAATCTACGCTTTCTGACCGTTGCTAAGATAGTACGATAGTGATCCTTAGTCAGGTTATCTAAACAAGACAGGCCATGTCAACGGCCGAAAGTGTCGAATTCGTCTTCATCCACACCGCTCCCTCCTACAAGGGTAAAAGATTCTCTCAAAAAAGGAACGTCCGTTCTGCAGCCGAACTCACTTCAAAGCTGAGAAAAGACCTGTCACCTAGAAATCAGAACATGATAGAAATCGTCCCAGCAAGCTTCTAATCCTTAGATCGGAACGGAGCAAGCGATAGCGCCTTTGAGAACAAAGCCGTGGGGTTACAGAACGTGCTCCAGCTATTGTGATAAGATATTCTAGTAAATGGACGCACTTAACTGCAGAATTCAATAGAAGAAGTGTCAGATTTTCCATGCGTCAGATTTTCCAAGCGCCAAAACATATCCAGTAGAATAAGAGTACATCCGCTAGAGGCTAAGGACTATAAAGCGATGATCCTCATGCTTGGCAACGACGGGCACCAATATGATACGTATATGCTCCAGTCGGAGCTTCCCTTACGCCATCCTAGAGGAGGACATCCTTAAGGACCTAACTAAGCAGGGGTTTCCATCCCGAAGTAGTACATAGGACGAAGAAATCAAGATCCAAGGTCCCAAAGCCATTGGTACTCGTTCTGCTCCCAAAAGCTGAGAAATCCATTTACAACACTGAGGCGCCTACACTCGCTTAGAATCGCTGTTGAGTCCTTTAAAACTAAAGCTAACATTAGACAGTGTCACCGGTGCCAAATGTATGGGCACTCTCAATCTCGATGCACGCTCCTACCTAGGTGTGTGAAAGGCGCTGGGGAGCACTTCACAAAGGACTGTCCTGTCCTACGTAATGAATATGTGTCGTTTGTGTGCGTCAATTGCAAAGAAAACCACATGGAGGATGTATCAGCGTCAAGTTCCTTGAGAAAAACGGCAGGCAAAACAAAAGACGTCAGAATCCTCTCCGAAAATATCCTAGTAAAAGTGTTGGGTTTTAGGAAAAAGTTTTGTAAGTTGTGGAAAATGTAAAGCAAATTACTACGCTTCGTGTGTTCTGAGAATAAAAAGCATATATGTGGATGAAAATGCTATACTGCTGCATTGGACCAACCTCCAAATGGATCGACGAAAGGAAAGAAGAATCCAAATTTGCCTTGAGAAAGAACCAAGGAATTCTTACTTCTTTCAAATAAAACTACAAGCAGCAAAGGAATCTTACAAGTGTATAAAAAAACAAAAGGAAATAGAGAAGCTGTATAAAGTCATATCACAGACTATTATAAATGAGCACAAACAAAAAAAGCTAAGGAAATCGCAATTAAAGAGAAAAAGGGAATTATCGAAAAACTAAGATATCGTATAACGAAGCTAAACGAATCAAATATAAATGATTCTTTTGAAATGGTCCCGGAAACAAAACAAGTAAACAAAGCAGAAAGCGCATCATTAAACGAAAATGTAATCCCAGAAAACGAAAATAGATACTTCAAGAAACACGGGGAAGTGATAAGTTATCTGCATAAAGTAGAAACAAATATTAACATAGAATTAGCATTTATCAAATTCTTTCTAGTGTCGCAGACTACTACCAAACGAACTACAAATAAGGAACAAAAACAATCAACAAAACGTAAACTATGGAAACAGAACAAATGAAAACACTAACTTAGCACGGAAAGTGTCTGAAGAAAATGAAAGTAATTTAACAACGTCAGCCAAAGTGAAGTAACGAGCTGAAACACTGTTAAATAGGACAAACGCTATTAACAATGAAGTTGACAATAAACAAAACATGAATACAGCCCCAACCTAATGAAAGAAAATACAATCCCTAACAGGCAACGCGAAGTTTTTCAACAGGCATACCAAACTATGGGTATCATTCTATTCTGGTGCGTATACAACCAAACGAACATAGTAAAAAGATACTCAATAGACCAAATAAAAATGTCAGTACGGCATGCTATAATGAGAATTCATTGACCAAAAATAAGAAAAACCGACAAGAGCCCCAAATAGAAGAACAGCAAAGTGAGAAAAAAATAATTTAGGAAACTCAAATAAGAAAGATGGGACTTTATCTCAAAAGGTAGAACGCATTGTTAAGGAAGGTGTCGTATTTGTAAAACCCCCAAAAAGGAAATGGATATATGCAGATAGGTTCAAAACAGACTTCACAAGCGAGGAATTATTACAACTGTTGAGGAAAAGTTTTAAAAGATTTGATTATTGAAATCCGCATGAAAAAAGAGTACCACAAGGGAGACATATAATGCATTCAAAATTGGTTTCCCTTAAACGGTAAACGAAAAACAGTTATTTGAAGCAGCAAATTGGCCAAATGCTATTTGTGTTCAGCTTTTTCGGAGTGGGAACAGGAAATATTCGAATATACGGAAACAAGCAAATTCCCGCATGCGAAACAAAAGACGCGAATAAAGAAACTAATTTGCAAAACATAAAAAGTTAAAAGCATTGAATTACAATATGCAAGGCTTTACTAGCAAGTTGGACGCTCTGCAATTGAATTACAACGCAAAGAAATTGATATAGTAGCATTGACAGAACACTTCTTAACCCAAGCGAAGTTGAAAATTATAAATATAGGTGTATAATATTAAAAGTTGCTACTGCAGAAGGAATAGGATACATGGCGGCGCAATGATAGTGTTTAAGGAGGAAATCCGTGCGGTAGAGAGACAGGACTTTGTGGAGCTGTCACTTGCTAGAGAAGTAGAGATGGCAGCGGTTGAACTTACGAGTAATAGCGCTGTTGTTGTAGCTTCATATAAGCCACCATCCAGAAATCTTGATCTCTTCGAAGAGAAAATAAATGAACTACTGTCGCTGTTAGCTAAAAAAGAGATAAATAAAACAATTCTCGTCGCCGGAAATTTCAACATAAACTTCAACATGGAAAATCCAATGAGATTGAAGAAACACCTTCTATTCCTTAAATCCACATAGGACTTTCCATGAACCGTCACGAATAACACAAACGACGAATACCCTAATAGATAATGTGTTCACGAATGTTGAGTTGGAGAACTATTCAATGGAGACGGTAAATTTACATTTCTTGGACCACATGGCACAACTCCTGACACCGCTGAACAGACGACACCTGAAAATCGTAAGCATTTCATTAGAATCATTAATGAGAATAACATCAACAGCTTCATAACAGAGTAAACAGTTCTTACCTTTGGACATTGTAGATGACGAGCAGGCATACAACTGTTTCCATGACATATTCATGAAGGCGTTCGACAGCCGTTTTCCTAAAAAAATAAGGACAGGTTTTAAAAATACAAAATAAAACAGTAAATACGTACACAGAAACAAAAAATCTGCTGAACGCCTGGGGCACTGTTGCGAGAGCAACCAGGAATCAACAGTGTTATGACATATACAAACATCTAGATTTAGAAAAAGCCAGCAGTAACTGGCACTGGCCAAACAGAATCGTCAATTACAACGACGGAAATGAATGAATAGTTCTGTAATGTTGCCGAGAGAATTACAAGTATATGGCAGTTACAGATGAGTCACCATATGCACTACTCTACAACCTGAAAGCAAATAATGTGAACTCGTTCTTTTTCAACCCGATCACAATAAGTTAAAAAAATTAAAACAACTCAAAACTAAGTATTGTCGGGATATTTATAATGTATCAGTGTGCTAAAAAGAATTAAAAATATAATATAAGTTCTCCCCTGGCGGCTATTTTCAATAATTGCGTAAATGAATGGGTTTTCCCAAATAGATTGGAGGTAGCTAGAGTGCTACCAATTTTCAAACGAGGAAACAACAACACGTGTTGTTGTTGTACAAAACTATAGACCTATAAGTTTTCTACCGGCGATATCGAAGATCTTTGAACAAATTATAGTGGGTAGATTGGTAAACTACATATAGAAATCTTAAGATCTGAACAGCAAACAACACGGTTATAGGAGAGGGCATTTTGTGATAACGGCAATACTAACTACAACCGACTATATTTATAGCGCATTTGACGAAAATATGCACGCAAAGATGAACTTGTTAGATCTGAGCAAAGCATTCGATTCAGTAGATCGCCTGATCCTACTAGAAAAACTAGAGTTCTATGGTATTCGGGGAAATGCTATAAAGCTCATAGTGTCGTATCTGTCAGACAGGGCACAGGTAACAGATTGGAAGGATCACATATCGGAGGTTGCGGAGATTCGGCTTGGCGTAGCCAAGGGATCCATTTTGGGCACGCTACTATTCATACTCTACACAAATAATCTTTCATCGATTTTAGTAATGCCGAAATATGTCTTTCCGGACGACACCACGATAATTGTAAAAGCCAATGACAGGCAGGAGCTCACGAGAAAATCCGCTGAAATTACGAAAACACAAAGATTATTGCTAACCACGGATCATCACGACGAATTTCTTGGTAGTGAAGCGACTTACAAGGTAGCCAAAGTAACATACTTCCCAGCATTCCACTCTCATCTTAATTTTGGTGTGCTGCTTTAGGGATTGGTACCGGAAGCTGAGCAGGTGTTCATCTTACAAAGGAAAGCAAGCATAGGACATTCTAAGGATATTGAAATGATATTATTGTGAAAGTAAAGTATGATATGAATTAAATGAATCTCAGGGCTAACATTTTGAAAATGTTTTCGTTATTTGTGGGATCTGACTTAATAACTTTTTGCAAATCGAAAAAGATATGAAAAAATTGAACGATTTACTATTTTAAGGAGACAGTATGTTTTATTGTGTTTAAAAAGAGTTTGAAAAGATTATATGTATTTTTTTTAAAACAAAATATGAACAAAAACCAATTTCAATCCTTATCCGACAGCTATTTAAACATAAAATTATTTATTTGAAATTTTAAAATTTTGATAATAAACTACACAAAGTTGAATTTTACTTTTTGAATATATTATTTGGCAAAATATTTAAATTTCGGTACCTGCACGCTTTTCTCATCGAAACAACTCTTCGGTGTCCTTTCTTGAACTCATAACATCCCCCGATTTAAACCAAGTATCCTGCTCCTTGAGTCTTGCTTCTTAGATTGTAATTTTGATGTATAACATCGAAGTGGATTTATTTGATACTGTACTGCAGTTTTTATTTAATTGTTTCATATTTATTCAAAATACGAGTATAAATAAAAGTATCGATGAGTTTTGAAATTTTATCTCTTGAAAACTTGTTTTTTCTGTCTCTAATTGTTTTTGTTATTCAGAGCCACAGTTAACTATTTTGAATTTTAAATATTTTAACTTTTCTAAATCCATTCAAAATTCCATCCGATCCCTTGTAGACGATGTTCAATTTTGCATGTACGGTAGTGCCAGGTACGGTGTATTAAATGTGATTATCATAAGAAAGATGTTTTGAATTCATAAATTGCATATGAATAGCAATTTGCCTATCCAAATGCGATACATTTACATATTTTCGATTCTTTAGAAATATAATTTGAATTTCCGATAGTAGAATTAGATTCTAACTTTGTCTGTTACTTACTGGACTCTTCTTTTTTTTAACGAAAACACTTTTTGTTTCCATGTGTCAGACGGAGAAAAGAAATCAAACTATGGAATATAGAGGGAAGAGGTCATCAACACTGCTTTGCCTCATAAAAAATATGGAACTAAAAGTAGTTCAACTGTCAAATATAGCACTTTCTAACCAAGGTAAATAAATATCACAACTATACATATGTGTACATGTATTCACACGCACATTTATGGCACACGAACTCGGGACGAATTGAGAGCGTCGTTTCACAGGTTGGATAATATAAGAACACTATAATGCGTCAACTACTGGGGGTGCAAACTATACAATAAACTTCCGCAACATCTTAGAAAACCGACTCCTAGAGGATTCAATCTACAATCGAAAGTGTTACTAATTGACATGGAGTGCTAAACGACTTCTTATGTTCCTTGGCCAATATATATTTGGTTACAAATCCCTTGTAAATTTTGTAACCAAATATGTATTGGCCAAACATCTACCTGGTTAAAATCTAGAATTGCCAAACATCGTAGTGATTGCAATCTAAACAAACAAATTAGTGCATTAACTATTCACACTAATCATACTTTACATGAAATGGATTTTAACAATGTAAAGGTTTTAACTGTTGAAAATAATTATAAGTCCCGTTTATTTCTGGAAATGGTTTACATAAATTAGCATTCTAACACGATGAATTTTAAATCCGACAAATGGTTTAAGCAACTGCCATAACTACCAGTGCATATTCCCAAACATTGAGAAAATGGTGTCTTAGAATGGAATTTATTGGGATCAGCAGAAAAACCATTGCAATTGGTGGGAGACATTTCAACGCTCCATTAGACACCAAATCATAAGTAAACGATGCCAACATATGAGATACATGCTTTTTATATAATATATTACAATGTTTTAAACAAGGACAAAATTTAAAAAAAAAAATTTTTTCGAAAATAATTAATTCTATATTCTGAAGGTTCGGGAGTGTTCCTAGACACTCTTTCAGCAATTTAAATTGAACTAGATGCTAGTTAATGAAATTTTACGAGTATTAAAACTTGAAAAGAGAAAACTAACCTGGAATTGCAACGTTCCAATATAAACTCTCTGTTTACATGTTACGTACTGGAACCCTGCGTATTCTTAAACCACAAAACTTGACTTTTACATCGTATTTATAGTACAATTTAAACGCTGAACGCTTAGAATATGGGAACACAGCCAAACACGTGTTACCTGGATGAATATTTAGTGTAAAATTCACTAGCGACCCTCCACGCCTTTATTTTAATCGCGATAGCGATTGTTTAATCTCGGCTAATTTGGATAATTATACTTATATGTACTACTACGAAACATAATTTGATAATAAATTTCAAACGAATATTCTTATCTCTAAAAAGTAGCATAATGCATGCCATGCAGGGACGCAACTGAAAGACTGAATCTATGCTACTCTATGACATTTAACACTACGAACAACTGTATAATATTAAAATTTACTGACAAACAAGACGATTACTTGACGAACGATATGTAATTTTCGAAATCACAAGATACAACTGAATCTATGCTGTTATAGGAAAATACTCTCCATTAAAATTGAAGATTTAGGATGTGAAGAAATTGAGCAAGACAAGTTACGAGGCAAGCGTAATAAATTCTCGGCCTGAAAAGATAAACTTGGTAAAATACAACAATTTTTATTTTTCAGTATAATCTCCCCTAACTTCGATACATTTACTACAACGATCAATTAATAATTCTATACCCTTGTGAATAATCTAAAGTTTTTCCCTCAAAATGTTGTATTACAGCTGCTTGCAACTCACTATCGTCCTTAAAACGGCGTCCCCTTGGTTAGAGAATCATAATACAGAACCATTGTTTTATCTTCTGTGACAATGGACTCCAAAATCGGTTTCGGGTCGTCTCCACACATGTTTAAAAACGAGCGCGTACATTCCCATCTTGCACGAATCTTATTCATACCCAAATAGTTATGGATAATTCGACTTATACTTGTTTCAGAAATGTTATACATCACTGCTACTTCCTTCACTTCCAAAAGGCGATCTGCTAATACCATTTCTTCAATAATTGAAATGTTTTGAGGCGTTATCACTTCGATTGGCCAACCGGGCCTCGTCATCATCAAGGAATTCTTGCCCCAAACGGAAATATTTTGCCCACTTTTTTACAGTGGAATATGGAGGAGATAAATCACCATAAACGCCGTCTAAACGTTTAATGTGATTAGGCGTATGCCCTTCTTTTGTTAAAAATTTAATGACCGCACGGTACTCAATTTACGTTATCTGAACCATTTGCATGCACTAGTTACGTTGTCTGGCTGGCTACTAAAAACTACTACTCTGCGGTAATATATATAGTGTAGGCCTCGCACATGTGCAACTATAACACAACGGAGTTTGAACACGCTGCAACCTGTATAAGCCTGTCAGGCCGAGAATTTATGGCGTCTACCTCGTACTTATCCGCTCCACTATGATCGTCGTTGACTGGACTTAAAATAATCCACAAGCACCGCCGCTCCGGCGATAGGAGGCAATAAAAAGAAGTTGGAGCTTCTGAGAAAAAACTCATAGCCGCCAGAGATTTTGATGATGAATGAGTGAACATACTAAACATGCTGTACACGCCGCTAATGACAACTACGTTCAATGTTGTAAATTATAACATTACAATACTTATACATTAAAACATGAATCGAAATGATAAAGATATGTATTTATTTCAAACATTTCAACTTTGAACATTCTTTTTTGAAATTCAACCTTATTCGTCCAAAACGTTTGCTTTGAGAAGACATAGTATACATTTCAGATAGATGTAAACACTTTTTAAATATGCAAGTTAGATACTTTCATAACTTCACAATATTATACCGTGCCTACCTAAAGTTCCGGGCCACCATATTAACTTTTGAATGGTTTGAAATATGAGATTGAAATTTACAGGGAAACAATGGAATCAGAAAGTCTATTATTTAACCATAAAAACAGCCACCTCCACACCCTCGGAGGATGCGGGAGGAGAGAGCCAAACAATTCGAACTCCTTCTAAAAAGGTCCGGCAGGGCGCGAATTGGGAATATTTCCACCCGGCTAAGACCCAATAATAGCCCAGTTCCACCTCTACTAGGTACATACATACATAACTTCCAAATAATCAATACTTCTCTACACTTGCTTATTATTCATCATTATAGGACTAAAATTGTTATTGGTTTTTTTGTTACATTGATATTGTTTGATTGCTAATTGTACGGAATACCACTTACAACCGTTATTTTCTGGTGGAGACACTTACATTATAGATAAATCAAACTTTCATCTCCACCATTAGTCCGTCAGAGTTAGATTGTGCGTGTACGATTGCGGGGGTGGACAGTGCCGAACGACCTTTCTGTCCATTATTTACTGCCACCTCCTATGCTTACCTAATGTGTACGCTGTTGTCAGAAAGTTTCGAAACAAATATTCATTGAAAATTTGACAAAAGAAATGCAATAGACGTGTGTGGATATTTCTAAATACGAATTATGTTTTCCATGCCTTGTGAATTATTTGTAGACCTCCATGAGTTGCTAAAAAACAGTGTTTAAATGTTCTGAAGAAGTTATTTATTTTTTAAAACAAATATTTGCATAACATCGTTGTAAATGACAGTCAGTTTTCGTTTTCGAATTACGAGTTTGTCTTTAATGAGAAGAATAGAATTGCTTTCCTAGACTACTGAATAGTTTCCGGTTTATTTACTTACCATAGAAACATCAGACTAGAATAATACAACAATAATCTTAAAAAGTGATGGGATGAAATGCTCAAGATTTACAGAACCATGTTACACAATAGTAGAAGATAGATACATTAACAAAAATCTGTTGTAAATAAAATTTCGTAGATTAACATTTTTTAATCATAAACGTTTTTAGTAATTGTTCAAAAATAGCGCCATTTTATGATTCGTCTACGAAGTTGACTCCCCTAATTGCTTCATGCCTTTCTTTAAATATCAGCAACAGTATTTCTAATACGTCGAATTAGTACATCCCAAGTGTCGACTTTTACCTTGTATACTTCATTTTTGAACCAGCCCCATAAACAACAGTCTAGCAATGTGAGCTCCAAAGATCTTGAAGGTCAACTAATAATAGGACCACCGCGACCAATCCAAAGATCCTGGAAGCCTATCGTTGCTTGACCTGACAACCGAAATATGCAGGAGCTCCATCATGCTGATAATACACTTGCATTATGATGTTTAGAGGAATACCCTCTAGTAGTCCTTGCAATTCATTTTGTAAAAAATTTAAGTAGTGCTCTCCTGTGAGGCGATTTTCCACAATGAGAGGGCCAATTAAATAACTATAGACCATACCACACATTTACCGAAAACTTGTGCTGAAAATTACTTTCATACTTTACTCATAGCAAAATCAGGAAAACCTGATACTGTCGGGGAACAGTTGATTTTGCCAGCCGTTGAAGAAGTTTTAAAAACTGTTCTGCCCAAGCCTGCACATATGATATACTCAAAAGAATTGTTTTGAGCGATAATACAGTTCAAAAACGTTTTGATGAAATGAGTCAGGATGTGTAAAGCTTATTGTGTAATTGTCTGCAAACAAGCCATTTCACTATTCAACTGGACAACTCAACTTTACCTGACAAGAAATTCATAAAGAATTGTTCTTTGCAAGAACTTTAACAACAGACGCTAAAGGCGCATGAATTGAATGATTTGCAAGATTATTTCATGGAAAAAGCGACCCCCTTATCAAATATAATATCAGCTGCAGCAGATCGAGCATCAGTCATGTTTGGGTGCCATCATAGTTTTATAAGCCTTTTGAAAAGGAAAAGGTAGTCGGGGTGTTTCCAGTTCACTGCGTCACTCACCGACAACATTTAGCAGCTAAAAACCTCAGTGCCAGATTGTATGAATGTCTTCAACTCGTCATAACGTCAGTAAACAAGATTCGTGGCGAAGCGTTGAATTCTAGATTATTTGTCTGAAGAAAATAACGAGGATTTTCATCGATTACACTTTCATACTGAAGTCGCTAGCTGTCAAAGGGCATATGTTTGACAAGATTTCTTTCACTTTTTCAAACCATTTTAGAGTTTTTGTATGCTAGAGTTTTTTTAGATGCGAAAGTCCGTCATTGCAGATTTTCTTGCCAGAATTATTGAAACAAAATATTGAAAGGCGTGAATTTTCTCAGTTCCCCAACTTATCATTGACAAACGTCCAGGATGATGACGTTTTGGCCTACATTCAACATTTAAATGATCACAGAACTTGAAAATCAGGTTTGAAGACGTTTTTATTATGGAAATACCGCACTGGATTATCGATCTATACGGTGACATTGAAGAATCGGATATCATATTACAAGAAGAACTGATCGGAATAAGCACTAAGGAAGAACTTAAGCTGCAGTTCCATCTTCATACTTCGTGGAAAGTGGTTTTAGCACGGTAACTAATCTTCTTACGAAAAAAGGAAATCGGTTGTAAATCATTGGCCGTGGAAATTTGAGGTTGTACCTCACTAAATTGAAGCCAATTATTGAACAATTGCTATCAAAGCATTAGGCTCATGCCTCCCATTAACAGCATTACTTGCGTATTATCTATGTATATTTTGAACCTGTATAATTTTATGTAAGAATTTTATTAGGTTTTGATTTGTTTCGTCAAAAATCCAAATATTCACTTGCATTTTGTGCCTGAATAAAAATTGTGCATGTTTTTCTACAATTGTCCACACTTCTTGTTATAAAAATTTATAAAAATTTAATATTCTGCAGGCAGGGGGTCTATGGAAACAAAATCCGCAAGCGGTCTACAGAGCAAACGTTTAGGAATCTTCATCCTACACTTTTATTAGTTTCGAAATAATTAGTTGTTCCTCTCTGTGTTTGTATTGCATCTTTCAATCCTCTCATCATCATTCCGATAAATTAAATCCACTTGTTAAGTCTTTGACATTTTTCAGTAAAATGTATTTTTAAATAGTCTAATCAATAAATAATCAGTCCTATTCTGCATTAGTTATACATTAGTTAACATTGCCGTTAAAACTGACCTTGATTGATTTTAGCAAAATAATATGCCTGGTTATAGATGTTACGGTGCAGTATATACTACATCAGTGGATTATATTTCCTCAACAAAAGTAACAAATACACAGCACAAAGGTTTGTATTAGCGGTGGACGAAACCATATTCTGTTCGTAAATTTTTTTTCGAATGTATTTCCTAAATACATTCTTTGTATACAAAAATCTAAAATTCAAGGGTGTCCAAATACCTATGAGCGGTAGTGTACCACGATCCTAGATTTAGAGATAAAGAACGATATTCAGGATCGATTGTTAGAACCAAACATAAATTTACTTTTGAAAAAAGTGCATGAGGAGATAGGCATAGACTCGGATGAAAAATTACATCAATTGAAGAAAAGGGAATTAAATATTCTTTTTCCTAAGAAAGAAACTCCATCTAGTTCATCATTAAGGGGATATTTATGCAATAGAATGCGTAATTAATAAGAATATTTCCCCCTTAACGTAGTGGAGGGACAATGACCTGAAATACCCTGCGTTATCTAATTATTCCTTCGGAAAGAGCATTTTCTAAAGTTGGAAATATTGTCACTGCAAACATTCCTGTTTAAAAGCAGACAGTGTCAAGATTTTTTATATTTACTATACTATGTGGGTGTAGCTTCCATTTCGAAATCAATTTTGGTAGTCTCTTATTTTTTCCTAAATGTGCGGTGTAGTTTCCTTCATAATTAACAATGTTAGTACCTTAATAATGAAATACTTCTATAATTGATACAGTTTGAAGCTCTTCCTTCTAGAACACTTATGAAGTTGCTACCCCGTTGCTATAGTATTTTGACATGTTTCCTTTTTCCAAATTTGTAATATTAGTTGATAATTTTTTTCATTTAATTTACTTTTGATAATTTTAGTTACTTACGTTCGTAAATCTCAACACAAATTTGAGTAAAAATCATATTTGGTCTAAGAATTAAAAAAAAAAAACATTTACTGTACCCAAACCTTACACCGATAGTGTATATGCAGCCGGTCTATGGTCTACGACGAAGCATATCGGAAGCTCTCGCATTCTCGGTTTCTTTAAATTTCGGTGGATAGCGTGAGCATGGACATGGCAGGGACCCTCAATGTGCCTGCCTGTGTATGCGCAACCACGTTTGTAGGTCGTTGGGTCGAGGACCTGTGGACACGTGTAGATCCCGGAAAATGCGTCTGTATACATGCGTTCAACGGTTGGCGTCTTTGCTCTGCATGTCCGTCGGCGTAGGTAAGTTGTAACGGCGCCGATAGGCGAGGAAAACTTCGACATCAAGTACAATCAACTAATTAGAGTTCAAAAAAAGGATTCCTAAACACCGTCGATCTTAGAAAAAAATGATTAGAACTTTATACAAATATCTACAGTTGAAAGAAAATATTTAGCAGAAAAAAATGTAAAAGGTATTAATAAACTTCGATACTATTTACCGATTTAGAAAATTTTGCTCCCAGAAAGAATATATTTTGAGTATATATTAAGTCGAGGAGTTAAGTACATTAGACCACTACACTAATTCTCAGTTTAAGCTCATTTCTTTTTGTTATTAATTCTTGACTCTTTCTAACGTTCAGTATAAGGAATATGTGGAGCTGAGTTTATATTGTCTTCTCCACTTCTTTCGATCTTCTGAGTTTTTGGGAATTTCTTTCCATTTCATGTCCTTCTTCTCTACAACTACTCTCACTTGCTCATTTTATGTCTTCCTAGGTCTTTCCTTCTTCATTTTTCCTATCCCTCGGCGTTCGTACATTTATTTAGTTTGTGTTCACTCATTCTAAGGATGTGTCCCATCCACCGTTGTCGTCCTCGTTGTAGTGTATTTGTGGTATCTATTATTTTTAGTAGTTATCTATATAACTGATTCCTAACTTTATCTCTGCTAGTTTGTTTTGGATTTTCTTTTGTCTTTCAATGGTGGTCCATGTTTCACATCCAAAGATCAAATGGGCTTCACAATCTTTTTACCACTTCTATTTTTTACATTTTGGAAACTTCCATTTTACCAAAAATTTGTATCTTGATGGCGTTAAGTAAATTTCTCGCTTTTGCTATCCGTTAGTTAGTCTCATCTCCTAAGTTTCCTTGGTTATTTATAATTCCACCTAAATAAATAAATTCTTCCAACAGTTTCCAATAGTAATTCTCTGTCCATTTATTGTAATATAATCTATTGCGTTTTCAATCCTAATGACCATAATTGTTTAAAAATCTATAATTTCTCTTAGAATTTCCCACGTAATTAATTACTGAAAAGAAAACCATCCACGGCGAGGAATCGAACCCCACATTTCCTGCTTGCCAGGTAGGCGTGATAACCACTACACCACTCGGACTGTGGAAGATTCGTTCACTCTTTAAGCCTAGATGTTACTTTATCTCTAAATATATCGTAATATTTCGACAGACAATTTTAGTTTTACATGCCAAATACAGACTAAGTACTTAACATGTAAAATTAAAATTGTCTGTCGAAATATTACGATATATTTGCAGATATACCTTGTAGACGAATCTTCGACAGTCCGCGTGGTGTAGTGGTTATCACGTCTACCCAGCAAGCAGAAGAAGTGGGGTTCAATTCCTCGCCGTGACGGTTTTTTTCAGTAATTAATTACGTCGAAACTTCCAAGGAAAATTATAGATTTTATAATTTACTGAGAGAAACCAAATATTTGTTTTATCTACATTAATTTTCATGAGTATCTTTTCCAGAAGTTCATTCAACGCGTCGACATTATGCTGTAAGCTCACTTATTGGTGATAAAAAGAACAATTTTAGTTAGTTAATCTCATTTACAAGTGGTAAAAGGAATACAACTTATATTACTTTTTTATAATAGTATTTGATAAATTACGCAATTCTGACTGATAATAGGTCGAAAAATGAATAGTTTCTATACGGCTCGCCCCAATATTGATTTCAATAAGTACAATCGCTTCATATGTATTTCTCCTGCGTGCCCACAATGCAATAATCCAGAGATATAGGGATTACTGGAAAGAGGGAAATACCTCATCTCATAGTACTTGAAGTATTTTTCTTTTAAACAAAAAAATTTTATTTGGATCTAATACGTAAACAGGTTTGTATATACGCAAGAAAATGCTTTAATGGCGAAAGATTTTTCCCAACAGATATGTCAATAGAAATTAAGAAAAGCAATGGAAAATTAAATTAAGTGAAACGATAAGATGGCAGTACAATGACGGTTGACATTACAAGGAGATCGTATGCCGGAAGCTCTTACAAAAAAATTCCCTGATCTAGCAAATTTTGTGTTGTTAATCCCAAATAGTTGGCCTTCGTCATTCAATGTACTATTTCCACATGTTAGTATGTCAAGAGATATTCTTGAGTCAAACAAATTACGCATATATGTAGATTCCTTTAACAAACTTGTAGTCTTCTTTCGATATATCAATATCAAAGCGGCAGCAAGTAAATAACCATTAAATGCAATACTTTCAGACGTCATAATCTCAACGAAATTCGTCCGGGATGTCCATCGAAAGTTCATGTTTGGTCTTTCTTCGTATACGCACATACACACGACCAAAGATCCGTCAGGTTATTGACTTTTTCTTTCTGTTGAATTTTACCAACCGCCGAAGACGCACTATCGAACTTCTTCTCGCGTTAAAATGTCGTCGGCCAGATTACCCAACGCTGAAAGCACGATTCAGCAGAGGGCACAAGCAGACGAGAAGTCAATGCACCCTGCGGCTAGTCGTAAGATCCACGATGTAGTATGAGACCCCAATTTTTGACGACACACGTTTTCGGCGTTTTCTACGGTTCGTGCTGATACGTGATAGCAGATGTACACGCAGTAATAAAATATTTTATTAGAATCAACTAAATATTTCGGATATTTCTAAATATAATTTGTAATTTTAATTTATTTAGTTAAATAGCAATATCTTAATTGTTATGATATGCATGAGATTCTCTATTTTAGTGTAAACATTTGGCCATCAATTGTTTGTTGTACACATTACAATACTACTGAAAATGGATACAGATTTTAAAAGTAGTTTTGTCAATTCAAAGGTAACGTCTAGTTTAATTGTAATCAAGTAAGAAATCGACCGAACCCGTTGAATTCAATATTCCCTTGTGTGGTCTGTAGATCTTTGCGTTTTTAGAATCAATTCGATTGCAGCACGAATACATTACTTGGAAGTGTTTTGATGATGTAAAAAATATTTATATGTCAAAATGGCTCAAAATATCAACAACGTGCGATATCTTTGTAAAGATAAAGAAAAAAATGCAGAAATAATTTTCAAACCGGATCGCCTTTGAAATATACTCTAAAATGTTTATAGGAAAATTCCTGTATCATTTTGGTCACTCAAGAACTGTACAGGAATTTTATTTGTGCAAGTAAATTTCACTACGCCATATATTCCTACTCCCAGATAATTTTACAAATTCCTTTGTATAAATCCATCAGCACGGAAAATTTCCACGGAAATTTCAAACAATCGGCTATACGTACTGAAAAAAAAAATACAATAATAAATTACCCACTATTTTTCGCTTTTACTATTGTAATCGTTAGGAAGTTTCGATTCCAATTGAAATTCTCATAGCAAAAATACCCTTTTGGGAATATACGAAATATTCCTTCCTACTTAATTTTCCGGAATATTAAAGGAAAAGTTAGAATATCAAGGTAAAATAAAACAAAATTATTATCCTCTTAAATTTAATTTTAAAACCTATGCTAGAATTCGTTACTACAAGCCAACTACATACATACCGATTGGGAAAATGTGAAATTAGCTATATCGCTATATGTACAGCGGGAGAATGCGATCAATTCGATGCGAGTCGAGCTAGTGCACTTCCAGCAATGCTGGGGTGTAGACCTACTGTTTGCAAGAGCGCACGTAATAATTTGAAGTCATGGTCGCCTGTAAATGAGAGTTTCGCATATTTATTTTATTGTTGCTACGAAACTTATACGAAACTAATAAGAAATTCTAACGACGAAAATAAAAACAGATTCTGATGAAATAAAAGAAAAATAAATACTCTAGAAATTTTCTCTAAGATCGTCCGCACATACTGCAGTCTACCTCGTAACTAACCACATCGGTAACTGTCGTGAACTGCCGCTAACCCCTCCGCTTGTAGTGAATCACCCATTCTCGCTTACTGTCGTGGCATCCACGCTTCGTATACCTAGATATTTTCTTTTCTTATGTGTATATATTTGTCCTCGGAAAATAATTCATTTTTGTTGGAAAGAACATGACACTTGCAAAAAGGAAGCGATGAAACATTCCATTTATATTTACGCCGACCAGAAAACAACAATAGAAACGATCGCTGTATGTCTGCTGGACTGCTGTTAATGTTATTTCATTCGAACTCTTCCAAACTGGACAAATTGTCAGCTGCAGAATATTTCGATCACGCTGTCCCAAAAGAAACCATAATAAGTAAGGAAGTGTGCAAATAACTCAGCAACAAATGGCACAGCTAAGTCTTGAAATTATTCTACATACAGCAAACTCGTGGATCTTGTACAGTCTGTCTACCGTCCAAAATACCGCACAAACTTTTCAATTTATTTGTTGTGAAGCGGAAATTTAGCCACTTGTTTATAAAATCAATTTCAATTAGATGTACTAACTCCTATATTTTAGAATGTAAACGGTTGCTTAAACCCGATTAATAACTACGGTATTTATAACCCCCGACATAGTTACGATGTAAACATACTCAGTGACACATGAGCGGTACTAATTGATGTTAACAGATTTTTTGTGGCCAAATTTAGATGAAATTTGTTTGGTGGACATGTGATTCCAACAAGACGGTGCCACATGTCATACTGCTAATGCCACCATCAACAATTGCAGAAACAGTTTGGTGAAAAGCATAATTTCAAGAAATGCAACTGTTAGTTGGCCTCCAAGAAGTTGTGATTTAACTCCTTTAGATTACCTTTTGTGGGGTTATTTGAAATCTACGGTATATGTAAACAAACCATGAACTTTTGATGCATTAGCATTGAACATCGAACGCTGCATTCGTAATACTAGACCCGAGTTATTGCACAAAGTTATCGAAAATTTGGTTCATCACTCGTGTGCACGAAGTCGATGTGGAAACTTAAATGATGTGTTATTCAAAACGTAATGTGATAAACTGTACTTAGAAATACAATGCTGTGAATAATTACAGACTCAATTACATTTTATCATTTATTTTTATTATAACAGCTTTAATCATTTTATCATATCAATGTACATTTCACAAGCATTCAGCGAAATTACTGCAAGCAGACTTTTTCCGATTTGTTCTGCTGATTCTGCAGTACTGCTTTTTTTGATAAAAAAGCACTTAATAAGCTGTGAATAATTATAAACCCAGTATCAGTTTTAAATTGATTTAGAAAGACTGTAGGGTTGTTTTTCAGTCTGTTATAAGAAATTGTGGTTGTCTCATGATAAACAGTTGAGTGAAATAGAAAAACAAAACATTGTTGATTTAGGAGTTGTGGAAAAACACAAAGAGAGATAGCCAACACCATTGACAGATCATAGAGTGTGGTGAGAAATTTTCTAATGCCAGGAGTGGAAAAGTATAGCAAGAAGAAGAGATATGGACGTTCTGCGAAGTTTTCACCAGCTGTAAGACATGAAGTTCTAAGAGAAATGTGTAACACTGGAGCTTCTTCATCCAAAATTGTTAATCTTTTCAATCTTAAATGTGATCCTAATCTTGTCAGAAAATGGGCCGCAAATTCGGGCACTCTTAAATATCAAAAATATATGCAAAAGCCCCAGTTACAAAAACGCCATATTGACAACAAATTAAGATTCAGGAGGAAGATCAGTGATGATTTGGGTGGCATTTACAAGAAATATTAAATCCGAAATTGCCTTCGTTCAAGGAAGAATAACTGCCGTTGCCTATCAGGAGCAATTAGAAAGCTTCCTATTGCCCTTTATAGCTCTCAGTGTTGATAATCAGTTTATTTTCCAACAATATAGTGCCAAGAGAGGTCCACTTGACACCTACAGCTTATTTCAGAATGTAAAATCGGTTTTGAAACTTTTTTTTTTCGTTTTCTTTTGTTGACGTTCCACACATAAACAAATACAGGTTTATCATTTCCTTTATGACGTTTGCATATTTTAATGATGGCTCAACCAACATTCTATAACGACCTCCATGGCCGACAACCACATGAGCCACGTTAATCACATCGTACGTACTTATCAGCTGGAAGATAATACCTTATGTTTCCTTCACTCCATGCAATAAGTTTTTTAGTCTGCTAATGTTTAGAACCGCAAACCTTTTTAATCATCTTCTTTGAAGTGGTGTCTTATTTTCAGTACTTTCAGTACTTCTCCTCCACTTACAATATAAATTATAAATAAAATGTGAAGATGTTTCATTTTCACTTTGCAAGATTTCATGTAGAAACCGCTCTCGCCATTCCACTGATCAGCTTGATTACTAGACGACGGCTCATCCATAATGTCAATAAACTAAGTAAGGATACTAAAATCATTATATTAGACTTTACAACTGTACCTGCACAAGTCACAACACGATGATGCGTAATGAGTAGAAAACGTAGAGCGGGATAGGAAAGGCCGCGAAAGGGGAATCCCCGCACTAACACGATCTAACGTGTTTATTTTCACTTACACTGAGGGAAAAAAATGCATTGATCCAACAAAAATATGGACAGCTAACCAAAAAATTTGGGTTAAATACAGTCGACCGATATTTTTTGTTCAATCATCATTCAACGTTGCTTCAAAATATATTTGTTAAATCAAAAGTAACAGAGGTGTTAATCCAACAGTGCACTTAATTTCAGTTTAAGTAATTTTAGTGGTTAGTGTAACATATTCATTTGATTGAATTAAACTTATCCCTTGTTCATTCAGTTCCCGTAATTTCGTTAGGTCAACAAAATTGTGGTGTTATTTCAACGCTTGTTGCCATTTGTATTAACAAAGAAATTTTGTCATTCTACAAAATAAAATCACGCAAGTATTTGCGTCAATACAAAAACTTGTTGCGTGTAGAATATAAAAGTGTTAGCTCAAACATTTTTTTTTATTTAATTTAACAAATCTCTTTGTTGTTTTAAGTACCTTCATTTGTTAAAAAATCTTAATGAATATGAATATAAATACTATTTTGTTACAAAATTGAATTCTTTTGAACAAATTCAAGTTCAAAAGAATTCAAGTTTGTAATAAAATGGTATTTATAAATTCAAGCTTTGCAACAAAATATTTAGTATTTCACGTTGACGTAGAATTTACTCCTGAAATGTTTTTACTTAAAAACACAAATTTAAGTGTGGAAGAAAGAAATAAAACACGCCATATTCCATACTAACTAATATATTTAGTACTGATATGCAAAAAACAATACATCAAATATGTAATAGTAACATATACACAAAGACAACACTAATCTGAAACTACAAAGTTATATAAAAAACTACAAAGCTACAAAGTTATATAAAAGATTCTAGCTACTTACCTGCGAAAGTCGGTATTAACCAGTTGAACTCCCCCATTTTTTAATAAAACAAATATAAAAACTAAAGAAAAATTTCTGCACACTGCTACTTGTACCAAATAAAAGATGGAATGATGCAATACAAGACACGATGCCTCCCCACTATAACCAATAAAAGCTGATCGACTCAACACCTGCATACAATACTGAAGGGTTTATTCATGAAAAACTGTTAATGTCTAAGTATCCTAAAACAAATATTTCATTTTAATCGATATTTCTATACAATGGTTTCCCCAAAAACGTATTCTGGCAATTAACACACAATATTAAATTTACTTCCCAACCAAATAAATGTGTTTCACGAACAGAATTTTTTGACACAAATGTAATTGTTAAGTCAATGCTAGGTGGTAAGTAATTTAATCATAAAATTTGTTGGACTAACACTTCTCCAGCTAACAAAATCAATTTTGTTATTTTAACACATTTCTTTCCCTCAGTATACAACGACTTAATCAGTTTAGCCTAGACAATACTAGTTTAGCTTGAAGTATGAATGTTATTATTGGGACAAACTGATATTGCCTAGGCTAAACTAGTTGATCCTAACACGCATCGACTAAACTAGTCTGGCCTAGGCAAATAACCTCCAGAAGAAAAGAAAGTTATACGTACAGAACACACCCCTGCCTCCAATGAAGCCCAACTTCTTGGAAGAAACTAAGGGAAAATGGTTGGTTAAGCCTTTGCAGTTAATGGAATCGTGTAATAATATGTAATATACAAAAAACGATTTCGGTATAAGAAATGCGTGCATTGGATTGAGTAAATCTGCTCGTAAATAACACCTCAAGAAGATTTCGTGTAACAATATGATGAATGCTCGTCTGTTGCTAGACTGAGACGCGATTTTACGTTTACACGTGCAATAAATGTAACACTTACATAACTCTAATCGTTTTGTGAATTTTATGGTTTCTCCAATTTCTTGTACTAGTTATTTTACAGGATTTTTATTCGTCGTATTACACCTTCAAGGTCTTGTTCCTCCAATATAAAGATGGCTCTTAGTTGTACAAAAGAAATCATGTCAATGTTGATTTACCTTCAAAAACACTGATTTAGTTTTTAACACCCCATTTGGTTAACAAATTGTTTATGAGGACTTTTCTATTAATAGTATAGATGTGGGGAGGTATAGTTAATGGATGAGCGTTGAAATCACTCAAAGGGTTGGAGAATTTCATCCAAAAAATTCGCTTTAAAGGCGCTTCGTTTTAAACGGAAAACGGTATTCGACATGCGAATTTCAGACTTCAAGATGTTATAAAAGAAATTATAAGAGAAAGCACCCGGTGATGTAAGGTGGAAATGTTGAATTGAAACCTACCTACTATAATGTGAATACATCAGGGTAATACGAATGTCAGCTTACGATTAAAATTATGGTTATTAAAGCCCGTGTAAGTAAAAACTTCTCACTATATCGTTCTTTTGCTTTGTCCCCTTCTCTTTTCCTGTAAAAATACAACTCGTAGGCTTGCAAGCTCGCAAGTGGAAAGCATCAGCCATCAACGGCCAGGGCTATACGCTCTGAATCTGTGAAAGGACAACATTATTTCTTAGAGAGAGGCCTGCCGTCTACCGTGTTATAGCATCACATTGCGTGCATTGCCTCGCGCGCGGAGGTTACAGAAGTTCAAGCGTCCAAAACTAGGGTAAGTCGTCGAGCTATGGCCGGGTTCGGCACGTGGTCGTATGGGCAACACGTGCAGGTTCAACGAACTTTCGCACAGAGGAGTCATCTGATCAATACTTTAGCCCGGCCGGTGATGGCGGCGTCCCGAAAAATTGTTTTGGGACGACGATGAGGACGGGTCTTCTCTTTATGGGAACGCATGTATATGCACATCGGGAAAAAGGGGGAGAGATGTATATGATGAACCTATAAAACGTATATACAAGAGAGCTTAGTAAGAGGAAACGGCGGAGATATTAACTTTAGCTTTACACCAATACGTTTGCAATCCTGGCCAAAATAATCGGGCACAATGATAAGATAACGTTAAAATTTAAGAATATTGTCCAGTGCAAGGTTTCCCATTTTCATCAAACGTATATATCATAACATACATCGCGGAAACAATATTAAGTACTATTCCACCTACCTAAATTAAGAATGGCAAAACTTCACATACAAGACCTATGTACTATTGTACTGACCATTTCAAATATTGAAACAAGAAATCTAACGTTTATTATTTAACATTAATACAGACACTTATATCCAAAAATAGTACTAAATACTAAAATTATATAGGTTTACTGAAGAGATACCGGTTGCAAGGCTACCTCATCCTTTTCGGCCATCAACATATATATCTTTAAAGTGAATTGAGAATTTTATAAGCACACTTTTGCTGTTAATAAGTGGTACATGAGTAAAATGAGTGAAAATTATTTCGAAAATGGGAGGCAACTTTTCTACCTCCGGGGTAATTTTACCCCTGTGGGTGAAGTAAAAATATTGGTAATTAAGTAATTGTTTTCATTTTCATCTACATATGTATATACATGATATTCAAAGAAACGTTCCAAAAATGTCAAAATCTTCATTTTTAACTTGGCTAATTTTTGGTTTTCCAACACCTTCTCAATGTATATTTTCCAAAAGTATCGCTGCAAAATTCCAAAAGTATCGCTGCAGATTACAAACAGGGCAAATATTTACTCGGTAATTGTCTTGATAAAAGAAGATGGTTGTAATTCCTTATTTTCAACATGGATGCAATGAATTTTGGTTTCGTCTAAAAGAATTGTTCAACAGAAAGAGAATTAGTTAGTATTTTAAACGTTCTTACGTTTTGTGAAAGATACGGTTGCTGGGGTGAGATATTTCATAGTTTTCATATCGGACGTAACTACAAACAAAATTGACTGATCAAAATACTAGAAAATGGAAATACAATTTACCTGTAAATCGATACATACAAAGTAAAATATTACTCTTTATACATTAAACTAATAGTTACAGAAGTATTGGCTGTAAATGGTATTTGCAAAAGAAATAATATATTCGTATTTATTCGGAAATTACTGCAATATTGTATTAATTTGGGTGCTGGCGGAATTTAAAGCTTAGTATATACTATCCTATTCATAAGGTCTGACTCGCGGTATGGTATTCACGTTACATCGGAGTACAATGGTCACTTTCACACTATTTTATTACTTTTTGAGTGAAACATTATGATTAGAATAGTATATATTGTAAAGTTAGAGGAAATTAACCTAGTAGATCCTCATTACAAATAACTACCCATACGCCGTGAGATATGAACATTAGGGTGTTAATTAGAAACTGAATTTGAATGGCATCAGTTAGGTTAGACTATTATGCAAATAAGTATCATAACACATCACTAATGCTTAGTGTACTGATTATTCACTTGCTCGTTGCTGTCGTGGTTGATTATTAACTCACAGCTTCTATATTTATATTTTGAAGTAAAATTCATACGCTTATAATTCCTTTATCGTCACCAAAAATATCAGATTGGACTGGTCACAATGCAAGGTAAACAACCCAAAGCGCATGCGTAGAACGTATACAAGGAGTGTGTATTTCCCACATGTTGCATTTGCGCACATACTTCATCTTGGGTTAATTTTACCCTACATTCTGATACTTCTGATACTAAAGGTAAAATTTATTTCCCCTCACAAGAGGAGAAATTTTACCCATTTACTGAGGTTCACACATACTTCTAGAATGTATCGCTTCAAGTGTAGATTTCTATGATGGTTATGAGTATGCATTGCCGTGGATGGCACTCTATATCCTGACGACATGCCTGAGCGCTGGAGCTATTATGGGAAAGGGATTGCAAATTAATCTGGAATATTACATCGGGGAGTTGCGGATGAATTGTTTCAGATTATTAACAAAAATCATAACGTTACGTGTATTTAAAAAGCAACAAGTCTAAGAAAAAGAAAATAAAAGGAGTTTTCAACATCAACTCAAAAGGATTTTGTTCAGAAAATTTATTAAAATATCTTCCCTTCAGATTCTCTGGGATATCAGCTGTTGAAGCAAAGTTTGCTACCACAAGTTTTTGAAAAAGGAAACAGATGAGTGAATATTAGCTAAAAATGTGTTTGGCCCAATAATATCTCACCATGCATAGGTATGTGAAAATCATCTGAGATTAGACTGCATTAGGACAATTAAACGGGGCATTTTAATATTCAGAAAGTTACTAAACTACTACAATACAGCGGTTATATATACCATATATAATTTATTTTGTGAATTAGATATTAATGAGTTAAACGCAAACAAATGAATCATTCTGGAAATTCGACCAATATACTGTAAATTAAGTGCTATTAATCGATAATAATATCCTAACAATCGTTCCAGCTTGGCTATTTATGCTGACTGTACAGCCATTTAGTGCGCTACAGCTTTGATATCATAGCCGAAAACGATCCCGCAGTTATGCGATTGTGCAAGATTGTAAGGCAGATGACTGCGGCAAAGGAGCACTGACCGTTGGGATCGCATAGTCGGATATTTTTACTGACGCGTATACGGGACCTGACAACAACGATAGGATCACCCGATAAACGCGCGTGTCGTTTTTTTATTTAACGAATATCGACCAGAAGGATATGCACGGGGGAAGGTATTGCGAAACTTGTACGTGGTTAGTGATTTAAATGCTGCTAAATTGAAAGAACCTTCTCATACACATACATATTTTTGTAAAAGAGTTTTTTGGTGCTTATTCATTTGAATTTATAACCGGGTTATTGAAATGGGACCAAATGGGATGTACACTCTAAAAAGTGAGTTATTTAGGTGCAATTTGAATGAATTTTACTCTTTAATGAGGGTAAAATTCATCCAAATTGCACCTAAATAGAATGAGAGAAAATTTCCCCGAAAATAGGAGACAACTTTTATATATAGGGGTCATTTTAACCTTGTGGGTGAATTTTACTTCCCCGTGTGTGAATTTTGTCCCCTTGGGTAAAATAAAAATATTAGTATATACAGGCTGTCCTTGGATGGGGTTACAAAGAGGAAAAACTTTTTTAATATGCGTTTTACAGAAAAAAGTTATTCTTTATAAAAAATTCTGTAAACACATAATCTAGATTTGACTGCAGACATACACTAACATAAATTCAATATTATTGCAGCTGATACTTTTATTTTTCAATTAAACAACAATCACTCTGAAATAAGCAAGTAAAGTTGGCTATTTTACGTTTATATTATTTAAAATAACGTCTGGTTCATAAGTTTTAAACATCAGAACGGAATTAGGTACACAAGTGCGTACCGAGTTAAAATGTCTAGATATACTAACAATTTATCTTATTAAAATAAAATAGTGTACTGTCATTAAATTAGTTTTAGGCTATATTAAATCCTTAAAATTTAACTTCCAAAATGCTCACTAAAGAAGAACGTATCTATTTGGTTAAACGCTATGGTTCCCCAATACACGTAGTTTTACGTAAACTTTACATAAGTTTGATGAAACTAGATTAGGAAAATCCAAAGTTGTCTATGAGGAAACGCTCGCGAGAGTTAAAGGTTTCTAAAAGTTCGTTACAAAATATTTATAAAGATAATAAAATCTTGCATTACAAACCCATAATAACCCACACAATTGGAGATGGAGATGATGCAAAATGGGTAGACTTCTGTTTATAGGTTGGAGAGAAGTTCGTTGAAGATAGAACCTTTCATAGAAAAATTTTCTTTGCTGACGAGGCAACATTTTGAACTAACGGTCACGTTTCTTCTCATAACACAAAACATTGGGTTGCGGTGAATCCACAATTTAAAATTCGATCAAGAAGTCAACGTTACAAAAAGTGAATGTGGTATGGTGTGGTATTATTGGTTCATATTTTCTAGAACAAAATTTAACTCAACACGTTTATTTGGATTTAACAGAAACGTTTGCATTACCTCAGTGTTGCACAACACTGACCCTGACATACGAAGAAACATTTATTGGCAAGAAGATGGCAACTGTATTGATAAAAATTTGTTTCAATCGTCAATTTCCTGGGAAATAGATTGGCAGAAATGGCGTAGTTGAATGGTTTGCTAGGTCAGCTGATATTAATCAATGGATTTATTTCTGTGGGGAACGTTAAAAGAAAAAGTATACGCTCGTGGTGTGGAACATAGTTCAGATCAATTAAAACAAGCAATAAGGGATGCGGTGGATGAGATTAATATGCCCGCCACGATACACAAACTTTCCAATTACTTTATTAAAAGAGTTGAAAAGTGTGCACAAGTTGGAGGCAGCTATGTATATTGATTAGCGGTTGTTAGATCTGTTTTAAGTTAAGAATTAATACTTATTTATTTGTTTATTTCAAAGAGTGTTTGTTAGTTAATTGAAAAATAAAAATATCAACTGCAATACTTGAATTTATAAGTAAGTGTATGTCTGTAGTCAAATCTAAATGATGTTTTTGGACATTTTGAGGAAAGTGGAATTTTTTATAAAGAATGACTTTTTTCTGTAAAACGCATATAAAAAAGTTTTTCCTCTTTGTAACCCCTTCCATGGACAGCCTGTATATATATATAGTTATATGTTGCTATGATTTTAAAATTGTTATATTGTATAATATAAAATAAAATTGTTAATTAAAATTGTTAATTGTATAAAATTGTCCTTTAACATCTCTCGTTTTCTTTTTCTCTGCCAGAACTTTCTACACTACAAAAAAGTAGTTCGCATTACGTTCATTGTAGTAAGATTTACATTTATGTTTGTTCCAAGAACCAAAGGTGTGGTATGGGTATTAGGGTATTATCACAATACTTTAACTACAAATATATTGTACGCTATACAATTACGTTTTTCTCGGTGTGGAGTGAGATATTTCTGGATATTTCGTAATACTGATATCGAAATTAATATACAATCTACCTGTAAATAGATCTGAATATGAAGTATTCGTTATAATACTGGTGATTGTTGTAGTGATAAAGTTTTATAAATTGTCCTTTACAGCTCATGGAAATGTAAATACTTTGTTGAGCATTAAATATATTATTGTTATTACTTTTTAAATTAGTTTCCAAACAAATCAAGGAATATCTAGGGAAAAGTATGCCAAATTGTCTATAAATTAGGGTTTACTTCCACAGGTCCTACTCTGCTCAGTGAAGACGTCACTTTTGAGCTAAAATTTTACATATTTCATGTATTCTGACAAGATACAGTTCACATAGCCTCAGCGCTTCCTAGAATACCACAAGCAGGAAGACATTTTCATAAAAAAATCTACAATTTAGACGTCCCAAACTCCCATCAGACACCGCCGTTCATATAGATTAGCTTGTTAGAGACATAGGCAAGCAACTAAGACAATCATTCTATTCAGATATCAATCTATACGACCGTACTCATACTATACATGATCACATGCACAGCCACAAACATAACATACGTATGTGGTTAGACAAAATTTAATAAGGACCTCCGTTTTTCTGGGAATTCACAGTGTCCATACCAGCGGTCATACAAAAAGATACTTCTAATCCTCGGTCCTCCAACACTGAAAGCACACGCAACCAGGCCTCTTCAGTTTAAGCATTTCTTACACACGAATTGTACATAAATATCGTGAACATCACGTGCGGAGTTGCCCACTGGAATAGTAATAAAGAACGAAGCAAGTCCTCCGAAACTTACTGAAAGCCACGAATGGACCGTATAGTGCATTGTATACTATATACGAGGAAGAAGGTGCTCGTCTTTGATTTGTTGCACTCAATCGCGATATGGTCGCATGCGGTCATTGAACTTATTTTCGGGAAAATTTCCAACGCGGTATGCTATTGTGTTTGATCACAATTCCACGATTTGGTGTTTTAGTTGAAGATATTAGAGATCTTGGATAGTTGATTTGGAGCTTGAAATAATAGTAAAAATAAAAGTATTTGAAAAAGAAAGTTTTTTGATTCTTCTCCAAAATCGCCCTCCACTGTTACTATAACTTTAACTCCCCAGGTGTTTTTTTTTTATCGGATACAGAAACAAAGGATGGTCATAGGATATCAAATCATAGACCTCAAATTGAAGACAATTTTACGATTAACAACAGCAGCTTTTAATTTGTACAGTGGCGCATAGCCACGAAGCAAGTGTTCTGTGTCATAAGTAAGTTATTGCTGTGTAGCCAAAGCTTCTTTTAAGAAAATCTGTATCATAAATGGTTATATCAGTGAAAGTTGGGGTAGTCCTACATTTGCAATCACTTTTTTGGCACTTCTTTGCGGTACTTCTTACTCCACAATAACTAAGTTTATTAGTTGGGCTTCGATGGTTTATAAATAGAGTCAAACGTTTTTGACAGATTCAAGAAATTTTTTTTTGTAAGGAATAATTTCCTATTGCTAATAACAAAACGCTACATCAGACACAAACAGTTCAATAGTTAATAACGAAATTCATTATAAACATTTCTAGGTAACACTAAAGTGAAAAAATGCTTGGATGGAACGTAAAACTCCAAAGTTGATTCCAATGGAAAACTTCTTTACAATAATAGTGAATATCAGCCCTAACAATGCCCTTTCGCGTAAACAGACACTAAATATTTTTAGTATTAATTTCCAGTGAAATTACACTCTAGAAAATCAACTAGAAAATTTTAACCGGAATACTAGAATTTTATCTTGAGTCCCATTATTTCCAGTGTAATCTCCGAATTATTTCAATTTACTGTAGATCACGTGTATTTGTTCTTGTTCGAAAAATTAAGCAATTGATTGGTGTTTATATGGATATAAATGGAATATATTCAATGCGAAATCCTCTGACAGTTTTAAAAAAGGATTGGCACTATTTCTGCTGCAAAAGCGATGATCCTGGATGATTAGAAGAACTAGAGTTCTTGACATACCACTATATCGGCTCTTGTGTCGATTTAAGATAGACAATTGAATCTGATTCTGTCCACAAAGTGCCAAAAATTGTTCACGTGTCTTTCTTCGAACAGGGTCCGTGAAGTTGGCTCCCTTACAATTTTTTTTATCTGAATACGTCCACGTTTCGTGCCCGTTTTATGCTGATTTGTGCCGTAAAAATGTTATTTTGTGCTCATCCCGTTCTCGAGATATTCGAGAGTGAAAAACGAGAACCAACTTCACGCAGCTCACGCACTTACACTTTTTAAAAATTCGACCAGACTATCCTTTTGTGCCCGTTTTGTGCTCATATCGTCTTCAAGGTATTTGAGAATGAGAATTATCAAATTTTCAAAAACAAAAATTGGTGCGGTGGCTATTAAATAAGCGTCCGCACCAACCCTCCTTCTCAAATATCTCGGAGACGGTACGAGCACCAAACGAAATTTTTACGGCATACACCACCACAAGACGACATCATTATCAAATTTCCAAAAGCCGAAAATTGGTGTGAATGCTATTGAATAAGGGCCTACACCAACCCTCATTCTCAAATATCTCGAAGATGGTGCGAGCACAAAACGAAATTTTCACGGCGCCAATCAGCACAAAACGGTTTCATTATCAAATTTTCAAAAACTGAAAAATTACTACGGGTGCTATTGAATAAGGGTCCCCATCAACCCTCATTCTCAAATATTTAAAAGGCGGTACGAGCACAAAACGAAATTTTTACGGCGTGAAAGTGCGGGAGCTGCATGAATTTGGTTCCCACTTTTCAATCTCCAATATCTCGAGAACGGGATGAGCACAAAATAAAATTATTACGGCACAAATCAGTATAAAATAAGCACAAAACGAACAAATAATTTTCTCTCGTTTTATAACGAATGTTATAATAGCTCTCCATGTGCAATTGTATTCATTCTAATAAACTAACAGAGTGCACAACAATAATAAAAAGACGTTAGTAGTTTATTAATTTAGTAAATTTACTATTTTCGAAATAACATTTTCTGGGTACTGACTCTGCGTTACAAGTTCGAATGTTTAAGATTATGCAACGCATTATAAAGGCTACGAGTTAACACGTCGAAGATGCCAGTGACTTCTGGTTTTGTTTGACTCTACTGTGTGGTGGTAATTTAAAAAACTAAAGATCATTTATTGTTTTCATTACTGCGGTTATTGTTATCAAAATCGCTGGGTCCTAAAGTGATCTGATTACAATAAGCGGCATCCACTGTATAAATGTGATATTGAATTTATTCAGGGGATTAAAAGAAACATTTTAAAAGGAATTACATAATAAGTTTAAAAGCCTTTAGTGTAAATTTGTTTCTACTACGACGCAAATCTATTGACATACGATTTGTCGGGACGTTCATATATTGACAGCTATTTTTTTTATTTTAATAGCTATAATTAGAATCTATGTTTAAATGCTGGCGTTTCAATTATATGCAATAGAAAAAATCTAGAAACGTTACCGGCGGTATTTTTCGCACATGCAATCTGATTTATTCACGTAGACCTTGTTAAGCATATTTTTATGCAGTGTATAATATTTTAGGACTTATGACTCGTTTGGCAATCTCGTTCTCGTTCTGAAATGAAAAACTGGTTTTTACCCCGTTGTTAGAATAGAATAGATACGTAAGCTCGTTGCTCAATAGTTTACATTCGCATTTTTTGTTGAGAGTAGATGAATAGGGATGAATAATAAATTAAGCAGCGACTATTTTCATAACAAAACATCATGTTTTTCAGGTGTTCTTAGGGCAATGACCCACCTTAAGAGGTTAGAGGTTGTTTCATCTTAAAAATTGTTGTTGGAAAACCTATCATTGGTGTATTCAAGATTATTCTTTAGATGTTTCTCTGAAAGTAATGGAGATATCGTTTTTAAATTTTGGTGGGGTTTCTAAAAATACCGTCAACTGGGGTGAAGTCGATCGGCCCGCCGCGGTGAAGTCGATCAATCTGGGTTTGTAATATTTTTTAATGCATATGGCAGCAACGCATAAACAATTAACTGTTTTCTATTTACAACAGTATAGCCGACTGATGAACAATCATGATTCCGGAGGTGTGAGCTAAATGTCAACAGTAAGTTTTCCATAAATCATTAAAAATCAAAAAGCAAATTTTTTTAACTTATATAATATGTGAAATCAAAAATTTGCACAGCCGCATCTGTTGAAACTTAGCCGGTCTTAACCACTCTTAAGTGATAAGCAATATATTCAACAAAGCCTGCCTACAAAAAAAAATGGAAATTTACTTTTTGTGTAGTTCCAATTGCAATCTTGTAAAAAAAACACACCAAACAATGAGGTGAAGTCGATCATATGGTTATCGTTCGGTTTTGACGTTAGGTTTAAGGCAATTGATTTTATATGATTTTCTTAAGTGAATTATGTTCGCTATCGTGTGAGGTGTACCGTTACCACCGATACTGGAAGGCCTCACAGCGACGTCACGCTGTTTAGGGGATGTATCGCCATGCACGATATTAGCCTAAGCGGTAAAGCAACTGTTTGTTTGCATTTCATTTTTAAGTTTTGAGGGGCTTTTGCTTTAAAGAGGATGTCAGTCGTCAACTGAGTCCTTCGCATCTCATTCGATTTTATTTTGGAAAAACTAATTTTCAAAGCAAAAACCAAACACGTAACCGAGCATCGTTTTCGTGCAAGATAAATTTGTGGTGGATATTTAATCGACTAATTATTGTTATTTGTAATTATACATGTATTTGGACGAAAGTAAGGTAGAAATGATATATTAATTGCAATTTTATTCGAAATTTTGTTCAATTTCACGATATCATTTACAGATGTGCTATACAAAACATACAAAACAACCGACCCCATCTTAAGTTAGGTTACCTCGTTTTTATCGTTTCAGGAAATGTTTTATCGCTTATGCAACATTAGAAAAGCATTGCAGGTATCACCAACAAAGTACGGAAATATCACTACACAGTATTTTTTTAAATAAAATCAATATAATTTGGATAAACCAATTCAAAACGCACAGATGGTCTCAGTGTGTAAACGCGTTTATATGGCCTATGTCAAAATACGTCACAGCCTGCTGACGTCAAAGCACGCAGGCCTTGTATATACCGTTGGTAACGGGTGTACTCGTATTATATACATAACGCCATTAATAAACGTCAAAAGTGCTAAATATTTTAATTTTAAAGCATTTTATAAACAAACGCCTTAGGATCAACAATAAATTTTTTGTGTATACAAGTAGCAAATATTGTACCCCTTCTAAGCTATTATACCTTTTTACAGATGCCATGAAGATACGTAAAGAAAATGGGTACTTATGGTAACCCAACTTGTCAAACAGTTGATTGTCAGCAGAGTTTGACAAGAAGCAGCCAAGAAGAAGCACCGTGCGGTAAAGAGCGAAGCGTCGGTATACTGACGCACACTTGACGCGGTTTTAATCTGGAAACGTTTCTGAAAAGAAAAATCAACAACTGTTTAAAGCGCGCTCAAAGAATAAATGTTCTTTTTTTGTTAATATGCGTTTTATTGCAAAATTTTGCCGCAAATGTTGCTGTAATTGTTGAATATACAGCGTATCAACCTAGTGCCTGGACGGAAGATAATTCCTTTCCTGGACAATTTAGAGAAAAAGCTTCCAAACAAAAAATATTCGAAGACAATTGCTGCTTAACATAAAATTATATTCAAGTATACAGGATGTTCAGTTTCCACTGCGCACGATACAAGTTTGATTTTTGAAATGGAACAACCCATATATTATCCCGTTTTTGGACGTTTCTCTTTCATTCATGTCAACTTTCTTCAATATTCCCTCTACCCATCTACCTTAGTTTTTGAGATAATAGACACAATTTGAGATTTTTGCGAAATGCCTCTGTTTCATTAACTACCGATATTTGAAATGCCTTACATGCTAAAACGGTTATTTAAATTTTATTCGATTGAGTATTTCATTAAGTTTTTGGCAATACATAGAAGAGTTTTTCATATCGACCAGATTCTACAGGAAGGTCATCGTTGCTAAGTTTAATTAATAGTATTTCAACATTCTTAAGTGGAACAGCCTGTATATTTTTACTTTTATAAAAATCTAATAGATACAGTTTGTTCAAAAGGTGGTATCGGCAGCGGCGCACCGCATGTACGTAATATACAATATTAGTGAAAAATATTATTACCTTTTCCTGTCGTCTTGATGTTCACTGTGGCAACTGGCAACCGCCCTGGTAAGCTGCGTAGAATTGCAACATTATACATCGAAAATGATCGTTCGACATCCAGTGAAGTAAGATTTGCAAATGTCAGATATTCCTTTTCCTCATCTGGGCATTCTTGATTTTCAGTTATAGACCGAACCTTTTGTAAGTCGGGATTTTTCGTTAAAATTGCACCAAATTTTTGAGCAACATCAATTCCTATAGTGTTCGTCTGGTTTTCTAGAGCGGCTTGTAAATTGTTTATGCAATTTAATGCGTCTCGTGCAGATAAGTGGCTGTTTTCTAATTGCTCAATTCCTTGTGCAACTTCAGAATAGTTCATGGAAATTTTGTCTATTTGTTGTTGAACGTCCGAATTGGAAAAAAGTTGCTGACTATCTCGAACTACTGCAGAATCATTTGAATCAAGTTTCAAGATGACATTTTTCACTTGTGAAAAATATTTCTGATAGTAAGATACTGCCTGGAGCCATGTTCCCCATTGCGTTATTACAGGCTGAAGTGGTGGTGGTAATTTCGGACACAATTGTTTGAATACACGGATGTGATTGTGAGATTTGATGAACACTTTTTTGGTAGATGCTATTAACTTATCCAACATCGGATACTTCTTTCGAATGGTTTCTGCTAGGAGGTGACATGCGAGTATGAGGCATTTTATGTGAAGAAGAGTCGGAATGCACATTTTCAACATCCTACCAACTCTCAGCATTGTTGCGGCTCCGTCAGTAACGAACATTGTGACTTGGGTTCCTGTGATACAAAATTCTCTCAACGAATCATTTATTATCTTGACAACGGTTTCTGCATTAGTTTTCTGAATCCTTTTGCTGGATAACAACAATGAAGCTGGTGGACCATCACGTTTTAAAGGACGCGCTATAACATAAATAACGCTGTGTTTCTGAGCATCAGTTGTTTCGTCCACACGTAGGCAGATTTTCTTATTTCTCAACTCGTCTTTTATATATTCCTTTACTGTACCTTGCACACGTGACAAATTGTATCGTAATTGCATAGATGTTGGCAGCTTCCATGAGGGAACGTACTTAGCCCAAAAAAGACGAAAGTGCTCATTAGATACTAGATGTTGTGGGATGTTGCACACACTTAACATAAAAATAAAATCATATAAAAATTGCCAGTATGGAGTACTGTTTCTTAAATGCAATACATGACATTTACTTTTACAATGTTTTCTACATTCAAACCTATCGCGACTTAGCAATCCGCTATTGCATATTGTACAATAAATATGCGGACTTCAATATTCTAATCCAGGGAAATGCCTGAGATATTTATTCACATTCGAAGGGAACGTTACACCCTTTGGGCGTCCCATCTCCGCGTACTTATTTGGCGTGCAGCGTGCAACGTACTGTCGCTTTGAACTCTCTCGCGGTACTGTCGAGATCGACTACGAGTTGAAAACTACCCCTATCCACGCCGCTACCGCTACGCTACTGCCATCCGGCACCATCTTTTTAACAAACTCTACTAATGGAGCAGCTCTTCTAGAATGTTCATTGTAAACATTTCCCTATACCTAAAATGTGTTCTTCTTTAGTAAATTAAATACAAAGCTGTGCAGATAAGAGTGCTGTTACAAAATACTATAACATTTTGTTTCACTAAAGATATTCATTAAAGCGAATGTGTAAACATTATCTTTTTTGGTGCAATTCCATTATCTACTGGAAGTATTCATTATTAAAAATTATTGTGCAGTGAGTAATTTCTCCAGATCCGTATTCAAACATGACGATGTCTCAAGTGCTGCGACGAAATACTATAAATTAGAGCAAATGTGTAAACGTTATCTTTTTGTGTACAATTCCATCTACTCGAAGTAATAATTACTTTCCTATATACATTGTCTATTAAGTCAACGTATAAATAATAAATAACAAAAATGATTAGATAAATGATTAGAGTTTAACATAAAAGCAGTAGATTTATTTAAACCATCACTCACTAAGTTCTTTTCAGCAATAAAAAATATAATAAGAACATACTGAAAGACATTGAACAAATTTCGTAATTTAGACAAATAAAAATGTTTATGAAAAAACTTCCTGGATAAATTTCTTAAAGCAACGCATAGCATGAGACATTACACAAAATAATACTCCGGAGTTGTTAATAAATGCTCAATTAAATATAAGAAATCGTATTATAGTTAGTATGAAGGAATATGGTGTTCGCTTCAAATAGACTTTGAAATTATAAACATGAATTAAATTTTACATTTTTTTAAATGAATGTCTTTATAAAAATAAAAGCTATAGTATTTCGTCACAGCACTCTACGCATTTTAGCAACAAAATTATCTGCATAGTTCGTACTTAATTCGCCAACGAACGATGCATTTTAAAAAATCTATGACGGTTTCTCTATCAGGTCGTCGAAAAATATACAGGGTGTTCCATTAAAAAAAATTGAAGTAACATGTATCAAACATGACAACGATTTCGATTGCCATCTTGTAGACTGTAGTTGATATAAAAAACTTTTCGATGTACACCTGCAACTTCAAGAAATACTCAATTCAATAAATATGCGCTAGCGTGTAAGGCGTTTAAGATATCGACCATTAAAGAAACAGCAGCATTTCACAAAAATCTCAAATTATGTCAATTATCTCAAAAATTAAGGTAGATAGGTATAGGGAATATTGATGAAAGTTGACATGAATTAAAGAGAGGCATCTAAAATCGTAATAATATACAGTGTTCCATTAAAAAAACAAACTTGTATCGTGCGCTGCGGAAGTTGAACATTCTGTATGCTTGAGTATCATTTTATGTTTTGCAGCATTTGTCTCCGAATATTTTTTATTTGGAAACTTTTTTTCCAAATTGCTCAGGGAGGGAATTATCTTCCGTCCACCCACTAGGTGAACATGCTGTATATACATATATTTTACTTGTGATTGATTGCTTTCGCCCTAAACCGTTCTAAAGTGAGAATTATGTATTTTAATATGAATGATCGACTTTACCCCGAGCTTGGGGTGAAGTCGATCACCTTTTAACCAAAAAAAAATGCACACCCTACGACCCTGATCTAGTACCAATCAATAGTCTAAATATCAACGAAGCTACATTTTTAATAACAATAATTAAAATATAATAATTTGTTATTCAGTTATGCTAAGGCTTCTTAACATTTTATTGTTGTTTTTACGCCAACAAATTCGTTACTGTATTTATTCCATTTTGTAAATCCAGCATTTATTGTTTTACTAAATTTAATATTGCATTTGTGTTGTAAATTCACCATTTCGTTTGCTTTATTTCTTATAAACCTGTGTATACTGTATTTGTATACATTTAAAACATTGTATGTGTACGTATTTAACACAAGAACACATTTAAATTAATTTTAACATCATAAATGTAACAAAACCATTCACACACAAAGTGAGAATTGATGTACAACTATATTCATTCAAATAATCGCAACTTCGGTACGCTATTATATTGCAAACCTCGAGATAAGACGCACACTAGAGAGAGAACCACCGCGGTCGAGTATGAAACAGACAATCACTGCCGAGAAAGCATACGCACGTAAGCGTGTCCTTGTCTAGGAGTGCCGGAACTTCGTCGGAGAACGTAGTGTACGGAGTGTCACGATTGCCATCCATCGCTCCTTCGACTATACGCAGTGCAGCGCTCGGACCCGCACGATGCTTGATCTTTGGAATCTCCGCTACTATAGGGAGACAGTAGCGAGACGGAGCATACATATAGGGCACATAGCGTATAGATTCTAACACGAACGTCTGGGTAGTTTTCTGCGGCTATATTCTGCTACTGTCTCCGATCAGACGTTCGAGCTCCGTCATGAGTTTGGTGATGGCTCTAATAATGCATATAAACGTTGCGAATTAATATACAAATAAGCGTTGCGATACTGAAGACACATTTAAGGTAACAAAGTGCCCGGCACTCGTGCTAGGTGCGTTTAAAATTATACAAACAAACGTTGCATTTAAACATGCGATTAAATACAACCAAAGACACATTTATACAAATGTACATAGAAATACGTCCACAAAATATGTACACAATTAAGTAAGGAAACCGTATTATGAAATATATACAATACTAGGGGTATATGCATATTTTTTGAATATATATTACAAGAGAGAAACCTCACATTTTTTTATATATTTTTTATGTAATAATCAGGGGAACTGTTTTAATAAATTTCTTTATACATACGTACTGTGTTTCATTTCGAGCAGTACTGAGCTATCGAACAAATAAGCAAATATTTTATACATCCAAGAAATGCAATTAGTCCTCCCTTTCCGCAAGAAGGATGCACTGACGCAGACGATTAGCGGTGTTGTTCTTCAAACTAGGAGAACGTAACAAGTTCTCTGAAAAAAATTGTAATTTTTTGATCGACTTCACTCCGGTTGACGATTACGATCTCTCTTAATTAAAATGGAACAACCTGTATATTATGAATTCATTGCATAGCGCTCTAAATTCAAGTTGAGTCATATAGCATATGGTGGGTCTAGGACGTATTTTTTTTTAAACTTGAGAGATGCAAATTTCAATTCAAATATCTCTTATTTGCACATCACCTAGAAACAAGTTTGGTTCGAATCGATTAACATTGAATCAACGAATCACAAATAATGGTATTAATGGAATCACTCACGGCAAAAGCAATACCATGAGGAGCTATATTAGCATTATTTTGGTTACCTCTTATTTGGTATGTGCTATGCAAATCAGTTTTGGTGTTCTTTTTTCTTAATGACAAGTAGCTATTTCTGTAGAATTATAAATAAATACCAAAAGTCTTTTATAAGGTCCAAAAATCCAGTCTGAACACAGGCATATTAAAAACATATTCGTTTTTTGAAATAGCAGTCCTTATTCATTCTCAATTAATCGCGTACAGTTCGTGATTTATGATACGTTGATTCATTATTAACCGATTCGAACCAAACAATTTGGAGTATTAGAAGCGGCATTGCACACTATTCGCTGTATGCCAGGTTGTTAACATAATGTTGATTTTATACATAAATATGACATTTCCGCTACCACCAGTACCATATCGTTTTTGCTATAAAATTACGGTATAGCGGCGCAATATGGTTAATAGAGTTAAAAAAACATACACAAAACAATAATTTAATTTTCTGAACTTATAAATAATATTTCCTATCATCAAAAAATCAAAAGCAGAGCCAGTATATATTACAGAGTACCGCATTCTTTTGAACCAGTAAATGCCGGCAAATCGGCCATTTTTACTCCAGTCTATGTCAACAAAGTATATGTGGATATCAGTAAGTTATAATATTTTCGTAAAATGCCGTGTTGTTGTGCTGCAAATTGTGGTGAGCGATCGGAAACTGGCACAAGATTGTTTTTATTACCCCGAGCAATAAAAAATAAGGTTTGAATAAAGCAGCGGAGACATAACATTGGTAGAAAAGTTTTACCGGTGTAACATGAAGCGAAGTTATCTTTGCGGAATCATCATTCATCATATCAATGTACCGAGACCTTGGAATGTTTGTTACGATAAACTGCACTTTATTTGAATTATTATTCAGTCTATTTGTAATTACTATAGGGCGCCGTGGTGTAAAAATGAGACACCTAAAACTTTGGGTAAAAATGAGACAGTGACATATATTTTTACTGAACAGTATTTCTGGGACGCCAAAGCAGAAGTTTTCGTCACTATATACTTAAGAACTAAAATGCATATTGATAAGCAGATTAATATTGTCGCTAACATTCAATAAATTAGTTCAGATAAACACATTGCGTTTTACGTATCAAAAACTTTTCCAATGAAGCGCCAAACTTTTGTTGTCACGCAGCGCAGAGGAATGCAATGCGTTCGGTTAAACTCGCGTTTTGATCGGCCACCTTTAGGGCGCAATTTACGCAGTAGCGCGACAGTTTAGCAGTATCTGTTTGGAAGTGAAGGTGTGTTGATTAGTCGGGGTAAATTTGAGACGGCTGCTGGGGTAAAAATGAGACGACACCTGAGGTAAAAATAAGACACATTATTTAACTTTTCAGATCAAAACGGAGAAAAATGCCCAGAAAATATGTTCCAAAAGAAAAGGCGTACCGGGAGGCAGATTTAGACTCGGCGCTTACCTTAATAAAGGATGGCAAGTTTTCTATCAGAGCTGCTTCGAAGATATATCGAATCGACAAAAGTAAATTAAGTAGATGTATTAACAACAAGAATGTTTCAAAGCGTGGTCGAAAAGAAGCTTTGTCAAACGAACAAGAAAAGGACTTAGCAGAAAAAATCGTTGTGATGGCTAAATGGGGCTTTGCTCTTTCCAAAGAAGAAATCAAGTCAGTGGTACAAACTTACGTTAATGAAAACAACTTGATAACGGTTTTTAAAGATGGTAAACCCGGGGATGACTGGTTCCGCATGTTTTGCAAGAGGAACAATTTGAGCCAAAAGAAGTTGGAACAGTTGGAAAAATGCAGGAGAACAGCTACTAGTGATCCCTATATTATATACGGTTTTTACGACAGACTCGAAGAAATACTAAATCAATTAGATTTGAAAGACAAATCGTCACATATATTTAATTTAGACGAAACAGGCTTCAATTTGGATCCCGGAAGAATAAAGGGGGTTGCTGCTGTAGGCCAAAGAGTACACAGGAGCATCGAAGGCTCAGGGAAGGAGAATATAACAACTATGGCATGTATTTCAGCGAGTGGAGTATTACTTCCACCACTAATTATATATCAAGGGCAAAATTTATGGAGCTCGTGGAAGGGTACGAATGATTTGGAAGGTACTTGCTATGCCGTCTCCGACAAAGGTTGGATGACAACCGCTATATTCAACAGCTGGTTCATTAAATTCTGTGAAATGGTTTCGCTAAGGCCGCTCTTGATTATAATGGATGGCCACGTGTCACACCTGGATAAAGGCACCATTGAATATGCCGTACAAAATAACATCACCTTCTTTAAACTACCACCACATGCCACAGATATTTTACAGCCTTTGGATAAATGTTGCTTTGGACCTCTTAAGCTAAAATGGAACCAGAGGCTGATCGAATGGCAACGATTAAACCAGAGAAAGCTTACAAAATCTGAGTTTGCGGATATGATTTGTGCTTTGTGGAATGAGGGAATTTCAGAAGCTGTTATAAGAAAATCATTTGAAAGCACTGGAATATACCCTTGCTGCAGGCAAAAATATCCAAAGGAGCGACTGAATCAAGTCAAACTGCAAAAATACAATGAAGGGGCGAAAGGAACTAATCCGCTGGACTTTTATGACTTAGGTCAGCAGGATGTAGACGAGGTAAATGAGCAAGAGGAAATAAACCAAGAAAATGTTAACGGAATTGAGCAACAAACTAGAAATGAAAATGAGGAGTCTAACAGTTACAATAATGGGGGAATACATCAAATACATCAGCCCACGATGAGGAAGTTTTCATCGCTCCATCCAGTTCATCTACTTCATTTGAAAGTATTTTACTCAACAAAATACATAAAACAAATCCCGAAACAAAGCGAAGACGTAAAGTTGATTCTAATTGTGCAGTTCTAACGAGTTCAGAATATTTAGATCGCATTAAAGAAAAAGAAGCTACACAAAAGAAGCCTAAAACAAGAAAAAACGTCAAAGCACTTGTCGATTCGTCATCGGAGAGCGAGGCAGAAAATGCGATTTATGAAGAGAGCGACATTGAAGACGATGTGACACTTGGAGAACTAATAAGGAAAGATAATTCCTCGGACGAAGAAATTTATGCAAGTGAGATCATTCCTGGGAACTATGTTTTAATCAAATTTCCTACAAAGAAAAAGGTTTTGCATTACATTGCGGCAGTTGAAAGTGTTGATGAAAACGGGTTCGGAGTGTCGTATTTGCGCCGAAAAGGAGACAAGTTTATATTTCCCCAAGTGCCTGAGAAATTCGCTGTATTGAAGGAAGATGTCGTCATGAAACTGCCCGTTCCGACGTCCTGTGGAGGAACGACAAGAGTTACCAAGCAACTTGTGTTTGCCATTGACTTTTCCAAATTTAACGTAAACTAAAAGACTGCTGTTTTTAGCTGCAGGTTAAGAATATTTACAGTTTATTTTTTCTTGTCAGGATATAATATTTTTGTTGCCTAATTGTAAGGTTTTTTTGAGAAAATTATACAAATTGTCGTACAAATGTTGTCTCATTATTAACCACCCCGTCCCATTATTACCCCAGCAGTGACAAATAGCATACTATACGCTTGAAAACACGGTGTCTCATTTTTGGCCATGCCTGTCTCATTATTACCCCAAGAGCCGGGTAAAAATGAGACACGGTTTTTATTTATTTTTGGAAAAACCATCTTCGTTTTTTAAAATTACCTATGCCCATAATGATTCCCAAGAAAATCTATATAAGATAGTAATTTTTTGATCCAGTATTTCGTACAGTAAGATGGTCAAAAATGAAAAGATTTGGAAAGTGTCTCATTTTTACACCACGGCGCCCTACAGTAAACTTGCCTCCAAGCATTTTAATTAAGAAATAAACTCTTTTTTAAACAACGAGATAAGTGTCTCTTTTCGCATCATTAATTTCCGGGACGAGTTTTTGTTTGCGAGATTAGTTCGCATTCTTTTAATAACAGTATAACAATAACTTTGACATGATTATTTATGTTACAAAAACATTTTACAAGAGATCAATTTGAAAACAACAGAACTGATGGAAAAAAAACATTGCGTTGGAATGCTATTCCTACTATATTTTCACACCGAAAGGCACCTGTGAGTAGAAAGAAGCCCCTCGTCCGGACTAGTAACTCAACAGACTCATCAGTTCAGTTTGTTTATTAACTAATTATAGGAATACTAACAACTGTTTGTGTTCATTCATAAATTACAATGTGCCTGCTAATATTACGAGGGATGATCGTAAAATAAGGTTCCCATATTTTTTAAAAATAGACAGCATTCTTTATTTCCTTAACATTACACATCGTTTTAAAGGTAAAAACTTAAGCTATTGTTGGACATAATCGCCATTTCTATCCAACCATTTTTGCAGACGGTGCTCCAACTTCTTTATCCCCATGTCGTAAAATTCTGCCGCCAGTCAAAATTTTTTCAATTGTGTTGGAAATCTCAGGAATCCGAAGAGGGAGTTGACGAATGGTGACCCTCCGATCTTCAAGCAGTATGCTCTCGACCTTTTCAACGATTTCCTCTGAAACGGATGGTCTTCCGCTCCGCTCTTCATCGTGAATTTCCGTCCGACCTCCAGTGAATTCCCTGCACCATTTGTGGACGTGTTGAACAGCTATACACTTTTCTCCATAAACTTCGGTTAATTGACGAAGGATGTCTATAGGTGAAACTGCTTTCGCGTTTAAAAGACGTATCACACCGCGAATTTCACACCTGGCGGTAGCGGCGATCGGAGGTCCCATCTCGGACGGCTGCTTAGCCAACACCGAGCGGCGTAGCGGGACCGGAGTGGTACGTATATAGAGTGGGAGAGGTGCTGCACACGCCAATGTTGTCGGATTTCGCCTAACACGTCTTATTGCTGCTACAGGCATTTGGGAACCTTATTTTACGATCATCCCTCGTACTATAAAAGTAACTGAAAATATGGATATAAATTCTGATGATGAATTAAATTCAAGTGATGATCAAGATTTAAACCCAGTTATATCAGAACTAAAACGCAAGTTAAAAATGGCACAAAAGAAAGTATGGCAATGCCAACAACAATTTATTTTCAAATGTACGGTCAAGAAGTGCAGTAGCAGATGCCAAGGAGTTTAAAACTGCACTGCGTTTAATAACTATCTCTCAATTTTTCGTTGCACCACAACATAGTAATTATGGAGTTAGTGACAGTGACCAACTAATTGAATTTCTACAAAGTAACCCTCGCGTTACGCAACAATTGGAAGAGGAACTGGACTATGAATATCAACTAATTAATTTGTGTAAATTTAGTGTTAACATTATTTTACTGAGTGATTCTGAAAAACAATCCCTTTACCATTTAATTGGGGCTATATTACTACACATTAAAATTAATTACAAAACATGCAATAGTTGCTTAATGCCTACTATGACTTGTAGTGACGATAAATTAATTGCTTCAGTGTCTAGTGTAATAACATCGAAATGTTATACTAAAAATTCACTCATATATCCTTCAAAACTAATTTGGGTCTGAAATATTTTTTAGGAAAGCAAGTGAAAAATTATTGAAAAGAGACATAACTTTGAGAACTTTGACATTAACATTTTTTAAAAATTCAAAAAATTTACTGCAACAACATTTATGAAACAATTTGTAAATATCAAACATTAAAATAGGCAAACAAGTGTTTACAAGCTTTTATGTATCGAAGGGCCTGCGTCAAGGATGCGCCCTTTCACCTACTTTATTTAAAATATACCTAGACCAGGTGCTACTACAATGGAGAAGAAAATGCGGACAAATGGGAATTTCAATAACATCCGATACTTCCCTGTTTACATTACATTTTACAGACGACCAAATTGTTTTAATACAAGATAAAGACGACCTGGAATATATGTCTAGGAAGCTGATCGACGAATATGAGACGTGGGGACTATCGGTGAATATGTCAAAGACTAGATGTAGGTATGTAGGATGCCAAGCAGAGGATTTGCAATTAAACGACGGAAAAATTATAGAAGGATGCTTAATTCAGGAAGAACGGAAAAAGAGGTAGAAAATCAAATCAATAAAAGGGGAGAAGTGATGGGAGCCATAAACTCTATTCTACGGAATAGAAACATATCACGAGAAAGGAAAAAACAAATATACGACACAATATTCAAGAGCATAGTTCTCTACGTGAGCGAAATATGGCACATAACTTCCACAACGGAAAGAAAGCTGTTGAGTCTTGAGATGGATTTCTGGGGAAGATCGGCGGGAGTGTCAAGATTAGATAGAATCAGAAATGAACGAATAGGTGATGTAATGGAGATAGAAAAAACTATTATAAAGGAAGTACAGGAAAGACAACTAACCTGGTACAGTCACGTAAATCGAATGAAAGATGATAGAATCCCGAAGATGGTATTGAACTATACGCCGGCAGAATATAGGAAAAGAGGGAGACCAAACACAACATGGAGCAGTGGCGTGGAAAAAGCCATGTCAACGAGAAACTTGAAACCTGGAGACTGGGACGATCGACGAGGATGGAAAAAGGAAACCGTAGGGCGTAGAAGAACGCTATAAAAGCTATAAAAGAAAATAATATTACCTCTAAGGTCTATTTGTAACGATGCAAGAATTTGCACATTATTTTTTTCAAGGACCGAAAATGGTAGCAAGTGTAAAACGAGCTGTAATGTATTATGCAGTAACTAGTACAACATAATTTAGACCCTGTTCTATTTTTCTTGTAAATTCTGCGCGTATGTTGGCACAAAAATATTTTACCTTTACTGACAGAATTCGGCGATGTATGTACGTTTACTTTGAGTTGCACAGAAAATATTTGAGTGTCCGATTTAGGATTACTGTGAGAATGGTGAATGCATTGTTGTAAAGATAAGTGTTTCATTTATTGAAAAACTTGCACAAAAAATGCATTGAATCTACACACACATTTTTTCAAACTCTCACCTAGTTTTCAGTGAAAACCTTCGCTTTCAATATAAAGATGGCGGAAAATAAGCCCAAAAATTACGAAATCAATGAAACTATTAAGATCTGTTTTTGACATGTTTCTAGTGCGCAGTGAGTGCAAATAAATCGTATTCGCTATTAGATTATGTGGTTGTCTGTGAACTAAGTAATGTGCTATATTCTGTGATTGTGGTCAGCGTGTTTGATTCACTATAATGTTGCATAGAAGGGTTAACAAATAATTAATATTTGTGTTATGTTTACAAGGGTCGGTGAACATGTTCGTGATTTTTTGAATTTCCCGCGTTTCAAATTGAAAAGTAACACTGCTCGCGTTAACCACCATCTGTCAATACACTACTGTCACAGTTTGAGAAAGCTGCGTCATTCAGTTAAAGCATAAGTTAAAGTTTGACAGCCATTGAAAGCAGACATCATCGTGCATTTTGCAAATGGAAAGACGTGAATTTCGTGTGCTCACAAAGTATTATTTTTTGTCGGATGAAAACCATCAGTCAAACCAAGGTTAAGCTTGAAAAATACTATGGGGACTCTGCACCATTAGAATCAATGGTAAAGAAGTGGTTTACTAAGTTTCGTTGTGGTCATACAAGCACTAATAACGCCGAACGTTCTGGACTCCCAATTGAGGTCACTACACGCGAAACAATCGAAAAAATCCACGATATGATATCACATGGCTCAGTGTTTTCGATTTTGAATGATCACTTGCGTATGAAAAAGCTATCCGCAAGATGGGTGCCGCGTTTGCTCGCAATTGATGACAAACGCGATCCTGTGGCAACTTCGAAGTACTGTTTGACGTTATTTAACCGTAATTCGGACGAGTTTTTGCGCCGTTTCATAACCGTTGACGAAACATGGATACACCACAATATATCGGAGACCAAACAGCAGTCGAAACAGTGGGTTTCTCCGGGCGAATTGGCGCCGAAGAAAGCCAAGGTGGGTTTGTCGGCTAACAAGGTCATGGCGACGGTTTATTGGGATGCACGCGGCATAATCCACTTCAGAAGGGGAAAGCAATCAACGGCGAATATTACGGCAACTTATTGGACAGGCTCAATGACGATTTGACGAAAAAACGACCGCATTTGGCAGAGAAGAAAATGCTCTTCCATCAAGACAATGCACGGGTGCATACGTGCGTAGTCGCCATGGCGAAATTTCATGAATTGAAATACGAATTGCCCCCCCCATTCACCATATTCTCCGGATTTAGCCCCCAGTGACTATTTCCTGAAAAAATGGCTCGACGAAAAGAGATTTGGCTTCAACAATGAAATTATCGCTGAAACAAACGCTTATTTTGAGAGCCTCGGATAAATCTTATTACTTGGAAGGGACTAAAAAATTGGAGAAACGTTGGGCGAAATGCATTGAGCTAAAAGGAAACTATGTTCAGAAGTAAAACGTTTTTTTGCCGAAAAAACTATCTCTCATTCAAAAAGTCACGGACATATTGACCCACATTCATATTTAAATGCGACACCAAAATTATCACAAAAATTATTAGCTAAGTTTTAATGAAGAAGTAGCGAATGGGATACCGACATATGCGACCTGAAATACCAATATTAGTAACAGTAGTTATCCATATGGCTCGAAACAATATTTCATGGAGTTTTTATAATAAAATCTTGCTCCGTGCAAACAGTTTGATGGTTTAAAACCAGTTAAAAATTGTGTATTTTTTATGTAAATTTCTTTGCAGAAAGTTCTTTAGATTATTGAATCGTTGCAGATGGGCCGAAGAGAAACTGCTTGATGTCGGAGAATCCAAACATTATTGTATATTAAAGCAGACGTCTTATGTAAATAAATGTATCTATAATTTGTTCACACTTTCGAACGAAATTAGGGTTTTTATTTAAAATATGTACATAGCTAAGAAGTAAAAACCTGCAACAGATGGATAAAGCAGTTTTAAGAGGTGATTTTTTGTACATAATGCCGAGACATATGTGCATATGTATACAGGGAGTTACGATGAGCTTCGGTTAAAAAAATTTCTACTTCCCGTATCTCTCCTTTATATCGGAAAAGTACAAAGTACATTTTAATGCGTATTTCATTATTATAGTAAATACTTGAAAACACCACCATTTTGCTCCAAGCATGCTGTTACTCTTCGCATTAATTGCTGATGAGTACGTTGAATAGATCTTGCAGCTAGCTCGTTGAAGGTTCTTCTTACTATGTCAATCATGTCATCCTTCGTACCCGCTGGATCTCTGCAAAGTTTTTAATATAAATCCCCTAAGAAAAAATCTGGTGAAGTCAAATCCGGAGATTGTGGTGGATACTTTTTGCGATCCACCGATCGTCACCGACCGTAAAAATAACCGATACGCCACGAGTGTTATGTGGTGGACCCCCATCCTTTTGATACCACGTATTCCGCGCTTCTTCTTCTGGTCGAAGACGTAACCCCGGATGACGTTGTATAAAATAAGTATGAATAATTTAGAGTTAATTGTCTTGACTAATTAGTAGAGTTGCTCAATTTGCACCAACAGCCAGTGGCGGGCGCATAAAAGTTTACACAAAATAAATGGTCAGAAATAAAATATAATACGTACTCAAACACTTACCGTCTTAAGAGTCTTCCGTGAAATCACAAAGTGAATAATGTCTGTTAAATATCTACAACATTAGATATGTTTCCACAGTTGTTTCGGTAAACCGAGTGTGGCGTGAGGAAAAAGTGTGTTTATATGCAGAAAACGAACGTTCTACATCTAGTGACGTTATATTAGCGTAATTAAAATAATCTTTGGAATAACTTAACGGTTCTGTTGACGCACCTTCACAAATTTGTCTTAATGTGCCAAAATCCGAATTTTTCTCTAAAACACTTTCGAACCTTTCTAGAACACAACATTTTTTGCGTCTTCTACCGCGCATAGCTGTGCGTGAACATGTTGCACTATTTGCAGAGATTCCACTAACGACACCGAAGGATTTTGTAATTTTTCTATTGCCTCCACTAGTCCGAAGTAATTATTCTGAATAGTTTTTAAATCCGTTTTAACCTGACTATCTTGAAATTTCGACTGGCTTTCCTTGATAGCCGCAGCTTCCTTTGGATCGAATTGTAAAACCACATTCTTAATAGTTTCAAAATATTTATGATAATAAAACGCGGCCTGTAACCATGTTCCCCGACGTGTAAGAATAGGTTTTGGTGGCTCAGGCATACGGGGGCACAGTCTGTGAAATTTGCGAATACGTTTTGGGGGTTTGACAAACACTGCTTTTGTATGTGCTATTAAAGTGTAATAGTAGTAATAATAGTAGCATCTTCTTCTGGACGATCTCGTTCTAGTGGCAAGCAGTCTCCAGTTGCTCCTCTCTTTTGCACCGGAGCTAGAAATACAAGCGTCTGCACAGGTACAGCATACGCTCCAGAAGGTGAAAAAGACTTTCATCGGAACGTCCAGCTACTTCAGATTCTTCTTAGGACCAGCTACCTACGTGGATCAACACCCCGAAGAATCATATCTCATATTTCATCCGCGAAAACCTCAAAGTAAATTTGTATTGTTTGTTGCATAAATTAATTTTAAAATTTAACACAGAATCCGAATCTGACATAAAAATGGAACTGTTTTATTTAAAATAGAGAAGTCGGTGGGCACCTCCGGTGTAAGGGAGAGACTCTGAAAATTTAAAATATTTTGAGTATTTAAAAGGGTGACTTGACTGAGTAAATTTCCAAGTTTCTATATTAGTCAGTTCCCCATATACTTTTTACCGAAGCTCATCGTAACATACACTGTATAGTAGCCGTATATAACGGCTATGAAATTTGTAAATGAGCGCTTGCGATTATTTAATTCAAGTTTAGTACGATTTGCCAAAATTTTTTCCACAAAATCAAAACATGATAGCAATAAACGAACCCGTAATAATAAGATACAAAAACATTTGCGCATTTTGATAGATCGTCAGCCCATGCTTGATTAAAATGATAACCGCAACCACATTAAGTGGGGTCCGCTGTAGTAACCAGTCCGTATCATTTATAATTTTATAATTAAGCGCTGAACTTACATATATACTCCAAATGGTACCAAAACTTTTAACGGTAGTATTGATGTATACCTTTCGTACTATCTTGCAAATTTTTTAAAGGTAATTTGCCACTCATTACGCCTTACGTGTGTGTCTAATAAACACGTTCACCTTCAAGATAATAAACATTTGTGTATGATATTATGACCTAAATATAAAACGTGGTATAATCAGCGACACGTGTAAGGTATGTAAGAGTAACCCGTGTGTTTACAATTCGCACACTATTCCTCAGAAAAATGACATTGTAATAACGATAAACAATAATATTTTACTTATATTGAGTTAGAAATACCATTTGTATAATAAATATCATGATTGTAGAATCTTAAAATCGTGCTAAATGTAATCAAAATTCTACATAATACCTTCAAATCTTATTAGTTATTTTGGATTAATTTAATGTTTTTATTACTATTTCGCGAGCGGATTTACTAATAAATTTACTAAAAAAATAGTATCTATTGTTGCCAGCATAACGAAAATCTATCAGTTCCATTTTTTGTAAACTTTCGAAACGAGTTAATTAATAATTTGTATGGTGCGGAGTGTGCCGAGAATATTGTTGTTTGCCATACTACCCCACAATCTTAGCTATTATTATTTTTTGCATTGTTTGGCATTGATATATAGTACACTTTTTTACTAAAGCTCCGCTTAAATAAATTATCTAGAGGTTACAACCTCGAGCCATATCATAAATCAAATATAAGCATTGAGATCACATCAAAGTTACTACACCTAGCAAATCTTGGAGATAACAAGATGGATAAAAATTGAAGTAATTTGATACACTAAGAAAAATAACTACAGTAAAATTACTAGCTTTCTTACGCTAGACAAATAGCTATAGTAATACGGTTCAACCTGGCGTCGCAGGAAACAATTTGGCGTCTTTCCTAGCCAAATTTCTATAACAACAAGAATAGATTACCAAAACCTTTGCTGCATATTGTAATATTTCTTAAGCTAAAGTATAACATTTGTGGCATCGTCGGATTCATCTTTGCATTGCCTTTCCAAGAACGTCTAAATTTACAGCGCCATTCCATTTAAGATAAGAAAGGTGACGTTACTTCCGGTGATACAGGACCTGTTTTTCCTAAAAACACTAGATTCTGTCGTCCAAAAGTTAGCATGAGGTGGAAACATTAGAACCTCACAGTTATAGATTATAACTATATAGAACATTAACACTTATAAAGCATTTCATTGGAAATAAATACAAGAAATTTGATAGACTTTAATTAATTTTTAGTTCCAATGATACTTCTCTCTAATTGTTCGAATCCTTTCCAACCAGTCGGTGTGTTATAACAAGTGTATCAAGCACGGAAACAATCCGAGACGCAATGAGACGACGGGAAACAGTGGAGGCTGTCTTCTTGGACGTTAGCAGGGCCTTCGACATCGTCAGACATGAGGGGCTCCTCTATAAGATAATAAAACTGCGAATAGATGTCGAGCTCATTAGACTCATAAAGAATTATCTCTTAGACAGGTCGTTTGCCGTGAAATTCGAGTAACATAAGTTTATAAATAAGGCCCATTCCGGCTGAAGTTCCCCAAACCTTTCTTCTCGCTCAGAGCTGTTTAATCTGTTCACTCATGACGTCCGGAAGCCAGCAGTACTGAGTTGGCAATCTACGCTAATGACACTGCCGTCTACTCTTCGTACAAAGACGAGCGAATGCTGACCAGGCGGATGCAAATGGCCGTCGACCAACAACAGTAAATGCGTTGCAGTCCGCTTTACTAATAAATTGAAGCCACTCGAAAACAATGTAGTCACATCGATCAGGTACTTGGGGCTGGTGCTGGATAAGAGGCTAACTTGGATGCACCACGTCACGGAGGTCAAGAAGAAGTTTCTACGAGCTAAGCAGCATCCAATGCCACTCATCGGACCAAACAGCGCGCTCGACCTTCGTGACAGTAGAATGCTCTACCTCACCATCCTGAGACCAGTGCTCACATATGGGGCACTGGCATGGTCAACTATCGCTGAAATAATCTAAGAAACCTGGAGATACTCCAAAATAAAATGTTGCGCTAGCTGGCTGACGCACCGTGGTTTGTGCGCAACGAAGACCTAAGAAAAGATCTACAAATTCCATCGTTGAGGGAGTATCTCCAAACAACACCAACCAACAACACCTGGGAGAGAGCTGAAGCCAATGTTAACCCCTTGGTCAAGCTGGTGGTAGAGCCATAGAACCACTCACCACCCATGATCAGGGTGCCTCGAATCTAGGATCAGCTGCAATAAAAGGCCTGGTGCATTAACAATCCCCTTTTGAAGACCGGTACAAACTTGCGATATCCCTTGAACGTTACTTTGTGGACGCATTTCTGGCGGAGAGATGGAAGCCGCTTCATAGAGGCTTGGAGAGTAGAAGGGCCTCAACTCAACTCTATAAAAAGCTGAACCTTACACTAATGTATTTATTGAAAACTTCTATAACTTAACTACGAAGCCTCATGTAGTTCCTTTAAAATGACTACTGAACACTATGGAATTTAATCATCCTTATAATAATTTTCCACAGGAATGTTTAGAATTCTTTCAAGATTAAAATTTACTCGAACTTTAATTTCATAAAAGGAAAATGAATCCAAGCTTTTAAACATTTAAATAAATAAATAAATTACAACCGCTTTGTGTTTGTTTTAATAGACGCCCTTTCCCAACGTGATGATAATTTAGTGTTTTAGTCAGTAAGTGTTTATGTGTGTGAATGTTTGTGAATTGTGTCATTTCATTGAATTGCCTGCTTTGTTTAATCGATTCTATACCGAAATTATGAAATATTCTTGAACCAAAATAACAAATATGTTCTACGTACATATGTATATTGTACATTTGAATTTCGCGCACGCACACCACTAACAACATGGCGTCTTTATTTCAAGGTCATAAAATTTAAACCGCAAAGATCAAAGGCACCGCCATAGAGTTTCGCGTTTGTATAAGCTGTGGTTAGATGTAGGAAATTTTACAGGAAGTTATCCTGTTGTTTATTTTTATGAAGTGTTTTCTATTCATTAGAATGCTTATTCTTTTAAAAGTCGTTTTAGGTATTGCGTCAATTTTTTCAAAATATAATAAAGAAGTAGGTAAATATAGCTAAAAGAGCTATCAGTTTTTTCGCCAAGTTTCTGATTTAAAAGGTAACATAACCTTGTTAAATACGCCAAAAGTTATTGAAATATTGTAAAAATATGACAGTTATAAAATACTCCTGTTTTCTTTACTAAAACAATTAATTTCATAAAATATACCATCTCTTAATAACATCTAACGTCAATATATGTATAAAACAGATTATTAATTTCGACTTTATAGTTAATTAGCCTAATTCAAGATGGCATTACCTCATTTTTATTACATCTTCTGGAAAAGAACTTGTTACGTAGTACGCCACGCGCTATAGCGTTCTAGTAACGAGCAGGTATTTTTTTCTCTTTTTCTATTCCTCCTATCGCTAATTCGAACGTTTCTCCTTTACCATTCTGGATTTTTGGTCGCAGAACGACTGTTGCAATGCGCGCGCAAGTTGGCCCGGGCCAAACCTTGTTGTATATCAATTTTTGATCACAAGAGAGACAGAACGTTTAGAAGGGAAGATAAAGTGCTGTGAAAAGGGGGCGACGGTAACGGAGGGGGCTAGCAGTTTGTATACAGAGGTTCAATAACCTTACACGTGGATCAACGCCCAACATTGCCCTACACACGGGCTACTCGAATTTCTATTGCTGTTTCATTCTATCGTCGAATCTCCCCTGCCCCAAAACGCGCGCTTACGGAGAAGTAGCGCGAACCATCCCTTTCCGAAAATGAAAGTACTCTCATTCCAAAAATAGATACACGCATACGTATACTGTCGTTCATAAGTTTTGACCAACACCGGCGTACTAGGCGAATGGAGGAGACATCAGAGACTCTCAAATCAAACTTTTGAATTTCTAAATTTTCAGACCATCAAATGATCCAATCGGATCCGCTCTTTTTAAGAATCACGGCGAGTATTTTACAATCTTGAAACACGCAATTCTCTAGCTCTAACCGTTTAGGCGCTAGAGCGCTTCAGAATGTAAAAATGTAGTGAGTTTTAGTCTTACCTTAATTTTAAACGCTCATAACCTTTTTAGTTTTTTTCTACGTCGAAATATACGTCTTTTGGCATATATGTGAACACATTATCTTCGGCACTTTTCGTATTTTCCTTCAAACTTCAATCGAAACTATTATAGCTAACGAGATGATTTTTTTTCTTAAAGATATACGGTGAAAGGCAGGAGATATGATGCACACACATATCAAAATTATATCTATTTTTTAATGATATACATGCATATACTAAAGAAACTGTGCACTAAAAACAATGTAAAAAAATAACGAAACAAAATAGCACTCTGAAATATAATTTACATATACAACTTCTCTAAATTAATTATACATTCATCATCTGACGAGTAATACTGGCAATGTCATGAAAATTGATCTAAATAAAAACTTTTTATGCATTAAGCAGCTTTAAATGTATCAGATTTACATATTGAGTGCCAGAAAATTAAAAGCTTTTCATTAACCAACTCTAAAAGCCTATTCACTAAAAACAGTATTTCTGTAAAAAAGACTTTCTCATCTCTTGAATTATAATCTAACCTTAACCATATTTTTGAAAATATGTACTAGTGCACATATCATCTCATATGTATTTAGACTCGGTTAACACAAGGTGTGGTTCTGCAATTAAAGTAAAATAATGGCAGAAAAATTGGAGATTGCAACAAATGCCAGTGTATTGAAAGGTCTTTAAAAGTATCAAATTTGGTATTAATGTTGAATTTGAACATCTACAATAATTAATACATTAGTATGTTGAATGACATTGTCAGGTATTAACAATTGTAAAAATGAGAGGAGCAGCTAAAATACTTACGACAATTACAAATTACCACGGTGCGATTGAAGAAATTTCCTACTTTTGGTTTTCACTTTGGCAATTCGGCAACTGATGGGGCTACAGGATCAAATATACATGCATTGGAAAGCTTTCGACTAGGCTTTATAATTAAAAAACGCTACTTTTTCGCTCTTTATCCGTTAGATCGCCAAATTTACGAGTACGAGATCTTTTTCGAAATGTTTAAAACGCCATAGCTCCTAAACGGAGGGACGAATACTGAAATTGGTCCCAATCGATTCCGTACATGTTTTTTCTGGAATTGGTCACAACCAAAAAAACTGTAGCCTTTACATCTCGCCTTTTCATCAATTTTGACAACCAATCAAATGCCATAACTTAAGCCAGTTAGAGAAAAACGAACGTGTGCTGGGGGACAGTCTACCTGGTTTTTTAAAATCTAAAAGATTATATTTAAAAAAACTACCCAAATTTATATATTTACGTTTAAAGTGAAACAACAAATCTATCTCAGAGCGTCCATCTGTTGTATGAAATTCATATTATGTAAATAGTGAATATTTGCGTACATACTTCATTTTTCGCTAATAATTAATGTAATTATAACAGAGCGCGTCCATATACCATTTGATACTTCTGACACGCAGTATATGATAATAAAATAACGCGATCGTTATTTAATAAATTTCCTAGAGAGCGAGACCGTTGCCTTGTTTCCTCTAGACTAGCCGATGCAGCAGCAATAGCAGCAGCCAGCCGCAACACACGGTGAAACAGTTAAAACAACTTATACGTTGAGATTGGTCAAGGTGGCCGTGACAGTCGAACGGCGAACGTAGACGCTCGGGTCCTGGACGGGATTGTGAAGCGTTCGTGTAACCTCGGAACGCACCCGAACTTTCTCTTTCGAAAACCTCGATCGACGCTACTCGTGCTGCGAATGAGTTTGTCCCGCGAAAAAAAGAGAAGTATGCATACCCAGACAAGATATCTTTCACCAATTTCTTTTTTCCCCGGTTACTTTTGTATCTACCCAAAACACCCCATACAATCATTCTCTTTATTTCATTTTTCAAAGCTTTCTTTCGATCCTCATCACAACAGAATCTAAAAAAAAACCTGTGAAAGGGAAAAAAACAAACAAAAGAGGCGGCTTAGCATGGATATAGTCGAAAATAGATTTTTGTTTATTGCACGGCCAATACGATTAAAAAACCGCGCGATCAATGTTTGTCAATTGTTTTCTCGGACCGGTGAGTGAGCGGTCGTTGGTAGGGCGGTAGTGGGGAGTACGAGCGGGTAGCCGGAGGGACGAAACCGAAGTTGGCGCAAGGAGGCGACTGACTGGGGTTTCTCGTTCTACACGTGTAACGATTTGGTGATTGCTTTTCGGGAAAAAAAAATTAGCAAAAAACGGATAAGCAATTGCTATTTGAAGTAAATTATCGCCAAATACAAATAAGAGTGTGATGTTATTAATAGTGTGGTTGTATATTAAGTAATTAATGTATACAGCGAGGTTATAATTAAACATTTCCGTTGTATATGTAAGATATCACCAATAAGAAATAATTTAAAAAAATAATTGAAACAAAAAAATGTACCAATTATCAAAGAAATAGCATCAATTGATAGATTTGTTCTGTTAATTATGTTTGGAAATGGAGAAACAGACCAATCACCATGATCACCAAGACAACATAACCAAATACCACAACAACAAAATTGTAATACCTTCTGAATACCAAATGAGAAAAATAAATCTTAAATAGAACTTATGTTGGGAGGGTATTTTCAAAACAATAGATTATCTTTTACACACAGAATGATGCAATAGTGCTACTACAGCTTGGGTGAAAACATTCATGCCTCTAAAGCAGGCGCTACACGATGCGTCGAATGTTATTGGATCGAACGTTCGAGTCCAATAAGTTCGAGAGATGATGTGGCAAATGTTACTGCTATACAATTATTATTTATTTAGCTCTACAGGCCTTGAAGGCCTATGGCTTTAAAGTTACCATTTTATTTTACATATAACTTAAATATTACAAAATATTTTAGAGCTCTTCCCCGCATTTTCCAATTATTTTTCTTCTATCCTGTGCTTCATTACTTTAATCCTCCACCTTTATACTTTTTAAGTCTTTTTGTACATGGTTACTCCATCTTTGTCGTGGCCTCCATTTTCTTCTTTTCTGTACTGATTCTCTATGCAGATCTAATTTTGGCATTCTTTCATTTGCCATGCGTTCTATATGTCCTAGCCAGCTTACCCTTTGTGCTTTAATAAAGCTTGTTATTTTTGGTTCGTCATATAACATTTCTAGTTTCTCGTTTGTTCTTCTTCTCCGTCCTATTTCTGTACTATTGTCCATGAATTGATCTTAAGATTTTTCGTTCTCATTTTTCCAACCTGTCTATTTCAGCTTTTCTCAATACCCAGTTTTCGCATTCGTATGTAACTGTTGGTCTAATTACTGTCTTATATGTTCTTATTTTTGTCTTTTGTGAGACATAATTGGATTTCATTAGCCTTCTTAGCATTTCATATTTTTGGTTTCCTTTTGTAATTCTGGCTCTTATTTCATATTCTTCTTGTGCGTTCTCCTCTATTTTCACATCTAAGTACTTCACCCTTTCAAATCTGTAGTCGGCACCTTTTTTTTACATCCACTTTTAAGTAACTTTCTACTGTCTGAAGCGTGTCCCCTATAACCATATATTTTGTCTTCTCGTGATTCATCCTCAGACCAAACTTTTCTGCTTCCTGTATTTTCCCTCTTGTGACTCTTTGAAGCTCTCTTTTTTGTGTTGTTAAAATTGTTAAGTCACCGGCGAAAGCCAAACACTAATGATTGTTTTTGAAAATTGTTTCTTTTGTTTTTATCTTGTATCTTCTTATTATTACTTCCAATAATAGGTTAAAGAGTACCGTAGACAGGCGGTGCCCTTGCCTAAGCCCTTGCTTTATTTCGAATTCCACTGAACCAAACCTTTTCCATACGATTTCGTTTTTTGTTGTTTTCAACGTTATTTTTACTAACTTGGTCATCTTACTTGTTATTCCTAGTTCCAGTTCCTTCATTACCTGGTACATTTGGTTTTATTCTATCATAGGCTTGCTTGAAATCTATGAAGATTGCATACAGTATGGTTTTATTCTCGCAACAGGTCATCTGTATTTATTTTAGTATAAAAATTTGGTCCGTGATTGATCTATTACTTCGTAACCCTGCTTGGTATTCTGCTATACCATATGCACCCTAAAAAAATGGGCGTAAATTACCCCGAAAGCAGGTGGTAACCTTTCTACCTCCAATAATATGGGTAATTTTATCTCTGCGGGAGAAAATTATTCCGAAAGTAGGAGGCAACTTTTCTATCTCGTAACGGACAATTTTACCCTTGTGAGTGAAAGAAAAGTATTGGTAGTTAAGTAATTTTCCAAAAATATCGCTGTAAAATTTCGAAGAAGAGTTTCATTACAAAGCTACTTGAGAACGACTTTAGATATTCTGAGGTCAGATTGCAAACAGAGCAAACATTTACTCAGTAATTGACTTGATAAGAGAAGATGGTTGTAATTCTTCATTTTCATGGATGCAATGCACTTTGGTTTAATGCTAAACAGAGAATTAGTTAGTATTTTAAGCCGTCTTACCTTTTGTGAACGATACAATCATTGGGATGCCATAGTATATCCGATGTAAGACTGTCGTATTTGAAATCGGCAGTATACGACATTGAGTAATATTTCGTCCTAAAATGTTAATATTTAGACTATGTAAATGATAGCTGTTATATCACTTTTCTATTAGGAGGTTTATAAGCAATGACAGTATTCTGTTTTATTTGTAAAACAACATAACCCTTATAACCAACATAACTGACACGGGGTATGGTGTTCACATTATATTGGTGTACAATGGTAATTTTCACACTATTTGCTATTGCTTTTTGATTGAAAACTTATAATGAAAATAGTACATACATGTTTCTTTGTAAAGTTTCTCAAACTAAATGCATACTAGAAATTAAACTACTTATACACCATGAGATGTAAAGTGGGATGTGAATTTTACTTTGATATCTTGTTTCCAATTACAAAGCAGAAATATTAATAAAAAAATACAATTAATTGAAAAAAAAGGATAAGCCATTTTAAGTAAAGATTTCGCTGTCCCCACGCTAGATGACGCTGAATATTGTCCGACACTTTTAACACGTAGCTTATGCTTCTAGAAAGATATGATCTGTGGTATCTTCAACGAATAACTACCATGTAGTGGTCGCATTAATAAATTTACGTTAACAATTAATTCATAGTAGTACGAGGCTTTTATCAGCATTGATAACTGTGACTGCATAAATGAAACCTTAGTATTAATTTCGCCCGAAGTTGGACACCGCACAATAAAGATGGATGACAATTTAACGTTTTTTAACATTACTTTTTTCTACAAAGGAACGACTTCTGTATTTATTTATAAATAATAATAATCTGGCGCTATTGCATAATAATCAATATGATTAAGTTAAAACTTCCGATAATAGGTAAAAGAAACATTCTGTATTTTTACATCTTTATTTATCTAAAAAAATCTAAAAAACAGCACCTCAATGCTTATCGAAATCCTTCCTAAAAATCGCCTTAATCATAATAAAAAAAAACATGCCTCATACATTGGCCCCCGATAAAATTAATACTGTATTCTAGATATTGTGAATACAAAACGTACACAAATACAATAATAACTTTCGCAATGGCCTTATCGCCGAAAATTCGCAATCCGCGCGCTAACAATTTGTGCGAGTCTATGAACTTGCGCTGCCGAACGCGACAGCATCGAACCAGCGAAGTGAGGACACTCCACGAAAACCACGGTGACCGGCCTCCACGTGCCTGTGAAACACGGGTTAATCGAGTAAGCGTAGTCTGGGCATAAGAGGACGTTCGGTCTCTGTCGGCGTGCTTCGTACGCGACCGTGTAGGAGGTAAACATTTAGTTTGATTTTGGAGTGCTTCTCGTATAGTCAAAAAATACATATACGTCAGTGTTGTTTGGTTTTTTGGGACATACATTGAGTTAGAAATAATATAAAGCGCAAATTTTCATTTTAACAAGGATTTTTCTTTGAATAAATTGATGAATTTGGAATGTGCGTGTCAATAAGAGTTGGTTAATTAAAACATACTAGCAGATAGTATAGGACATTATTTAAAGTGACGATTTTCCGTTTTCAGAAGACAAGAAAATTCTGCCCTATCATCATTTTCATCACTATTTTTCTTTTCGAAGAACTACGAACAAACGTAAGTATTTTATCGTTTCCATTAAAAGTTGTAATCTCAATCTCCTTGAACGCAAATCTGACAGGAGTAAATGATAAAGTTATTGTGATAGGTTATAGGTTCTGAATTCCGAATAGTCGATCCTCCTCCACCAATTTTTATTTTTATTTTCCCCACCACTCTCGTTCGCAATAGGGATTCCACTTAATCAAAAAAAGAAATTTGTATCTCCCATGATCCAAATTATTTTTGCGAAATTTTCTTTGGAAAACAAACCGAAATTAAAAAAAAACGAAAAAAAAATGTATACTTCCAAATAATATATTATAAAAAAAAGACGACGACAATAAAGTAGATGTAGAAGTGGCGGGGGAATCTGAAAATGCCGACCTACGTTTCTCCAGATTGTCGAGGTCGGTGATCGTTGAGAAAAGGCGACACTAACCTCATGCTAACCTCCACGTGGAGGCGACTTACCGCGACCGACCAACTCGTGCTTACACAAGGCGAAAGATCCAGCTTGGTCGACACGAGTCCTCGGTAAAACCGCGGTTAGGCGCCTCGACGCACAACCCGTGGCACTCTAGATAAGCCCGTTGTTTTCATCATAATATAATACACATACATACGCATGCGATAGCTTTTACATACACACATTGATAAAATACAACAATCATTAAGTATACGTTATTCTAGTTTGTGTTTATGTTTTATGCGTTTTCATACAATTACTTACATTATAAATGACATTGTCGGCATACCAACAGCATTAGCTCTGTTTATGTTTTTCTTTTATGGTTACTGAACAACAGATTTTTGTTATAGTGCGCAAAAAGTAGTTATTGCAATAACAATTATACAATAACATAACAATTATAGAAGAAAGGTGAGTTGTTTTCAATTTCATCCAATAAAAGAAATTTAATACATTTATACGTTTGTTTGCCTATAAGCTATATTTTGTCATATTTTGAAAAACATTGTTAATATCCCAACAATATTTATGAAAACATGCAGTTGCTTTTTTCTTGACCTATAACTTTGGAAACATGAACGTAGGTAAGTAACCGAACTTTTTGATTTCAAAGTTTTGCGAGTAATATTACGACTATTCTTGAATAATATTTTATAACAATGACACTTTTCGGACAAATAAGGGATAATATTGTAGTATTCATACTAGCAGCAAATTACTCTGTAATTAGAAATTCCTTCTCGTGAGTAAGAAAGATTTTTCAAAGCCTATGTATCTGTGTAGTAACCGAATAATGTAGTATGCTATCACAAATTTGTCAAACAGAAATACGACGATTTATCCAATTTATCTTGGTGCAAAAGTTATGGTGCTGGGGTAGAGGTTGGTCACCACTTCTCATTTAATCATTTAACTTAAAAAAAATGTTGCAATGTAAAACCTTTTACACAATGTAATACATAAACTTCTTGTGTGATGATTTTACTGTTAAATAAATGTTATACTATTTTTCTATTTTTTGGGTGTTTTTCTCAAATTTTAACATAACCGTAGAAACCACTGAAATTTCGGGAACCATTTTTTTTTCAGATATACCTTGTTAAAAAAAAATAAAAATTTTTAACTAGATATTTACTACAGGCACAAAAAAGTTACATTTTTGTTAGACGCAAGTGCAATCAATGTTGGTGTCGCCTTTTAAGAAGAACAGCAATTCTTTGCCGCGTAAAACCTCCCAATATTAGCAACTTATTTGTAAATACTACAGAAAGAAATTATCTAAAAGAAAATTCTAATTTTGATATTTCGTACCTCGTACACTGTCAACTTCTGTGTAAGAGAAGTTAGGCTAAATCCTCATATTTTAGCTGGAGAAATTTGTGCTGCCCTTTTGTACAGTCTCTATATAAAAGCAATAGGTTTTTTGTTGTGTTCAGTTTATATAATACATTTCTGGCTGATCGATGTATTTCTTGGTGTTAATTGATATAGATAAAGCTAATTTTTTCAAAAACCTAGTAAGTAATGTTGCGGACAAAAAGAAGGTACTCATGAGTAATATGTTGTGAAGTTATTCGTATCTATGTTAATTCTTCATGTAAATAAGAAATTCAAATGGGATAAAATGCGTTGCGACTGTTGAATAATTCTACCTAATATCAAATCACGTTTGGGAACTATTGTAACTAATGTGTAATTAAAACTTTTCAGTTCTTTTCAAATTGCAACAATTTTGGTAGCCTGTAGAATCCATGTAAATAAAATGATAAAAATCTAAAATTAGCATAAAAAAATTACTGCCTTTCCTTTGTACTCTTAACCCTGGTATTAATCAGCGTATGTTTTTGAACCATCTAAATTATAATATAATAATAAAAAAAGGAAATATATATATGTGTAATTAATTAGAATAAAAAACAAATTTAGTAATAAATTTTTTATTTACAAATAATATACACAGCCTGTTTATTACATTAGGTCCCATAAATCCTAAATGTTTTGTAATAAATTAGTGTACATACCTACGTATTATACAATCTGAAATACTGAATCTGTTCGCCTATTTTATAGTAAATTTAGTAACAACATATATATATAACGCAGTACTAGTAAGTGCAAGATGCACCTGATCTAAAATTAAATTTCGGCGCGATATTAGTGAAACTAAAATAATCTCAGCCATGTTTCAGAATTCTGTCAAGTACGTTTAACACATAAAAGCGGTTACTAATATTTGTTATTCGCCTGTATTTAGTGATAGTAATTGGAAATGATCAGTTGATTTAATGATAAATGATATTTATGCGGGACCCTAATTCTAGAAAACTAGCAGGCGAAATAAGCCTCCCAGTTTCAATTTTCTAATTGAGTGGAGGCTTTCGTGACTGCTTTCCATTGAAGTAGTGTCTTTCAGATGTTACACCAATGTATTTGACGTTTCACTATTTTCTTCTCTGTTGCAATTGTTATGATATAATTACTAAGGAAAACATCCAATTAATCTGGGACTAGTAATCTGTAATCGTATGTCGCGTCCAAGCCGATTCAACCGCGCAAACGGTCTTTGGCAGATTTCCTATAAAATAAAAATGTTTGCGTTTGAAACTTATTAGAAAAACATAATTAGGTTTTATTTTACAAGTCGTGCATGTAATCGAAATAAATTCATTAACATTTGTTTTATAAAAAGAAATTTTTTGATACAATAGATGCATTAAAAACAGAAAAAAACATTTTGGGAGCATTCTCAAAAGCGCAGGTCGTTAACCAGGTGCATTACAAAGCTATCACAGATTTTTTAAATCTGCGGTCGAATCAACTGATCTCAGGTTAATTATAAAAAGAAATAAAACCTCATGATTTTATTATTTATCTTATCGGGGCATCTATATATCATTCGCTGGTATCATATAATAGGCAACGGCGATATAAACGCCAGAATTTGATGTTAATCTTATCAGAATTTACTTGCTTTAAATTATTCAAGCAAGTAAATTCTTTTCTTTTATCAAATCATTGATAAAACAAACTCCATATTCACATACTTTTCTTTTTTTTTCTCAGGTAATTACATATTATATTAAACAATACATTTGTTATTACGTATTATTATTGTTTGCTATTATAATTTCGAGTATGTACAGAAAACATAAATATAGTATTGGAGGAAATTAATGATTGATTTATAACAAACGTTGATAAGCGGTAAGAATTATCTCTTTAAAAAGGTAAATCTAAATAATTATGCATGTGCAATGCCAACATGTACATACATACATACCCACCCGTGTACAACTTTTAAATACATCCAGAAGTATATTAGAATTGAAATCTTTTCTTGTATTATTGTCTTTTTCTATTTCTAAAATCTTGCAGGTTAAATCTTCAAATTGAGGTTAGAATGTTTCTTTACACATGTCTAAAGGAACAGGACCAAATAAATTTTGTTTAGATTTAGTTTACCCAAAAGCTATACAATTAAGATATTAACACAGAATTTGACATATACTGCATGGTTTCTTCAAAGTAAATTGAATGTTAGAAGACGATGGAAAAGGTCTTCCCGATTTAATGGGCCTGTTAGGAATGTATAGGATGGATCTCTTCATTTTCACGTCGACCGCCCGGTTGTTAGCGTTTTGTTGCGTATTGCAGAGGTCAAAAACCGACCTAAGATTTCTCCCCTCCTTACCGCCGCCGCCGCATACAAAACAAGACGCACACACGCAGTGGGCGGAGCCGAAAACAACCCAGAACGTAACCCGGCACTTGTCATGCTCTTCTGCGTTTCGGTGGTACTACATTGTCCAACTGCAGTTTCGGGGATTCACATCGTGAGTTGCTGGGGCGTCGTGTGTATCACCCGCGCTACACGAGTAAAATTTTTCCGAGATTTTCCTCCAGGAAAAATTGTTTAAATACGAAAAATATTTTGTACGTTTATTGAGTAGAATTGCCTTCGAAATAGTGTTTTCTAACTTTTCTCAAGTGGGTGTAGGTGTCTGAAAAATGTCAATCGACATTAAGATTGACGAGGTCCAAGAGACATTTATCAAAAATCTACTCATGAGGTGTAAAAGTGAACCAAATGGTGTGTTCAAAAATCTAATTAATTTTCTCTTTAACTTAAATATAAAAATATTTAAAAAAATTTCGATTATAATTCTCAATTATTAACAGTAATAAGAATATCATATGACGAATTATATTTTAATATTTTTTACAATGTTAAAAGTATGTGTTGTTTATCTAATTTTCCTTGGAATTTCCGACGTAATTATTTTTGAAAAAATGTCCCAGTGAAGAATCGAACTTCACATAAACTGCTTGCTTCATAATTCACCGACGGAAGTCAAAATATATTAATTATTTATGTGTAGTTTATTTCATAAAAACTATTTTTTTGTTTTTTGCGTAAGTAGAAATATAATCACTAGTAAAAGCTTATGGTCGTCGATTTTGTTATTTTTATGTTTATAAAGTCCAAAACAAAAGTTTTTTCACACATATACTGCTTTAAATATATTTAAAGGTATATGGTTAAAGTTGAGTAGTAACTTCGTGAGGAAATATAAAGGTCGCGTTCTCGATTTTGTAGTGATGCTATTTCGCATTCCAAGTTAGTCGTTTACAGCCCAAATGTTCAAAAATTAATTACGGTGAAATTGTAAATTTATGGGTTACAATGTATTTCATTAGAGATAAGTTTTACGAGCAAGATGATTATACTTTAACCATGACAATTCTGTGAATAAAGCTGTTAGAATTATGAAACAAATGAAATTATCTTAGGGAGTTCGTTATTCCATTTTCAAGTGTTTTTAGGCATTAATTTTAAACCAAACTACGTTTGACTTCTTTGTTTGATATTTCTAGGTATTTTTCGGTATTTCAAACGTTTCCGATTGGTTGTGAGAGATGTGACTTAGTTTCCTTTTTCTTATTGAAGAGCATTTCAGTGCTAGATTTAGTGTTAAATTTGTGTTGATAATAATGTTGTCTGTTCCTGTTGATATTTTGCATCATCTAGTGATGTTTTTGGGAGTTGATAAAATTTTCTACATGCATCTGATTGTAATTTATGTGTGAATCCTGAGATTGCCCAGGGAAGAGTTGGTTTACTGAGAAGTTAATCATTTATTTCTGAATTGGTGCAATATTATACCATAATGTGCGCCGCTCGGTACTACATTTTTTTTGTTCTTACTAACAAATGTCATAAACGGCAAACGATGAGAGTTGCATATGAACTACACGGTTCGAAATACCAAACTAACATATCGTTTGTTACACGTATTTATGTTTCACATAGTAACAAAAAATCCTCTGCTACGAGATAATAGTTGAAAATAAGGCATATGCATGTTTATTTATGTTTTTTTGTCTTAGATAGCCTCTTAAAGCGCACATTGAAATTGAAACTGTTCCTTTTCCAATGCCATGCATACAGAGTCTTTTGGGACGGCACCGACTAACTACATTACAATTCATAACCCATCAGAGTAGAATTTACGGATATTAGTGCATATTTGTAAACTTTTCTAAATACATTTTATTTAACATTGATCCTACCCCGATATTTTTTCGCTAGGAGTTACTTCAATAACCTGTATATATATATAAGGAGAAAGCTAGCAATAGGAACGTCCAAAATTTTACCTGAATTAAGTAGATTTTCCTTCTCATAGATTTACTAATAATTTCCCCTCCTTTTTTATTTCAGACGATCTCTGGCCTAAAGTTCCGGACATGGTAGGCTATTACAGCGAGAACAGCATGCCCATGGGTCCCGTGCAAACGTCGGACGAAGCCCGTCACGCCATCAAGCGCGTCGTCTGCAGTCCCGACCTGCCGATCGGAGGTTTTTCTAACACCACGCCGCAACCGGTCGAACTTCAACTCAATGGGAACCCTGCGAACGGCGGGGGTATGCAATGCGAACAGTGCAATAAGTTGTTTACCTCAAAATCAGCGTATCAAATTCACGTAAAAACGCATTCGAAAGAATCCGATGATCCGTATAAATGCAACGTATGCTCGAAGACTTTTGCCGTACCGGCTAGACTGACCAGGCACTTCAGGACGCACACTGGGGAGAAACCATTTAGATGCGAATTTTGCAATAAAAGCTTTAGTGTGAAGGAGAATCTTAGCGTTCATAGAAGGATCCACACTAAAGAGAGACCCTATAAGTGTGATGTTTGCTCGCGTGCTTTTGAGCATTCGGGGAAGCTACATAGACATATGAGGATCCACACTGGGGAAAGGCCACATAAATGTGCTATCTGCTTCAAAACTTTTATCCAATCTGGGCAATTGGTGATCCATATGAGAACGCATACCGGTGAAAAGCCTTACGTCTGCACAGTTTGCCAAAAAGGATTTACATGCAGTAAACAACTTAAGGTGCACTCAAGAACTCATACTGGTGAGAAGCCGTATTCCTGCGAGATCTGCGGTAAATCCTTTGGGTATAACCATGTCCTAAAACTCCATCAAGTGGCCCACTACGGAGAAAAAGTGTATAAATGCACTATATGCAATGATACCTTTAATTCGAAGAAATCCATGGAGGCACATATCAAGAGCCATTCAGACAATGCCCCTCCGATATCGCCGCCATCTTCTTCGACACAAAGCGAGTCCTCCTGCTCATCTTCGAGCAGCGATAAGGAGAATAAAGACTCTCCAATTCATCAAGAACCCATGAGCTATGAGTCCTCAGGGATCTACTGTATAATAAGGGATAGAGTGACTCCTTTACCCTATTTGAGGCAACCGAATCCTCAAAGTGGAGTTGACCTCCTTGCGGCGGCTGCGGCGACGGTTACTGAACGTGTCTACAGTGACCACCATTACCTCCACCAATCTCCAGTTGAGGAAGTGGTGAATCTAATCTCCCGACCTCAGAACATCGTCAACCTCCGACACACAGCCTATTTTCCCTCCTATGAATCTCATCCTTTGAACGCAGGAGATGCTTTGAGACAAGTCGAAGCCGCTTTGGGAGATCTACCGTCCGAAGATGAGCCAATGCTAACACCACCCAGTTCGAACCCCGTCTCACCAGCGCCATCTGTGTCGCCCGATCCAGAACTTAGCCTACCTCCGCGGAAACGCTCGAAAATGATAGCCAAATCGATGGAATCCGTCAAAGACTTATCTCCAGTTAGATATAACTCAGTTATAAGGTACGCGAAAGCTTCGTAGTGATGTAGAACGCTGAAAATCCCACTTATATGAATTTATTTGCAATAAAACGCGTGAGAGTGAAGTAACGGTATTAAAAATGTAATCCTATGTAGATGTGCGCGTGATAAGTCGAATTTGAACATTGAACACGTTATAACCACAAATATATTTTAGAGACGTATACTGTAGGGGAGGATTTGTTTATATGATCGTAAATGGAAAAAACTCGCAAGAAATAGTCAAAGTTAAATAAATACAATACTTTCAAGTTTCGCGGGTGCTTTGAGTTAGTACTGATGTTGCTAAATATCGTCATCGTTTGTATTATTTCAATTAAGTTATGGATTAACATTTAAAAGATATTTTTTGAACATATTGATCACAAGAGAATTTTCAATAAACGTAGTGTATTCAATTAGAAACAAACGCGCCCGAAATTTGAAAGCATTTTTAAAAAATATATTTTCGAAATAAAAAAGAAACTGCAAAAGAACGAGATGCATATGTATAATAATTTTTCAAAATAGAGAAACAGGTGGAGAAGCAATTTTTCAGTTTCTTTAGTTTCAATTAATTCTTCGTAATTTTAATTTGGTTTCTGTGATAAGACTGGTAGTTTAGGAAATTTATTAGTAGTTTATATTATTATTATTATTGAAATATTAATATAATTATTGTAACTATGATTATTATTAATGTAATTTTTCAATGATTACCTCATGCAGTGCCTAAGAAAGGTTTAATAGTTATGCGAAGTCATTACCAATTTATATACAAGCAGAGAAACAAATAAATAAACATGAAAGAAACAAACAGTAACGTGTAAAAGTATAGTGTTAGTACCTTAAAATTAATTAATATGAACGCAATATCTTCTTTAATATTATATACAGACATACATAATATATTTTTCGCATTGAAGCTAAACCTTTTAAACCCACTGCCTCGTGCCTATTTACTACTATTTACCTATATTATATACTATAATCGATGAATAAGTGAAGAAAAAAAACGCGGAAAATGAAAGCTTTCGTGTAGATAATATGAGTGATAAGCTGGATACAACGTGCAGTGCACAAAATATACCGTAGATGACCTCATTATCGATTAAAACTACTATATTTAAATTAATGTCGTGTTCGTAAATTGTATTTGTTATAAAAAGAAGAATTAAGTAATCATTACAAACACAATGCTCATTCCCCGCTTTTCTCATCAAATTTCATCCAATCATCTCCATTCAATTCTTACGCATCTAACTTCATTTCAGCCCCTATCACAAACCAAATAGTAAATAAATGAAAAACAAATATCCCTATGTGGAAAAATCATATGAAGGCTATTTTATTTTATATACGAATCGTTTATTATTTAATTAATTTTATTATTTATACTGCTATTTCCGGTGATGAATTCTACCGTTTAAATAATAGCTAGCTAAGAGGGACTCTAATTTCCCACATACTTGCGTAAATGAGTAGGTACGTCCATAAAATATCCTGTAACGTATACACTTTAAAAATTAACTTCTTACCATTTCGTTTTTAATTTTTAATAAGGAAGAAGCAAAAAGATGATTATTGTACTGTATTTCTAAGTCTGAGCCGTTGTCGTTAATGGCAATAACTTATTGTATTCCTTATTAATCAATGTATGTACGAAATATGATGAGTAAAATGAAAATAAAAATAAATATGCAATAAGTAACCGCTTTTTATTTACAATTGAATCCCAGACCTAACAAACCATTTTTAACTGTGATGATAGGAAGTCTTATTAAATGCTTTTGAATAACGATGTATTTGATAAATTTCTTGAATATTAGTCAAGGAGCATTAGGAAAAATTGTTTTTGACACCAATAAATTAAATTAACAGTAGAGTAAGCTCCTAGACAATTTAGTAGTTAAAAATAACAAATTGGCAATAAACATTAATAGAGAGAAAAGCAACACTAATAGACACATGACAGATTCTAACTACTGTGGACAATACAAAAGGGCTGCGATTAATTTCTTAATTAATAGATTCGTAAAATTCCTCTTAAAAGCAAATGTAATAAAGGACTTACATTTATAAACAAAAATTAGCTATTTATAATGATTACATTGATTACGCTTCTACAGATTGCTACAGATGTTGATCGCATCCTTAATCTAATATATGAGAAATTCCACGGTTTTAATTGCAACAGAAACCTCCGATAAGAAATTTATTACTATATAAGTGTAGTTTTTAAGGAACAAGATGTGAACGTGTGTTTCATTCCACGAAATACACTGAGAAACCTCCCAGATAATCCGAAAAATAAACCGGATGTCAAGAAAACGCCGGAATTTATAAAATTATATGTGCAGACTGCAATAAAGCTTATATTGAACGATACAGGCGCTAGGCACCAAGTTCAAAGAACACATAGCACATTACCACTACAGGTGATTTGAATCATTAAGCGCAGCACAACAAACGAAATCGGGCATAATATTAAATTAGAAAACCTCAAATTAATTAAGAACGTAACTTCACTGCAAGAGAAGAAGGCTCTTTTAGTCATTCTGTGTTGATAGGTTTATCAGAGTAAAACATATACACATGATATAGTGTTTAAGCCCGCTTTAGACTATCGATAATATTGCACAAAAAATGAGAGTTGCACCTACACAATGAAATGATATTGAACAATCATTTTTAATATCATCCACGAACTGTCAATATTATTGCGCAATATGAACTATTGCACAATAATATCGATAGTCAACGGGACATTACGTTTTGTGTCAGGACTTTTCCCTTTAGTTCCGAGTACTTCTAAATATCTTTTAGAGTAAAATAGAAGGAGGCATCCTATAATTAAAATCTTTAGCTTTGTTCGTTTGTCAATTAGTGTAATATGGAGTAGTTCGCGTTTCTAAATTGCGCGTTCGTTTGTAAAAAAAAACTAGCAATCCGATGTTCGTTTGTATATGTTGGGCAGCTTCCGACCAGTGTTGCCACACGTGGGGAAATTTCCCCATATATGGGGAAAATTGATCAATTAACATTTACGTTGAGGATAATCTGGGGAAATGGCGAAAATGCAGCTGTATCCGATGAATTTTACTAGTTTTATTATGCTTTGATTTGTTTGATCGTTTAGATATTCACGATTAGTGACATCTATCGGAATATAGCTGCGGGGTAGTTAGAAGGGCAGACGCTACTCAATGTAATTCTTTAGGCTTGTTCCATCACCTTTAGAAAACCGTCAATTTACCGTCCAGCACATGCACAATACAAAAAAGGTACTGCAGTTAGCATATTGCGCAGGTACTGGACGGCAAATTTACGGTTTTCTGAGTGTGTTGGAACAAGCCTATAATTTCAATTGTTAAGCCAGTTCAGGTAATCGCATAGTTTTCTATGCGGGATTTTTTCTCAATTACGACGGAATTACGAGATCAATGTAATAACCAGTAGGTAAAACCTTATTCGATTCTCTGTGTTTCGTTTTTATTAAACTCTTCTTTAGTGTTTATTTATTGAGCAGGTATGTAAGTGTATTAAACTGAACTTTTGAATTTATAATTGAATTAATAAATATACAATATTGTTATTTACATATAATTAAACCTTAATTTCAGATGGCTTCGTCTTTAACCGAGGATGAAAAAGCTATCACTGACCATAGATTGGCACAAGCGCAGAAAAATACAAAGAATAAATGGTATGTTCACAAATACCAATTAGCTTGGGAGGCGCATAATCTTTTCAAATTATGGGTACAACCCAGTAAGAAAGGTGACAAATATGTTTTCTGTAAATTTTGTGCGACCGATTACACATGCGGCAAGTCGGAATTAATGAAGCATTTTAAATCTAACAAACATGTCGTCAATGCTAAGCATTATAAAAATATTCAAACACTAGATAAAATGGTTGCTACGTCTAGTGAATTAGCTACTTATAAGCGATCAAGGGAGAATGAGATTAGAATATGTAGTTTCTTAGTGGAACAAAATATATCTTTAAATGTAGCTAACCATTTAATTAATTTAATAAAAAACTTTATTTAGATAAAGAGGCAATTCGGGACACAACTTGTGGCAGAACAAAAGCTACAAATATAGTTAACAATGTAATCGGTGTTTACGGCAAAGAAACCATCGTACAATTTATACGCGAAAATAAATTTTCCTTGATAATTGATGAATCAACAGATCAACGATGAAAAATTTGGCTTTAATAGCAAGAGTTTGTAGGAATTTTAAAGTGGAGGATGCTTTTTTAGGAATATATGAAGTTGCAGATGCAACAGCTCTCCATATGTATAATATTATATTAAAAGTATTTAATGATAATAGCATTCCTTATAGAGAAAACATAGTGGGGTTTGCTGCAGACGGCGCTAGTGTTATGATGGGCAAAGCAAATTCAGTTAGCCAGTTACTAAAAAAAGATGTTCCTAATTTGTTTATTTTAAAATGTGTTTGCCATTCGTTCGCTCTGTGCGCATCTTATGCAACTTCCAAATTGCTAGTAGAAATTGAATTAGCAAGCGAAATATACTCATATATGAAACATAGTTTCAAAAGAACCGAAGAATTCAAGCAATTTCAAATATTTGTTGAAGCAAAACCTCTGAAATTGCTTCATCCTTCACAAACAAGATGGCTTTCATTAATTAGTGTAGTGGAGCGAATTTGAAATCAGTACTCAGCATTAAAATTATACTTTACAGCTGAATTTCTAGATAAAAAACAAAAATCTGTGGAGAAAATATACACATCTTTAAATGATGACGACTAAGCTGTATTTTCAGTTTCTGATGTATGCTCTACCATTATTTACAACACTAAATAAAGCTTTCCAGACTGAATCTCCAAAGATCCATACTATTCACAGAAAAATAATTAACATTTATCGCACTATACTCGATAATTACGTAGATCCAAATTATTTAAGAATCACATCTATTGAAAAAGTCCAATTTAGAAATCCACATTACTATGCAAACTTGAATAACATGTACTTTAGGCATTTAGTGGCAAGTACTTTATCTAGTACCACCTTAAATTTTTTTGAGATTAAAAAGTTCAAACTAGGATGCTTAGAATTTTATATAGAAGTAGCTCATTAAATATATCAGCGATTTCCATTAAACAGCGAAGTATCATTAATTTTACAAAATATGAATATTATAAATCCACAATATTTTAAAGAAAAAAAAAGACCCCCATCAATATCGCCTTTGGCATCATATTTTCTTCATCTTTTTAGTAATTTGCAAACACTTGATGTGGAATGGCGCATATTAAGAAACGACCCATTGGTAGACGAAACTGATCAAAACGACCTTAGCTTATTTTGGAGAAAATACCGAAATATCCTAAATGCAGATGGAACAAGAAAATATCCAGAAGTACCTAAGTTAATAGAGTTAATTCTAACTCTACCACATAGTAGCGCTGCTACTGAACGCGTCTTTTCTACCGTTAATTTAAATAAAACGAAAATCCGAAATAAGTTGACTACCGCTACACAGGTATACTACAGACCAAAGCAGTTATTACTATTCTTTTAAGATTCCCGAGGTTTTATTGAATAGAACACTGACTTAATTGTATTTTCCTTTAAAACGAATTTAATAGATTTGTAGGTAGGTACTTATATTTTATATAAGAATGTTAATATTTAGTTTTCTTGAATATGTACAATTAGAAACAGATTATTTTAAATAAAAAATCGAATAAATTTGAATGAATTGTTTTATTTATTATCCACAACACAACATTCGTGACTGGAGAAAACTGGGGATTTTATTGATATTTAAGTGGGGAATTTTGTAAATCGGTTGTGGCAACACTGCTTCCGACAGTTTTAAACTGCTCAAATTTACACCTCCTCAGCAGGCGGAGCAAGTTTGTGCAATTCAGTGTAGCTGCCTTTACATTATTTACCTAACCCAACTTTACTTCATAATCAAAATGACATCCATACTAGTGTTGGGCATAATCGATATATTTCAATAATCGAATGAATCGAAATAATCGAATGATCATTCAAAATTTACTAACGATTTCGATTATTTTCCACGATTATTTGACAGAATCCGAGTGACGAGTGAATTAAATATTTCGAAACTCGAAATGAAGTTTCGAATACAGATCTCGAATCGTAATCCGTTTGTGTGCTCCTGCGCTGTCGAAACGAATAATGAACGATTTCTGAACCATAATCGAATGATCGATTATTCGGGTATAATCGATATATCTCGATTATATCATTCATAATCGCCCAACACTAATCCACACCCATTGTAACCATTGAAAGTGAAATACAACAATTAACAAAAGCAATAAAAAAGCGTACAAAACTAAAGGAAGATGTTTAATGAAATGAGAAAAAGGTACCAATTTCTTCAAAATTTACTGGAATCTTACACAAAAGTGCGGTATTATTGTTATATAAACTAGACTGCTGTTTCATTTATATTTACATTTTGGCACAAATATAAAGATAAGAATATTTTGTTTATTTGTTATACTTAAGTTTTTTATGTAAATTTATAAAGAGAATTGTTATTTTTCTTATATGTACTACTAGTCAAGTCCAACAATCAATTTGCTTCTTTTTAGTAGACAAATTACCTCCCCATAATAATTTTTTCTATATCTCTATTGCTAGGTGATAAGCTTGATATGAACGGGGTTACATCATCCTCCTTAATAAATAATAAGGATTTTTTAATGTTATCCTGATTGCTAATTGCCACCATACTCGATCTTTTAGGTTATGTATACTATACAAACTACAAATGCCAATTTCAAAACGATTACATGATCATAATCCCATCACACTCTAGAACTAACGCGAGCAGGACAAACGAATAAACCTTTTGTCTCGCCCCATTCGGTCAAACGGTTAACAATGGGAGTTCAGGAATTATTTTCGACTTTTAAATTAATTTCTTATTCTAGCCTTCCATACACTCATTTTTAGGATAGGCTAGTATTAAATTAGGACGTGCTTGTTAAAATTTTACCAAAACTACTAATTAAAAACTAAATTCTTTTGATTAAAATTTTTTTTTAACATTTCATCTTACTAGCGACATCTTAGAGAGTACAGCAATCATACAACGTCAATGTCGGTAATATAAATTTCTTTTCTCAATTAATGGTTACTTCTAGAAATAGATGAGATGAACTTACAGCTTCAGATAGCCTACGAGTGAATAGAACGGGAGATGGCATGTATTATTACTTCGTTGGAGATAGCCAACTCAATACTATTATTCGAACGCATATTTTTCGAGACAAACGCGCTTTAGTTTAGAGAAAAGGTGATAGCGCTGCATTTCTTGGATTTGTACACTCACCAACAGAATCACCGTTCATTCACAGAACATATCTTCCTAGAAGCGTAAGCTACGTGTTGTGTCTGACAATATTCAGCGTCATCTAACGTGAGGACAGCGAAATCTTTATTTAAAATGGCTTACTCCTTTTTAATTAATTGTAATTTTTTATTAATGTTTCTGCTTTGTATTTATTAGAAACAAGATATCAAAACGAAATAATTTATTTTGAAATATACTATAAACTGGTACAGGAAATATAAATTTAACAAAGAAGATGACAAATACTAAAAGAAATATTACAGTTACTTAACAATAATTATTTTAATCCACTACGAAATTTTATAGAATTTTATTGGATGAAATTATACACATTTATTTTAGATTCGCGGTCACTTAGCAAATTGTTAAGACTTTTCACATAGTTGTAAAATAATAACTTTATATATTTACCTAACACAAGATTTTTTAGATGTTCTATATGTATGCATGATAGAAATTCAAAAGTAACATGTTGTGACACAGTTAATTAAAAATACACACCAACCGTAACTGTATATATAAAATCTGTTAGACAATCAACGACAAACCAAAAACAACTGAAAATAACACGCTGATCACGATGATTTTTGACAACTTCGACAAATCAAATATGTATTAATGTACTGTCGGTAAAATCAGTATCTATATTGACTACAAATAATAATGCGAAATGCACCTGCAGTGTCATCTAGCGAGGGGACAAAATATGAAAGTACCACGTGCCACTTGCTGACCAATAAAAATGAGGCCGAATTTTCCGTATCTCTCTTATAACACTGCGTTCATTCGACAATCCTATCACAGTGTATCACAATCTACCGCGCGGGCATACACGCAAACACTATTCATACATATTGCCCTTAATGTAGATAATATTACTATTTACCGTCTCAACAGTATATCTCTTTCTATCCTTAGAAGCTTATCAATAAAGGAACTGCATACAACTAAATGACCAATTACAACTATATAATGAGAACATTCGACGTAAAGTGCATACTTTTTATACAGAATGTGCCACCTAGTTTAAATACAATTCGTACTGCTATCAATGGTAATGATATGATGATCTCCCTGACATCATCATATAGGTTTTGAATTTAAAAACAAAAAAGTATACTCATCGAACAAGATATTATTCGTGTAGGCCCCATTGTCTTACGAAACATCAAGGAATTTAAAGAAGGTATGGTTTACTTCTTGACATTTTATACTTTTACTTGCAATTTTATATTATTTCAAGTCGAACTGTAGTATATACAGATGAATTATGGGTGAATGTAAGGCATGTAGTAAATAAAAAATGTACAGACACTTACTTCCAAATATACTGCAGAACTCAGTAATTGTCCTTGATAATTCTTAGAAAAAATTCCGACGACAGCATGGAGCAAAAACGAATTTATTGAATAGTTTTGTGAGAAACAAATACCAACCACTAACGATGTGCTAAAAAGGGTCTTACTAATTTGCGTACCACCAATTAAATGGCAGTATGATAAAAACAGGATTGACAAGTTTGCAAGAGGAAAAGGACATGAAGTTCTTCCATTACCACCTTATAATTGTAGCATATGCGATTTGTAAAGATAAAACCCTACACTGATTGGGAAAATGCGAAATTAGCGATATCCCTATCCCCTCCTCGCTCTCAAGCAGAGGAGTTAGCGGCAGTAGCTGACTCAAGGTTACCGATGTGGTTAGTTACGAGGTAGACTGCAGTATGTGCGGGCGATCTTAGAGAGAATTTCTGAAATATTTATTTTTCTTTCCTTTTATTTCATCAGAATGTTTTCATTTTCGTCGTTAGAGTTTTTTATTAATTTCGTCTAAGCTTCGTAGTAACAACAAAATATATATGCGAAACTCTCATTCCCAGGCGACTATGACTTCAAATTATTATGTGCGCTCTTCAGTAGGTCTACATCCCGACATTGTTCGAAGTGTACTAGCACGTCCCGCATTGAATTGCTCGGATTTCACTCAGTCCCCCTCCACGCTCTCTCGCATGTACGGCGAGAAAGCGAGGAGGGGATACCAATATAGCTAATTTCTCATTTTCCCAATCGGTATGTATATATATTTTTTTGTAATTATTTAATCTTTTAATGAAGATTTATGTCAATAAAGAGTATTAAAATATTTGTAGGTTTATTTCTTAATTTTTGTTAGTCAAGTAGTTTAAACAGTATTAGGATTTTTCAAAGAAATTTTTGCTATAAGCTCTCTTTTTTGGTACACAATATCACAAATAGTTTATAAAGCTTTATTGTTCCGGTGCATCCAATTTTTAATAAATGTTTCACATCCTAAATATTAAATCAGCCTATCGCTGTGTATATTTTAATATTTTCCATAAATCTTTATGGAGTAGTGTAATCACAACATTTTAACATATTTTTATTTTAATTATTGCCCATTGTTCTCCTATAACTTTTTGCTGTCAATTTTCAAATTGATTTTATAACAACTTCTAAAACGCCCATAAAGGTTATGTTTTGATTGCATGAAATGTCAAATAATGAGTCGGAAACAGTAATGGAACATATGATTGGACGATTTGACAACAGTAAATCAACTTCCCATAAGATACTGCATACGAAGGTTGAAACGCCCTATAGGTCAAATTTCTACCATTGTTGCCGCGTTGTGGTAAGTAGAGTCGATGCGTCGCGTCGGCACGATATTGTTGTTATTCTGGAGGATTTTATTGTGGATGTATTATGCAGGTTTTGTTAATCACTATATAACTCTGGTGACGTAACTTTACTAACTATTATTATTAGTTCTACAAGGGTTTACATCTGTTTTGTACATGACATACATAACATAGGCATCACACACGAACTTAGTTTTTAACTATCATTAAGAAACTTACTTACTAACTTCTCAATAGTGATGAGCAGCTCTATATAAAAAAGACGTATATTTAACATCCCCACCGAGCTGCTTATTACTAAGAACAAGATTTCATATTCAACAGATTCATACAATTGTGATGCTTCTGCTTAACCAACGCCTTGGTCAGAATATCTGCTAACATTTGTTCACTTGGCACTTGCTTAATCACAACTTCACCTGAATCTACTTTGTCCCTTAAGTAGTGGTGTCTTAGATCAATGTGTTTGGTGCGGTTGTTATGACCATGCCCGAAACACAAATCAATGGCACTTTTATTGTCACAATAAATGACCATAGCTTTTCCTTCACCTAATCTCAACTCATTCACTAGATTCTGCAACCACATAGCTTCTTGGGTTGTTGATGATAGTCCCATGTACTCTGCTTCCGCTGTCGATAGAGCTACTGTCGGTTGTTTCCGCGATTGCCATGAAATGGGTCCTCCTTGAGAAATGAAGATGGAACCGGTGACAGACTTCCTATCTTCAACATCTCCGCCCCAATCAGCATCAGAATAACCAACTACATTCCCATCATCGCACCACGAATACCCTAGTCTAATGGATATAGTGTTCTTAAGGTATCTGAATATTCTTTTTACGGCAGTCCAATGAGCTTTGCCAGGATCAATATTAAAACGACTTAGCAAGTTTACTGCAAACCCTATGTCTGGACGTGTACAATTCGCCAAGTACAATAGCGCGCCAACTGCTTGCTGGTATGGCACATGCATCATCTCCTTCCTTTCCTTCTCGTTCTTCGGTGACATATCCTTTGTTAATCTTTGGTTCACGTCTAAGGGTGTTGATACTGGATGACAATCTTGCATATTAAATTTCTTTAGCATACTTTCAATGTATTTTGATTGATCTAGCCATAATCTTTTATTTTCTCGGTCTCTTGTAATATTAAATCCCAAACAATGTGTGGCTTTACCTAAATCCTTCATTCTAAAATTTTTATTCAATTCATACTTGACCTTATCTTTCATGTTGTCATTATTTGAAAAAAGTAGTAGATCATCTACATATACGGTAAGGAAAAACAATTTTCCGTTTTCGGTATTATAATAAACGCATGGATCTACTTTTGAGCATTTCAACCCAATATCTAAAAGTGTCTTGTGTAGTTTTTTGTTCCATGCCCTGCTGGCTTGCTTTAGCCCATACAACGCCCTTTTTAGGCAACAGACCTTATTTCCATAATTTAGACCTTCTGGGGGGGTCATGTAAATTTCCTCCCCCAATTCTCCTTGGAGAAAAGCTGTTATGGCGTCCATTTGTTCTATTTCTAAGTCATACGCAGCAGCTAATGACATTAGATATCGGATAGAACTGTACTTTACTACCGGAGCATAAGTCTCGTTGTAATCAATGCCTGGTTTTTGTGAACAACCTTTGATAACAAGACGAGCCTTATATTTTGGAACACCATTATCTAACTTTGTTTTAAATACCCATTTCGAACTTATAATCCTTTTGTCCTCAGGTGGATCCACAAGTTCCCAGGTATCGTTTTCTATTAACGCATTCATTTCATTATCTATCGCGGTTTTCCAGGATTTTGAGTCTGGTCTCGCCAATGCTTTTCTAGTGTACACGGATCATCGAGGTTATCATTCATGACCGCGTATAAGTAATAGTCATCAAATCGTTTGGCTTGTGGAACTCTATTACTTCTTCTTACATTAGCACTTTGTTCATTTTCTGAATCATTTACGTCTTCACTTGTCATGATTTCAGTCTGTAAATTTGGTTCATTGATTTGTTCATTTTTGTCGGTTTCAAATTCCTTATCCGGTAATGATATACCCAGCGTAACCAATTCATTTTTATCAATAGACTCAGACATCTTTTCTGATTCAAGGAACATCACATTTCGACTAATTATTGTTTGCTTAGATTCAGGATTATATAATCGGTAACCCTTTTGTTCATTGCTGTAACCAACGAAAATGCATTCGGTGGATTTTGGATCTAACTTCTTACGTTTTTGCTTAGGGATATATACCATTGCTTTGCAACCAAATACCTTTAGGTTATTAAAATCGACCTCCTTATTTGACCACATTTGCTCGGGTATATTATCGTCTAATCTCTTCGTCGGTGATCTATTTATCACGTATACTGCTGTTGCCGCTGCCTCGGCCCAAAACTCCTTTCCCAAACCTGAGTCAATCAACATACATCGCACCTTTTCAACAATAGTACGGTTCATGCGTTCAGCTATTCCATTTTGTTGCGGTGTATAGCTAATCGTCGATTGATGTACGATACCTGCATTCTCTAAATATTTTTCAAATTCTTGTGAACAATATTCACCACCGTTATCAGTGCGTAATATTTTAATCTTTCGTTCCATTTGATTTTCAACGTATCTCTTGAACTTGGAAAAATATTTTGGCAAATCGCTCTTATTTTTCAGCATATAAATGAACGTTTTGTGGGAGTAATCATCAATAAGGGTTAGAAAATATTTTGCATCTCCCAATGATGGGATTTCCATCGGTCCACATACATCGGAATGAATCAAGTCTAATGGATTTGATGCCCTAATACTTTCACCCTTGAATGGCAGTTGTGATTGCTTCCCTTTCAGGCAAACCCTACAAGTGACGTTTGTAATATTTTCATGTGCAGGATCAATGACCTTGAACATTTTGTTCATGTAGTTATAATTTAAATGACAAAAACGTCGGTGCCATAATTCAAAATCAGAGCCTTTAATGTTGAATGCCTTCAAGTTATCTAGTTCGGTACAGTCAAGTTCATACATATTATTTTTAAGGCTTGCTGTTGCAATTAAACAATTTTCTTTGCTGAAAATCTGACAACCTTCTTTATTGAAAATGACCGTATTGCCTTTTCTAACGGTCTGCCCCACTGACAATAAATTTACTGATAAACTCGGTACATATAGTACATCATTAACATCTATTTTGCAATTGTTAATCATTAACTCAGTATTACCTATTGAATTTACTGCAATTTGTTCGTTATTTGCTACTGTAACAAATTCTAAGTTCGGACTTTTAACGTTTTTAAGATTACTTACATTCATTGTCATGTGCGCTGACGCTCCCGAGTCTACATACCATTTCGAAGAGTTAGTATTTGAATTTCCCTTGTCGCAATACAATGAAGTATTTGCTGTCTGATGAGAATTACTTGCTTTGTTGAAGGACTTCTTCCTCATGGAACAATTCTTCGCTATATGTCCGTAATTATTACAGTTGAAACATCTTGGTCCTTTGAATAAAGGTTTCCTCTGTTGTTCTTCTGGCCGTTTCTTCTCATGTTGTTTATACCGAACTCCTTTGTTATACAAGGCGACTGTGTCACTGTTGGAAGATTTTACTTCCTGAAGTAGTTTTGTTTTTACGGAATCTACAGTGAGAGTCATTCCTGAACTTTCTAGGGCCATAATCATTGGTTTATAGTCATCCGGAAGTCCCGCCAACAGAAATGTTGCTAACCATTCATCATTTACTTTAAAATTTATATTTTCCAACTTCTGAGCTGTTGAGATTATTTTATTTACATAATCTTCTGTACTTCCGCAATCAGCTAATCTGGTGGTAGTTAAAGTTTTCATTAAATGGACTTTGTGACATAAACCATCATCCTGAAACGTTGTTTTCAGTTTTTCCCAAACTTCCTTTGCAGTCTTACAATCTCTAACATGTACATAATTCACAGAGTCAATCGTTAGGATCATCTTCGACTTCGCTTTTAAGTCACGTTTCATTTTTTCGGATTCATCTTTAGTATTATCAGTGCCGGTAATACAGCTCCACAGATCCTCGTGCTGAAGATAATTTTCCATCGCAAATTGCCAGATACTGTAGTTCTCACGGCCTTTTAATTTCTCAATTAACGGAAGCCCACCTGATGCCATGTTTTCCATGTATTTATAACACTTCACACTGTATTCAAACGTTCAACGGTTGAATTTCGTTCTAGGATGATTTTTGAAGTTAGGTTAGAATTTCACACGTGTTATTGCAATTTTTCTTATCTCAGCTCTGGGCCCATAACCTGTTGTTATTCTGGAGGATTTTATTGTGGATGTATTATGCAGGTTTTGTTAATCACTATATAACTCTGGTGACGTAACTTTACTAACTATTATTATTAGTTCTACAAGGGTTTACATCTGTTTTGTACATGACATACATAACATAGGCATCACACACGAACTTAGTTTTTAACTATCATTAAGAAACTTACTTACTAACTTCTCAATAGTGATGAGCAGCTCTATATAAAAAAGACGTATATTTAACAGGTATAACTTGGATCGTCGCCTCTATTATCTATGATCTTCGCTAGTCTGATAACAGTAGGCTGTACATCGCTTCTTGGGTTCGATCCATGTACATACTATTTAATTTCATTTTATTTCATTATTCATAATTTTGCCTTCTAATTAAATTATTTCATTATTCCATCATGATATTGTCATTGGTTTATTTTTATTTCAAAACGTTTGTATATTCGAATAAGGAAAAGGTTCAAATAATTAAATGGTACAGAGCTAATGATAGAACGGGCAAATCTGTCTGAGTCGCGTAGATTGTAGTCGAGTACGGACTTACGTTAATACAAGCGATATGGCAACATCTCGTACGCTGCAGAGCGTTAGTATATGGAAAGAACTATATTATATAAGGTGGAAACGTGTCTATAAAGTATGCGGCCATTCTGATTGCTGCCGAATGTACACTTTTACATGTTTGTGATGTTTGCATTTCTAGATGCCTACATCATAATATGTGAATTAGACAAAGATATAGAGTCCGCGAATTTTAAAAATTTCACACCACAACTAAAAGTAGTATCGAGTCGATTGTTATAAGTGACTGTGTTTTCATTATACACTGACGTTTCATTTAATTCCGGGAAAAAGATGGGCAAATGTTCTATAAAGAAAATGTGAGATAAAATTATTATCGCAACAAAACAAACTCAATTGTATAAAACACTACAACTTCCAAAATTGTGAAAACCTAGGCGCGCCAAACAACACGAGGCACACTCCTCACCACACAAAATATTAATTAATTCAGAACAAATGTTTCGAAGGCTTTTTGGGCCTTCATTCTCAACCGGATTACCGAATAAATCTGAGCAAAATCAAGAAATTTATTTCTATCATGCTTGTTTATCCCTACTCTCGAAGAAAAGATATATATCTATATATTTACAAGTACTTATTTGTTTGCCACTTAACATTAACATGTGAAGTATATACGGAGCGAGGAAGTCCCTTGTTATTGTTTGACGTATCCGTTCCGCACTCATAAAATAGACCAAGACAAACGATAATGTGCCGCCTCGTCAAATGTTTTTCTTCCGCTTATAGATTTTAAAACTCTAAACTATTCAGTATGTCCAGAACACGACGACCGAGTCTTCTGTCAATGTAGCATTCTTAAATGTTAAACCATATATTCGCTTTACCCTAGTTAATCAAAAAGACAAGAGCAATGAAGAGGTGGGTTATCTCTGTTTAACAGATTGCTCTTCTTCTTTATATAGATGGCCTCAAATGCGTCTAATTCACGAGGTGAAGTTACGTTCTTAATCAATTCCAGGAATTTGATATTGTGTCCGGTTTCGTTTATGTTGTGCTAAACATGACGCTTCTATTTTGCCGTACTTGCAGCTTGTTTTGTTTGACCAATATAGGTTTTATCACAGTCATTACGTGCAATTTCATAAATTCCCGACCTTTTTTTCATGTCCGATTTATCTTTTGGATTGCCAAGAAGATTTTTAAGTGTATTACGTGTCTTGTCCCCTAAAAACTTTACTAATACCTTTCGATGTTCTATGGGAGGGAAGTTTCACAAATTTCTTGTCGCGGATTCCTACCGGGATCAAGGGCGTGGAATTTTTTACATAATGCCTATATTGGACTTTCTTAAGAATGAGGTCGACATCTATAGAAAAGTAACCATTGTAAATAGCTACGTTTTTAATGAATTTGAGCTCTTTATTATACCTACTTTTATTCAAAGGGAACTTCACCAGTCTATTAATTAAGAAACTAATCGCGGACATTTTGTGTTGTCCACAGTGATTGGAATCAATCATAATACTCATAATGTATCTATTAGTGTTCGTTTTTTTTTTCTATAGATGTCTATTTCCAGTTTGTTGTTGTTTCTAATTATTAAGTTATCCAGGAACGGTAGTTAATTGCTCTCTTCTCTCTCACTGTATTCGAATTTTGAATTAAGAATCACGAGGAAATCCGGAATGGTACTTTTCTTAATGTCAAAAATCGCGAAAGTATCATCTACATACCTAAGCCAAATTCTAGGGGAGTATACGGTGTCCTTTTTCAAACGCGTTCCAAATTTACTTATGAACAAGTTGGCTATGATAGGGGACGGCGGATTGCCCATCGCCATACCGTCTAGTTGTTCATAATATTTGCCCATTTAAAAACGATTTTGGTTCATGCAAAGCAGTTAGTCATTTGTGTTCCGCAATTTTTACATCGTGAATTTTATTAAGTTTTAAGAACTCAACTAAATATTCTATGGTTTCTGAAATTGGTACGCTGGGGAAGGAACAAACATCAAAATTTCTGTAGAAATATCAATCTTTCCGTTATTTGTGTATATCGAGAAGAAAAACGCAGTTTCTTTCTTAACTTATGTTATATTCAGTTCGTACACACAAATACCACTATTTAAAATATAACAAATGAAGATTGTCCAATAAAGTATTTGTTGTTAAATACAATTTTCAACACGCCCCTCAACAAATATTTTATTATTGCTGATTACTTAAAACTAACTTCACAAGAACGCTAACACCTTTTAAGAATACAGCTTCTAAATTTTTAAAAAAGTGTTTCCCGATGGCTTTGTGAAGATATCGGCAATATTGTCAGAAGTATTAATATAGGCTAGTTTTGCTAGATCCTTGTTCATGTTATCTAATATATAATTATACCTAACGTCTACATGTTTCAATCTCTTTTTATTTTCGTTATTTCCGACTATTTTTATTACTGATTGGTTATCTTCAAATATCAAACTAGGTTCATTATGTAAAACCTAATAACAATTTTTCTATCCAGGGTATCTCTGATAAAATGAAACTTACTGCTATATATTCTGCCTCTGTCGATGATAATGAGACGGTTGGCTGTTTTCTGGAATACCATGAGATCACACATTCAAATAGTATTAAAACATATCCAGATGTTGATTTTCGATCTCTCATGTCTCCTGCTCAATCGGCATCTTTAGTTCACACCCTGAGCTATTATAAATCAATGACAAGTTTAAAGTATGTTTAAAATAACGTAAAATTGGTTTAAGTCCTTTATATATATAGTTCGACACTTGCACAATGTTGATACCTACAAAAACACAAGTTTTTGGATTTACCTATACAGGATCTGCATCGTTTGGTATATGAAAGGGTCTACATTGGAATATTCCAGAAACTTGGCAATGTACTAAAAGCAACATGTACTATTGAAATAAAATATTTTCAGATTACTGACACTTCCGGGCAATAGTCAACATATCCACAAATTACACAGTACCTACAATGAAATTCTTTATTTTTTTTAGGTTTGATGTAAAATCAGTTCTATTCTCTACAAACAAGGTTTTACGTTTACATCTCATAAAATGCTATTATGATTATAAAAATATTTATTAAACTTATCTGAACTAAATATGATTATTATCCATTTAATATGGGGGTCTTGGTGGTCCAGGAGGGCCACCCCTCATCATACCGGGAGGAGGTCCGCGCATTCCCATTGGCGGTGGTGGTCCACCACGCCCAATACCCATACCAGGTGGCATACCCATCATTCCTGGAGGTGGTCCCATCATACCGGGAGGAGGACCACCCATCCTCGGAGGTCCTTGATTCATCTGTGGTGGTGCTGAGACTTGTCCTCGTCCACCAGGTGTCATTACTTGCTGAGATGGACCTTCAATTAAAAAAATTTAAAATTCCATTTCCTTAAGATGAAATTCATAATTTTACCTCCAATTCCACGAACAGGGCCTTGTAAACCGACAGGAACACCTCCTATACCAGCAGGCATTCCACGTCCGGCAGCTCGGCCAATTCCGGGACCAGGAGCAGCCCCTGGTATTGGTACTCTCGGTAAACCCTCTTCGGGTGGAGGAGGTCCTTCAACTGTTAAAGAAACTATACTTTCGCCTCGAAGAAGTACAAAACCGAGAACTCTCTTCTCTTCCCTTTCAACTTTTGAATTTTTAGGTTTAATTTTTCTGAACTCTTCACAATCTCCTAGTATCATGTTCATATGCTTATCGAATGCTTTAAACGTGCCTATAAAGGTGCGAGAATCTTGCAAAGTGATTCTTACCCTATAGTTAATGTGTTGGATCATTTTATTGTTTTTTCCGATCGTCTAGCAAAAAAATGTGATTAATTGGAAAATTAATAAAGTAATAATTGCATGCTTACCATTTTGAACCGTTTATTTGATTAAATTCTGCTAAGGAAGAACAAGAACGTAAACTATACGTTCTAAAAAGACCTAACCTCTACAAAAAGACAAGAATGCGAGAATTCACATAGCAGACAGCGGCGGCATAGACATTTTAAACAACCAATGGGAGTTAAGCGCGGGGATGGAATGATTTTAATTGCATGGCGCAAAATTTAAAAATTTTCCTGTCGAAAATGGAGCAATTACATCCGTTTTTGTTCAAAGAAGACATTTTGAAACATTTTTAAACATTATCACCAAACAATACCAATGTTTTAAATAGATCTCATGTTAAATTAATTCCAAAGTTGTATTTTATATATAATTTATTTCTGTTTGCAGCATTCTATCTACAACATTGTTTGACATATTGTTTTTATGTATTATCTTTTTGCGTGGTCGACCCCCTACATGGTGTTTCTTCCCAGAAAGTATAGTTTTTCTGCGTGCTATTGCGTTGGTTGAACTGGAATCATGTTTCTTTGGTTTTTTCGACCATATTCTGTAGTGAAATTAGATAGAACAATTTAGATTAGCAAAATTCTAATCAAATTACCTGATGCAAAATTAGAAAGGGCTGAACTGGCGGATATGTTCTAAGACACATTTATTGAAACAACATTTTTACAATTAAAACACTGTAGCACCATATAGCACTAGTTCGAGTCGTTTATTTTCCGTTTTCACTAATTCTCCAATTTATTTTGTCCGCAGGAAGCAAACCATGCAAGTGCGCATTTAGTTGTCGAAGTTGCGATCATTATTTTGCAAAAGATCACATGGAATTGCGACATAGACGAGATATAGCACATTTTTACATACTCTGCAAGCCATACATATCTCTGCGCATAAATACAAAAATACCCCTAAATTCACTAAAATCAATTTTATGGGACAAAGTACTTATATATTATTCTGATATTATTTTCTATCGATCAATCAATATTTGCCTGAACATTCTTGTTTTGCATTAAGGGCCGTTTGCACCGCTTACCCTTAAATCCGTCGCTTAGCTGTTTGATTTGTGCTTTGAAACTTAACGTTTTTCCAAAATAAAATCGAATGGGATGCAAAGAAGAGCTCAGTTGACGACTGGCATCCTCTTTAAACTGAAAGCCCTTCAAAATCTAAAAAAGAAATGTAAAAAAACGATTCCTTTACTGCTTAAGCTAATATTATGCATGACGATACATCACCTAAACAGCATGACGTCATCGAAGAGCGCTGAGGCGTTACCACTGAAACTAGAAGGCCTCAGCCGTTACCTACGATATATAAGACCTGATCGCTTTGACATCAGCAGGCTGTGACGTATTTTGATTTAGACCATATAAATGTTTGTAATAAAGGTTCTGTTTTAATACAATATATTTTAAATTATATCACCGAACGTAGTCATTTTGGATACTAATATATGCAAATGTCATATTCACAGCAGTGGACGTATTTGCAACAATTATAATAACGTGTTCTACAAATACCCTACTTAAAAATGATTGTGGGAAAAGTAACAATAGATTAGGTAAAACACCACATAAAAGGAAATTTAAGACCGTGGTTAAATAGCATGTCTGTAAATGTTCTCGTGAAATTGAACAAAATTTCGAATAAAATTGCAATTACCGTATCATTTCAACCTTAGTTTCGTCCAAATACATGTACAATTACAAATAATAATAATAAGTCGATTAAATATCAACCACAAATACATCTTTCACGAAAACGGTGCTCGGTTACGCGAATGGTTTTTGCTTTGAAAGTTCGTTTTTCCAAAATAAAATCGAATAGGGTGTGAAGAAGGGCCCAGTTGACGACTGGCATCCTCTTTAAACCGGAAGCCCTTCAAAATTAAAAAAAAAACAGTAACAGTAAACTGTAACTGTTTATTTTTTCACTTTATTTTAGCCCTCAATTTGAACGTAGTATGGTTAACATAAATACAAACAACCCGTTGTGTCAACCATGATTAACAATGCAGAATAATGCAATGGTCCTCTGGAAATAGGCGGGCAATCCCATCTTCGAAAACTATGGAAATTCGACAACGCGAACGAAAATCTGCTGCTCGCTCACCCTTTCAAAATCAGCACGGGCTACCTCAGCGAAAGAAATTATTGATTTATTGCAACAGTTTCTCATCAACCCTTGCAACGTTAGTCGTAATTATAGAGATAAATATATGTATGTACGTATTTCTAACGTACGCAAAGAAAATAAACGACCGTTGGCTAATAAAGTTACTAAATTCATCAGATCAGTGAATTTCTGGATTTGAACTATAATGGAACTAAAGTATTGTGTAGAGTTTGCAAAATACCTTTAATGTACTAGAACAAAGGCGGCTGCAGAAATCATATAATGGCGTACAGCACAAAAATTAGAAAAATGGGGTGCCACCTCAAACCCAATTTAAGTTGGATTTACTTTTGGTGTTCATTGTTTGTGGTTTACCGCTTCGCTTAGTCGATAAAGAACCGTTTCGACAGTTTTGGCGCACATACAATCCTGAGTGGAACTTACCATCAGGGACAACGTTACGGAAAGGGCTATCAAGTATGCATAAAGATATCGAAAATGAGATCAAATCAGAATTAAAAGATAAACAGCTGTGGCTACGGCTTGACGAGACGAAAGATTGTGAAAAGAATCTATTTTGAATATTATAGTACGAGTCCTAGATCCTGTGAAACGGAAATTTGCAATCTTATTAGCTAGCAAAAGACTAAAAAAGTGTACAGGTGAAGCAATTACGGGCGTAGTGCTCGATACGTTATAAGTTATAACAATTGCAAGTGTCAGTTAGTCAGCTGTTGATGTTTATGAGCGATGGAGCAATGACTCTCTTAAAGAAAAGTGTGAGGGACTTTTACATGTTACGAGTAAAGATCATGCTTTACATCTTGTGGCACAAACTACTCGAGAATGGAGGTGGATGCATTAATAGCAAATGTAATAAAAGTGTTTCTCAAATCTCCCAAACGGATTCGAGCATTTCACAGACTTTGTCCCGGTATTCACGTACTACCGCAGCCGATTCTTACGTGTTGGGGAACATGGTTGCAAGCGGGTGTTTATTATTCTGAACATTTCCAAGAAGTAAAATCTGTTCTTTTAAATTTTATAATTCGACCCTGACGAAGCTACATCTATTAAGGAGAGCCAGAAAGGATTTCTAGATACTTCCGTTGAAACAGATTTAAAAAGTATTAGCAACAATTATAAACGATTACCAGACGTAATAGAAAAATTGCAAAATACTGGGTTGTCGTTAGTAGAATCAGTGCAAATCGTGGACGAAGTTAATACATTGCTACACGGTATAAACGACGCAAAAAACAATCGCGTTATAGCAAAGTTCGACAGTGTTTAAAAAAAAGACAAATGTGTAGTGGTGCATCTGCAGATTCATTAACTAATTCTACGGATTATTTTAATTATGCCGGTATTATTTCCGTAGCTGTTGAACGGTCTTCCTCGAAATATAAGAACATTTTTTCATCACAGCGAACAACCTTCACCGAGACAAATGTGGAAACATACCTGATGGCGCAAGTTTCTCAACAATACTATCCACAAGTTACGTTTATTTATTATATTATTATTAATTGTTACGGTATTAAGTACAACAGATTTTTGAAGAAACTACTTTGTTTACTTTTTACGGTAATTACATTACATATACAATAAATGCCGTTTTCAAACAAAAAAAAACTAATAATGGCAATAATTGATTCTGTTGCTAAGACCGATTGTGTGCTTCCTACTTACCAGTCGCCGACTTTAAATTAAGCACGTAGAAAAATGTGCAAATCTTAAATATTTACGTAAAAAGCTGAATTTTTCAAAATTTTGGGGCGGTGGTGGTAGATTTGCGGTCTCGAATGTATTGCAGTTGCAGACCTCGGCCGCAGTATAGGGAAAATACAGTAATGACAATGACACTTGGCGTATTTATGAATGAAATCTGTCAATTTTGATGATCTTGAAATGCTGTTGCTACCGCCACGCTCACCATAAACTAATGGAAGCGCATTTCTGCCGCTACGCGCATCTTACTACGTTTTGAAAAATTGGCTGACTGAAAACAGCCGAGTGTCATTGCTGTATTCTTCCTATACTGTACCTCGACTTTGTCTCGGCGTGCAAACAACATCTGCAACCTCAACACTACTCGTCCCTTGTGCTCCCGCCCGTATTCTCGGTTTCATATATTTACGTAGGGACTTGAGCAGAACAGTATAAAGCGTATCTACCTAGCGCGTGGACGGAAGATAAGTCCTTTCCTGAACAATTTAGAGAAAAGATTTTCAGATAAACCACATTCGAAGACAAGTTCTGCACAACAAAAAGTTATGTCCAAGTATGCAGGGTGTTCAGGTTTCCGCTAACCATGATAGAGGTTTGGTTTTTTAAATCGAATACCCTGATATTATTTCATTTTTTTACTCTTTTCAATTCATTTAAATTTTCTTCAATATCCCCTATACCTTTCTACTTTAGTTTTTGAGATAATTGAAATAATTTAAGATTTTTGCGAATTTCCGCTGTTTCTTTAACGTCTTACACTCTAGAGCGATGATTTAAATTTTATTCGATTGAGTATTTCTTGGAGTTTTCGGCAATATATGGACATTTTTTCAACTAGCACTAAGACTGCTGTCGAAATCGTTGCCATGATTCATGCTATTTCAATTTTTTTAAGTAGAAGACCCTGTATATTTTTTCAGAATCTGATAGAGAAACTGTTCTAGAATTTTTTTATAAATATTTCCCCATACCTAAAATGTGTTCTTTTAAATTAACTATGAAGCTTTGCAGGCTAAAATTCATGCTGCGACAAAATACAATACATTTTTGTTTTTCTAGATATTCATTAAAAATAATCTGAAAAAATTAATTTACGGATACAATTTCAACATCTATTGGAAGTGAGCACCATTTTGCTTCATACAGACTGTAATGTGCGATTTCTTGTATTTTGTTGAAATACTAACATTTCGGAAGTGATATTTTATGGAATCATGTTATGCAATGTATTAAGAAATTCATCCAGAGAGTTTTTTCATTATCATTTTTATTTAGCTAAATTGGGAACTTTTTAAACAAGTTTCAGTATGTTCTTATTATATTTTTTACTACTAAAAAAATTGAGTGTACGATGCTTTGAATAAATTTATTCTTTTTTATACTGAATTTTAATCTGCTTATTTTCGCTATTTATTATACGTGGTTGTTAACTTGCTGAACAATCTATACAGCAAGATGATGGTTACTTCAAGTAGATGCTGGAATTATGCGAAAAAAGGTCACGTTTACACATTAGTTTAATGAATTTCTTTAGCGAAACAAAAGTTTATAGTATGTCGTCGCAGCACGATAAGTAAAAACTTATCTTCATATTTAATTTACTAAAGAACTAAGTATTTTAAGTAGAGGACAATTTCTCTATCAGATGCTGGAAAAATATTCAGGGTGTTCCATAATGAAAAAGAAATAGTACGAATCCAGGTTGGCAACGGTTTCGACGACCATCTTGTAGGCGCTAGCTAATGGAGAAAATTTCGATGTATTGTCGAAAACTATAAGAAATACTAAATCGAATAAAATTTGAATCATCGCTTTAGCGTGCAAGGCGTTTAAGATATCGACTGTTAAAGAAACAGCGGATTTTCGCAAAAGTCTTAAATCATCTCGAAATGTTAGGCAGATGAGTATGGGGAATACTGAAGAAAGTTGACACGAATGAAGAGAGATGTCTATAAAAAACGTAATAATGTACAGGTGTTCCGTTTAAAAAGCAAACCTGTATCATTGATAGCGGAAACAGCATCCTGTATACTTGAACATAATTTTATGACGTGCAGAACATGTCTCCGAATATTTTATATTTGAAAACTTTTCTTTTAAATTACTCAGGGAAGTAATTATCTGCCGTCCACGCAATAGGTAAATATGCTGTATAAATAACTATTTTGAAAGCAAACTTATGAGTGAAAATTTATTCTTAACTTTCTTTCAATGTCTACCTTTTATTCAATAATCTTTAACAAAGTATATGTTGCAGTATTAGTCATCAATAAAAAAACACAAATTTGAAAGAAGTGTTTTAGGTAAAAACCAAGTTTATTTATAATAATTTATTTATAGTCACATAAGCACTGCATACAAATATACTGTTGCATTTGATTGCACACATCTTTCACGTAGTTATCCTACATCTATAGACTAGTTTAGACTAGAGGTAAAAATCGTATCAACGTTGAACACGTGGCAAAATATTATTAAAGTTAATAAACCATCATCATTCACTTTGAAAGGTAAAGAGGTTAATCAGAACACCATTTAGACTTCATATTGGTTAGAATTAGCATCTCACGACTGTCACACAGGTTTTGTATAGTTAAATATTTTCTCCAATTTAATCTAATATTACGTTTTGAAGGTAAAAAAATGGATTTTATTCATTGCTAATGGCAATAATTACACTGCGCATGGCATTTAACACCGTTTACACCACATTTACAACCGCCAGAGATGTCCCCCTTCCCCCCGGGTCCCCATCTAGGCCCTCTGGTTACCCAGCAAATCTCTGTCTTGCACATCGAACACCGTATCCAATCACAGCCCCATTTCTTCATTAGGATCACTTGGCAGACGGGGCAGGTCAGTGCTTCACCCTTATTTACCATTTCTTCCAACATTTCCCTGGTTCTTTTCGCATTTTCGTCAACATCCGATTCGGCATTCATCTTTTCTTGATATTGCTTACAATTCATGCCAGTGTGGATGACCTAATATAGTAACAGAAAAGATTATTGTTAAAGAATATGCTTTAAAGATGAAATCTGACGTTTTAAAATTAAATAAACTTATTAATAGTATAAATACAAAATTGAAATGGATGTCCGAATTCATTTCGTATCACAAAACATCCAGTTCGGCAGGAAATAGTATCGAATTTGTTTGTTTGGTTGTGGATTTTAAGATTCGTCTTTCCATTTTCTTTTCGTTAGTCAGAATTAAATGATAAATCTAAAATTTTTTTAGCATATCTACACTTTATTTTTAAATAAAGAATTATTGTTTAAATAATGGAGGGTTACTTAATTATAGAAATTAGAAAACTAATTTTTGTAATTATAAAAGGGCTAACAGTTAAATAATTTATTTTTTGGAGAATTTACCGTTTGAATTTAATTGGAAAATACATCTGCATCACATTGGATTTTTTTAGTTGTTTCAAAATTTAAGAAAAAATGCATGTATTCTACATTTGTTGGTTCTTTGGTAGCTTCTTCAAAATTTTTTAACTTCGAAATTCATTTTTTTAAGTTGGCATTAATTTAACACTTGCAGTAAAAGTGCATCAGTATTAAAGCCTGTCATTGGTTGATTATAGTGGTGGGGCCAATCCGTTATTGTCGAATAACAGTTTCAACTGTTGCTGTTATTTTAAACGCAGTCCAACTTTTTCCTCATATTATCGAGATATCCAGGGTAAATCGTGTTGAAAGTGAACAAGGTGTATATAAGATTAATTTGTTGTTTTTTTTTGTTTCTTTTGTATTTGTATTGCCACGAAGGCAATATATATAGGTTAAGTGGTGGTTATACGTTATGCGGATTCAAATTTAAATGCAAATTTAATATTGTGACAAATGCTACCACTTTAATTCGAATTACCCGGTTAAAAAAGACGATTTGAGCATGCATGGACCTTTACAGACTTATTCCAACAGAAATCACAAACTAGTCAAACGCGATTCAATTGGCTAAAAAAAATCTAATTTCACAGTACGTGATTGGTTCTGACGTCACTACCGGTAAGACAAGGCTTAACAGCTTTGACGTCAGCAGGCTGTGACGTATTTTGATTTAGGCTAATAAACGCGTTTACACACTGAGACCATCTCTGCGTTTTAAATTGATTTATCCAAATTATATTGGTTTTATTTAAAAAAATACTGTGTAGTGATATTTCCGTACTTTGTTGGTGATACGTGCAATGTTTTTGTCTTGTATAAGCGATAAACCTCTTCTAAAGCGATAAAAACGGGGTACCTCACCTAAGATGGCGTCGGTTCTTTTCATACGTTAGGGTCGATTATTGCGTTTTGAATTAGTTTAACCAAATTATATTGGTCTGATTTAAAAAAAATACTGTGTAGTGATATTTCCGTACTTTATTGGTGATACCTGCAGTGTTTTTCTAGTGTTATAAAAACGAGATAACCTAACCTAAGATGGTGTCGATTGTTTTGTTTGTGAGTTACACTTTGTAAATAAAAGAAGATATTATTTATTCTTCAACAGCTACAGATTCAAAGACCGGTGAAACTATAACTGTAAAATAGCCTAGGCTTAAAAAAAACTATTTTATTCCAACTCAATTCCCTAACTGTCCGTTGTATTTGACAAAAAACGTGAAGATGTTACTGTTCAAATAGTTTTATATTCTTACGTTATATTTAACAAAATTATTTTTTAACACGAAGAGATGTTTTTAAATGTATATAATAAACGTTCTGTTTATGCAATATATTTTAAATTATATCACCTAACGTAGCCATTTCGGATACTGATATATGTAAATATCATATTCACAGCAGTGAACGTATTGCAACAATTATAATAACTTGTTCTACAAATACCCTACTTAAAAATGATTGTGGGAAAAGTAATGATAGATTAGGTAAAACACCACATAATAGGAAAGATAGATTAGATAAAACACCACATAATAGGAAATTCAAGACCCTGGTTAAATAGCATGTCTGTAAATGTTCTCGTGAAATTGAACAAAATTTCGAATAAAATTGCAATTACTGTATCATTTCAACCTTAGTTTCGTCCAAATACATGTACAATTACAAATAATAATAATTAGTCAATTAAATATCCACCACGAATATGTACATCTTTCACGAAAACAGTGCTCGGTTACGCGTTTGGTTTTTGCTTTGAAAGTTCGTTTTTCCAAAATAAAATCGAATAGGGTGTGAAGAAGGACTCAGTTGACGACTGGCAACCTCTTTAAACCGGAAGCCCTTCAAAACTTAAAAAAAAACAGTAACAGTAAACTCTAACAGTTTATTTTTTCACTTTATTTTAGCCCTCAATTTGCACGTAGTAAGGTAACATAAATACAACCAGTAAATACAACTCAAAAAGCAAAAAAAAACGATTCCTTTACCGCTTCTGCTAATATGGCGCTGCATCGCCTAAGCAGCGTGACGTCATCGAAGAGCTGTCGGGCCTTATATATCGGTGGTAACGGCTCTGACTAGTTTGTGATTTCTGTTGGAACAAAGCTATGGTGTTACAATTGCGTTCGAAGTGTCGTTCACATTGTTAGTCCAAAATACATTTTTATCGAGATAAATCATGTCCAAATGTGGTCAGAAATGTTGACTACATTGGCAAGCCGAAGAATATAAACATATATTTTTTTAATCAAATAAAAATTTTGTGACTTTTCAAAAATGTTGCCATTTTAGTAACTTTTTCAGTCCTCAATTCTCTCCAGACCAGATTGCGACCAATTTTATTCTAAATTTAATTTAATGCCTCATTCTTTTTTTTTGTATTTCGATTTTTTTTACATAAATGTATAAAAAACAGATATCGATTTTGCTGCAGAGCACTCTTCTGTTTTTAATGTCAAAAATGCTATTTTTTAAAAAACCTCAATAAAACTGCAAAAGTACTCTGTAGCGACAAACTGTAAATTTATTTGGAAGTGCTATATCACAAAGGAACTCAGTTTTTTGCCAATTGTTTGCTTAATCTTATAAATTAGAATAATGAAAAACACGCAAACTGTCAACATCATCCTGTACTCTTAAAATGTAGCCTATTGTAAAAATAACAACTACCTGTTAATTTCAACTGCTATTTTAAAATAATAGCAACAATTGAAATGTTTATTTTTGGTCCCATTACTACGTATTAACCAAATACAGACTACAAACATTCGATGCTATAAGACTGAATTGTTATTTGTATATTCCCTCGCGTACGTTAGTTCCTATTGTCAGTGGTCCATTCATCAGTAAGGTTCGACAAATAAGTGCAACGTCAGAGACGTATCGCGCAAAAGTGGGTACGTGAGATACAGTATTATTAAAAAATAATATATTTTTACCTTTTATTGACGTCTTGATGTCCACTGCGACAAAATACTACTGCCCCAAGACGTCAATAAAAGGTAAGAATATATTATTTTTTAATAATAAAGTATCTCGCGTACCTACTTTTGCGCGATACTGCGCCTCTGACGTTGCACTGGTTTGTCGAACCTTATTCATCAGTTATACTAATTTGCACCGACAAGGCCTCGGCATAGCAGCAACACAGTATAATAACAGAAACAGCTAGTAGACAGCACATGAGGGAGTTTTCGAGTAACATTACCTGCTAACGTTGAAGACCACTTACGGTATTACTGAATGTGTATTATTAATTTTTGAAGGTTGTGTAAAATATAAAATTTCCCTAACACAAGCAGCTAACACAAACAGCAAATAAGGAACAGATTAATTGATGTAGGCTTCCATGACCACTGTCCAATGTAGATTGATTTTCGAGCCGTAATCGCATAGAAATTGAACTGATTGAGTCAAAAAGCAATATTCAACATCAAATATAGCAGCCTAAAAAGCTATATGCAATTAAGAACGGCAGACTAGTGCAATTTTCTCACGGTTACAGCTGGAAAATCAATAAACAAGGAACAAAGTAGTTGACTACCCAAAGTCAAATCCTCGTGACGTCACTTTCGTTTCTACCAAAGAACTTGGAGAAATAAAAGTATTTGCTTACATGCAGGTCATACTTGTGTACGACGTTACGACGTTACGTTGGTTTCACCATGGTATATGGTGAGTAGTGTGCGAAGCTGCTTCTATTATTCTAAATTTTTTGGTTTCTACTAAAACTGTTATTCGAATCCGTATAACTTTGGATCCGGATAATTTACTATCCGGATATCCGGATCTTGGTGTTATCCGGATCCGCTATTCCAAACCTCGGATCCAGATCCGCTATCCGAAGTCTTGAATTCGGATTCTTTATCTGATCGTGTCTATTATCCGATAACGAGAATCCAGCCCCGTTTTCCGATAACTTTTTCGAGCAAATAGTAATAGCGTAATGTTTCGTAGTAAATTGTGAAAACCTACAATGTAATGCAAAATAGTTGAATTGTGTGTATGAAAATTCAATATTACTCTAAATGCACGGATTTTAAAAACTACTGCATTTTTTTCCCCATATAACATACATTCCATGTTTTCTTTATTAAACACTTTGTATTACAAAATAATAACGGATCCAGATCCGAGAAACGGATAGCGAATCCGGATCCGAGAATCGGATAGTGGAACCGGATAGTTTTGGATCCGGATATCCGGATCCCAATTTCATTGGATACCTATAGCATTAGATTCTACCTCTCTAATTGCCCACACTAATAACGATTCTCATCAGCGAAAAAAATGACTTAAAAATACGTTTGGCAAGATTGCAACTCTTCTCTAGAGCAGATCGACTAATTTTATCTGAACTCAAGGTAGTTTATTTGGAAATAAACTAGAATACGTTAAACAAATATACTTTGGTATCTGTAACCTAGAAGAACAGGAACGAAAACGTGAATAAGAACCTACAGAACTGGTAGAAGGCAATGAGGAAGAAATAGAAGAACCGACAGAGCAAGAAGTATATGAAATCATTAAAGAACAAAAGAATAATAAAAGTGCTGGAGAAAGTGGAATTCCTGCAGAGGTATTAAAGCAAGGAGGAGACAAACTGCAAAAGAAATTAGCGCAATTGATACGAAGAGTGTGGAATGAAGAAAGAATGCTGGATTAATGGAATAACGCACTCATTTGTCCAATTTTCAAGAAAGGTAATAAGACACGGTGCGAAAATTATAGAGGAATTGCATTGCTAGACATAGTGTATAAAATTATGGCCAAAATTATACGAAATAGACTAAAGAAATATCAGGATGAAGTGGTGGGTGAATATCAAGGAGGATTTAGACGTGGGAGATCAACTGTTTACCAAATATTCACACTAAAACAGATCCAAAATAATAGCTATGAGCAAAATTTGAGACTGTATATGCTTTTTATCGATTCTAAACAGGCATATGATACAAATTCCAGGGAAAAATTATATGAAGCGCTTGCAAAATTAGAAATCCCCAAAAAAATAATAAATCTGGTGAAAATGACTTTAACGAATACAAAAAATAAAATTTTAATAGATGGCAGTTGCTCAGATCAATTCAGAGTTGGAAGAGGATTAAGACAAGGTGACCCGCTCTCGACGAACTTATTCAACTTGGTAATGGAATTAATAATAAGAGAAACTAAGATGCAAACAACAGGTACGATTTACCATCACAAAGTACAATGTGTTGCGTACGCAGACGACGTAGTTTTATTAACAAGATCCAAAAGAGAACTCGAGAAGAATTTCTGGAAATTTGAGCAGAGAAGCAAACAAATTCGGACTACAGATAAACAGAGAAAAAATGAAATATATGGAAATGGGAGTAGACCTAACAGATACTAATAAATATGTTAAATTTAGTACAGAGGGAAAGGTTTGCGATTTTGAAAGAGTTAGCCAGTTCGAATATCTAGGAGTAATAATAACAGCTAACAACCAAGAAGAGAACGAAATCGATAAGAGAATCTATAAAGGAAATAAAGCGGCAGGTTCTTTATTAAGAATACTAAGAGCAAAAAACCTATCGAGGGCAGTCAAATTTAGAGCTTACGAAACAATCATCAGACCGGTTGTCCTATATGCAAGCGAAGCCTGGATAATGACAAGAAAAAACGAACAAAAACTGGAAATTTGGGAAAGGAAAATTTTTAGAAAAATAATGGGAGGCGTAAGAACACCGGAAGGCGAATGGAGAAGACGCACAAACATAGAAGTAATGGATTTGTACAAAAGACCAAGAATAACAACTGGTACCCCTTGAAACAATGCTAATCAAGGGGTACCAGTTGATTTTGGCAAAATTTTCAAAATAACTACCGTTTTTAGGAATGGATTTTTAAGATTTGTAAAGTATCGCGGTGGAATATTTACTTCTAAAATTTGCTTTTCCTAATTAAAAACTTACCTGACATGTCAAGCAATTCAACGTCAAACATACTGGACATCTAAACTCGTTCACATTATCCTCAAATATACACCAGCCTTTGCAATCAGGCGTTTTGCAATGGAAAGACTTCTCAATCTTATTCTCGACTTGCATTACTGATCTAGCCAGGTATTGCTCGTAGATATTTGGCGCCACAAGTGCTTTAATCTCACGATCTTGTAACGCTATATCACAAGAATATTGATCATCTCTATAAGGACATTTGATTTCAGCATCATCAGTGAACTCGATAGTGTAAGCCAAACATTGCTTGCAAAATTGATGCAGACATTCTCTCAGTGTTACACCTTCACCTGTTCCGATCTCCATTAGGCAAACCATGCATTCGAAAGCCTCGGTATTAGTCACCAAATCCCCATTATCTAGATCCAATAATTGGAGATGAAGAGCTTTAGCTTCCGGCGTTTTCTTTTTGGTAGGCTGAGGAGCTTTCCTCTTCACGGCCTTAGTTGGTGTCGATTGCTCTTTCTGGCGGACGGTAGCACAAACAGCACATACGTTACTTGTAGAAGGATTTAACAAAGTGCACACCTTACATTCCCAATCCAACTTTTGCGGTTTCAAAGTTTTGCAGTCATCGCCAAAATCCTCATCGAAGCTGGATGATTTTCTAAATGTTGCTTTTGGTGGTTCTACTTTCTTCTCGACTATGTTTAAAATTTCTCGAACAACGGTTTTCTTAGGAGTATTACTGGATTCTTGTTGACTCGTTGAAGGTTGTGTCAACAATAAACCTTTGTCATTTTCTTTGGCTTTTTGCGATTCAGTCTTTTGGATGTTGATATTTATGTTTTCTTGTATTATCTGAGGCTTTTTACTTCCCGATTCTTGGGATTGTTGCAGTGAATTTTCGAGTTCTTTTGGTTTTTCCTGAATTTTAGATTCTGGAAAAATAAAAGTGATGTGTCGGTGGCATTTTTTAGAAAAAAATTCTTAATTTAGGGAAGTGATGGGGGACCTAGGTTATATGTCTAATTGTAAGATGTTTTTGTGCGAATACAATAGTGAAAATGATAAATAATAATGCAAGGGATGTAAAGAAACAGAACAAATGCCGCATGATTCATTAGATAATAGAATGATTTCTACGGTAATAGAAAAATATCTCTCAGAACATTTACGAAAAAAAGACTAAGTAGATGAGACATTAAATAACACAAAAATATAAGGAAATAATTTTAGCAAAGATTTAAAGTTCAAGAATATATCAAATTAAAAAATCCTAAAATAAAGAGGTTCATAAAGGTGTTAGTCATTAAAAGTACTAATTAGCAATGGTTTTTTGCCCACAATTGGAAATTTAATTTGTGGAAATCATTAAATTTGATGTTAAAATTCAAATTAATTATTTTCTAATCGAGGTTGATATTCACTTTTGTTAAAAAATTTTCCTGATGATGAAAAGATAATTTGTCACTGTCTCACTATTTAAAATTTGAATTATTAAGCCATACAAAATGTGCAAATAAGGAAGATAGAATTGAAAATAAATTAAAAATTAAAATAACGAGTAGCAAGTGGTTCATTATCAGCGTGGCCAAATGAAAACGGGTCACTTTTCTCTATTAGCTCAAAAACCAGAGAAGTATAGCAAATATTCGTTAATCGGCGAATAGCGTAACCTAAAAAAATAAGTAACGTATTCAATAGTGACAATACGAAATATATTTTCATTACCTATACACTTTTCATAAGACCACTATTGAAAACTGTTTATTTTTTGGCTATGTCGAATATCAAGGTTTTCTAAAGATGAAACCACACGAAGAGAAATGGTTCCTTGCATCAAGAAAATAGATTTTCTTGCAAAAATCAGTCTCTATTCAAGAAAATATTTTTATTTCAAGACAATAAAAATGTATAATATAAGAAAATAATTTTCTTGAAATGTTATTTGGATTAAATAAATATTTTCTTAGGGTTAGAAAATCCAAGACAGAAAAATGTTTCTTCCAAATAAATCATTTAGTTTTAAGTTAAGTAAATACTAATATTAAAGGTAAGAATGAAAAAATGGTGCAGATTTCACAAAGTTCTAAGAGGTCAGTTTGACATTAATCTAGCCTTCGATAGATGGCGTTACGTGAGAACGAATCGTTCTCGGTTTTGACATCTGCCATCCATCACATGACGTTTGTCAACATTTCATGCAAAAAACACAATTAGTTTGGTTTTAAGAGTCGTCGAAAGCAAGTAACTTTTGTGTTTTTTGAAAATGGATAAAGTCGAATATCGTTCAGTGATTAAGTACCTTCATTTGAAAGGGAAAGACAATGCAGAAATCAAAGCTGAACTGGATGCTGTTTATGGCGAGTCTGCACCGTCGTTAGCAACAGTGAAATTTTGGAAAACTAAACTTGTACGTGGTCGTAAGAGTGTGTTTGATGATGAACGTCCAGGTGCCTCAAAAATCGTCACTACACCAGAAACCATCAACAAAGTCCATGATATGATCATGGCAGACCGTCGAACCAAAGTGCGTGAGATAGCAGAGGCTCATGTCAACTGAGCGTGTACATAAACATCATACACGAACATTTGAATATGAAAAAGCTATCCGCGCGATGGGTGCCGCCTTTGCTCATTGTCGACCAAAAACGCACACGTGTGAGGGATTCGAATAAGCTTTTGGCAATGATAAAACGCCATCCGGAGGATTTTTTTCGCCGATACGTCACTGTTAATGAAACGTGGGTCCATTACTACACGCCGGAGACGAAGGAACAGTCAAAGCAGTGGAGAAAAAGCGGTGGAGGCCTACCGAAGAAGGCCAAGACCACGCGATCGGCCGGAAAGGTGATGGCGGTTTTTTGGGATGCGAAAGGCATTATTCACATTGATTACTTGGAAAAGGTAAAACAATAACTGGCGTGTACTACGCAGATTTATTGGACCGTTTCGACGCCGATTTGACGAAAAACCGCCCTGGTTTGGCTCGCAAAATTTCTCTTCCATCAGGGCAACGCACCCGCTCACAGGGCGGCCGTTGCACAGGCAAAATTGCACCAATTGGGCTACGAATTGATCGACCACACGTATTGGTGGAGGAGGAGAAAGAGTCTTTTTATACATTTTGATACCTAGTAATTTAGTTACTAGACTAAAATATAATTACATTCTATAGTGCAGATGTTTTTATATTGCAACTTATACTTATATTAAAAAAAAAAGAGAACATCAATTCTTTGATTTCCTTTTCACTGTTCACTGTTTCATATTGTTTGATAGCTTGTATTATGTTTATTCTATTACGTTTCCTTTTGTTTGGATCCTCTCTTAGCTGGCCTGAGGATGTGTTGGTAAAAACACGAAACCGGTCGCCTGATATCTAGTAGTAGATATGTAGTGCGGAATCGACGATTATTTATTTCACGCGTTCACAGCGTCAATACTAAATCGATGCTGTATGCGAGTAGTTCTGTGTATATGTAGGCTGTCGTAACTTATTTCGTAATTGTACGCTTATGTTTGCTTTAAAAATGTCGTTAGGTACGTCGCGAACACGACCAATGGCAGACACAGTTAAAAACTTTATAGTGGACATGCCGGACATAATTTGTAATGGCGCTAAAATTCAATGTCTAGTTTGTAAAATCCCTTTAATGTGTTGGTCCAGAAGCCATTGCCAACGTCACATCGAAAGCAAACAGTATTCTTCTGCAAAAAGTGGCATACGAGACCAAGAAAAATGTACATTTGATTTATGTGTTACTCTTATTTTATATAATCTATCGTTTCGTTTACTAGACAAAGAAGCATCGGTCTCCTTCTGGAATAAATATGCGGACTGTAAATTACCTAGTCGGACATCGATACGAAATGTAGTGCCATTTGCTCATGAACATATAGAAAAAAGAATGAAAACGGAGTTGAAAGATAAAAAACTGTGGTTTTGTGTGGACGAAACAACAGGTCGTCAAAAACATTCTGTGGTTAATGTAATGGTACGTACAATGGAACCATATCGACCGCCATCTTCCTTCTTACCTGCTTCCAAAAGAGTTATAAATTGTACTGCCGATGAGATTTTAAATGTGGTGTTGAACTCATTGAACAAATTTGAAGTTTCAACTAAGCAACTTTTAATGTTTATGAGTGATGGTGCCGCAAACAAGCGATCTTTGGGCAGATCTCAACATGTACCATGTAACATGTAAAATCCATACTCTAAATCTTGTGGCACAAACGATTCCTACGTTTTCCACTAGTAAATGCATTGATTGCTAGTACAAAGGCAGTGTTTCTAAAGCCCCCGAAACGTACCCGACTATTTCACAAACTGTGTCCTGATTTACCTGAACCACCACAGCCGATTGTTATACGTTGGGGAACATGGTTGCAGGCTGCGTTTTACTACAACAAATATTTTGATCAAGTAAAGAAGGTAGTTTTAAAATTCAATTACTTCGGACTAGCGGAGGGAATAGAAAAATTACAAAATGTTTCGATGTCGCTAGTGGATTCTGTTCAAATTGTGAATGATGTTCACGCACAGTTATGCGCTGTAGAAGGCGAAACAAATTGGTGTGTAATACGAAAATTTGAAAGTGTTTTAGAGAAAGATTCCGATTTTCTTATATTAAGACAAATTTGTGAAGATGCATTAAGTTGTTTCAAAGATTATTTTAAATATGCAAATATAACATCGCTAGATGTCGAACGGTCGTTTTCGGCATTAAAAAACATTTATTCCGCATGTCGTACTCACTTGACTGAAACAGCTGTGGAAACATATCTAATGATTCAAATATTTAACAGATGTTACCCAGTTTGTGATTTCACGGAAGACTTTTAAAACGGTAAGTGTTTCGGCACGTTTTATAATTTATTTCTTACCTTCTATTTTATGTGTAAACTTTTATGCGCTCGCCACGCCTCTGACTGTTACCGCATATTTGCCCAGGTTAATGATAACGAAATAGTAAGTTCCATCAGCAATTGATAACAATGATAACCAAGGCTCGGCAAACCGTACGGGAACGCATCATTGCTAACATAACCGTTTGTTCATGCTTATCTGTAAAAAATGAGAGTACGCACAATAATATTCACAGATAGTAGAAGCTTATAGCACATCGTTCTGATATCGAATTCTATTTTTACACATTTGGAGCTTTCTTGTTTTATATATTGCTGTTTGTCTTTCAAGTTATTCTTAGGTTTAGATATTTTTCAGATACTAGGGTAGGTAAGGATTAATTTGTAAGCGCTGGTCCCATACATATAGCGAATAGCGTTGCTAGGAACGCCCTCTCCGCTCCTCTGTCCCTCGACAATGGACTTTAATCGTTGATTATTTCCATATAAATAGTTAAATGTAATATTGTCGTATATGAAACAAAGAAAACGTTCTTAATTTAAAAGGAAAATGACGAATTCCAAAACTAAATAGAACCTCCCATTATAAAATAACTAGATTACATTTTTGCATTTCCAAATATCCAACATATTAAATGTTTAAATGATAATAAGTTCATAACAAATACATAAACTTTTAAATGCAAACTCCAAAACGAAAACATGTTTTCCAAATCTAATTAATGGAATTTTATGTATTTGTATGTGTAAAAAATTCAGTTGAACCTATTATTACAATAGATGTTCAAATAAGCAGTCATTTGCAGTGCTGCCTTTAATGTGGTACCATTTCATGACTTCTTAGTTTATAACATAATTAAAAAGATAACTATTGCACAGTATAATTTCGAGACACAAACAAAGCAAATCAAAAATAACCAAAGAGAAGAGATCGAAAAAGGCAAGGATGATCAATTAAAAAAATAAACTAGGGATATAATGCATGACTAAAGCCTAGCGCGATGGTCCTCTGACAACGGTTGGATTGTTACTGATTCTGATTAGTTTCCGTCGCACGACTCCACGCCCCTATTACTTTCATAATGAGCAAACGTTGCAACATATATTTTAGCGGTTCACTTTACTACGAAAGGTACTAACGCTGTATACACGTCGGTCCAGATACGAACAGGATATTGCCTTTATGAATGGCAACAGAGTATTCGAGTCTCACTGATAGATCTCATCCAATCGCAATATATCATAAAGCGAAAGCGGTACGCACGCTTGTCCGCTCAATCACGTAATATTATAATTCAGCGCCTTCTGACAAAATGTGCTAATACAGAATTACTGCGTAATTGTTCTGTATTCTCAGATTATGTTAGAAATTACAGTTTTTTGTGTTCATTTTGTTGCTGCTATACGATGTAGGAGAACAAAAAGTAATTTTGAGTAGGAAAATAAACAACGATTCTTATAGAATTAAACTAAAGAAAAATAAATTCGATAATTTCTATGTTCTAACAATGTTAGTTTATTAAGGGGAAAAATTTCCTGGCAATATTGAACTTTGTAACTTTTGTATTTTTTGCGTTTCAAAATACGTTTCACAGAACTTCTACTAATACCGATTTCACCTGAAATTTGCTAGCTAAAGCAAGGTTCGCTCATTTCAACTAACGAACAAACCCTCACTTTTCTCTCCTCCCGCTCGGGATGCATTAGAGGAATTTGAGGCCGTTCGTCTATTTGTTGGCATTTACTGCAATTCGCAAAACACCATTTAATGATCTGTACCATCTCTGCGGTTGTATAAACTAACATAATGTATTCAAAACCCACGATATCTTGCTAGAACCTTATGAGACATAACGCACATTGTTTTTAATTTATTAAAAAAACGTCAGCAGTGCGTTGAAAGCAGCGCGAATATTTAACTTTCACGTGAAATAGCAAGTTTTGGCGTCTTATCCGAATTTGAAAATAAGATTTTGTATTTAAAAAATGCTGTACGTTTTAGACGACAACAGCCTTTCGATATTTCCTACAATTGAATTTTATGCTAACACATACTTTACTTCCTTTAAAAAAAGCTGTCTGCATTACAATAAAAAATTACCCAATACCTACATGTGCTGGATACTAAATTAGAAATATGCACGTTCAATAGATGTCGCCGAGTGTACGCGGTCACACTCGGCAAAATAAGTTATACTACTGGGGGATTCGTATCATAATCCGATATCGAGCGAATCGAAGCATCGACTCGAACACAAAACTCGCATCAGGTAGAAGTGATTCTGAAGTACCTTCGACTCCGTCTGTTTCGCTTCCCCTTCTATTAAGTCGCAGCAGTATTTGCTCACTATTGGTATTGGATATTTAGAAAGCGCGGGTTGTTTGAGGTTAAATACTTGAAATATAAATATCTTTTTTGTTTAAGTAATATTTATTCTGTTTGTAAAGGTTAGCTTGGTATATCTTTAAACTTGATATACGTACATGAATTTATATTTTTTAGAAAAATGTTCTTCGCCGTCAACAAAAACGTGAATCAGAAGAATGCTTCGCCTACAAAGACCTTTCCTTCTTTCCTCCTCTGTTGTTAGATAATTTGAAGGTCCTACTTTGACAGAATCACTTCTGTCTGCACATAACAACTACCAGCTATAAGAGGAAAACAAAATTTTTATTCGAAAATCATGAAAGTGTGTTACGCTATATTGTTATAAATAACATTACCCCTCCCTCTGGAAGACCACAGCGTTGGCAAAAAGTCTGTCCAAGGATTCCTAAAAACCTCTCTTCTTGAGATGTTAATTTTTTGTGGTGCTCAGGTGCACCTCGTGTTTGTGATCACGACCTTCTTATAACAGCACCCTTTTTTTAAGTGCACTTATAATGACTCCAAGTCTAAAATAAAATGAATTATTGCACTACTTTCTACGTGTTAGATAAAATTAGTTAAAATAATTGGTATTTTACCTTTTGCCACTTTTCAACAGGCTTTTCCCCCATACCCCAATGAGATTAATTCACATGTTAATTCTTCACACAGCTGCCTATATTTATCCCTTCCTGTCGAAAAATTTAATCTTCCACTGGCAAAATCTGGACGCTTCTCCAGAAATTCTACAAACATATAATATAAAATAAATTTAAAATTAAGAAAGTACTAGTTCTCAGGTTCTCACATTATTCAAATTTTAAATTTGTATTTCCGCAAATGATGTCCTAAGCAGAGATATTAATAGTATTAAAAAGAGATAACCTGTATGGTTCTCACAATTCGGTCGAAGGTATCGAATGAAACTACCAGTTCTAAACAAAACCACCTAACCTTTCGAGTCGATACGAAACCAATGTGAATCGCTCGAACCCAGAAAAATGGCGTAAACGAAGGTATTGAGTAAAACGATCAAGGTTGTTCCTATCTTGCAATAGTTGACTGAAAGTTTGTGGGCGGAGGAGTGAAGGACGAATATTTTAACGTCATTAGTTACAATATATATAGAACTCTCTGGCGAAGCTCGTCTTATAAGATATATTTCTAACTTATGATAAGTGAAAATTGAAATTATAAGTGAATATTTTACTTGTAGAAGTTTCATTTCCTTTGTGGTACTTGCGGGGATAAAGACAGTAACATTTTGTAATATTAATTTCTTTTTCTCAAAGATGCCTATACGTTGTGCACTTGCAAATTGTGAATAAAAGTTTTATCATGCAAAACTTCCAGGGCAAAAAATAGCTTACTGTAGATTCCCGAAAGATGAGAATTTGCGAAAAATATGGGTAGCAAGATACGAGAGGACTGATATGATGAATCCTGATACAGCAAGGATTTGTTCACTGCATTTCGCTGAAGATTGCTTTACAAAGGATTTTAAAGCTAAGTTATTAAATGAAACTCCCAGATTACTTTGAAAATCTACAGCAGTTCCCTCTCTTAAATTGAAAACTTACATTTCACATCCAACTTCAGAAAGAGCAGTACAATAACTGTTATTGCTTGTGGAACAGATAATCAAACTGTACCAACATCAGGATTTATTGAAAATTTAGAAGGACAAATTCTTATTTTAAAAACAGAAAATATTAACTTGAGAAAGCAGCTAAGAGATGCACAAAGAAAGCTACAGCATAGGAAAAGTAAAATTAAATCCTCATCAACTCAAGTTTGTAAATTAATGAAAAGTAAGAGGAAAAAGTTGTCAGTGGTATCTAAAGAAAGCATTGCCTTAAGAGAAGTATTAACTCATTTACAGATAGCGTTGATAACAAAAAAGAAAAAATTTATACGTTGGAAAAACGAAGATATAACACGTGCTTTTACCCTAAGATATTTAAGCAAACATGCCTACATATACCTAACAGAGCATTTAAAATATCCATTACCAGTTAATGTTTTCATATACATGTCAATTCATAAACCAGTATAAAAATTACTTGTTTTAGGCATATCAACATTGCAAAAATGAGCGTCAAAATTTGATCTGATGCTTGAAATACTTTATCCTGTATTCAAATTCCTCAAAAGAAGGGAATAAGCTAAGGTGTCATGGAAATGCATCTCGCAACACATACTTATTGAATGTAATTTACAATTGTAAATAAACTATACTAAAGCTAGCGTTTTCTTTTTATATTTTCTTTTTTCGTAATTTTGTTTATATAAATATTAAATTATTTATAAATTACTTTCGTAATTCTCCACCAAACACTTCTTCGACAGGGTCATCTGGTATTTGCTCATTTCTTCTTAAAACATCATTAGATGATCACAAATTTCTTTGCCACAGTTATAGGACATACAACAGAAAATTATAATTGCTTGTACCGTTTCCAATTTTAGCCGATAGACAAATGCTAAAACAAGAAAGCAACCTTTTAATATTTCCATATATGGCACTATTTAAATTTAAGTCACCTTAATTGTATTTTCCTAATGTTTCTTCTTTTTATTTAGTAACATGCATTGTATGTAGATAGTTGTTGTTCTCTCATTGAGCACAATGTCTGCTGTTACAGAAAATAATACAATCATACGTAGATCCTGTCCATAGTGCAACATTTGTTATTTTTAAATTCGTAGTACACACTATTTGTACGTTAAAGAAAAAATACCCTTTACTGTTTCGGAACAATTCAGCATCATCGCTGGATTAATATTCAATTTTAACAGTTCATAATAGCTTATTATGAACTGTTAAAATTGAATATATAAGCGCAACCTTTACGTACACAATGCATAGTGCCGTGACAACTGTCTCGAAAACAAGGAATAGCAGATTTTACGTATTATACAAACAATTTTATAACAGTAAGATATTCATTCATTGAGAAACTTTTAATTTTATAAATCAAGTAAAATAAACGTAAATATACGTTTATATTTGTTCGTAACAGCATTTAAATCGATGGATCTCCTATGTTCTATATTCAGTTGAATATAATTGGTGGTAACCAATTATGTCATTTTGGCACGCATGCGCTAAACGATATTTTGAATTGAGGCCACCTTTACAATATGTACATTCTACCAACCTTGGTAAAACGATAGCAAACAGAATCTCAACACTGAGGAGGCAAGACGATATAGCTCCCATATAGCTTCTATGGTAAACAGCAACGAGGGAGAAATTCATTGGAATACTCATAAAACTACAAATATACATGTTGTGTGATACAAATATACACGTTGTGATGACGAAAAGAAGATGGTTTTCAGTTTGTCAAGACATAATGATAAGTAATACCTACAGTAACAAATATACCTAGCAACTGCCATTACATGTTGTCATTTAATATTAACTTTATATTTTTTATTCATTATAAAGGTAATAATCTAAAAAAAAAATAATCGAATTACCGGGCGTGCACATTTAGACGTTTTGTTAATGATTATTTTTTACTCACCTTAAGTGGATTAAATAGATATTGAGTTATGATTAAAGCGTAACAACAGCTGCGTTTACTCTATGTACATACAAGGAATCGAGTGGACGTTCGGTTTTTATCGGTTGATCGGTGTGCGTGTGCTATTTATAATGTCCGAGAAACTAGTGGAACCGACCGGGGCGTACCGCGCAAAAGTAGACACAGTATTAATAAAAAAATAATAGATTGTTATCTTTTATTGACGTATCGATGACCACTGTGGTAATATGCGACTGCCATGGTACGCCATGTAGTACTGCAACATAAGCAATGCTTTTCATTGTCGATTCGGTCAGGCCTCAACGACGCGACGGTCTGAAAACATTCTCGTATACTTTGCAAATGATCGTTCAGCATTCAATGAAGTAAGATTTGCGAAATTCAAATACTCCTGTGTCTCTTCTGTGCGGTCTTGAATTCCAGATATAGATCGAACCTTGTCTAAACCCGTATTTTTATTTAAAACTGCACGAAATTTTTGCGCGACATCTAGTCCTATAGGATCCGTCAAGCTTTCTAGAGCGGCTGCTAAATTGTTGATGTTATTTAACGAGTCTTGTATGGATAAGTGAGTATTTTCTAACTGCGAAATAGTTTGTCTCACTACAGAATAGTTTAAGGAAATGTCATCTATTTCTTTTTGAACGTCCGAATCGGAAAAAAGTTGCCGACTCTCGTGAACCGCTAGAAGAATTAAGTTTGAAAATGACATCTTTCACTTGGGAATAATATTTGCAATAGTAAGATACTGCCGCGATCCATGTTCCCTATCGCGTCAAAACAGGCTGAGGTGGTAGCTGAATTTGCGGATACAATTGCTTGAATACGCGGATATATTTGGGAGATTTCACAAACACTTTTTTGGTAGATGATAATAAATCATTCACCTTAGGATACTTGCTTCGAATTGTTTCTGCTACGAGATGACATGCGTGTATGATGCATGTTATGTGAAGAAGAGTCGGAAAGCATATTTTCAACATCCTACCAGCTTTCAGCATTGTTGCGGTTCCGTCAGAAACTAACATGGTGATTTGGGCTTCTACGATACAAAATTCTCTTAACATATTTTTTATTATATTTACAACGGTTTCGGCATCAGTTCTTTCAATAGTTTTACTGGCTAACAACAAGGAAACTGCTGGACCATTACGTTTTAAAGGACGCGCCACAATATGAATCACGCTGTGTTTCTGAGCATCAGTAGTTTCGTCCACAGTGAGCCAGATTTTTTGATTTCTCAACTCGTCTTTTATACAGTCTTTTACTGTACTTTGCACACATGGTAAATTGTACCGCAATTGTCTTTTTGTTGGTAGCTTCCATGATGGAATATATTTTTCCAAAAAAAACGAAAGTTTTCATTGTCTACTAGGTGTTGTGGGATGTTGCACGTGCGCAACATGAAAATAAAGTCATACAAATACACCAGGCTTACGTCCCATGTTTTCGAAAACACAATGAGAATCCGATAAATAACCGAACGATCAAACTCCTCAATGTCTACCGCATTACTGAACTCTGCATCCATATACGTACACCCCCCCCCCCCCCCCCCCGTACAGGTGTCCCTGCGGGTGCAACCGTTTGTCACGCTTTAGTTATGATAAAGCTTACAACATAAATGCTTTAATGTAATTTTTGATTTTTCTCGATTTGAACCAATTGTAGTGCGGTAACCTCTCTAACAAACTCTAACTTTGTAGCACCACTTAACTAAATAACTGTTTATAGATTTTAAAGTATATGTGTGTATAGAACTCGATAACTATTCCTTGCCAAACCTTTGGGGTTTAGGTTATCATCTATACCAAACACTTAATCCAAACAGCTGATTTAACTTTATCATGACAGGTGTCATGAGGATAGACATAGATGACACTGTAGTATACGAGGGTCGCTCAATAAGTATGAAATCGATAAGATGAAGTGTAATAATGTTTGATTTTTCTCGATTTGAACTTATTATAATGTGGTAACAAACTGTAAGTTTGTAACACCAACTAGTTCTACCAATAATTTCTGCCGCAGGTAAACTTGTTTCTCCTTTATATATTGTTTTAGAGCAAGCAGGGGGAAGATTTAGTCCGCGTGTTCACGAATCCTTATTTAATTCTCCAAATGTAGTCGTAACAGCATCGTTTTCTGGAAAATTAACATCCAGGGTTATTCACAAACTCATTTATAGACGTATTTTTGCAAAATACAAGTGGACACAGCGTATTACTGCAACCTGACCTTTGCCACCTCTATACACTAATACAGAATCCCTAGTAGTTTTATTGATCTTTAAAAAAGTTTACTTTGTACATAAAATTATATAAGAAGATGGGCGGTCATTAAGAAAGTAATTGGTGAGTGCGTTAGTAGCTCTAGCTCTAAAACTATTTTGAATATTCACAATAGATTCTGCGAATGCTAGGACATTACCGACGTTAATATGAAATTGTGAGTTAGATATTGGAATTCCGAACTTAGGTCTAAGTGAAAGAAATCTCTTTACATCAACTGGAAATACAATGGAGGACAGATCAACGAATCACTCGTCAGTGTTATAAAATAATATATCTATCTCGGAACATTCATTTTTAAGTTTTTGAAATTTAACTGAATTGCAATGTTTGATTCGGTTGACAATTTTGTTATATTTATGTTGCATACCGGGCGCGGCAATTATCTGTATGCGGTGAATTACAGCTTAGGTAAAACGTAACTTTAAGTCAGGAAAGAGGTCGTTCGAAGAGGTGGACGAGCTCAAAGAAAGAAATAGACGCAACGATACTAAAAGAAAACAAAAGAATGGTTGTTCTCCTACATCGCATAGCAGCAACAAAATGAATATAAGAAACTGTAATCTCTAACATAATCTGAGAGTACAGAAAAATTACGCAGTAATTCTGTATTAACACATTTTGTCGGAAGGCGTTGAATTATAATATTACGTGATTGAGCGAACATGCGTATTCATAATACGCGTGCGTACCGCTACTCCCTTTATGATATACTACGACTGGATAGGATCTCAGTGAGACTCGAATACACTGAGGCAATCCCCTGTTCGTATCTGGACTAACGTGTATAGATAAAACATTGCAATCATTTTATATGTTTTTTAAAGGTCAATAAAACTACTAGCTAACCAGTATAACAATATATTACTGCTAGATTCGTGGACAGGCCATTGTCCTACTACGTTAAAACAAAAAGTTCCAGCTAACCACAAAAGGATATTCAAATACTTTCGATTCCCGAAAAGACCACAGGAATGATTCAACCTCTGGATGTTTATGGTTTCCGAGTTTGGAAAGGTTTTGTAAAAACATTTTCCGAACAAGTAATAATAGCCAAGTACGTCGTAGATTTGCATACATGGAACAACGTAATAAAATTACGATCACTTATACATAACCAACTTTCAGCGCCACGATATACCAAATTATTTGCATATAGTTGGTATAAAAAAGTGAATCATTGATGACAAACGGAACCAGTAGCTATCATACGATGTTTGTGGTGCGACAAATTTTACTGCTTCCCACATTTTTTTAATAACTTAATTTTCACTAGCTGTACTACTATTATTTTGGCATGTACATTTATTATGTAAATAAAGAAAGAAATATATACCTGTTACATTTTTCCATTGAATAAATTCAGTTGTTTTAAATAAAATGCTTTTATTATTATATATGTAATATATCTATTATATATGTAATATATCTATTATATACATACTATATATGCTCATACATATATGACATTACACTAGGTACGCACGTCAGTACTCATACAGCATTACTTTACATTATTATGTTAATATAAATACATTCGTCTTAAATAAATTTAGCGCCATTTTAAATGTTACTTCGTGTTTCGAAATTTTAGAATATTTTTGTAGTGCGCCAGGGTGTGGGTAAACCTTTAATTTTAAATTACAATGTAGGGCAACTTTCACGTATGTCATTGAGCATCAAAAAATAAATACTTTGATAATATAACACTAATATTGTGTCTACTTTCATTACGAAGATATACTCCAAAAAACCGAACATCGTTCTAACGAAGAGCGGGGTTTGTTCCCCTCAATATGTTTTACCGCACTAAAAAATAGTTTTGAACATGTCCAAGAGTGGACTACTCAAACTCAAAGTTTCAAATGTTTCTGCATTCTCGAACTAATGACCATCCTTTGTTAGTCACTCGGTATTTATAGCTGATTTCTTCTGAGTTGCGTGGGTATTTCAAAATGTGTTCGCTTAAAACGAACGCGAAGACAAGAAATTATAGAGAATTTTCGCCGACGAACAACGGTCAACGTCATCGATATTTGGTGAACAGACTGAAAGGTGCAAGTACCTTACAGCCAAAACAATCACGACGAATTCCGTTGTGAAATCCACGACGGTTTAATTTTAGCCAACCCCTGAATGCATACCGAGAATTTATCAACGAAAACTTACACAAGATTTTGTTTCCGTCGCGTTAAAACCCAAGGACAGTCAAACCCAATAAAATCGTTAGCGTGAATAACACATGCATGTGCTTACGTATGTATGTTCAGGTTTAGGTCTCCCTTGTTCTAATTTAGTGGACCGATTAGATTCGGTCAGTTAAGAAGAGTAGCGTTGCACTTGCCAGCGGCGAAGAGGATGCTTTATAAATAGATTCGAATAGAAATTATCATCTGGAAGTCGTTTCAAACATTCGTCATGCGCGTTAGCAAGCAGGAAATCGAAAGCTAAGAATTAGTCATCGACTTTTGGACACCTCGCAGACCTATATTTCCATTCTATTGAGTCATGAGGTATTATTTTGGCCGGCGAAATAAATAAAGACGAATGTGGATATGACCTAGAGCAACTATAGATACGGATGATGTGATACATTTTGGCATGATTTTAGCGGAGAAAGCCAACACATCATCTTGTCAAATAAGTAAATAATCAGATGTTACAAATTTATAATACAAAACAGAGAACAATTGGTAAAATGTACTTGAGAGAAACACCCAAAATGCACGCGAGTACTTTCGACAAATACGTGTTTGGCTAAAGACGTGTGAACAATTTATAAAGACGAACTTACAGAAATATATTCAGCATGGTCCTGAATTAAAGCAACAGTCAAAATTTAAAGTCATCTCTTCCACAGAAAAATATTAGCAAAGGTATTAAATAATTATTTATGTCACAAGGGACGCAAGTGCAGTTTTGTGATCAAGGATGCTGTTGCAATACATCCGAAACTGCAAAAGCATTTATGGTCCGAATCATTGTATTTCCTACTACCAGCCCAAAATCTCGAAAAATCAGCATTTTACGAAAATATTTGATATTTGCTTATATACTTCCATAATTGTCAAAAATTACAATTTCTACTATGTATTCACACCTATTGTATTATTACTTAAAATAAATAAAATTCCATTACATTCCGCTGTCAAGAGCAGCAAAGGTAAATACCCCGTAAATCGCACTTACGTCCCTCTAATCAATGATTGACTTACGTAACCGGTAGTAGACTGCTCTAGTATTTGTTTTTATGCTTAATTTCATAATATTACAACATTAAAACATTTTTCTGTGCTTAATGCATACCTGAAGATATAAGTTACTATTACTGCATTAATGGTTAGTATTTCTACAGAATAGAGTTTGCGGTAGTCCATTATTCCTTTTAAAAAATGCCGTTATGATCTATAACGTAAAATTTTTATAACATTTATACCGTATACTGAATTAAATTACGTTATTTCTAAAAATAGCGGACCTAATCAGAATTTAGTTTTTATAGCTACACATGCGCACAACTAATTCTGTACAGCTGACTGTTGTTTATCCCTTACATTTTACATGCACAGTGTGAGGTTAAAACACAAAAAATACAGAATTCGTGACAAAGTTTCACGAAAGTGACATTATTTGGCCCCGAATTTCAAAAGTCGTATAATATTTTCGTTAATGACGACGATGCTGTGCGACAAGAAGTAGGTAATAAGCATTCAGTAATGCATATTGTTTTTGTTTCACAACATGACATGTGTCAAATATAACGTTTACTTCCGACGTTCCGCAAACGTGTTTTTAACAATCAGGTTATGTTAAAAAATTGATGCAAAACGTAACGGAAAATGCGCTACCACAACTATAAAAAGAAAACTAAAGTTGCGTGCGTCAGTGAGAAATTAGGACACGGATTATTGCAAAAAGCAAATTCTCGCGAGATAACAACACATGCCGATATGGTTACGAGCGGTTACGTTTTGTTTCCCTGTCATTTTGTACACCATCTTATTTTTGCGTGAATTGGTGAATAAATTATATGTTTATGTAAGTTAAAGTTTTGTACAAACATGTAAACCGTAACATAATACAACGTCATGAATACGTCATAATATATTCCCTTCCAATTGTAACTGTAACACAAGGTCACCGGTATCTTGCGAAAATTTACTTACAGCAAATTTTCGCAACACACCGGTATCCTTGGAGGGTGCCTTGGATCCACCAGTGTATAATGTAAATTTTATCTATAGGTTACTGTAAAAATTTTGAATAATATAAAACATTTCCAATTACAGAATAATCCAGATCAAGATTTTCCTCAGACGTCACAAGTCACTGACCAAGAGGTTACTAGAGAATCAAAATCATGGATATCCACACAACGTTGCACTTTCTACCCAACACTGAAGAACCAGATTGAGATTGGCGCATCATATGCACAAGTTATTCTATGAAAACTATAAATTAGAATCGTGTATGGTTGGCTTTCTAGTGATCATATTTTGCCAATATTTCCATAAATAATTGTTGTCATTAATATTTATTGTGTAAAGCTGCTATTAAATTGTCGACATTGCGTTAAAGATATGTATAGATATCATTGAATGAAGTTAATTTTGTGGTTGTATATTTTTCAACAAATAAATTGCAAAATGTTCATTATTAATAATAATTACCCTTTAACAGAAACACCCTTCTTTCCTTTCCCATTTTAATGACTGTTTAACTCGTTGTTTATGTGATATAAACAACGATGTGAAATCGTTAATCACAAATTTAATAATTTTACTAATAGAATTATTTGGTGGGAATTGTACAATGCGCCCTTTAATATAATTTTACATTACTTGAGACAGATATACAGTGTGGTCGTAAAGTGTCCCCCCTCCCATGCTAACTTTTGAACGACAGATGCCATCGTTTTTAGAAAAAATAGGACGATTTCTATTTTTTGTGAACTAACTTCTGCCGTTATCGGCAGTTCAATTGTATTTCCGGTGTCACCGGAAGCGACGTCAACTTTGTTGTTTTAAATGGAAGACCCTCTATACTTTCGTTTTTGGAAAGATAATCTGAAGGCGAGTCCCACGATATTTCATATGTTATACTTTAACTTAGGAAATATGACGATATAATTAATAAAGGTTTTGGTAATCTGTTTTGTTATTTCGAAAAGTTGACTAAGAAAGAGCGAAAAATTGTTTCTTGTAACGCCAGGCTGATCTAAAAGGCTTGTTGCTAAGCAATCATAGCAAGTGCCAAACTGTCAAATCTCAATTCGAAAAGCATAAATTATTCTTGCTGTTTATTGTTATTATACCCTGCATTTGTCATACGTTCCTTCTTTGTTCTCGCTATTATTTTCTCTCATTTTAACTTGTTTGGCTAATTGTTGTTATTTCCTTACTTCGAACTTTATTGTAATTATTTAATTGTCGTAGATTTATTTAAATTTGTTAGTTTTTCATAGACAATATGTCTGTTGTTTAGGTTTTTTTGTATTGTTACCTTTATGGTACGAACCATGCAAAACTGCTAGATCTGTTTTAATATTATATAAATCTGGCAACAATTATCACCTTATTTGCCGTGGTTGCGCAACAAATTGTACAATAATTTAAATCATATTATCTTCTGTTAAAACAGGTCTTCTGTTAAAACAACTCGCCCTGTAAATTTTATAATATCTATCCTTACTTAGCCCAAAGTTTAAATATTTCCACTTTGGTAGTTGTTGCCAAATTCACCGAGTATTAAAATTACGCACTTGATGTTTATCTTACGTGGTGCATGTGGAGGCCATTGTAAAATCAACAACATAAAAAAGTGAAACTTAAGCACATTGTCTATCAAAAACTAATACATTTAAACAAACCAAGCATAATTAACTAATTACAATCAAGTTTGATAAAGTAAAGGAGAAACAACAATTAACAAAACAAGTTAAAATGAGATAAAACAATAACGAGCACAAAGAACGAAAGTATAACAATTGCAGGTTATAATAACAATAAATAACAAGAATAATTTACGCTTTTGGCATTAAGATTTGACAGTTTGGCACTTGCTATGATTACTTTGCTTAGCAACGAACTCTTTAGATCAGTCTGGCGTCACAAGAAACAATTTTTGGCTCTTGCTCAGCCACTTTGCGTAATAACAAAACAGATTACCAAAACCTTTATTGCTGCATATCGTCATATTTCTTAAGTTAAAGTATAACATACATATGTGGTATCGTTGGATTCGTCTTTCGATTACCTTTCCAAAAACCTAAAAATATACAAGATGGTCTATTTAAAACAAGACAGTTGACATCGCAAATGCAATTGAAATGCCGATAACGGCAAACGATAGCTCACAAAAAATATAAATCGACCTAATTTTTTCTAGAAAGGCTAGCTTCTGTCGTTCAAAAGATAGTATGGGGGGGATACTTTAGGACCTCACTGTATACAGCTTGTTCAAAGTTATTGGGCCACTATTTATTGCTTTGTTATTATTGTAGCTATATTGGTTAAATCAGCGAAGATGTAGTGATTTTTCCGCTGATCACAATAGTGTTGAGAAAAAAAGCAGTTGCACATCTCATTTCAGCGCTAACTTGAATTGTTTATATGTTTTAAATTGAATACCCTGTATATTTTTCAATTAGTCGATAGTAAATGACACTCTGTGTAAAATATCCTTATAGCACTAAAGTGAAAAACAAAACAGATATGATTGAAACGTAAAGCCATCACCTATCTACAATCCATGGATGCGCACGTTTCGATGTTATACATCTCGTCGGCATGAGGAAATCTAATTAGATATCCTCACTTGTACATTTTTATCGAGTAAATTACTATAAACGCCTCTACAGAACTCAACAAATCGTATTGTTCCGAATTCTGACGCGACAGTAGCCCCGACGACTGGCTTAAACCGCCATGGTTAATTAATTGAAACGTAGATTTCCTCACGCGTACATGTAAACATCTACTTCGTATATATACGATTCAAAATATTGAAATGCCATTACCTTCTATAAAGCCATGCGGACGAGATATATAACATCGAAACGCGCGCCTCCATAGATGGTGGATCAGATGATGGCTTTAAGTTTCAATTGTATCTGTTTTGTTTTTCATGGCTTTACGTTTCAATTAATTAACCATGGCGGTTTAAGCCAGCCGTCAGGGCTACTATCGCGTCGGAGCAATACGATTTGTTCAGTTCTGTAGAGGCGTTTACAGTAATTTACTCGACAAAAATGTACAAGTGAGGATATCTAATTAGATTTCCTCATGCGTACATGTAAATAAGATATGATGAAATTTATATTGAACAATTGAAACTGTAATAACTTAATTATTAGAGCAGCTATTGAGGTAGTCGAAACACGAAAAATATGTAATTTATTCCTCCCAATAAAATGGTGTAATAAAAAAAATGCGTATCGTATTTCAGCGTTTGGTTAAATATTTATTAATCACCCTGTATATTTTTTCACAAATAGATAGAGAGTGACATTTAAAATAAATTACTCCAAAGACCCCAAAACAAGAGACAAAAGAGATTTGACAGATTTTAAGATGAAAGATTTAAAATATGAGTCAAGGAAGCAAGCGTTGCTTTTCTTGACCTTTTGCAAATCTTGTTCGGCATTGCGATCAATTAGAGACTTTATCAGCGAAAATAATTGCTTTTTGCCTCCGGTTTTTTTTTGTTTTTACTTTTGTGCTGATTATCAAAGTGATGAGTTGTCCCAGAATTTATCAAAGCAATGGTACAATCGGGAAGCAGACTGTGATCGAGCAGCCAAGCAGTATCACTGCATTTCTGCCAGATATGTATCGTGTGTGCGTAAATACGTTCTACGGCATTCTATACCCAGATATTTTCAGTTTCCGCTACGCACGATACATGTTTGGTTTTTTAAACGGAAACCTGTGTATTATTACGATTTTAGATATCTCCCTTCAATTCATGGTAACTTTCATTGGTATATCCATCTAGTTTTTGAGATAATAGACATAATTTGAGATTGCTGCGAAATGCGGCTGTTTCTTTTACAACCGATATCTTAAACGCCTTACGTACTAGAAAGGCGATTCAAATTTTATTCGATTGAGTATTTCTTGAAGTTTTCGACAAGATATAGAAGATTTTTTCATATCAACCAGATTCTACAGGAAAGTCATTGATATCGTTGCCAAATTTAATTCATGTTATTTCAATTTTCTCAAATAGAACAGCCTGTATACTTTTACAAAATCTAATACAGCAGCTCTTCTAGAATCTTTTTTGTAAACATTTCCGTATACCTAAAATGCGTCCCTCTTTAGTAAATTAAATACGAAGCTATAAGAGTGCTGTGACAAAACACTATAAAATGTTATTTCGCTAAAGATATTCATTAAAGGAAATGTGTAAACGTTATCTTTTTTGGTACAATTCCATTATCTACTGGAAGTAATCATTATTTTCCTACATACATTGTCTAGTATGTAAACCAGTACGTATTATGTTTCAGCAGTAAAAAAATATAATAAGAACATACTGAAATTTCGCAATTTAACCAAATAGAAATGTTTATAAAAAAACTTCCTGGATGAATTTCTTAAGGCAATGCATAACGTGGACATTACACAAAATAACACTCCGGAGATTGTATGTAGGAATATGGTGTTCGCTTCGAATAGAAGTTGAAATTGTATGCATAGATTATTATTATTATTATTAAATGGCTTTGGCGGACGCCACTGGCCAGTTACCCCAGACATCTAACAACCCGAATGAACACAGGTATCAAAAACACAGACACATTTCACACCCGGGGCCGGTCGGGTGTATGCATAGATTAAATTTTACAGTTTCTTTTTAATCAATGCTTTAAAAAAGCAAATGTTTGTAGTATTTCGTCGCAGCACTCTATGCATTTTAGCAAAAAAATTATCTGTATAGCTTCATACTTAATTTACTAAAGAACGATACATTTTAGATATTGTTTACCAGAAAAAAACTATGACAGTTTCTCTATTAGATCGTCGAAAAATATACAGGCTGTTCTATTAAAAAAAAATGAAATAGCATAAAGCAAACATGGCAACGATTTCGATGGCCAACTTGTAGACTGTAGTTGATATAAAAAACTTTTCATTAATGGTAGTTGAAAAACAAAGTCCACTCTCTCACAATAACTCGTTTAATAAATCATGAGCGACCGGTTTCGGGACAATTATCCCATCATCAGGCTCGCTGAAATTTTCCAAAATACAAAATACATTCATATGTATTCCTCACACAGAGTTACATTAGATCAATTAAAAAACTTTTCGATGCACTGCCTGCAACTCCAAGAAATACTCAATCTAATAAAATCTGAATCACTACCTTACCGTGTAAGGCGTTTAAGATATTGACCGTTCAATTTAGAGAAGAAGTTTTCAAATAAAAAGTATTCGGAGGCAAATGCTGCTAACATAAAATTATATTTAAGTATACAGAGTGTTCAGTTTCCGCTGCGCATGATATAAGTTTAGTTGTTTAAATGGCACAGCCTGTATATTGTTACGATTTTAGATACCTCTCTTCAATTCATGGCAACCTTCATTAATATTCTCTATACCTATCTATCTTAATTTTTGAAATAATTGACATAATTTGAGATTTTTGCAAAATCTCGCTGTTTCTTTAACGACGGATATCTTAAACAACTTACATGCTAACGTTGTGATTCAAAATTTATTCAATTGAGTATTTGTTGGAATTTTTGACAAGACATCGAAGACTTTTTTTGTACTAACAAGATTCTATAAAATGGCCATCGATATCGTTGACAAGTTTGATTCATGTTGTCTCAATTTTTTTTAATGGGACACCTGCATATTTTTACAGATAAACTTTTCATTTGAAAACATAGGATGCTGTGACGAAATACTATAAATTTTTGTTTTCGCAATTCAGCTAACTAGAATTATTTGGAAAAAAACTTCCTGTGTAAATTTCTTAAATCAATGCATAACATGGATGTTACATAAAATAGAGAGATCTTAGCAAACGTTCAATAAAATACAAGGAATCGCATTACAGTTTGTATGGAGCAAAATGGTTTTCACTTCGAACAGATGTGAAATTGTGTGCATACTAGGATATAATTTTATGTTATGCAGCATTTATCTTAGAATGTTTTTTATTTGAAAACTTTTTCTCTAAATTGGGAATTATCGTCCGTCCATGCACTAGATGGACATGCTGTATATCCATTTCTCTCATTGGCGGTATCTAAATTTGCAATGAATGCATCGCCTGGGGGTAGTGTATGGTTGTGTTAAAATTTGAGGTTTGTATAGTTTCGGACAACATTAGTTCTTAATTCTGCACCACATCTGTATCTGAGAACGGTCGTATTTAATTTGCATTGTGCAAAATTTGGCATTACATCTTAATTCATACGCTAATTTCACACGACTCTATGTGGACGCAGCTTAATTTAACATTGAAAGCATTGTAAGCGTAACTGAAACTATACAAAGGTTTGTTCTTACCGTTTTGTAAAAACGAATGTTAAAATAGTCGAATAAAATGAATAAAAAAACAATGTGGTAATTACCTCGGTTAGGTGCCACTAAGTACAGAAATACTGGACACCCATTGGTGGTCACGTCATGGTCTTTAAGTGTGGATTTATCGTCGGTGGCCAACTCCTTTCCCAAAATCCACCTTTGTACGTTTACAGGAATTTCAAAATCCTTTTCTACTTGTTGCTTCAGTTTTCCAACTGTTTGCTCGGCAGTTACTGGAATTGTAAATGGCCCTCTGTGGGATAATCTGTCTTCCACAAACATATTTACCCTATAAAGATAATACAAGAAGAAACAATTTTAAAAGTTATTTGTCCTCCTCTAAATGAATACAAGACACATCAACATATTCTAGAATAACACCTAGTACCTCTAATCACTGAAATCAAACATATAAACGTCGTAATTCCATAGAAAATCTTCAGATTAAACTTTAGGAAAACAAACAGTAATCAATACTTGATTTCCTTGGTATTTCCGATGGAATTAAGTATTTGAAAAAATCTTGTCCCGGTAGGGAATCGAACCTGACATCTTCCGTTTGCCGGACGGAGGTGCTAACCACTACACTACGGCGGCCGTATGCTAGGAACGTTCATTTTTTAATACCTAGTTATTCCTTACCGGGATGAGATTTTTTCATATATTTAATTACGTCGGAAATACCAAGGAAATCACGACTTTTCATAGTTCACCGACGGAAACCAAAATATATTAGTAATCAATACTATACTGTTTCTACCCAATACATCTTCAAATGATTTTCATGCGCATTATCTTATAGAATATCAGAATCAGATCAGTTTGTTCAAGTAGATACACGACTGTGTTGTGAAATCATTTGTCGAAAATTAACAGTAAATAATAATAATAACGTTAAAACTAACGATATGTATGTAATTGTTCAATTGTAATAATGTATTCAAATAAGAATCATTACAGTTTTACACCGTACCGACATTGGATGGCAAGCCAAACGAATGTCAATTTAATGTCATGCATGAATTTTGTTAGGCGTACTGATCTGTATATTTTATAAATAATTCCAAGAAATATATCAGATTCAAACAAATTTATAGAGATTTCTAAGCGTGAGATAGATACTTACAGGCTAAAGTATTTTAGGTGTAAACGGACATCTATACACATCTATAATTTAATTCTATCAACTGCTTTATTCCTTTTTTTTATTATAGGCAGAAATTAAAAATAGATTCGGCCGAACGTAAAGTGCTATAAACTCATATGGTCCTGAAACGGATTCACTAGGCCAGGCATTTTTGAAACATGTAAAATTTATGCCCACGAGAGTTGTAAACATTTCAAAATAAGCAGTAATACTATAGCATAGCTCTACGAACGAAAATAACTGTTTTCTCACGCCGTTTGAGAAAAAATCTAAAGATTATTTCTAAAAGTTCAATGAACCTATGCAACAACTTAGCATTTTAGAATTACGTATTTTTAGTTATCACGCCTATGTTTACGATATTAGCAAACGAATAGGTTTAATATTTTTGGTTTTTAATATTAGCATAAATTCGCCAATATTTTCCATACATAATTGCGCCGAAACATGAACGAAATAAAGCAGATGCTTATGAAGGATCTTTCAGAAAGATTTTTGGAATTAAATGAAAGCATATAACACATGATATTTATTTCAGTATTTTGTAAATATTCTGACACTAAAATGTAAATTTTGTTCCCATAAGTTGGCAGCGATTATGTTTTTTTAGCAAATTCAATTTGGTCAGCTTGATATTAATGTCAAATCCAGTCAAATCGTGTAATTATGTTAACCACAACTGCCAAGATATAACCATGATTTTAGTAATCCTAGTGTTCTATATGTATTTAAGCTTATTAAATTTGACAAATGATGGTGTATGTATTTTATTTATGTACAGCCAACCCCACAGAAAATAAAACATGTAATGGATACAAAAAAAATCCTATTTTTCTAGGGAAATAATAAAGAAAAATTGTAATTGCAACAAATTCCAAAAACAAAAAAACTTACGTAAATTCAGTTCCTTTGTTTTGTTCCTGACCTTTATTCTCCCTTTGTCTGATCACCGAACAGTTGACCCTGAGCTGCGCTAATTCTCTCGCAAAAACAGCCGCATCTGCCATTTCACCTTTTGCGATAGCAGACTCTAATCTTCTTAGCAATCTGTTAATTTCCAATGTATCCATGTTATTTGTGGCATTGGTGAAGTCGGCGTTCTTCAAATCGTTAAGTCTCTTTGGAATATTGACGAAAATCGCCATTGATTCATTAGAATAAGGGTTGGGTTTATCCCAATTAGCGTACAGGTGTTCATTGTCCGATTTACCCATTTTTTCATTGTAGATATCAGCAAAATCTGTTGGTTTAATTAACTCGAAGCTGCCGTCTTTCTTTATAGCGCCTGTTACTGAAGGTGTTTTCGTAAGAATGGCGCTGGTTTGGGCTGAAGATGAGACTTTTTGGGGTCGTTGATTTTGAACTTTGATGTTTTCGTAAATAGTTTTCTGTGTCACTAAGAGCAGTTCTTTTTGATTTCCGGTGCTTGAACTTTTGGCTATATCTTGTCTTATTTCTTCTTTTACCATAGTTGCTTTAGTTTTATTTGATATATCTTCTTTAAGGATAGTTTTATTTAAACTATCTTGCTGACTTGGTTCTTCTTTATCACTACTAAGTTTTGCATCTGAAATCTTTGGATTTATCAGAAAATTGGTTTTGAGCTGCTTCAGTGGAGATCCTTCTTTGTCAGTATTAACAACATTATTTCTTGTTTCTTTAGTAACTTTAGTGTTGGCACTCTCTATTTTAGCCACAATTACTTCCTTATTTACAGAAATATTTTCTTTTGTAGTAGCTTCCTTAATTGTCTGAGTGTTTTTGATTATTTCAAATTTGTTCTTTGCAACAACATCCACTTTTCCTTCATTGATATTTATATTCATTTGACCATCATTTTTTACGATCGTATCTTTAGACACAGTTCCTAATTTCTTCCCGTTTTCTTTATGCTTATTTTCACAATCCAACGCCTCTAGGCCTTCTTCGATTATACTTGTGCGTTTATTTTCTTTACTAGCGTTAATTTTCCTTTTCGGCAGTGAATTCTTCATCTCAATCAACATTTTGATTAATTTTTCGCGTTCTTCCTTTTTTGAATCTGATGCCTCCTTATTTTTTGCGTCAGAAGAAGACTGTTTATTGACAATTTTTTTGTCTTTTAGATCGTTATTATAGCGTGATAATGCCGAGAACCCTATTTGCGTTTTTGAACGTTCCAAGTTTTTTTCCATGAACGTTTCCTGTAGTTTAGTAACTTTGTTTTCTTGATTAACAGGTTGTTTGGGTTCTATTTTATCTTCGGATGTGTTATTGGAAGTTTTAGGGGTTGGCGGAGCGGATAAATCGTCAAAATATGGCTTGATTGTGGAGCAAACGTGACAGATTATCCTCCAATAGTCGTTTTCCAAGTGACATTTTGGACAGTACCAGCTTATCCTGTCCAGTTTGGGAGTTTCTTTCATTTCCGATTTGGATTTTACGACGCTAGCGCTTTCGGATTTCATCAACGGATTCAATAGCGGTTCCGCTTGGTTTTTCTTAGGTGCTTTTTTGGTATCTTGGCTAACTTTGGAAGATTTTCCTCCAAAATACTCACGTTTATCACGTTGGAAGGCATTAACCGTAACTTTGGTGACGTTAGTTATAGCGTTGAATTTCGCGATAAGATCCTTAGTGGATTTCCGTTTAGGAGAAACGAGGCTATCACTGTTAATCTGCTCATTAGATTTCGGCCGCATAAAGGCGGGCATTTCGCAGATTACGGCCGATTCTTTATCTTTCTTAAGGAGTTCGGCGGCCTCCCTGTCTAGTTCACTAATGTTCGTCAGAAACGAGATACCGGATTTGCGTTTATCGTCCTTTCTCTTCGCCTCTATTTTAGTATCGTCTATATTTAAGTCGGCCGTACTGTTGCGAGAGTACTGGAGCTCTGGAAGTCGCTCAGACGTTGTTGGTTCGTGCTTCTCTTTTTTGCTGGACGTCGAAGAGATATGGCGTTTGTACCACGGCCTCGGAGAGACTGGTGCTTCGATATAACTCGATCTCACTGAATTAGGCGAACTGGTATCGATGTGTAAGGGTTCATCTTTCGCTGGTTTCAATATCCCATGATCTAACTTCAAGGAATCGTTACATATCACATCCTCTTCAGGATTATCATCCATTCTCAATTTTACATTGCAATCTGTAGTAGTTTTCTCACCAACAACTTTATTTTCGATAGGTGGAGCTGGTGCTGCTCTCTTTTTTCGTCTTAAACTAAGGGTATCTTCTTTACTGGGAGGTTGAGGTGCCTTCCTCTTTCCCTTAACGTGACAATATGCCCCTGCCCTGCGTATTTTCGAGGATTCACTCGCAGTTCTTCGATGTAACCGTTCAGGTTCTTCGCAAGGGCTTTTCTTTGTCATCAGCGGTAAACTTTTGCTATTATCTTCTTCCACGACGCTGTTACTCGGTTTAAACAAGGTGTCTCTATGGAAAAATAAGTTGTATTTCTTTCTTAGCGTGATATTCTTATCCTTCTCTCGAAATTTCTCACGCTGCTTTAATCTAGCTTTATAAGTATCAGTTTCCGGACCTGGTACGATGCTTTTCTCAGTTATATGTTTCTTGTTATAGGCATCTGGTGTTATAAAGGAGAAAGAAGCAACCGTTCCCGTACTATACGTCGAATTTATGCTATCGGTGCTTTCGGACGATGTGAGCGACGATGTGGATGAAGAAGTGTCAACGGATTCCCTAGATGACGTCCCGGGTTGTTTAAACCATTTGAAAAACGATAAAAGTCCGCTGTTTCTTTTAGAATTGCGTTGATCAGTGCCCGACACAATTTGGCTTTGTTTCTCCGGCGTAGAGAATTCGTTGCTATTCATATTACCTTCAACAACATTCTTTTGTGATAGATTCCTTGTGCGGCGACAATCAATCGATTTCTCCGAAAATCATGGCGAAAATTCTCGAGTATCCAAAGCAACACGTGCCGCATATCCCATTACTCACTTTTTCGGGATATTTATAAATAAATATACCGCCACATTGGACCCTGAGATCGATTTCATTATCGCTCAAGACGTTTTATCTAAATTTGTACACTTTTAACACTCATACAACCACTCCGCGTTTCCGTTCCAAAATTTTCGCGTTTTGATGGTTCACGCGAGACCTTCAGGAAACTCGGACGTAAGTTAAGCACCACTTACCGGTCGTCGTCATTTGAAAACTGGTGAAAAGCAAGAAGTGGGGAGTTACGGTGGAAAAAAGACGCTGTAGCCGCTAGTGCTGGCCTCGCATGACGTTCGAAAGATTGCGTCGAGGTACCACTGAGTTAATTATAGAGTTTTAGACGTGCACAGGTTCTTATTCCGTCAGATGTATCCCACAGGGTGTTGCGTAGATACCGTACAAAGCTTTTAGTATGTATCTATGTTTATCAAAAGTACTTAATTGTTAAAAATCAGAATGTCAGTACATACCTCTTCTAAATAACTGAAGTATATAAAGGGATTCTTTAACTGCATATGCTATCAATAAAATAAGTATAAGTTTAGAAAATAGTAACTTTATTATAAAAACTGCGCAATTTGTATCGTCCAAAATTTATATATATTTCTACTTTATAGAAGCATATTCCAAAAAAAAAATACAATGAGACACTACGTTGGAATATTAACGATCATATAATAGATAACATTTCGTAACGTGAAATTTTTAAATAAATTATTTCTACAATAGGGTGGGGATGTTACTTTATGAAAATGTGAACCATTGCTGTAATTTATTATATCAGAAATGAAAGCTTCTTCGCAGTGGTTCATATAAATATTCAAATAAATTTTTAAATTCAAATAAACATATTTGGCGAAAACAACCGATCTCCCTACGTAGCACTTCACATCTGTCACCACATGGTCATCCGTGCTATGAAATGTCAGCGTCCGCTTGTTTACTTTTCGTTCAGTTTAGGAAACGAGAGCATGTGTTGTGTTTTGTGTTATTCGTTATAAACATATAATTATTAATTTAAAAGGTGTAATATGAACATGGCTAAAAAACGACCCTTTGCTGGCACAGTAAATAAGTTTATCTGTGACTATCCGGATTTGTTCTACGGCGGTGATAAAATAGTTTGTAAAGTGTTCGAGAAACATTTGATGTGCTGGGTAAAGGCGGACTGTAACAAACATGTAAGTGCCGAAAGACACAGAAATAGAAAAAAGAGCGTACCAACGAGAACTGCCTTTTTTTTTGATTTACTTGTCATGATGATAACCTGAAATTTGTCACTTTTCAGCCGTTTCAGAATTTTTGGTATAAGTACAACTCCCCGAGTTGAAGTTGCCAACTACGAAAATGGCACGCATGTTTTATTTGTACACGAAGAAAAGAAAATCAAATCTATATTAAAAAATCAGTTGCTTTGGTTATGTGTTGACGAGGCAAGAGATTGTAAAAGAAATTCTATTCTAAATGTTATAGTACGTATACTGGACCCTCATAAACCGACATTTCCATTGTTACTAACTAGCAAAAGACTGGAAAAGTGTACCGGTGCAGCAATTGTGAGGGTGACACTTAGTACATTAGAAAACTTTCAAGTTTCACCACGTCAAGTGTTGATGTTTATGAGCGATGATGCCGCGACAATGCGTTCGGTAGGCCGTCCTCTTCTTGAACACTTGAACAAGTGTTCACATGTTACGTGTAAAGTGCATACTTTACATCTTGTGGCAGAAACTATTCGACAATGTTCACTCGAGGTAGATGCATTAATAGCAAATACAAAAAAAAGTGTTTCTCAAATCTCCAAAACGTCTTCGATCATTTCACGCACCGTGTCCTGGTATTCGTGAATCACCACAGCCGATTCTTACACGTCGGGGAACATGGTTGCAGGCAGCTCTTTATTATGCTGAATATTTCAAGCAAGTAAAAGCTGTTATTCTACAATTGAATCCTGTTCAATCCTATTATATGAGGGTAGTCCCGAAAGTAAGGTCTCCAAAGCAGAGATGTAGCTAGACATTTCATATTGGGTGAGCCACAACAAGGCCTACATTTTTGAGGGTGGGCCTCATGTTTTACAGTACACCAATACAATAATAAATCAAAATCATGCTATTATTTATGTAATCGAATATGTATAATACAGTTCTTAGACATTTATACTTAATAATATGAAAATTCACCTAATGTAAAATAATTCTCCTGTTGCCATGAAGTTCACCAAACTTATTAATTATTTGGGTGTGGTTCAATAATTTGGCTGTTGATTGTTCAATATTAATTATTGCCAAATGGTTTAATCTGTCGTCACTGATTCTGTTTTTAATGTAAGTTTTAGGTCTTCTGAAACACGAAAAAGTCCTTTCACATCCGGCACTTGACACTGGAATTGTGATCGCAATGACACTCAGTTTATACAGTTGATTAAACACTATATTATAAATTTCAAGTAAATCTAATAATTGCATAATGTTAGAAATGTTATATTTGTTTTGTAGCTCATATTGCTATATTGTTTTCGGTAAAATTGCAATTTGTGCTTTAAGCCTGTCAGTATCAACTCCGTAGTGTTCAGCAAGTGACTGCAGTTTCTCGAATTTTAAAAAATCTTCACTTTCTGGTTGAAGTGCACAAGTAGCGTTTAAAATCTTAACATTTTAATTAAACCTTTCTTCCAACGCTTTCAGAATTAAATCAAGACAAGGATCAAAACTTTGAAATTTAAAATGGTTTGATTCTGATAAATTTTGTTTTTCCAAATTTATATTTTCTGTAATAAAAAAAAATCAAATCATGTTTTGGAATTTTTTTTGAACGTTTTGAGATTTGTGCGGGTCCAGGTCCAGGCATATCAATGCTGTTATTATGACATAATTTTTCAGCTTCACTGTATAAAGATAAAAATTCACGCTCATTGTTCCTCATCATTAACCTGGGCAAATATGCGGTAACAGCCAGAGGCGTAGCAAGCGCATAAAAGTTTACACATAAAATAGAAGGTAACAAATAAATTATAAAACGTGCTGAAACACTTACCGTTTTAAAAGTCTTCCGTGAAATCACAAACTGGGAAACATTTGTTAAATATTTGAATCATTGGATATGTTTCCACAGCTGTTTCAGTCAAGTGAGTACGACGTGCGGAATAAATGTTTTTTAATGCCGAAAACGACCGTTCGACATCTAGCGATGTTATACTTGCATATTTAAAAGAACCTTTGAAACAACTTAATGCATCTTCACACGCACCTTCACAAATTTGTCTTAATATAAGAAAATCGGAGTCTCTCTAAAACATTTTCAAATTTTCGTATTACACACCAATTTGTTTCGCCTTCTACAGCGCATAACTGTGCGTGAAAATCATTCACAATTTGAATGGAATCCACTAGCGACATCGAAACATTTTGTAATTTTTCAATTCCCTCCGCTAGTCTGAAGTAATTGTTGTGAATAGTTTGTAAATATCTTTTAACCTGACTATCTTGAAATATTTCCTGGCTTTTATTGATTGCTGCAGCTTCTGTCGGATTGAATTTTAAAACTACCTTACTTACTTGATCAAAATATTTGTTGTAGTAAATCGCAGCCTGCAACCATGTTCCTCAACGTGTAACAATCGGCTGTGGTGGTTCAGGTAAATCAGAACACAGTATGTGAAATAGTCAGGTACGTTTCGGGGACTTTAGAAACACTGCCTTTGTACTAGCAATCAATACATTTACTAGTGAAAAACATAGGAACGTAGGAATCGTTTGTGCCGCAAGATTTATTAGAGTATGGATTTTACACGTTACATGTAAGAAGTTACCACTGTGTTCTTTAAGAGATCGGCCCAAAGAACGCATGTTTGCGGCACCATCATTCATAAACATTAAAAGTTGCTTAGTTGAAACTTCAAATTTGTTCAATGAGTTCAACACCACATTTAAAATCTCATCGGCAGTACAATTTATAACTCTTTTGGAAGCAAGTAAGAAGGAGGATGACGGTCGATGTGGTTCTATTGTACGTTCCATTACATTAACCACAGAATGTTTTTGACGATCTGTTTCGCCCACGCACAACCACAGTTTTTTATCTTTCAATTCCGTTTCCATTCTTTTTTCTATATGTTCACGAGCTACATTATTCCAGAAGGAGACAAATGCTTCTTTGTCAAGTAAACGAAACGATAGTTTAGATAAAATAAGAGTAACACATAAATCAAATGTAAATTTTTCTTGGTCTCGTATGCCGCTTTTTGCAGAAGAATGCTGTTTGCTTTCGATGTGACGTTGACAATGGCTTCTGAACCAACACATTAAAGGGATTTTACAAACTAACCATTGAATTTTAGCGCCATCAAAAATTAAGACCGGCATGTCCACTATAAGGTTTTTAACTGTGTCTGCCATTGGTCGTTTTCGCGACGTACCTAACTGCGACATTTTTAAAGCAAACATAAGCGTACAATTACGAAATAAGTTACGACAGCCTACATATACCCAGAATTACTCGCATATAGCATCGATTTAGTACTGACGCTGTGAACGCGTGAAATAAATAATCGCCAACTCCGCACCACATATCTACTACACTGACTGTTACTGCTGTTTGCCCAGGCTTGTCATGAGTCATCACAATGTGACGAATATTTTATTGTGTACTTAATTTGTGACACAAATGTAAGTAATAAGATATTCTTTTATCATGGATCGATTTAAATCACTGTAATGAAAACGTTCTGAGTAACCCATTGTTTAAAAACAGATTCGTAGCAAAATGCGAATAATATAGAATTTCTATACATTTAATAAAAACAATATGTTATAAGTTACGAGTACATAAATAGATTAAACTATTTGAGATCATATTCATATTTTTGCCCACCCCTAGCTACGTTCCTGCTCCAAAGCGTTAGGGACGGAGAGAAACTGTTCGTGCGGCTGTTGATCACACTGTTGTGATTGTTGCTTCCGGTATACATCGAATATGGGCATAATCGATATATTTCAATAATCGAATGAATCGAAATAATCGTTTAAAATAATCGAATGATCATTCGAAATTTACTACCGATTTCGATTATTTTCCACGATTATTTGACGGAATCCAAGTGACGAGTGAATTATTTCGAAACCCGAAACCTCGAAGTTTCGAATACAGATCTAGAATCGTAATCCGTTTATGTGCTCCTGCGCAGTCGAAACGAATAATGAATGATTTCTGAACCATAATCGAATGATCGATTATTCGGGTATAATCGATATATCTCGATTATATTATTCATAATCGCCCAGCACTAGAATATACTGTAGCTCAGTCTTGGTTTAGCACACAGCAACTTTAGAAAGAACCGGGAGAACGCTTATCGGTCGGAGATCACCGCAGTCGCCCGAATACATTAATATCGTATTAAAAGGAATATTACAATACACTTAGAAATTCCTAACCTAAAAATTTACAGTTTGAATGATTTATATATCCTTGAAAATAATTTACTTACCTAAATTATGTAAATATACGACTACAGGTGTCTTAAAAAAGACAATTTTTTAGTCAAACAAGTAGGAACAGGAAAATAAAAGTAAATTTGCAAAAATATGAACCAAGCGTACGAAATTAAAAAAACTTGTGTCAGTTACTGTACTAAACGAAAATTACGCTTCTTATTGGTCGATGTTGTTTGATATTGAAATTAGTTTGCATATTTTCCGAGGTTTTTCTGAGCTTGGTGCTACTAGATGTTCCGTATTGTTCTGTTGACGCATGCGCAAAACATAGGTTTATTGATATTCTCCATACTATTACACTCACTGAGGTTAGGTTTAGGGTTACACCTGTGTTCATAATTCGAAATTTGATTTACATTACATACTAGACTTATTTCGGCGAATTTCTTTTTGTTTACATTTCTCAATATATAAGGTTAGAATGATTATATTTATGTCCAGTGCAAAAAATGCATGTTCCATTTAGCTCACTGTCAGTACCGTTCAGTACAGTACTTTGAGGAACGATACGGTACAGTTAGTAAAACAAATCGAAAGCAGCTATATATGTATAGTGGTATAGTATAAGGAAGTATTTATAATAGTAGAGTTGGGAAATGCCGCTCCACTCACGGAACGGTCCTTTGGCGACCGCGACAAAATACCGTTGCTTTGGAACGATATAATCTACCCGATATGAAATGGTCGCTTATTACGCTGGTTGATCTCTTTATATATTTACATGAGGCACACCGTAATTTGAGATCTATAACGAGTATTTTTAAAAACGTAAAATTTTATCAGATAGAAAAAGCAGATTAAGTTCAGCAAGGGCCAAAGTAAAACGATTATTATTTTTAAATTTCAACAAAGGAATTGCTTAACTTCCTTTACGTTATAACTACTTTTAAATTGAAATATTTTTATTCTTTTGTTAGAATTCAATTTCTTTTTAAATATTTAGTAAATAAATATAGTTACAGATTTATTTTACAACTACTACCATGTTTATCAATCGGTTACATGAGAACGCGACCAGGAACGTCGCGAATGTAAATCGCGACGTTTCCGAGGATAGTCGACTTTGCTTCGCTACTGTCGCGCTACAGCGCATCGTTGCAAAGGAACGATGGAAATGCTTATAGTTTCAGCGACGCTACCGTTCCACTGAAACGTCGCTAATGTAGACCATTACCGTTCCCTTGTCGTGCGACAGCCTATCGTTCTAAAGTAACGAGTTATTTCGGTATTCTGGAGACTTCGCGACAACAAAATACCGCTCCAAAATACTGTTACTAAATTACCGACCCATCCCTAGTATTTAGTGAGTTGGCATTATCATAAGCGGCAATATATGTATGTAGTTAATTAATAACGAATAATAGTTGATGTGATGTATAGAGTACAATTGTTAACTGTTATGTAGTTTATTATAATATGGCATAATAAAGTGTTCATGCAAACATAATACGCCCATTTATTAAAATAAGCATCAACGATACATGGTGTCAGAAGTAAAAGTAAAAGAAAGGTAACCAGGAAAGAGATACATAACCTAGCTGTAAAAAATAGAGGGAAATGTACGTTTACCTGATCCTATAAACACAAACAGTGTGAATATGGAAGGTGTTTAAACAAAAATTGTTAAATATTATTGGAAACAATGATCCGGAAATTTGTAACACGTTTAAAACCGAAGAAGTGTACAATAACAAATATGACTATTAAAAAAATTTGATGAATACTTTACGCCAAATAAAGAACGTGAAATTATTGAGAAAAATGAACAAAGCATAGACCGAATTAAAAATGGCAGTCAAGTCATGTGAGTCCCAAGATCTGGAAGAAATGATACGTGACAGGCTAGTTTTGGGAATTAAAGATAAAACAGTACAAGAAAGACTACTACTGGAAAGTAATTTGTACCTAAAAAGAGCTGTAGACCTAGGAAAAACAGCAGAAGCAACAAAAACTCAAATAGAAGAGCTAAAGCAAAGAAATACAAACTGTTCAAAGCAAAAATACAAAAGGAGTGACACGAAGTTGAATGAAAAAGAATGTAAAAGATATGGAAGGCAACGCCAACAGGGAAATTGCCCAGCATACAATAAAACATGTACATTTTGTAGAGGTAAAAATCATTTTGAACGAGTGTGTTTCAAGAAAAAAGAAAAACTGTGAATGAAATTACATGTGCAGACAAAACTGAAAATTTATTTGTCTATATGATAAATAATGATTGCGTGAATAGAGATTCCTGGACAAAGCGATTAAAAATAATTGAAGAAGGTATATCATTTAAAGTAGATACAGACAAATATTATACCAATGGATATAGTGAGAAAATTGGGAATTGCAGATGAAGTACAAGAAACGGAAATAATATTAGAGGCATATAGGGGAACGGAAATTAAGCCATGTGGAAAACTGAAGTAATTGTGTGAGTATAAAAAATAAACATACTATTGTCTTTATGGTAGTTGATATGAATGTGCCACCAATACTTGGACTTAAAACAAGTATAATGTTAAACTTGGTGAAAGAAGTTGACAATATACATACAAAATCAAACATTAAGATAGTTGAAGACATGTTAAAATACTACAGAATTGTAGTATCAGAACTGATAAAAATATACAGCCCAGAGTACAACCACCAAGGAAGATACCAGTAGCAATCCAAGAAAGAGTAAAAGAAAAAATAGAAGAATTAGAAAAAAGGGGAATTATGGAAAAGGAAAAAAAACCAACAGAATGAATAAGTCCACTGACTATCGTGACTAAACATAATGGTGATTTACGTTTGTGCTTGGACCTAAGATTTCTAAATTAACCCATCAAACGTGAATACTTCCCTATCCCAACAGCAGAGGACATAGCTGTGAGTTTGGTTCATAAGAAAATATTTACAGTCTTGGATATGAAGGATGGATATCTACAAGTGCCATTGGAAAAGAATTCAATGAAATATACCTGCTTCAACATGCCATTTGAAAAATACAAATTCTATAGGCTACCATTTGGACTCGTCAGCACCAGAAATGTTCCAAAAAACTGAATTTTGGGATATTTGGTCATCTTCAAGGAGTTGGAATATACTTCAATTACCTTATTGTGGGTGGAGAAGATGAAGAAGAACATGACAGGAATTTAAAAGTAGTTTTAGAAACAGCATCAAGGTATGGTATAAAATTTATTGAGATAAAATACAATTTAAGAAAACAAATGTAAAATATATGGGTCGAATATATACTCAAGGAGGTATAAAACCTGATAGTGATTATGTAGATTCTATTTTAAAATTTAGTAAACCTAAAGATAAATTTATCCCAAACATGCCTGAAGTAACTGTAAGCCTAAGATATTTAACCCGAAATGATGTCCCATGGTCATGGTCAAAAGAACATGCTTTGGAAAAGTTAAAGCAATTAATAGTGAGTGCACCAACTTTAGCGTATTTTAATCCAAAAAATGAAATAGTAATCCAATGCGATGCAAGCAAAAATGGGTTAGGTCTTATGCAAAATGAGCACCCTATAGCATTTGCATCAAGAAGCTTAACAAAATGTGAACAAGCATATGGGCAAATTGAAAAGGAGTGCCTAGCAATTACAAAAATGTCATTATTATATCTTTGGCAAACACGAAATAATTATACAAAGTGACCGCAAACCTTTAGAAACGATATTTAAAAAAAATTTAGACAAAATTAGCATGAGATTACAAAGAATGATATTAAAAGTTATAGGATATAATTTAAAAATCAAATATACACCTGGAAAATCGTTGTATATTGCACATTTATTGAGTAGGGCAAACATTAACAAAAGTGAAAATACTGCTACTGCTTATAGTTTAGTTAGATATGTACCAATGGCAGAAAATAGAAAGTTAGAATTTAGGAAAGCTACATGAAATGATCAAAGTTTAAAACAAATTATAAATTATGTCAAAAATGGATGGCCAAGAAACAGCAAAATGAAGTGTAGAATTAAAACATTATTTTGCAGGGGATTATTATTTTTAGGAGATAAAATCATAATACCTAGTATACTAAAACGAAATATGTTAAGTCAAATTCATGAAGGCCATCTAGGGGTCAATAAATGTAAAAGCCGAGCTAGATCTTGTTTATATTGGAAGAAGATGTCTGCAGATATTGAAAAATTCATAAAAATGTGCAGAGTTTGCGAAAAGTATCAAAATAAACATGCAAAGGAAAAATTGATTTTATATTCAAACCCGCAAAGAGCTTTGGGAAAGAATATCTGCAGATATATTCACATTTGCTAGCATAGATTATTTAGTTATTATAGATTCATTTAGTAATTGGATTGAAATGTCAACATTAAAAGCAAAAACACTGTATGAGGTTATTAAAATTATGAAATCAATTTTAGCGAGATTTGGTATACCCGAAAAAGTAATTACTGATAATGTTCCATTTAATAGTAACGAGTTAAAAAAATTCGCTAGTGAATGGGGTTTTGAAACTGTTTTCATTAGTCCATTACATTCTCAATCTAATGAATTGGCGGAAAAAGCTATTAACATACGCAAAAACCTTCTGAAAAAATCGATAGAGGATAAGACAAATTTAAATATAGCATTATTAAACTATAGAAACACATCGTTACATAACATGGACTTGTCACCAGCCCAACTTTTAATAAATAAATCAATTAAAACAAAATTACCTTGTTCATCAAATATACTAAGACCCAAATTAAACAAAAATGTAGAAGAAAATTTTAAGAAAAAAGGGAGATATATGGTAGGTATTATAACAGAAATGTAAAAAAATTAGCTGACTTAAAAGTAGGGGATAATGTAATGATGGAGCGGAACAATATTTGGGAAAAATGTAAAGCACCGCGCTCGTACATCGTTAAAAGTGCACAGCAACAATGCTTCTCTAGAAACCGCAAATTTTTAAGAAAATCATGACATTGCTCCTATTTGGGACGATGAGAACATCAATACAGAAAATAAAAACGTAAATTTAAGTGCGAACAATGAAAATATAAATTTAGAAACTGTTGTGAACAATCAAGAATCGACTTGGCGAAATAGATTAAGAAATAGAAATGAAGTAAATAGGCCAAGACGCTTCTTAGATTGAAGAGGAAGGATTTAAGGGTGGTAACGCAGTATAGTGTAAGAAGGTATTTAGTAAGTTGGCATTATCGTAATTGGGAATATAGTTAATAACCAATAGTAGTTGATGTGATGTATACCGTACAGTTGTTAACTGTTATGTAGTTTATTATAATATGGGATAATAAAGTAATTGGGAATATAGTTAATAACCAATAGTAGTTGATGTGATGTATACCGTACAGTTGTTAACTGTTATGTAGTTTATTATAATATGGGATAATAAAGTATTCATGCAAACATAATACGCCCATTTATTAACATAAGCATCAACGATACAGGTACAACCACAGACCGTTTCCAGTAATCAGGGAAGCAACCATTTTCCAAACAAAAATTGACTATATGTACAATATAAGGTATTATATGGGATGTATACAACTGAATAAAGCCAATATTAGGACCATTCCAACCACTAGCTGTGCTTTTAATCGAAAATATGATTCTGTGCACTGTATTTTCATCAACAGAAGCAAACTGAAATGTATTATCGTTAAGTTTTGTAGCGCAGTATAAGTTGTACAAAGTATCATTCAAAAAAGAATTAGGAATGGCATTTCTAAAAAAATTGTTTATTTGATCGGAGTCTTGGGTGATGATTGGGTAATAATTGTTGCTTTTGTTAACATAAACCCATGTTCCTAAAAAATCTCCATAAATTCCTACTAGATCCCGCGCAGCGAACTTTATATTCAAAGAAACATTTCTTTTCTGATCTAATAGCTGCTGTGGTTAAATTACGCATGGTCTTATAATATTCCCACGATCTCAAAGTTTTATTTCTTTTAAATGATTTAAGAGCGCTGTTTCTGAGCTTTTGCATGGCACGGGTTTCTTGGTGAAGCGCGATGACACCAGCAGCATGTGATAATTCATTAATCTTATTAAATTATCCGTTAAAAAAGTTACTTTCTCATCAACATTTTGCATATCATAAATTAGAAAAAATGGAATTGATTCCAGGTCAAGCTAAAAATTTTCATAATAAAAATTATCTAAGCATCTGTATGTATGCAGATTATTTTCCATTGTATCATAATTAATTTTAATAGTGCAGTGTACTAACTCGTGATCCGAAAGATCATGGACAGATAAAATATCACATGGAGTTGCAATGAAAAAAGCGGGTGTAATCATCGACACATTTGTTGCATCTTTTCTCTGTTTCTGTTAAGTTTTTTTCTTGTATACCTGTATATATTTTTTAATTTAAATATAACGTAACGCTTATATTAAATATTTATATTCTTACATAAACATGTATGTTATAAGTAGAGTTGCTCACTAGCGCCAACGGGCAGTGGCGGAGCTTCGATACAACACTCAATATAACTGCGAGTCTCAACCAGATCTGTTGTGTATACATGTACGCTGACGTAAATACTATTTCGTAGTTCTACGTTTGTTTTAAAAATGTTACCTACGTTGCGAAAACCACCGATGTTGGACAAAGTTACAGAATTTATAGCAGAAATGCCTGACCTAAATTATGATGGCGTTAAAATTCAATGTGTAGTTTGTAATATCCCTTTAATGTGTTGGTCCAAAAGGGATTGTCTACGTCACGATACACGATACCATAACAAATTTAAATTTAATTTATATGTTACCTTTATTGCATGTAATCTACCGTTTAATTTACTAGACAAGGAAGCATATGTCTTCTTTTGGAGTAAATATTCGGACTGCAAATTACCAAGAATTGTGCCATCTGCTCGTGAACATGTTGAAAAAGAATTAAATCGGAGTTGAAAGATAAAAAACTGTGGTTATGTGTGGACGAAACAACAGATCGTAAAAGACATTCTGTGGTTAATGGAATGGTACGTACAATGAAACCACATCAATCGTCACCTTCAATTCTATTAGCTTCCAGACGAGTACAACAATGTACTGCCGAAGAAATTTCAAACTTAGTGTTAAATACATTGGAAAAGTTTGAACTTTCAACACACCAACTGTTGATGTTTATGAGTGATGGTGCCGCAAACATGCTTTGTGCAGGCCGGTCTCTTAAAAAACATTGTGCTAACTTGTTACATACTACGCGTAAAATTCATGCTTTCAGTCATGTGGCAGATAGTATTAGAAAATGTTATCCTGAGGTAGACGCTTTAATAGCGCACACAAAAGTAGTATTTGTCAAATCCCCAGAACGTATTCGCAAATGTTACAGACTCTGCCCCCGTATACCACCGGAACCTATTCTTACACGTTGGGGAACATGGTTACAGGCCGCGTTTTATTATTATAAATATTTTGAGAATATTAAGAACGTGGTTTTACAAATCGATTCAAGGGAAGCTGCAGCTATCAAGGAAAGCCAGTCAAAATTTCAAGATAGGTTAAAACGGATTTAAAAACTATTCAGAACAATTACTTCGGGCTAGTGGAGGCAATAGAAAAATTACAAAATCCTTCGGTGTCGTTAGTGGAATCTCTGCAAATAGTGCAACATGTTCACACACAGCCATGCGCGGTAGAAGATGCAAAAAATGTTTGTGTTCTAGAAAGGTTTGAAAGTGTTAGAGAAAATTTGTGAAGGTGCGTCAACAGAACCGTTAGGTTGTTCCAAAGATTATTTTAATTACGCAAATATAACGTCACTAGATGCAGAACGTTTGTTTTCTGCATATAAACACACTTTTTCCTCAGGCCGCACTCGGTTTGCCGAAACAACTGTGGAAACATATCTAATGTTGCAGATATTTAACAGACATTATTCACTTTATGATTTCACGGGAGAGCACCTATTATATTTTCTTTCTAAACATTTACTTTGTGTAAACTTTTATGCGCCCGCCACTGGCTGTTGGCATAAATTGAGCAACTCTAGTTATATAACACATGTTTACGCGATCTGTGATAAACACATGTTGTGTCTGCACGCGAATGAACGCTGCACAAATTGATTATATCGCCAACAGATCGCAACAAGTATGTGCTGTGCTCTTTCGTGTGATGCATCTGATCGCCAACGCTATCGCGTGTATGTGTTCTCCGTTTTACACAGACAAAATAACTTTGAAATCTGAACGAGAATTGAAGCCCAGTGTGTAAATCTGAACGCAGCCCTGTATCCATTCGGAAGCAGTTCAAATCAGTTGCATGCGATTTCGCTGCGCCAAACACATACTCGTTTGTGATTGGCTGCCACTCTTCATTGCTCAATCGTTAGCGTTATCGAAAACTTACCTTGGTGGTTAGCTATAGTTTGTCGATCGTTTTAATTTCAACTATTTTAACGGCCAATTGTATAAAAGGCGTTCAGCTACAAACAGAGTTGGCTTAACACAATACTTGCAAATGTATTTTGCAACATTAAAAGATAGTAATATAAAACAAATTTATTTCGTAGAAATTATATTAAACTTTAACTGAAACAACCCTAATCAACATTCAATGCACGTCTTCGCCTTTCAGTTGGTGGATCCCTTCCTATCCCACAAAACTTTCTCCAATGCTGTTGCAGCTGCGTTGGTCCCAAATAGGCCCTATTACACTTGGCACATGTGAACTGTCGTTTTCCTGCATGGGTGTGCATGTGATACTTTAGATGCACAGATTGTTTAAACGTTTTTCCACAACATGTGCACAAATATGGCCTTTGGTCTTGATGGTTCTTCAAATGTTTCCAGAAGGAATCGGCAGCATTATACTTTTTCCCGCAAATGTAGCATAGGAAACGTTTTTCATTAGAATGTACCAACATGTGCCGTCTTAAAGTTGGTTTCCCAGAAAACTTCTGTTCACAATTCTCAATGGGACAGGTAAAGGAATTATTCTCGGAATGGTTTTTCATATGGTACATAAAGCCGTATCGAGTTGTCAATATCTTATCACACTTTGAACACTTATAAATTGCAGGTTTTCGTTTGTATTTTGGTTTCTTGGGTTTAAAATCTTCCTCGCTATTGTAACTATGTTCTCTTTTAATTGAGGTTGATTCTACTGTGTCAACTTCTTTTAACTCCTCTTTAACAAGTACCATCTCAATAGGTTTAATGATTGCATTATCTTGTTTAATTTTATCATTTTCTGACTTCACTTTGACATTGCTCAGGCTATTAACATTAGCTTCAGCGTTACTATCACCTGCTACTGTATTAGATAATATAATTTTAATATCACCTAATTTCACTTGGGTAAGTTTTATTCTACTCTGTCGACGAAGAAAAAGGTCGGCTTTCTCGCACTGTTCTTTGAAGTTGTATGCCATAATTAATATGCATACACATTTCTCGCAAATATGATATGGCAAGGAATCATCTGGTTGAATCTATAAACAAGTATTGAAAGTCAACTTCTGAACCATTACAAGGTGTATGGAGCAAAAATCTTACAGAAACAGCTGTACAAGCCATTAGCATGGTCGCAAAATTAATTTTTTCATGTCCAGTAGACGTAAACGACAAAGGATAGATATTTCCTTGTGATGTTAGGCATGTTCTACATATAAGAGTGATATTTGATCTCTGCATGCTTCTTTAAAATTATCACGTTAAAAGTTTTAAACGGTTAAAAAATAAACGAAGAATTGTGGAGTATATAACAGAGTTAGAGAGAGAGGAAGGAAAACGTAAACACGGGCCGGTTAGGCTCATATGAAACGATTTGTAATGCTGTTGAAAGAGAGAGAAGGTTAAAATTACTGCCAACTGTCAAGCCAAATCGCAGTATAATGTATAGGATATACATTCTACCAACCTTGGTTGTTGGGTGGTTATATATGCATATTCTGGGACTAGTCGAAGACATTCAATACATGCTATATTAGGTTTGTTCGTTTGTCAATTAGTGCAATACGGAGTAGCTCGCGCAGCTGCGGGTTCGTTTGTAAAAGAAACGCAATCCGATGTTCGTTTGTATACATAGGTTTGTTTCTACAGCCGATTTGTGATAGTTTGATCAGAGGTTAATTTGGATTAATCTACGCATGCGCAAACTAAACCGATTTAACAATTTAACTGCACGAACGCTTTTTTACAATTATCAGGCGATATATACGTTACAAGCTTATTGAATAGACTTAAGAGAGACAATATACCCAAATATGCAGATGAAAACAATAGATTTATCTTACATTCAAATATTACAAAAAGAGTAAACGAAAACAGAAATAAACGTGAAGTGTTTAGACAGAATTACAACCTTAAAGGAACTGTTAATTCCTAACAAAACCACTGACATGAATTAAACACGCGTGAAGTGTGAAAATATTGTACAAAAAAAACCTGTAACACAATTTTTCACTTCACAATATAACAGTGCGCATGCAACTATCAGCAAACAATTAGAAATTAATTTGGAGATCTGCACGAACGCCAAATTAATAGTCAGCGTTTGGCGTTTTAACTGCACGAACACTATTTTTGTAATGCGCATACTCTAACGATTTTAAATCGCTGCAGAAACAAACCTTATGTTGGGCAGCTTCCGACAGTTTTGAACTACACAAACTTACACCTCCTCGGGAGGTGGTATAAGTGTGCAGTTCAGTGCAACTGTCATTCCATTATATGCCTAACCCAACTTTACTTCATACTCATACAAAATGACATCCGTTGTAATCATTGAAAGTGAAATACAACAATTAATAATGATTTTTTGATGCTATCGTGATTGCCAATTGCCACCATTCTCAATTTTTTAGGTCACCAATTTGTACTGTTCGTTTGTACCCATTTAGAGTAGTTCTGAGCAATCAAAACGATCACGTGATCATAATCCTTTCACACTCTAGAACTAAGCAGAGCAAGACAAACGAACAAACCTATTATTAGGAAATTCAAAATTCATTTTCTTTGCTTGATACATTTTCAAAAAGGTTAATAATACAAAGAAGAAAGATTTAAGTATATAAAACAACTTTATTTCATAGAAACTATGTAAGACCATAACAAAAACAACCTTAATCAAAATTCAACGGTCTCCTTCGCCTTTCGGCTGGAGGATCCCTTCCAATCCCACAAAACTTTTTCCAATGCCGTTGGAGTTGCGTTGGTCCTAAATAAGCCCTATTACATTTAGTACAATTGAACTGTCGTTTTCCTGTATGGGAATGCATGTGATATTTTAAATGGATTGCTTGCTTATATGATTTTCCACAGCATGTACATAGATATGGTCTTTGGTCTTGATGGCTCTTCAAATGATACCAGAATGAATCGGCTACACTATACCCTACACCGCAAATGTAACATAGGAACTGCTTCTCCCTGGAATGGACTAGCATGTGTCGTTTTAATGTTGGTTCCCAGGAGAATTTTCGCTTGCAGTCCTCAACGGGACAGACAAAAGATTTGCCTTCAGAATGATTTCTCTCATGGTACATGTAACCATATCGGGTTGTCAATACTTTATCACACTTAGAGCATTTGTACATCCCAGGTTTTCGTTTATATTTTGGCTTTTTCGGTTTGGAGTCTTCTTTGCTATTGTAACTATGTTCTTTTTTAATTGCGGTCGACTTCACTATATCTATTTCTCTCTGCTCCTGTTTAATGAATACCATCTCGATAGGTTTAGCACTTTTGGTAGTTTTCTTAATTTCTACATTTGCCTTCTTTACTTTCACTTTATCATCGCTTTTAACATTAGCAGTATCACCTCTTATTGCATCAGTTAACATAATCTTCATATCTTCTGATTTTATTTCTTTCAATTTTATTCTATCTCGCCTACGAAGAAAAAGATCAGATTTCTCACATTGCTCTTTGAAGTTATAAGCCATAATCAATGTACATAGACATTTCTCACAAATCTGGTATGGCAGTGAATCATTTGGTTGAATCTGTAAATGAGTATACAAAGTCATAATATATGGTTCTATATTTTTAAACCAATACTAAATGTACACAGTAAAAAGCTTACACAAACAGCTGTACAAGACATCAGCATAGTGGCAAAATTGATGTTTTCATGTCCAGTTGACGTGAATGATAAAGGATATACATTTCCCTCTCCTTTAAGGCATGTTCTGCATAACAGACTGATATTTGCTCTCTGCATTGTTTTTCAAAATCGTTGATTTATCTAATATGTAGTATTTAGATTTAGAGGTTAAAAAATAAAATGAATGAAATGTCAAGAGAAACCAAGGAAAACAAACGAAATCAGTACAGCCAATCTCGTATGAAATAGATTTTGTTCTTATTTTGGAAATTGTTATGAAAGAATAAGTTTGTATTAAGCGTTATGCTTGGGCAAAAACATTGTTTTATTAATCTTTTAGAGACTGTATACGTGTTTGGCTATTCCTCTGTAGTAGAAAACATAGATAATAACAACTGTATAGATGAGAATGTTGCCTAGACTGTCTTGAGGCAGTGATGTGCCATCTTTTGGTGTTATTAAAGTTACTCAAGACGAGCGCGGTAATTTGAAAAATACACTGGTATAAAATTGGCAGTTTCGCTTAATTGAAACTTGAAATCGCGTCACCATAAATATCATTGTAAAGCAAATATAGTAATTTATGACATTTTGGTTCTCCTATTATCAAAGTTCATAATTCACAATATTTACGAGAAAAAGATATCAAATTTTATTTTAAAATCATTTATATTAAGCGGTGTAGAGTAATTGAAAACATAATTTTCATTTAACACGCACTTGAAGATATTTCTTAGGCATAGTATTAAAGAATATATTGAACTCAATAAGAAACTTTATTAAAAAGTAAACAATGTACATTGTTTGAAAAATGGAGATGCTTTTTATATTAACATAAAATACAGTCAGTTATGCATACCATATATACAAAAGAAGATCGGGTACACTAATGACACAATTATTACTGTACGACCTAAAACACATTCTTCATTCCATAATTGCAACAAGGATAATTTGATACATTTGTGAAGCTTATATTTTGAGGTACATCAAACATGTCTCGAAATAGAGTTTACTAGCCTTGTTGCAAATATAACGATGTAAAATTACGCAATTACTATAACAATAGTACACATTTACATATCTGAAAACTTTCTTCTGTTAATTTTTATATTTCCTCTGTCTTTGTTTCCCTGCATATATTCTCGCCTGTTTGTATATCTTAACTTCTCTATATCTTCTGTCGTCTTGACCTTTTAATATTCTATTCAAACCAACACACCAATAAAGACTGGTTTTTAAATATAATAAATAACAAAATGCGTAATCAAAACAAAAACCGAAAACACGAAAGAAAAAATAAACTAGTAAAGTAAGCAGTAACCAATAACTCCACTAAACAAGAAATGGCAATTTACAGACGACAGCGCCAATACGTCATTCGATGTGTATGCCGCCATCTGGTGGCTTGTTATCAAACTTAGAACGTGGTTTCATGGCGACCCATTAATCTTAATCAGCCGTGGTCTACTCGGGGCACAGCAAGGTTGGTAGAATGTATATTCTAAAGGTGGCCTCAGTTCCTATCTTGCAATAGTTGACCGAAAGTTTGTGGATGGAGGAGTGAAGGACGCATATTTTGACGTCATTGGTTAGAATATATACCGATTGGGAAAATGTGAAATTAGCTATATCAGCGTACAATATATATATATATATATATACAGATCAGTCCGTCCTACTAGATATACCCCCCGTGTTGCGAAATCATCCGACTGCGTCCGACGAAAATCGACAAATTCCGAGTAGGTGCGGGAGTAGTTTTGAATTTGACAGTTCATAATAATGACGTTAAAACTTTAACGATACCAAACGATACGTATGTAATTGTGTCAATTCGGATCTCGTCTGGGTCCCTAAATAATGTTCACGTCACAAGGTTTAACAAATACTTTAATAATTCAACTAATAATTACAAATAACGACGATATGTCTATCTATGAACGCTAAACGCTAACCGTTACTAACTCTTTTCCCGCCTCTCCATCTAGGGTCCTTGTTACCAACTGTTTAGCTGGCGCGAAAAACATAAATTTTTAAAGTTCGGTTGAAGCATTGCTAACAATTGTTCAATTTCGGGTCATATTCAACGCCGTGAACGTGTTTCGGCAGAAAAAAATGGAAAAGCCCAACTACACGGATTCTTTACCAAAGTATGAATTATTAAATGGTTTTATGAAGATCACAGAAATTCAAAATGTTTTTCATAATTCGTCTAACTGGCATTAAAATAAATTTTGAAACACACGGCTGTTTATCCCCACGTAACCATAAGAAAGAGCCATAGTTGGTTAATGAAGAACAAGAATTACGAGAAATGGAAGTATATATGTGCTATTGCAGAACAAGATTTTACTCAATCTATAGTCCATTCCATTTAAGAAAACAGTGTTCATTTAGATAGGGTAACATTTTTCTCATTTCTGATTGGCTAGTACGAAAGGTTTAATAACACAATAAAAATTTAAATGTAAGATTGGTTGCATATAAAATTGTTTTGGTTTAGGTATTGAGTTATTAGCGGCGTAGTAGATTCGAGTAATTTGAACTTTTGCATTTTGTGATTAATACATTTGTCAAATTGTTCTTAAAAGTCAGTTCTTTGTATTTTAAATTTGAATCGACACAATATTATATTATATCAGAAGTACGAGATCCTACACTCCGACATTCCGTCGAAGATATAGAAACTTCCGAAATGCCAGGTCCCTCGGGAGTTAGGAAAAATATTCAAGGAAAAATAGTTCACAGTGGCCAAAAACCAATAATTTATAATATATACTTGAAACACCGCCATATTGTGCTATATTTCAACTTTAAGTGAAATAAAAATTACAAAATCGCCTAATAAATTACTGGGTAGTTATATATAGAGCGGGCCAAGAGCGCCACGCGCCAGGTTCGCAATCAGGCTGCCGGGCGCATATATGTATGTAAACATAGGTAATTTAAATATGTAATTATTAGGACGAGGACCAAAACCACTGTCTATTACGTCGTGAAGACGCGCAAATATACACCTGCAGTTTGGGTGTTCGTTGATAAATAGGGCGTTGTTCACAGTGGGCCACTACAAAAAAAAGTTCATTCATCGACGGCTACGAACTAACAGCGCGCTTATTCATTTACGGATGACGCGCTCTATTCATCAACAAATGACGAGTCTGCAGATGTTACGTTTGCACCACTTCGTGGCATACTAGAAACAAGCGTCGGTGTGCTCGCTTTAGTGATTATGTCTAACGTAACTATTAAAAATAAACGGCCATTACCTACGAAAGTTAATAAATTTCTTAGTGAATTTGTGGATTTACACTACAATGGGAGTACAATTTTCTGCAAAAGTTTGTAAAAAGAAACTACTGTGCTGGAGCAAACGTGATTGTGAAAGACATATAAATAGCACACACCACAGAAATAAAAGAAATGGTGTGTCACAACAACGTCAATTTCAATTAGAATTGCTTTTAACGTTTATGGTATGTGGTCTACCACTTCGTATACTTGATAAAAAAGCATTTCGAAAATTCTGGGGTACATACAATACCGAGTGGATACTACCATCTCGGACAGCGTTATGGAGAGATATTCCACGAATACGTGAGGACATTGAAAATCGAATTAAAGCCGAATTAAAAGATAAACAGCTGTGGCTATGTCTTGATGAGACGACAGATTGCAAAAAAAATTCTATTTTGAATATAATAGTGCGCGTATTAGATCCTATTAAACCAAATTTTGCAATTCTATTAACCAGCAGAAGATTAAAACAGTGTACCAGTAAAGCAATTACGGCCGTAGTTCTCGAAACGTTACAAAAATTTCAAGTGTCAACCAGTCAACTGTTGTTGTTCATGAGCGATGGTGCAGCAACAATGTGTAGTGTAGGCCGTTCCCTTAAAGAAAAGTGTGAAGGACTTTTACATGTTACGTGTAAAGTCCATGCTTTACATCTTGTGGCACAAACTATTCGAGAGTGTTACCCGGAGGTGGATGCATTAATAGCAAACACAAAAAAAGTGTTTCTCAAAAGTCCTAAGAGGACTAGGGCATTCCACAGGTTATGCCCTGGTATTCGAGAACCACCACAGCCCATTCTTACGCGTTGGGGAACGTGGTTAAAAGCCGCTTTTTATTATAATGAACATTTTCAAGAAGTCAAATCCGTTATTTTGCAATTCGTCCCTGCCGAAGCTAGAGCTATTAGGACGAGCCAGAAGGGATTTCTCGATATTTCTGTTGAAACACATCTAAAGAATATTAGCAACAATTACAAAGGGTTAGTAGACGCGATAGAAAATTTGCAAAATTCTGGATTGTCATTGGTAGAATCAGTGCAAGTCGTGGACGAAGTTAGTACATTGTTACACAGTATAAACGATGCAACAAGTGGACGAGTTTTAGCTAAGTTCGATAGTGTTTTAAAAAAGAATCCGGACTACACGAGATTAAGACAAATGTGCGATGGGGCATCTGCAGATTCCTTGACTAAGTCTAAAGATTATTTTAATTACGCCTGTCTTACTTCGGTAGACGTGGAACGGTCGTTTTCGAAATATAAGAACATTTTTTCGTCTCGGCGAACATCCTTCACCGAGGCAAATGTGGAAACTTATCTGATGGTGCAACTTTTTAAACAAGCCTATCCGCATTATTAAGAAGGATAGAATTTATTTATTATATCTTTATTTACAGTTACATTATTAAGTACAACAGAATAAAAAAAGCGTTCAGTTTCTCAGTTATTTCCTTATTACATCCCATTTACAACGCATACCGTTTTCAATCAAATAAAAAATCATAATGAAAATAAAAACACCTCAGCGTGTACATATATATATATATATATATATATATCCGCTCTAATTACTCAACATTATTATAGCGTCAGCTTTTATTTTTTTACTCTTGTGTATTAATTTCGAAATGTCACATATCTGCTGTGACTCACATATACGCTATTTACAATAAGCGGCCGTTGCGCCTGATTCCGATTCTGTTGGATGGCGCAATTTGGCCCGCTCTAGTTATATATGTAACCAAACATATATCAAATCTAATATATTTTACAGATTAAACTACTCTTAGCTGAGACAACAACCACTGTTTTCTTAAATGGAATGAAGTATAGATGCCCCATTGAAAGATTATGTAAGAAACGCGTGCAAAAAATTTGAGAAATAACACAGGTGACCTCAGAACTATTAAAGGCCTCAAAAATAAAAATTGTTTTTATTTAAAAGCAAATAAAGGGAACAGAATAGTCATTTTGAACAAAAGATGTTCTGAAAAATTGCCCAAAACTTATCAACGCGAACCTTAAGTTAAAATTGTCGATCCCAAACCCGATAGTTCCAAAAATGTATTGTCTACCAAAAATCCACAAACCAGGAAAATCTATGAGACCAATAGTTTTAGGTATACACTCACCTGCGTACAAATTGTCCAAATGGCTCGTAAACGAATACAAAAATCTACCTATTAAAGTAGACAGCATAGAAGTAGAAAATTCACTAGATTTTGTAAACAAGGTGGGGAAATTTTAGTATCATTTGATGTTTGTTCACTCTTCCCCAGCCCTTCACTCCTCCCCAGCGGCTCATGCTTTGCATGAACCAAAATCGTTTTCAAATAGGGGGCAAATATTATGAACAACTAGAAGGTAGTAGAAGTAAATTTGAAACGCGTTTGAAAAAGGAGGCCGTATATTTCTCTAGAATTTGGCTTAGGTACGTACGAGGGATGATCGTAAAATAAGGTTCCCAAAGCCCTACAGCAGCAATAAGACATGTTAGGCGAAATCCGACAACATTGGCGTGTGCAGCAGCTCTCCCACTCTACATACGTACCACTACCGTCTTGCTACGCCGCTCAATGTTGACTAAGCCGCCGTCCGAGATGGAACTCCCAATCGCCGCTACCGCCAGGTGCGAAATTCGCGCTGTGATACGTTTTTTAAACGCGAAAGGAGTTTCACCTATAGACATTCATCGTCAATCAACCAAAGTTTATGAAGAAAAGTGTATAGTTGTTCAACACGTCCGCAAATGGTGCAGGGAATTCACGTGAGGTCGGACGGAAATTCACGATGAAGAGCGGAGCGGAAGACCATCAGAGGAAATCGTTGAAAAAGTCGAGAGCATACTTGAAAATCGGAGGGTCACCATTCGTCGACGCGCTCTTCGGATTCCTGAGATTTCCAACACCACAATTGAAAAGATTCTTGAAAGGACTGGCGGCAGAATTTTACGACATGGGGATATAGAAGTTGGAGCACCGTCTGCAAAAATGCTTGGATAGAAATGGCGATTATGTCGAGAAATAGCTTAAGTTTTTACCTTTAAAACGATATGTAATGTTAAGGAAATAAAGAATGCTGTCTATTTTTAGAAAATATGAGAACCTTACTTTACGATCATCCCTCGTAGATGATATTTTTGCGGTTTTTAATACTACGAAAAGTACCATTCCGGATTTTCTAGCAACTCTCAATTCAAAATTCGAAACTATTAAATTTACAGTAGAAGAAGTGAGCAATCAGCTCCCATTCCTAGACAGTTTAGTAATTGGAAACAATAAGAAACTGGAAGTAGATATCTATAGAAAAGAAACAAACACTAATAGATACATTATGACCGATTCTAACCACTGTGGGCAACACAAAATGGCCGCGACTAGTTTCTTAATTAAGAGACTGGTGAAATTCTCTTTGAATAAAAATAGGTACAATAAAGAGCTTAAATTCATAAAAAAATGTAGCTATTTACAATGGTTACTCTTCTATAGATGTCGACCGCATCCTTAAGAAAGTCCAACATAGGCATTATGTACGAAATTCCACGACTTTGAATCAAGTAGAAACCCGCGACCAGAAATTTGTGAAACTTCCCTTCCACAAAATATCGAAAGGTATTAGTAAAGTTTTTAGGGGACAATATATGAACGTATGTTTCAGTTTAAGTAATACGCTCAGAAACCTTCTTGGCAATCCGACATGAAAGAAAGGTCGGGAATTATAAAATTGCATGTAATGACCGTGATAAAGCCTATATTGGTCAATTTGGATTCAATGAACACATAAAGTGCTTCAGGTACGGCAAAACAGAAGCGTCAAGTGTAGCACAACACATAAACGAAACCGGGCATAATATTAAATTAGAAAACCTGAAATTGATTAAGAACGTAACCTCGCCTCGTGAACTAGACGCATTTGAAACCATCTATATAAAAAAGGAAAGCAATCTGTTAGAGATAACCCGCCACTTCATTACTCTTTTTTATTTACCAGGGGAAAAGCGAACATATGGTTTAAATAAAGTACTACATTGACAAAAGACTCTGTCGTCGTGTCCTGTAAATATTGAATGGTCTGAAGTTACATTCTTTATATCTTGTAATATGTCTGTATCACTTTTATTACTCTTAAAATCATTAAACACACGATACGCAATTTGACGAGCCTGACTATTACACCTTTGCTACTTTTTGTATCACTCGACATCATGTAAATTATAAATTTACAGAAGACACTAATTTTCACTTTAGTCAATATACTTAAATGAACCCGATTATGTCGCTGCGTTGAACGCCACTAAATAAACACGTATTTATTGCGCTATAGACAGCGAGGACGGGACTATCGAAATCTGGTCAACAGCGCATCCCCACCGCTCGCCATCACTGGTTAGTTTTGCAGTAGAAGTAATGTATTAAATATATCAATTGGTTGGAAACAATTCAAACGTTACAGTTTAATACAGCATGGCGAGACTGCCATGAAACGAATGGAACCTTACTTGCTTATTGAACATGGGAATCATCGGTTCCTGGTGCTAACGTGCGTCAGATTAACTGCAAAACAATTGCCCGTATTGTACGTGCCTGACCAAGTCGCTTGTTTCCACATTGTCTAGTGACTATACAAGAAATGGTTTCCATCTATAGGCCACTAAGAAATATCGTAAGTGGTCATGTGACTTTAACGTTAGTAGGTAATTTATTGTGTTGTTCGAAAACCTTCTAATGACTTGGTCCTATCACTGCATTGTCATTGTTTCTTTAACGGCCGATAACTAAAACGCCTTATACGCTAGGGTGGTGATTCAAATTTTATTCGATTGAGTATTTCTTGGGGTTTCAACCAATACATCGAAAAGCTTTTTTATATCAAGTGGAGTCCACAAGATGGCCAACGAACTCGTTGCTATGTTTGATTCATGGTATTGCGATTTTTTTAACGGAACGCCCCGTATATGTTTACAAAATATAATAGAGAAGCTCTTCCAGAGTCTTTTTTGTAAACACTTCGCTATACCTAAAATGCGTCGTTCTTTTGTAAATTAAATATCTAGCTGTACGGATAAGTTTTTTGTTTGAAAACGTAGGGTGCTGTGACGAAATGCTGTAAGCGTTAGTTTCGCTGAAGATATTCATTAAAGCAAATGTGTAAACGTTATCTTTTTTGGCATAATTTCATCATCTACTCGAAGCAGCACGAATAAGTAATAAATAGCGAAAATAAGTAGAGTTCAACATAAAAGGAATAAATTTATTTAGCATCGCACACTAAGTTTTTTCAGCAGTAAGAAATATAATAACGTACTGAAAGTTGTTTAAAAAATTTTGCAGTTTAGCTAAATAGAAATATTTATGAAAACTTCCTGAAGGATGAATTTTTTACCGCAATGCATAACATGGACATTACATTACACAAAATAATACTCTCGAGATGTTAGTAAATGTTCATCATGGCATCGCATTACAGCTGGTATGAAGCAAAATGGTGTTCACTTCCAATAGACGTAAAATTGCATGCATAAATTAAATTTTGCAGTTTATTTTTAATGAATATCTTTAAAAAACAAAGGTTTATAGTATTTCGGCACAGCATTCTAAGACTTATCCGCATAGCTTCATATTTAATTTACTAAAGAAGGACACATTTTAGGAATAGGGAAATGTTTACAAAAAAGATACCAGAAAAACTTCTCTATTATATTTTGTAAAATTATACAGGTGTTCCATTTAAAAACATTAAAATAGCATGAATCAAACATGACAACGTTTTCGATGGCCATCTTGTAGACTCCAGTTAATATAAAAAACTTTTCAATGTATTGCCTGAAACTCCAAGAAATACTCAATCGAATAAAATTTGAATTACCACCCCAGCGTGTGTTGTGCAACGTTTCTCTCCGAATATTTTTTATTTGAAAACTTAGATGGACATGCTGTATAGTGGCAGTATTTAGAAATTTCAAAACTACTCTTCAATGGGAGAAGAAAGAAATAAGTATTAAGCACCAGTTAATATAAAAAATAATGTAATATTTCTGGGACTATTTAAAAAAGGACCACGTTGATGATGATCTTCACTGACAATCCCTTCAATGGCGCTGCATGTCCGTTTGAAGAGAAAATGCGCCTGCATCAACTCTAACTTATTACATGACTTTTGGTCAAATCTTTTTGATGAAATTATAATAAGGAGAGGTCTGCAAATAAATAATATCGTAATGAAAAAAATTAAAACGTATATTGGATATTGGGTACGATTAAACTTTCCTCTTACGACATCAACAGATAAATCGCACATAGCAATGGCTTTTAAATGTTTGACATGTTGGAGTTTCGTTTAATATATTACATATTCGAAAAATAATAGAACGAAAATTACGAAAATTACAAGAATTAAAAGAAATAAGAACATTTATTGTTTATTAATATATTCAAAAAGGGAAGGAATATTACACATCATTACGTTCATGTTTGTTATCATATTATGTATGTGCTTAACTTTTCTTTAGGTCCTTCTCGCTTCACCTTAAAATAAATTATAGTAAAAAAATACTGGAAATATAAAACTTACATATTACGAATTAAAAAAATGATAAAATGGAAGGGCAGTAAATAGTGCTTCCTTACAGTTAAGACAGTCAAAATGTACTTGTTTTTTTTTTTCTTCTTCTAAACGTATATTGTTTACGGTTCGAACTTATCGAATGTTTCCAGCTTGTCGGTCTGTTCGGGCGTCTCGTTCTGGGCGATGAGAAGGGTATGGGATAGGCCCATCGTGAGACACAATACCTTGATACCGCTCAAGCGCGTAACCTGTAAAATGCAGCGAAATATCAACAGAGTTCCATCTATGAACATTAGGGAGTGCCATACACATCTTATATTCTGAGTATTATTATTAACAAAAGACTCAACCATGCTCATTTTGCGCTTAATATGTTCCAAAATGCATATGTATATAGACTCTGCAATTGAAATTGCACCACATTTAAAATATTTATTTATTTTAATTATTTAAATTAGGATATTTTGTTAAATATTTTCTGAGAAGTTTTCATGGGATTATTAAATCATTACAATATTAGATTAATCGGCATAATTCTTTGCTTTTACCTATTGCATAAGAGCAATGAGTACTTGATATTTGAATTTACTGAATACAAACCCAGTGCTCGATGTATTTCGCTATCGAAATTCTACTACTAGAGTTCCTAAGTTACGTTATTATATTGCTACACTAAGAACACATTAAAAAAGTGTCTAAAAACAATAACCAAAGTTGATGCGAATATAGGTTATGTTATTAATGGAATCATTCACGGTAAAAGCAATGCGAAGAGAGAAAGCACCAGCAAACGTACATGTTTGTGCCTAACCGGCTTCATCAGCGTTGCTCCGATTGCTTCTTTACCTCACGCCATTTGCGTTTCGGGTTATACCACTATCTTTCGAAACGACAAACAATACATCTTGTAGTGCCAAGATATACACGCCTGCCGTCTAGAATACCATACGCTGTATTAGCATCATCTTTAGGTATCGCTATATTATTTTATTCACAGTGACAGTTGCGTTTCCTCGTATGCCTTTTTTGGTGGTAATTTTACTAAGCAGGTACAGGACTATTCTTGATATATGATGCAGTATATTTATGAACCTAATCACGAGATCAATACATAGAAGGCCAGAATATGACTTTAATTGAACAAATATGTATTAATTACTCCAATAAGACATCAAAAACAAGTCAGATACAATCTCAATATATACCTAAAGTATAAAAATTAACTTTTTAACTAATTAAAATCAACCTTAAATTAAATCTTCGCCTACGTACATATACAAAGAAGAAAAGAATCAGCCAAAAACAAATTAAAATCCTCAAATAAGCGAACTTAGGAATCGGCATTAAAATTTACGATGAAAATTTTCTATGCAATAATGATTATTTTCCCGTATTTATATAAAAACATAATAAAAATAACTCTAATACAATCGCCAAGAATAGCGTGTAGTTAGCGCTGTGCAAGCACATGCATTCAACTACGTTCAGTGATGTTCTAGTAACGGCGCGCCGTTACTAGAACTAGGCTCTACCAACGCCTAATGTGAGATTTCATCAGTCTTCTTGGTCTCTTTCTATCCCAACAAATGATAATTACGGAAAAACGAGAACATAATTTACTTCCATAGAATATGCTTCCGGTCATTAATTTTTAAATTTAAAGTAATCTATTGCGAGAAACATGTTTAGAATTCCATTTGGCATAAGATAATGCTTCCCTAAATTAAATACGGGAATACGCAGGCGGGCAGCTAGTATACATTTTAGCTTACTAGAAAAAGGTCTGCAAATAAAAACGTTCAGATAAATGAAGTTATATAGATGAGTAGAGCGAGATAATTGTCTCTACGACACATAGGCGTTTCAGCGGAATAGTGGGCTATGTGCAAAACTCGATTCTCGCTTTGTCAGCGTCCGCTTGTTTATTTTTCGTTCGGTTTAGGAAACGAGAGTGTGCGTTGTGTTTTGTGTTACGTGATATTCGTTATAAATATATTATTAATTAAAAATGTGTAATGTGAACAAGGCTAAAAAACGACTCTTTGCTGGAACAGTAAATAAGTTTATCTGTGACTTTCCGAGTTTGTTCTACGACGGTGCTAAAATAGTTTATAAAGTGTGCGAGAAATATCCGACGTGGTGGGACAAGGCGTACTGTAACAAACAAGTAAATACCGAAGAACACAGAAATAGAAAAAAGGGCATGCCAATGAGAACTGCCCTTATTTTAGATTTACTTATCATGATGATAACCTGTAATTTGTCACTTCGCTTACTCGGAAAAGAACCGTTTCAAAACTTTTTATGTACATAAGTACAACCCCGAGTTGAAGTTTCCAACTACGGAAACCGCACGAAAGCATGTTTTATTTGTACTCGAAGACATGGAAAAGAAAATCAAATCTACATTAAAAAATCAGTTGCCTTGGTTATGTGTTGACGAGACAAAGGATTGTAAAAGAAATTCTATTCTAAATGTTATAGTACGTGTACTGCACCCTCATAAACCGGCATTTCTACTGCTACTAACTAGCAAAAGACTGGAAAAGTGTACCGGTGGCGGGCATCTGTACTCCGGTGTGTGTCGCCACGGTCTAGGACGGCATGTGTTTCTTGGCACTAGCGGGAGCCGAAAGATATTTTCAGTGTTGTTGTGGACATTGGGGGCATAAACTGAGAGGTAGAGACAATGCAGACAGCAGAACAGGGAGTGCTTGTAACCACGTTGAGGACGCCGGGTAGGCAGAAACGTGTCCGTGTGTTAGTGCTTTCTTTTCTCTGCTCGCATAGTTTTTGCGGGAACGATTTCACCAATACCATGAGCTATATTAGCATTACTTTTGGTTTTGCCACTATGCATTTTTCATGTGTACAAAAAAAGTGTTTTTCAAATATCCAAAACGTCTTCGATCATTTTACGCACAGTGCCCTGGTATGCGTAAACCACCACAGCCGATTCTCGCACGTTGGGGAACATGATTGCAGGCAGCTCTTTATTACACTGAATATTTCAAACAAGGAAAAGCTATTATTCTACAATTCAATCCTGCCGAAACTGCAGCTATCAAGGAGAGACAGACAAATTTTCAAGATATTTCCGTTGAAGCAGAGTTACACACTATTCGTAACAGCTATACAAGATTACATGACGCAATAGAACAATTACAAAATAGAGCGTTGTCGTTAGTGGTCACTGCAAATAGTGAATGAAGTACATACACTGCTACGCACTATACATGACGCAAAATATAATCGCGTTTTAGAAAAGTTCGAGAATATGTTAAAGAAAGATTCTGATTTTATCACATTAAAAAAACAAATTTGTGGTGGTGTATCGGCTAATCCATTAACTGAATTCAAAGAGTGTTTTAATCAGGTATTACATCCGTAGATGTCGAACGATCTTTTGCAAAATATAAACACATTTCTTCACCACGGCAAACATCGTTCAACGAGACAACTGTAGAAACATATCTAATGCTGACAACTTTTTACGAAACTTATCCAGTGGGTGATAATACTGATAATGGTGCTTCTATTTATAATGTTCGGTAATTCCGATACAGCCCGTCAACCTATTTGACAACGCTGCTTAAGAGGGTGAGTGTTTCACAACTTTTCAGATATTATAATTCTTGATTGATTTGTTGGTATTGTACTTACTGAAAGAAGCACACGCCGATACCGCGCAGAGACATTACCTCGCTTTACAGATGAGCAAATGCCTTTTTTTTTGTTAAACTGCTGAAAGAGTATTAAATTAATATTCCCGAATTCACGAAAACTCAACATGATAACAAAAAAGTATCTCATTATAAATTTACAATTAATAACATTAGAGTACATTAAAATTGATCGCAGCATACGGGTTTAACAAATTAATAGGAGGTGCATTTTCATTTGCAGACAGTGTACTTCAATATTTATGTCAAATAATAAGGTCTATAACTTTTTTTAGGTAAAAAGTCTTAATAAATACATGTCCGCAAATCAACTGTTTACGAGATAACAGCGATATTATTGCGATAGCAGAGTAATTCAAAGGAAGCGTGCACTTGTTTAAAAACCTGACAACAGCGTTCTATTCGTTGGCACAGCTCTGGAAGATCGTTTACCGATGTTGCGCACACTAAACTTTATATAATCCCAGATACTGAAGTTAAAGATAACGAAGTTAAATCGGGAGACCTTGGAGGCCATGCAATGGGGTCCTTCGCCCTATCTATCTTCCAGGAAATTCATTGTTCAAATGTTCTCCAACAGCATGTGTAAAATACGGTGGAACTCCATCTTGCATAAACTAGAGATTCAGTCTTTGATTTAAAAGTAAATCTTCCAAAAATTCAGGTGAGGTATTTTCCAAGAATTGGAGGTATGCAGGACTTGTTAAGTGTTGTGGCAAAACAACCGACTCCCTATCGTGCCATTGTCAGATGTTTAGAGAGAAACGCTGCTGATGTTCTTCAACGGTAGTATGAGGATTCTCGTCACACCAAACGTGATTCTTGTAGAAATTAAATATTCCATATTTATTAAAACAGGCTTCATCAGCAAAAAAGATGCTAGCAGCGAAGTCTAGCCGTTCAGCAGCTGTTCTCAAAAACCACTCACAAAATGTCCTTCTCGCTTGGAAATCCGGAGCTGTAAGAGTCTGTACCCATTGGATATGGTAGGGGTGTAAGAGTTGCTCATGAAGAGTTCTTCAAATAAGATAGTTGTTTACACCCGCTTGAGTCGAAATTCTTAATACTTGTTTCATCAATAATATTTAAAATTTGTTCTTCTACTTCCGGTGTACAAGCTGATCTCTGTCATCTAGTATCATAAGACCTCTTTTCAAAGGAACCAGTTTCTCTTAGTCGTTGAAAAACCGTCTAAAACATTACATGCAAAGGCAGTTTACGATTGGGAAACTTTTCAGCATAGAAGCGACGTGCCTTTACAGCATTCCCATTAGCATGACTATACATGAACACCATATCGCTCATTTCAGATTTCAGCAATTGAATACGCAACCATTGTAATTGGTACAAATTGCACGAAACTTCAAATTAAACTGTCAAAAAAACAGCCGATAAGCCCATGTTTACTGGGATGTGTCATCACTAGAGTTTGTTAAAAAGGTGGTACCGGATGGTAGTAGCGTAGCGATAGCGGCGTGGGTAGGGGTAATTTTCAACTCGTAGTCGATCTCGACAGTACCGCGAGAGAGTTCAAAGCGACAGTACGTTGCACGCTGCACGCCAAATAAGTACGCGGAGGTGGGACGCCCAAAGGGTAACGGTTACGCCCTTCGAATGTGAATAAATATCTCAGGTATTTCCCTGGATTAGAATATAGAAGTCCGCATATTTATTGCATAATATACAATAGCAGATTGCTAAGTCGCGATAGGTTTGAATGTAGAAAACATTGTAAAAGTAAACGTCATGTATTGAATTTAAGAAACAGTATTCCATACTGGCAATTTTTATATGATTTTATTTTTATATCAAGTGTGTGCAACGTCCCACATCTAGTATCTAATGAACACTTTCGTCTTTTTTGGGCTAAGTACGTTCCCTCATGGAAGCTGCCAACATCTATGCAATTACGATAAAATTTGCCACGTGTGCAAGGTACAGTAAAGGGATGTATAAAAGACGAGTTGAGAAATAAGAAAATCTGCCTATGTGTGGATGAAACAACCGGTGCTCAGAAACACAGCGTCATTCATGTTGTAGCGCGTCCTTTAAAACGTGATGGTCCACCAGCTTCATTGTTGTTATCCTGTAAAAGGATCCAGAAAACTAATGCCGAAACCGCTGTCAAGATAATAAAAGATTTGTTGAGAGAATTTTGTATCATAGGAACCCAAGTCACAATGTTCGTTACTGACGGAGCCGCAACAATGCTGAGAGTTGGTAGGATGTTAAAAATATGCTTTCCGACTCTTCTTCACATAACATGCCTCATACACGCATGTCACCCTGCAGCAGAAACCAAGGAAGTATCCGATGGTGGATAAGTTAATAGCATCTACCAAAAAAGTGTTCATCAAATCTCCCAAACACATCCGTGTATTCAAACAATTGTGTCCGAAATTACCACCACCACCTCAGCCTGTAATAACGCGATGGGGAACATGGTTCTGGGCAGTATCTTACGATCAGAAATATTTTTCATAAGTGAAAAATGTCATCTTGAAACTTGATTCAAATGATTCTGCAACAGTTCGAGATAGTCAGCAACTTTTTTCCAATTCGGACGTTCAATAACAAATAAATGAAATTTCCATGAACTATTCTGAAGTTGCACAAGGTATTAAGCAATTAGAAAACAGTCACTTATCTGCACGAGACACATTAAATTGCATAAACAATGTACAAGCCGCTCTAGAAAGCTTGACGAACACTATAGGAGTCGATGTTGCTCAAAAATTTGGTGCAATTTTAACGAAAAATCCCGATTTACAAAAGGTTCGGTCTATAACTGAAAATCAATAGTGCCCAGATGAGGAAAAGGAATATCTGACATTTGCAAATCTTACTTCACTGGATGTCGAACGATCATTTTCGAAGTATACGACAAGGTATTCACAACACCGTCGACGACTGAATGAATCGACAATGGAAGCGTTGCTGATGTTGCAATTCTACGCAGCTTACCAGGGCGGTTGCCAATTGCCACAGTGAACATCAAGACGACAGGAAAAGGTAACAATTTTTCACTAATATTGTATATTACGTACCTACTTTTATGCGGTACGCCACTGCCGGTACCAGCTTTTTAACAAACTCTAGTAATCACTCACATCAGTGAGTATTTCATGTATCGGGAACACTCGTTGTTATCTCGCAAACGGTTGATTTGCAGACATATTTTTATTTAGGCTGTGTTCACATAGGATAGCGCGAAATTAGTGTAAGAATTTGACAACTGAGACCAATGATTTGCTTTGTCGTAACCTAAGCTAAGTTTAGTTTTTGTGCTTTTGTAATGCACGGAATTGCACAGAAATGTTACATGGTATGTTTATTAGCAGTTTCTCCAGTAATCATGACATACAAATTCAAAAACAAACACAGAAAATAATGCTAAAGTTTGACGCGTACATAGTTTCGCGTTACACTAATTTAGCGCTACCCTATGTGAACGCTACTAAAGACGTTTTACCTTATTGTCGACCGTACTACATGCCTTTAAAACCTTTAAACGTTGTTTTAAAACATTCTGTATGCATAATGCGCTTATACTATTTAGCCAGTATTACAGTAAATGCTTTGGCTTATGCCCGTTTGCACTGTTTCTATTTTAAGGATAATTTGACTAAGAATCCTTAGTCAATTTATATTATTAAAACCCGACACCATATGCGCCTATATACTATTATGTTCTATTTAGTTTTCGGTAAACGTTATCTTCTTACTGTACATATTAATGCAAAGTATTTTTTTAATATAATTTTTAGAAAAGCATTTTTTCTGGACAACTTTGTGTAAACTGAAACCATAGAAATATTTCCCAGATAGGGCTTTCCAAATCTTCACTTGATCTATATTATAGCGTATATATACTACCACGGAATTGAAATGGTACAAGCAGGGCATGGGATCTGGTCTCTTACTTGTTGTGGCATCACATTGATGCCTCGTGGAGTTTAACGTGTTAAAAAGAAACAAGCACTTATGATTATAATAATCTGTGCGGCATAGTGAAATTAATAATATGTGCCATTTATTAGTGAATTATTTCATTTTTGTTTTGATAGTGATATCTTTTTTGTTTTTAACTGGGAATTGTATTTTAGTTTTTGTTTTCATCGTGGATATTCTAATTTGGATTATTGTTAATGCTACGCATTTGTTATACTTACGGTCATTGTAAATGTATACTAACAGAACTCTAATGCGCATGTGTATACGGACAATTTAATTTTAGAAAAACGTGCACTTATTTTAATCTTCTTTCAGCGACATTTAACACTCACAATAACAAGATCGGGTCAGATTTAACTCAGACACCTTTTTTTAAATAATTTTTGTTAAAACAATTTTTGAACGTAGTCCATCTGGGAATACTTCAATAATGATATTCCACGTTTGCTTTCTAAGGTATAATCCCATTTTCAATTTAGCATATAGTCAATATACTTCATAAAAACCAAATCCGAAACCATAACAATCTATTTTACACAAAAAAGACCTTGGGCCAGCTTTGACCCAGTTATGGTAAACAAAGTTTTACAAATATTATGGTTAAGTTAGTGTTAAGTTACACATGCAGTGCAAAAGAATTTCTAAATATGAGGGTTTGGGCGGTGCAAACGGGCATTAATATCCTTAATCTTCCTATATTTTATATATGTATATGCAAATACGTGGTATTAACACTTGAAAAGTCAAAAAATATACTCACCTCTTTCGGAACGGTAGTGGATTTAGTGAAGTCTCCGAGTCCAAGTTCGCCGTACGTCGGCGACGCGCCCCATACGATAACCGTGTCATCGGCTGCGATGATGATTGAAGTGTTACCGGCTCCGATATGATGGATATCCCACCCGGCAAGATCTTGCACTGGTTTTGGATACATGTTCGCCTCGCCAGTACGCTTGGTTTGCCCGAACATGAACAACGCCCCGAAGTCGGTCACAGCGAGGCTGTAGGTCGAGCCGCAATGAACAGATCGAACGCCACGAGATTGTGAGTCGAAATACTTGATCAGACGCGGTACCTACGTAATATTTTGCATTATGAATTATTTAATTCTAACCTCACTTTCAGCTAACTTGATAAACAATTTTTAAAAATTAAATTCTTAACCTTTCATAGTCACAGTCTAATGCATAAGTGTAATACGGGTGTTGCCGTGGTGATTTTCTTAAACTGGAAACGAGTCAAGAGATACTAATGAAAAAGTACTCCAGGGTATATTGCGGCAAACTTATAGCACAGTGATGAAAAAAACATGCATTATGCGCAGCGGCGGTTGGTGTACTATGGCTGTGGAGCTGCATTACAACGCTTCGATTCCCTCGTGCATTTCCGTTGCATATTGTGTACATTATACTGTGCAACGGAAATACACAAGGAAATCGAAGCGTTGTAACTGGCCTCCCATGTCATCGCCAGCCTCCACTGATTTTGCGTAGTTGCCAACGTTCATACTTAATAAAAATAGGTAATATCGAACACTTTTTGAAATAGATAGTACAATAAAATATTTAAACATAGTAAAGATCGTTAAAATGTCAAATGTCAACAAACTACCACAGAAACAATGGTTGTTTACATAAAAATTAATAAAATCACATATTATTCAATATATAACACTTTTTATTGAAATTCTATGAGATTTTCTTGGTATAGTGGAATTGCTCTAAGCGTGCACGTCATCAATGTAGTATGACGTAATGTCATCCAATATTGCCATATACGTCAACTTTAATCTTTACAGAAATACGTGTTAAATTCATGAAATGTTACTGAATGACAATTTATGCACTGATGATGTAATGGATGTGCTTTTGATTGCTCGAACCTTTGATCAAGCAACATAAATTTGTTTTTTATAAGTTGAGCTGCGTTTTAAAATTGTTTGAACAACTGTGCAATCAAAGGTTCGAGCAATTAAAAACACATTCACGTTATTATCTGCAAAAAGGAAAAAGATATCACTACGCAGTTTTTAGAGATAATTGAGAAAAACTCGTACAGTTGGGGATGACGCTAAAATAGCGTCATACCTACCAAAGGTAGATTTCTTGAACATTAACGGGTGGCACCAATTGGGACGTTTAAAACAGCGCTGAATGACCTTTCAAACAAGCCCACGTTTCTTTAATTCTCATAAAAATTGCAGGGTTAGTTTCACATGATTTGGCAACGCCTACAATACTTATTATTCACAATAAGACAAAACGTCTTTAACCAAAATGGTGCGCAATTAACTAATCTTTTTAATGAAGCATTTAAAATTATAGTTAATGCTGGAACTGTTACTAGCTAATTTAAAACTTACTGTTAACCCTAGCAATTGCGCCCCTAGCGGTCTTGTTTTGAATTTAAACATATTTTCGTTAAATTTCTCTTTGCCACTTTAGTCATGAACATTTTTTTCCCATCACTGTAGCTATTGTAGTTTCCAAGGTATCGTCGGTCCTCACTCTTAGTGGGACACGCTGTATAATCTGCTTTAGATTTGAGAAAACGTGGCAGCTTGTTAAAAACTGTAGTTTGATAAAAACTGAGTAACAAGGAAGCAACAATTGATACCTAAGGGTCAAAATTTGTATCGTATAATAATAATAATAATAATATATTTATATTCGTAATTTAACCATTTCAGAAAATTGTCAGTCTTTTTTTTTGTGTGTAAAGGGCACAATAGTCAATTAAATATAAATTAGAATAAAAGATAAAAGTCAATTATAAAATTAAAATAACAAACAATGACATATAAATAAATAAATAAAGACAAACAAAATATATATATACTAGACTAGAAATTCCTGGATGTCGTAGAACTCCCGCTCCAAAGTATTGCCTTAACTTTATTTTTAAAATTCGTTAGAGGTAAGGTTTTGAACACCTCTGGCAATTTATTATATAATTTTGTTCCCCAATAATCAATTGCTTTCTGGCAACTGGCCAATCTGTGATACGGCACTCTTAGTTCATTTCTTGATCTGGTGGGGTAACTATGGAAATTTCCATTTTGGAGAAATGTTTCTTTGTTTTGGTGGACGTGACTGACAGCTGCCAAGATGAATGCGGATGGAAGGGTAAGTATTCTTTCTCTTTTAAAGTATAAAAATCCTCTGTGCTTCTGAAGACGTCCCCCATAAAAGTAAACCGTAGCACATTATGGAGTGGAAATTTGCGAAGTATGCCGCCTTAGCTACTTCATGTGTGGCTATGTGCTTAAGCCTCCTGATTGCGAATAGTGTAGATGATAGTTTCTTCGCCAGGTGCTCAATATGTGGGTACCATGTAAGACCACTATCGACGATAGTTCTTAGGAAATTTACCGCCGAAGGCTGGCCAGAATGTATGGTAGCGAAGAACAGATTTTGTGTCTTATCAACGTTCACTTTTAGTTTGTTAGCCGCGAACCATGTTTTCGCATCCCCAATAGCAGCTTCGGATTTCTGGCGGAGGATTTTCTGGTCGATATCCTGGAGTAATAAGGAACTATCATCAGCGTACATGCATACCGCAGCTCCACTAATGCTAGCCGGAATATCATTGGTGTAAATGACGAAAAGCAGAGGACCAAGAATGGAACCCTGAGGAACACCACATGTTATACTCATCGGCTGCGATTGCAAGTTGTTCCATTCCGTTCATTGCAATCTACCTGTCAGGTACGATCTCAGTAAATCTAGAGGTACTCCTCTTATTCCATAATATTCCAACTTATTTATTAGCATATTATGATTCACCGAATCAAAGGCCTTTGTTAAGTCTAACATGTTCAATTCAGCATATTCTCCTGCATCGAACGCTCTATAAATGTGTTCGCCTATACTTAAGATGCCAGTGGTCGTAGAATATCCTTTTCTATATCCATGTTGACTTGAACTCAGACACTGCTGCCTTTCGAAGTACCTGGCTAGCCTCCATGCAATTGCTTGCTCGAAAATCTTCGATATCGCTGGTAGAATGCTAATAGGGCGATAATTCTCGCAGTCATTCTCGTTTCCCTTTTTGAGCATAGCTGGTACTCTAAGAAGAACAGCAAGAAGTTTGGAAAATATCGATCTGAAGCGACGTGTTAATGAGCAGATTACTTTATTAAGTTCGAAGAATTTATTCATACAGTTGTAAATTATGTAGTAGTTAATCTAGAAAAAAGTAAATCGATCCGTAGGTTTACGATAGATGACAAGTTACCAGCGCTATCGATAATGAAAAGAAAGTTCAAAAGGTAATCGGTTTTTGTGGAAAGTGTTTGCGCTACCTACATGTAAAGCTTAAAATTGCTGCAGCACTGTGGTACAAATAAGATCGTCAAAAACAGTTTCAAAACAATTTCCTCAAATTTAAAAGAAACACAAGCTCTGCACAATCATTCTTGATTTAACGAGTTTGGCAGCAGGGTTATCATATAATTCAAATACAATACACTATTGATGGCTTTGAAGACTATGGGCTAAAATGCCAGTATTTGCTGATCACGCGATGGTATTCATGGCAAGAGGCATCAGCAGGAAATGGAAATAACCTATCGTTTATTATTTTTCCGAAGTCGGCATGAAGTCTCCTGATTTAGAAAGAAATTTGAAAGTCATCAAAGCAGTAACTTCAGCGGGGGTTATTGTTGTAAATGTAGTTTGTGATCAGCTATCAACAAACAGAGGTGTTTTTAATAATTTGAAAGAGAAAACAAATGCAGATTGCATAAAAAAGATTATTGCAAATCGATATTGAGGATTTGTTATGGATGATAAGAAAATCATTCCTTCATTTGACCTCCTGCCCTCATTTATTGAAAGGCTTACGAAATAATTTGTTGCAATATAGTGCACAATTCAAATGGAAAGAAGACCGCATTCGAGTAGCATCATGGGAAGATGCTATACAATTTTATGAGGTGAGTGTCTCTTTGGCGTCTTCATCATTCAACATTCACAGAACTTTGTGACCAAATTTATTTGATAATTATGTGTTATATAAAAATCTATCTTGAGGGAATCAATGAACTACTGTAATTGCACTAGGGTCTTTAGGAAATAATTTCAAACATTGCACGATTATTTGCATTTCCACGTGAATACTGACGATTATAATCCTAAGATGTGTTATAAATTGACCGGCGGACATGTGTATGCAACCCATATGAAAAGAAAATGAAAACTAGTGTCGCTGCCCAAATATTCAACCATTCGCTTTCCGCAAATATAAGAGCCTTGTGAGACTAAGTAATAAATAACACAAACACATGTACTTGTGGCTGATACTTTAAAAACCAATTTAAATATGTTGTAGTAGTTGATTCTTTATCTAAGACACACTGCTGACACAGCAGACTTTCTACTATTTGTAGATAAGCTTTTTTACAGTGTTAATGACTCTGCAATGAAACCTCCAATTGAGAAAAGTCTTTACTGTGCTATAACAGCAAATTCAGATCATTTAGAGTTCTGGCACCATGCTATACGTCTATTGGAAAGCATTGTATATGTGAAAAAAGGCAAAGAATTTGTACCACCATCAGTGTCGAGTTAGCTTACAACAATATTTAGTATATATCTCCGGTAAATTAACCAGTAGCTTAACGATCCTGTACTCACGTAATTTCAACCAGCACGCTGTAGAATTTTTTTTTTTGATCAATCAGATCTCATGGTGCAAGAAACATCAACCCCACACCATCCTTCTTTGCAGCATCGTTCAAAACTATTTTATCAAATAACTTTATATCGTCACACTCCCCAAGATCGAACTGTGGTGAGAATAATTCAGAAGGTGCCCTGATTAATCTAAAGAGCTTTTTTAAACAGTCAACAAAAAACGCAAGAATTTCCAACTGTAGTTAATCACCCAAGTGAAGTATACAAAATGGCAACAGCAAGTACAGATTCAAAAGTAAAAAGCGTACACGATACGCAAAATTCCGAAAAACCCTGATAGGTGATGAGGTGCACAAAGTATATATCGTATTTATCCAGCGACAAAGCCACACCTAATCATATTATAAATGAAGTGAAACACATCAATCGAATTCTATGTTTATGACAACTTACAGTCAGTTGTAAATTTTTCTCTAAGATGCGATGTAGGTAATTAATTTGTTTTTTTTACTTTGATAAAAAATATTAATCGCACTTTAAAAGACACAATCATACATAAATATTTTCAAAGTAACATTCTCAATTTAATTACAATGCGTGCTCACGAAAAGTTTATAAAATATAAAACAAGGAATGTTAATATACAACAAATGAAAAAGGAAATTAATATGTAATGGTAAATTATTAACATGCAATTTTCTTTTATGTGTGTAGTAGCCCATACATCCAGATAGACAAAAATTAACAACATTGTGTTATTAAGTGTCAAATATTGATCAAGCAGGAAATTAGAATTATTAACGTAATTTATACAATTATTAGCTTTATATTGTACATCTACAGAAATTAGCGAGAACCTTCACCGACATTTAAATTTAAATGGGATTCACAATAGTTTATTTATTTAAAGCTCATTTACATTTAAGCTAGCAAAAATGGGTATAATACGATTACGTTCCAGTCCGAAAACGTGTTGCAAACCCACATTCTGACACCACTGCCTCCAGTACATTACAGCATGGTCAACGTAAATAAAACAAAATATCAATTATTCTTTAATATATCACAGTATTAATAAGTTAATGAAAAGATAATAGGTACATGTTATAGTTGCTTAAGATTTGAAAAAGTTAATATTCGGACTAAGTTTACTAGAAATTTCTTACAATAATTCGTATTTATACTACTGCCATTGATGCATCATAATTACATCATTAACTTTACCACCTGTATTCCATAACGTTGATTTAATAAATAAAACAATGTAAAATTAATTAGTACTGGAGATACGTGTCAAATATGCAGATACATAGAACAAGAAATAATAAAATGAAACCAATACAAAGCAGTTGCGAAGCGTGTAATTTATGTTGGGGAGACTAAAAATTACAATGTAAGATAAAAGAGCTATCTGTCTGTAATGAAGTTCAATTCGTGTGATCACTAGACACTTCACTTAATAATTCCCTCTCTATGGACAATATTCCTAAATTCAATAATCGGTCACTTGTCACAGAATTCCTCATGTAGTTTTTAATACGCCCAAGCTTGTCTATACTCCTTTCACTTCTTGGAGTTGTAGCAAGTATTATGAGCACTAAATGTGTTTCTGTGGAAAGGATATTGACTAATTCATTTTGTGATTGTTCAATATTTATAGTACTTCTATAACTTTTCTAGTTTATCATGGGGAAAATTTTTACTGCATTTCAAAAAGTGATGTTCATTTAAAATGTCAATAAACTTATTTCACGAAACCCCTAAATCAAACATCTAATTGTACAATTTGTGAATTCATAAATATTATGAAATACAAAAATAAAATATGATTTTAATTCTAACGATAACCCTTCAACTGTAACTAGAGTGCAGATCGACGACCGCCTCTATCACTTCGCATAGTCGCTCGTACAGAGTCGTGCCGATTATATCCGTCAGTCAAGCCATGCTCCACGCAAGTCAGTCGTCAATGCTTTCCGTTCGGTGCATCAACGCCACTGATACATATAGAAGTATCGTCCGACTGTGCACCGCTTTCCCTAACGTGTACGCATAGCGCGGTTGGACGAATGTATCGTGCCCCACTTTGTATTAAGCGTCGGCGATAGAGGCGGTCGTCGATCCGCACTCTAACTGTAACCTACGCACATACATATAGAAGAAAGAAAGTCTCTTTCATAAAATTAAGTAATTAAAGTGATACAGTGGAAACTAAAATGATGGTATTAAATTCTCAAATGTACAAATAATTACAAAGACGACAAGTATAACCCGAAACAGACGAGGCACGGGATCACAGATTTGACAGATGTTGTTCTATTTGATTTTAAGGCAAATTATAATCTATCTGCGCAAGGTCTATTACGTATGCGTATAAATTACCTTATAGTAAATCGTTTTAACTAAATACAAAACAATACGTCATCTTGGGGCGTTTTCAATATTATTAAAAAATTAATCAAACACGCTCTATCGCTCTACTATACCAGGTACTTGTTAATGCCGACTAGGGACACTACGTCCGTATGATTCTTGTCTAGGATATGACGAGCATTTTTTAAATATAAGAAATATGCGCTTACGCTCTATGGATGAGACTAGTCTCAGCCGTGCTTATGCAGGGAGTAGCTGCACCAATTCCCCCACTACTAACTTCGCGTGACATTCCATGCCATATTAACGTTACTACAGGCGAGTTCGGGTATTCGTTCGGAGTAACTTCATTTATTCCAAATACCCTACTCGCACTCTTTCGCGTTCGAGAATGTCGTAGAGTTACTCCATTCATTCGTTTAAGAGTATGTGTTGAATGATCCACTCTTGCTCTACTCCTAATCCCCTCCACATGCTCTGTACTCTTGATCTGCTCCGAACGAATACCCGAACTTAGCTTGTGAAGAGACTATTGTGTCGCAGTCTCACAATACTGATTTGCCTGTTTTGTATTAATAAATTATGTAGATTATGCCCAACTAAATTAAATGCATATTGTAGGTTAATTTAGCTTAGTAAAATTAATATTGATTCTGCTGTAACCGTTTCTTCTTTTCGATAAAAATATTAAGTAACTCATTCCATAATTAATGCAGAATACCACTCTATTATTTTTGGGTAGACTTAGTCTGAAAGTCACTATTGACGCTTCGCCACTGATACAAAGATAAGTTACGTTAGACATTATTAGCACATATTCCAAATGTTCTTCTCTGAAATTATTACTCGGAACATCTTTAAGTATAGAGATGCATTTGTCATTTTCATTATATCTAAGATTTTGTGTTTAGAACAGAATTAAGAACACAAACTGCGTCAGTTATAAGGTCTCGCGTTGTAGGATGGCGAGTTCCGGCGCTGTCCGAAGGATCTATCGGACATCGTTCGGGAAAATTCAAGTTTGAATGCAACATGCAGTGGCGTAGCTCGACTTATTTTTTAAATTATTTTAGCATAATAAAAAACGACTATAAAATAGGCTCATTTTCATGTCGTGGATTATTTCCTTCCTTCACAATCTTTTCAATGGTTCTTATTCAGACACCTGTGGCCCTAAACACAATGTTTTTTATTTGCGTTAAATTTTTATCACTTTCTGTTTTGATATAATTGAAAACATTATACCCAATTTCACGAGCTTGGCTGTGAAGCACTTTATTTGCAGCGATTGTTGATGCCATTTCTTTGCAACAAGCGTATTCGAAAATGAAACTTAACGCTAGCGTCTTCGCCCTCAGTTTTCGTTACGGAAACTAAATTACAACTGAGTAATTGAGTGCATGTTTTCGCCAAAATGGCGATGATACAACACTAAAATTTTCTTCTAATAGAAATTTAATGTTCATTTAAACCCTCATTTGCATTAAGTAAATAACATTAATACAATATGTAAATAACATACTTAAGATGCAGGTATAAAAACCCTTCAGGTCAATATAAATAATAGAAAAATAGATGCATAAATAATGTCACATTCTTCGAAATACAGTAGGAAGGTATGTATTATATAAACATAACTCCTTACTACGCCACTGGTAACATTTAGATTGAGCGGTCTTGTTTCCACCGCGCATCTGAAGCGTTCGCCATCCTATAACGCACAAACTGTACTTTACTTGAAAGAATACCAATACTAGTGGATATATACTTCAGTATATTTGGAATATTAAAGTTTCAATTTCCTTTTTTAATTTTATAGTTTATATTTTGAAATACTATATAATAAAAAAATCTGCCAAATCTCCAAAATGCTGATAATTGAATTAATAACATTTTAATTAATTTGTAGGGATGGATCCTGCCAAATGGTTTAATATTTGGATATACGTTGTGTACCTTCATTTAAACTATCTATAATATTTGCAACTTTCTTCGCATTGTTGGAATAAAATAAACATTGAGTTTGCATTTCTTTATTACTTCCTATTGGATACGCTTTTGTTAGTATATATGGGGGTACAACACCAATAACAAAAAAAAAGCTACGCCTCTATCTAATACTTCTCATTTGTTTCATCTTAACTGATCCAAAAATGATGCTTTCCTACATCAAACTAACCTTATAAACAATGAAAATGAATGCTGCCAAACAACCACATGTACAACCACATACACAAAACCTCTAGAATTGTAGAACTAACAAAAAAAATGAATAGGGGATCATATAAACTGATAGGTAAGCTTTATGTATACTATGAAGACGAATATAGTAATGATCAATCAGTAACTTACCAATTCATCTTTTGGCTCAGCATGCCCTAAACGCCCAAAACCACCGAAACCCCATGAGAATGCCCGTTTCTTACTGTCGATTGCGACGGTGTGATTTTGACCACAGTTGAAATCAACAATTTCCGTTACATCGACAGGCGAGACGTGCCCATCCTTGCTCTTTTCAATGTACAGTACGATGCGTTTCGGACTGGTTTCATAGTGGAAGCACAGTTTCGTGCTCGTCTTGAAATATTTGCCATCAGTGTTATGGCCTAGCTGGCCATATTCTGGTAGACCGAAAGAATGTAAGCCTCCTTTGATGTCTAGTATGACAGAAAATTCTGCCCCACATCCAACCTATTTGGGAAATTTAAGTAATAGCATTCAGGATTTACAAATAAATATATTTTATTAAAATAAGATTGTTTTATTACCTTAACAATAGGCGGACCTCTATAGTTGATTCTAGTTGGTGTTATGATATTAGGCTGCAAATTTCCAACTCCGCACTGTCCAGAACGATTATCACCACAAGCATACACAGTACCAGTATCAGTCAAGAACAAAGTATGATTACGACCACAAGCTGCCGAAATAACATTCATATTTGCTAAAGCTGGAACAATGGTAGGTACTTCTTTAGTTGTTGTATTGTCAAGGCCTAGTTGACCAAACTGATTACGACCAAAAGTCATTGCTTTCCCATCTTCGGTTACAATCACACTATGCGCCGACACACAACCACTAACTGCTAAACGTACCTAAATAAACAATATACAAAATACGAACAAATTGGAGCACACAGGCATAGGTAAGCTACATTAATCCTATAAACATTTTGCAAGTTGCATGAAACAAGTAAAACCTCAATTTATACAACAAACAAACCTTGAGATCAGTAAAACGATAGGGACTGTTCAAGTTTGGATGCAAACGGTTTCCGCTCTTATTCTCTTTGCGGCCAGCAATGTCCCAATTCACCATTCCGAACAAAAATAATTGACCTGCAGGTTTAATGAGTGTTTTAAGCAGTTCCTGAGGTAGTTGCGTCGGTTCGTCGAGAACATCGCCGTGACCAGCAATAAGTACTTCATCTGGTTTGGTAGAATTCTCGTTCTCACTGTTATCGCTTAAATCCGAATCGACGTCACTATCTTCTTTTCGTTTTCCACGCTTTGCACCTGCTTTTTTAACGGGTGCCCGCTTACGTTTGGTTGACATGCTAAAAATGCAGAAGAGAAACAGATATCAAAATAAGCTAAGTAACAACAGCGTTTGTTTACGCGTACTTTTAAATTTTTCTAGACGATTTAGTGAGCAGGCGGTTAGGCGATGGAAATCACAGCGTTTTAGCGCGAGAAACTAGAACTTTTTGGAAGAATTTCTTTGTGAATAAGTCACCGGTATAACATCCGGAAAGCAAAATGGCTAATCATAAATGTTGAATGGTTGAACCAATCCATTCCAAACAAATTATTCTATTTTGCCGTTTTTTTTTAATACTGTGATTTTTAAACAGACCGCTTATAGTTCACACGATCCATTGTACATACTAATATTCTTCTGCGTTATAACAAGCATACATATTTTGCATTTGACTGTTTTAACATTGTAATCTTAGAAAATCTATAATTACAGAAGGAACACATCATTTACTAAATAAATATATCAAATAATTACATCCTAATTAGCAAAATTAATCATTTTTGGAACGTGTAATCCTTTAGTTTTTTGATGGATTATTGGTAAAAGAAGATGTACTATCACTTTCATAAAAATCTGGGACAATTCTTATGAGCTCATTTTAGGCGAGTTCGGGTATTCGTTCGGAGTAACTCCATTTACTCCAAATACCCTACTCGCGCTCTTTCGCGTTCGGCAATGTCGTAAACAGTGTTGCCGCTGGCCTTTTTACATTAGTACCAGTAATGACGCAAAAAGTGCCAGATTTGGGTCTTTCGTACCAGATTAATTTTCAAATCCCCTAATTCAGCAAAATAGCAGAAAAAGAAACAAATGATCACAAAAACTTTTATGTAATAAAAGAACAATAAATGGATATTTGTAGGAGCCTTTTTTTTAAATTGTTTCTGATGGCTCCCATGAATAACATATGTAATTCGCTACCAAGCAAATCTTTTGCGTGTATAATACCATCACATGTGGATACCGAAATCTGTTGCGTAACTTTGTTTTTAATAACGTTACTTTTGAAAAAATTCTTTCCGCACATGCAGAAGAATGTGGCAATTACTAATGATAAATTTGGAAACATCAGCTCATTTAACTAATTTTTCATATTTATGACTAACAACTAAAAATCTAGAAAATCTTTTTCACCATTTTTTCTTATTTCTTCCACGTCACAAAGCAAACGCCATTCATGGTTCACCTCTAAATTAGGGAAAAAGTGTAATATTTTTAGTATTGTAGTAATTTCACCTGAGATGGCATTTTTTGGATGAAAGTTATTCATATATATTAATAATGGATCAGTAAAATTAAACCTTTTCTTAATTTCTACAGTTAGTTCTACATAGAATGCAAGAGCATTGGTTTTGAAGACGTTTATTTCATGTTCTTCAATAGTCAAGCTATCAATATCAACAATATTTTCTCTTTTCATAAAATTCTTAAGAGTTTTATACAACTCGCTTACTCTTTGTGAAGAATATGTATTTTTTGTGTTTCACTCTGGAATTCTATGTTTAACTTGTTCACTAAATCAAAAACATATGGTGAAAATGAGAAATATATTTTATATACTGGATTATGAAGACAATTCATTATATTTCCTGTAGTATGGAGGTTATCAATTTTTGTCACATGACCAAAATATAATTTAAGTGCATCCCATTAATGTAAAATATGTTTCGCCACTACTTACAAAATAATATTTTTGTTAATAAATAAACATATAATTCTACCATTTATTTATATTAACCTGGAGTGAAAACCATCTTGTTTGGCTAGGATGAAGCATTCTACAAGGTTTTATATTAGTAAATAGTTGAAATTCTCCTAAATCTTCAGATCTATGGCTACTATTTGAAAAATGGTTAAAAATTGTCTTGCTAATTTTTCCACTGATTTAGGCAACTTCAAGGCAGCAGCGGAAGCGCATAAGTAGAATGAATGGCAAGTGAACCCAAAACAAATATATTTGGGTTTAAGTTCTTAAATTTTGCTTGTACACTTCCTCTATGTCCCATCATAACTGCAGCATTATCTGCTGCAAATCCAATTATTTTTTTTTAATCTATTTTGAAATAATTTAAAACTTCACATACAGATTTAAAAATACTATCTGCATCACAAGAATATAGTCTAGTTAAATTTAAAAATTCATCTTTAACTACATTACCCAATATCTAATTAATATAACGAGTGATTTTTGAATTGAAATATCTGTTGTTTTATCAATAACTGAATACACATTATTACCCAATGTCCTTTTATATTGTCATGTGTTTCATTTACAATGCTACCGGAAGTAATTACATTTGCTTTAGTTCTTGAACATTTATATATGTCTTGCAATCTGCGAATCTGGGCATACTGATTTTAGGAATTTTGGCAAATGCGCCATTAATAAAAATGGAAGGTTATGTTCATGTAAGAATATTATACATTTAAATTTTGATCTTTGAATTTCCTTATCTGTGCAAGTCGTTCCAGAGTTAATACCAAACTTATACAGCGTAGCTGTTTTTAGTTTTCTTCATGTTATTCTGACAAAGGATTATTTGTTCGTGATGTTTCAAAAGGACAAATTTAGATATCAAAGTTATAGCGCAAGCCTTATAATAACAAGATGATGAGACTGAATTGTATGTTAACCAATTAAACTCTTTTTCCCACACATTTTCTATGTCGTTGTATGCAACTATGATTTAGACGTCTGGTCTTTTGACGAGTAACAACAGCATCATTACAATTAACAACCTCATTTCATCAATATTATTAATTACATCGATGTTAGTTTCTGTGGATACTGAAGTGTCACTTGATATATGCCATTTTAAAAATCTGAAAGAATTATACAATTGATATTATGTAACAATACCATTACTCGTTAAAAATCTTATTTATCCATTTCGTAATCTTAACGATTCCAATATTTCCAAATTCTTAAAATTTGATATAATTAACAACTAAAGTACCGGTTTCGGCAACAGTGGTCGTAAATTTACTCCATCCATTCGTTTAAGAGAATGGGTTGCATGATCCACTCGCGACATTTCTATCCCTAGTGCACTTGTGTATGGTGCATTTGCTACTGGCGGCAATTCAAAATATATATTTAAATGTGTACGTTAAAAGAGAAATTATATATAGTTAGTTATCTTGCATATAATTACAAAAATATTTATGTTTGTCCTGTACCCAGGTTTTTGTACTGGAAACTTATCTCTATTTTATAATTTTGTGATTAATATCTTGGCTATATGAGAAAAATTGTGATAATTTAATAACAATTGTAATGCAGTGTCTTAGAATCATTATTATTAATTGTTACAGTATTAATATTGTTGGTGTTAATTATTACTAATTCTTATTATTGTACCTAACTATTATTATGCATTATTTATGATCTATGTAATTTTTATACATTAATATGTTACTGAATTCATTGTCATGTTTATCCTGTACAGTATCTTGAGTATATCTATAGTAACTTGCAGTACTTTTTGTTCGATCCCTAATGTGTTTTGAATAGACCTGAATACATTTCTTGCTACATCTTTCGTATACTAATGTGTAATATGTAAGAAGGAGTAGATGCAAAAAGAACAATTAGTACCAATCCATAACATACTGTAAAAGTCGGAAAGTTGTGTTTCATTTTCTTAACACAATATTATTTTTAAAAACAGCTTTTAAAATAAATCTACCTATTAATTTAAAAATGCAGCACCTACACTCGCATGCCAGCATATATAAGTTAAATTAATTTAATTATTTTTCCTTGGCTTCGGCATTTTCTTTAAATAAAATTAAAACATAATGAAGAAGTCAACATTTTAACGTTTCGACCCTTTTTATTATGTTTTAATTTTATTAGAAGAAAAAGCCGATTTTTATCAAAAAAAGGAATTAAATTAATTAAACTTAATGTTTTTAGCCGTTAAGTTGTAACATTTAATTTGATATTGCATAATTAAAAAATATACATGTATTTTTAGCCATATTTTTTGTATGATATGTATTTTCTGCAAGATACGTTAATGAATGAGACTTTTTTTTGGAACAGGTAAATCCATAGCATGACATATTTTTTTTGGGAAATGAATAATCTTTGTGGCTTTTTGGAGGTCTACCGGAAGTTGTATTCCTTCCTCCTAAAGGGAACCTTCTGCGAGTTATATGTAGTTGTTGGTTATACATCATACATTGGTTATACAATTCTTCTCTTTTTTATTGGTAAACCAGACTATTTTCCAAAGGTATGAAGAGCAGTTATCATTGAAGAGTCTATTTTTATACCATTCACTAACTCACAAATTGTAAAAATCCACACTTATCATACCTTGAAAATAATCTTCTTTGAATTTTCTGTGAAAGTGTTGGTTTTCTTTTCAAAATCACTTTCCCACATTACAGCTACTTTAGCTCTTTATTCGTAAGTTTTACCTTTAATTCTATAAAAAAGCCTTCATTATCTTTATCATATCCAATTACAAGTGTTTCATATGTATTCGGAAGTATATTTAATATCTAAATGATAGAATAAAATAATTAAGGAAGGAAATACCCATCACGTAAAGCTTTTTTTTATCAGAAATGAATATACTGCTTTAAAATTTAACAAATTCCATTTTCGCGCTTATTATTTACTTTCTACGCCATAAAAAGGCATATTATTTTATTCTTCATACAATGTTTATGTTCCTCATAACGTTACAACGTGTTTCAAATTTAAAGCAGATACGTCTCATTCGTTTTACGAAGTTTATCGAAGAAAGGACCAATCACGCAGCTGCAAATTTTCTCCTATACACAAGTACACTAGGCATACAAATATCGCAATCCACTCATGCTCTACTCTTAATCCCCTCCACGTGCTCTGTACTCTTGATCCGTTCCGAACGAATACCCGAACTCAGCTTTTGACGTTTTTTCAATCTTATGTTATGACGTTATGACAATGACTTGTCCATTTACGATTGACACTGACAGACAATTTGACATATTTTTTCATAGTTTACAAAAGACATGTTTAAAATGGGTAATGTCATAATAGTATCCCTTGTCCCAGATTTTTATGGAAGCGATATTACATAATTAATTATGTATCTTATTGTATGTAAAACAATCTTAACAGGAGGGAAAATTAATAAAAAAATGTGCAAAAAATTATTTCTTCCTCGCTTAACAATTTTAAAATGTCACGAATGATTAGTAGCCACAGAACATATTAAAGGTTTGTTCGTTCGGGTTGCACTTTTTACTCGGTGTAGTGTGAAATGACGTCACTGGAGTGGTCAGTCCAAGTAGGCCTATGTCAAGGTTGGTAGAACGTATACCATACGAGCGAGCGTACTATGATCACCCGATCGAATCGTATGCTGTGTTGAATGTCACAGTGGCATGTCATTTGCTTGACAAAATTGCGTAAACGCAAATCCATTTGTACATCTTACTCACGTTATAAACGGCGTATTCGTTCACGTACATGCGCAAGCCACGACTTCGCTCTTGCATTTCCGAAAACACCTTACTCACGTTATAAATGGCATATTCGTTCACGTACATGTGTAAGACACGACATTGCTCTCGCATTTCCGAAAAATGCCGATTATGCTGGCTGATCATAGTACGCTCGCTGTTATGGTATATTCTATTCAGAATATATAGTCGAACGCAAGACTCAAACGAATGTATACATCCTACCAACCTTGCAACGAATGTACATTTTTACAATAGTTCCTCGGAGTAGTAAGTGTAGGCCAAGCGAACAAAATGTCCTTTATTATTAGAACTACCAACTTAAATTATCCACGCCATTTAAAAAATTCGAGGCGGGTTATTAGTTATTAATGGTTATTTATTACGTACAGCAAAACAAAGTTCATATGTCAACATTTTTACTGGAAATGATTAATTTTTATTTCATTTATTTATGTTATTGTGAAATACTAACTTTATTTCTAACAAAACAAATATATTGGGTACAATACAGAAACTAAACTGCTGTATATATACGGCAATTCATGTCAAAACAAATTCAAATTTTATTCAAATTTCTCGTACTTTCGCATGATTAACCATTATTGAGGTTTCATTTACTTATAAAATAATTTTAGAACCACTATACTCATCAAAAACGCAACAATATAATAATCCAATCAATTTACTTGAAATCCTTCATTTTTTAATCACACTTTTTAGGCCTATTCCATCTAAAGCCTGAATTACATTATACTAGATTCGTGTTTTTTTCATGCTTTTTTCTAGTAACTAGAAAAGTTGTTAAAAAAAAGTTGGAAAATGCATGGTGTATGGTTGCATACTATACTATTTTCAAAGCTAGAACATGTCCTATTCCGATACTATTTTTCGTACTAGAAATGAACTATTCATGCGCACAAGTGTTTATCTATGTTTATTTGTATTGGCAGACGTTATGAATAGTCCCCTGAAGTATATGTAATGCGACTTGCTGATACCTTCATTGCACTCTAAATTTATAGTTACTATATTGAAGGTTAAATTCTAGATACTTAAAATAAGCATGAGAAAAAGACGAATCTAGTATAATGTAATTCAGGCTTAAGGATGGAAATGTCTATCGTTTCAGCGACGCTACCGTTCCACAAATCCACAGGAACGTCGCGAATGTAGACCACTACTGTTCCCGTGTGGCGCGACAGCCCATCGTTCCAAAGTAACGAGTTATTTCGGTATTCCGGAGCGCGACACGTCGCGACAATAAAATACCGTTACTAAAATACCGTCCCATCCCTAGTGTCTACGCCACGTCTTGTCTTGTTTTGAACGACAGATGATGTGTTCGTAAATCTTTAATAATAAGTTAAGAAAATTTAATTTTAATACAACTAAGTTAAGTAATAAAAATGGTGAGAAGCCTTTTAACATCTTTTCTAAGAAATTGTTTAAAATTATCGTAAATTTCAGCCTCTCCGTTTAGATATTAAGCGTAAACTAACTGCTCGATCTGACCGAGTGAAATGTGTCGACTTACATCCCACAGAGCCCTGGATGTTATCCTCCTTGTATAACGGCAATATCAACGTGTGGAATCACGAAAACCAGCAGCTTGTAAAGACATTTGAGGTATGTGATTTACCTGTGAGGGCTGCTAAATTTGTTCCACGAAAGAATTGGATCATTGCTGGATCAGATGATATGCAAATAAGAGTTTTTAATTACAATACCTTGGATAGAGTTCATGCGTTTGAAGCACATTCTGATTATGTGCGTTGTATTGTTGTACATCCAACACAGCCATATATTTTGACAAGCAGTGGTAAGTATGGTGAAATTTGTTAAAACTCTGTTATTTCTTTGATTTTGTATTTTAGATGATATGTTGATCAAATTGTGGAATTGGGATAAAGCATGGGCTTGCCAACAGGTTTTTGAAGGACACTCACATTATGTCATGCAAATTGTCATAAACCCCAAAGACAATAACACATTTGCAAGTGCTTCACTCGATCGTACATTAAAAGTATGGCAATTAGGTGCATCAACAGCAAATTTCTCATTAGAGGGCCACGAGAAAGGTGTAAATTGTGTCGATTACTACCATGGCGGTGATAAACCTTATTTGATTTCGGGTGCTGATGATCGTTTGGTTAAAATATGGGATTATCAGAATAAAACTTGCGTTCAAACATTGGAAGGACATGCACAGAACATTAGTGCTGTTTGTTTCCATCCTGAATTACCAGTTGTCTTGACAGGAAGTGAAGATGGAACTGTCCGTGTGTGGCATGCTAATACAAATCGTCTTGAAAGTAGCTTGAACTATGGATTTGAGAGAGTGTGGACGATTTGCTGTTTGAAAGGCTCAAATAATGTTGCGTTGGGTTATGACGAAGGAAGTATTTTGGTTAAGGTAAATGTTTTGACTAAATTAAAATAAATATGTAAATTCTTATCTACGTTTCTCTTTTAGGTTGGTCGTGAAGAACCTGCTGTTAGTATGGATGCTAGTGGTGGTAAAATCATTTGGGCTCGTCATTCTGAGTTACAACAAGCTAACCTTAAAGCACTTTCCGAGGGAGCCGAGATTAGAGATGGTGAACGTTTACCTGTGGCCGTTAAAGATATGGGAGCTTGCGAAATCTATCCACAAAGCATTCAACACAATCCCAATGGTAGATTTGTGGTAGTCTGCGGAGATGGTGAATACATAATCTACACAGCAATGGCATTGAGAAACAAAGCCTTCGGAAGTGCTCAAGAATTTGTATGGGCTCAAGATTCAAGCGAGTATGCTATAAGAGAAGCTGGATCTACAGTAAAGATTTTTAAGAATTTCAAAGAAAAGAAAAGTTTTAAGCCTGATTATGGAGCTGAAGGAATATTTGGTGGCTGGCTCTTAGGGGTAAAATCAGTTTCTGGCTTGACATTCTATGATTGGGATTCTTTAGATTTGGTTCGACGAATCGAAATCCAACCGAGAGCTGTTTATTGGTCTGATAATGGGAAATTGGTTTGCCTAGCAACTGAAGATAGTTACTATATCCTAGGTTTTGATCAGGATCAAGTGCAGCGGGCTAGAGAGGCTAATGAAGTAGCTGAAGATGGTGTCGAAGATGCTTTTAATGTACTTGGGGAGGTAACCGAGATTGTTCGTACTGGTTTGTGGGTTGGAGATTGTTTCATCTACACAAATGCAGTTAATCGAATCAATTATTATGTTGGAGGTGAACTGGTTACCATAGCCCATTTGGACAGACCACTATATGTCTTAGGCTACGTGCCCAGGGATGATAGATTGTATCTTGTGGATAAGGAATTGGGAGTTGTCAGTTACCAGCTCCTCCTCTCCGTTTTAGAGTATCAAACTGCTGTAATGCGCAGAGACTTCTCCACCGCCGACAGGGTGCTGCCCTCGATCCCGAAGGAGCATAGAACTCGAGTCGCCCACTTCCTAGAAAAGCAGGGCTTCAAACAGCAGGCGTTAGCCGTTAGTACCGACCCAGAGCACCGCTTCGAACTCGCCTTGGCGCTAGGGGATATGAATATTGCGAAGAGTTTAGCGTTAGAAGCAAATAACTCGCAGAAATGGAGTCAACTAGGAGAATTAGCCGCTTCCTCCAACAATCTAGCCCTCGCTAAGGAATGCATGCAGCGCGCACAAGATTTTAGCGGCTTGCTGTTAGTAGCGACGAGCATCGGCGATGCTGAATTAGTCAGAAAACTAGGTGAAGACACCTTACACGAAGGGAAGAATAACATCTCATTCCTATCGTATTTCCTGCTTGGAGATCTTAGGCAATGCCTAGATATCCTGATTCAAACAGATCGGCTTCCGGAAGCGGCGTTCTTCGCTCGTTCCTATTTACCGGATCAAATTTCGTTTGTGGTCGACCTGTGGCGGCAACAACTCTCCGCGGTTAACGAAAAAGCTGGGCAAAGTTTAGCGGACCCTAAGGATTACGATAATCTCTTTCCGGGATTGCAGGAAGCTATAGCGGCACAGCATTACTTGGAGAAGGAATTTAAACAATTGCTGCCCGCTTCGGGCGCTATGCAAGTTCCTCCCAATCCCGAAAGGAGACCGATTGAAGAGATGAGGGCCGCTTTTGTGAATGGACGTTACAAGCCTGAAGATCAGATGTCGAGGTAAGTAGGAATTTATATTGTTTCTGTACGGTTTTAATGCCGATCCCCATACGTATTTCAACGATACGCATATTAATTGCGTATGTGAATCATATACCATCGACCTTAGCAACTAACGCTATATAAAACTTTTTCATTATGATTTATTTAATAAATGTTTGTAAAAGTTTCTGTTTGCTCTCACAAATAACACTAGATTTTTAAAATGAGCTTAATATTGCGTAAAATGACTACTTTTGAAATTTTTTAAGTACAATTTAGATTGATCGTAGTGCATTTCACGTCCTATTGGTGACCGTTGACAATTGATAATTTAAGAAAAGACTGATTATTTTTACTTATTCTGTAACTCCACCACTCTCCACAACACATAACTCCTTTCTTCTTCAAATTTCTCTATAACAGTTTTATAATCAATGTAATTTTGACAAGTACTGCGTGATAGTCGTTGTTTTGCACGGCATTACACAAAAGCATTACCATTTTAGTTCAAACATTGCAAAACAGTCAGTTTATGCAGCAAAAATTTATTTGAAAAGTTTCTGCTATTAGCGAATTTTAGAACAAGCAAAAACTTCTATGGAGAATAATTTTCTCCTAACAACTCATGTTTTTTCTTGTGACGTCTATCTGACAACACAGTGTATAATAGAACTTCTATTCACCATCTTATTTATCTATAGAAAACTTTTTGATTTTAGAATTTCGGCTTCGAATGAATAGATGACGTGTAATGGTTCGAATATTTTGTCAGTATTCTACAAAAAGGAGAAAGTCAGATTACTAAAATTTTAGCACTAAAATCTAAACTATTCGAATTCGATGCTAAAATAATTGATAGTAAAAGTGTTTTAGATGTTTTAAATTTTGATATAAGTTGCTTTTTTTAATAATATAAATATACATATTATTTTTAAAAAATTTCAAGCTAAATACTGTGGAGCAAAAACTTTTCTCCAAATGGAAAGCCCGTTTATTGTTAATATTTCAGAAAATTTAGTGTACAAGTATGTATTTTCAAAGAGAATGTTAAATTAAATTATCTTTTTTATTATTATTTCGGAATATAAGTGTTGTGGAAATTAAATTTCGTCAGGACATATTCTTGCTCGTAATAATCGAAAAACAATTTATAGGTGTTTCAAATTTAATTAGTTGTATTAATCAACTAGTCGCGTGTCAGTTATATTCCGAAAAAAAAATGCAGTCTGGAAATTGAGATTTGCGCACAAAATGCGATTTTAAATAACTTTTAGTTATTATTATTATTATTATTAATTTTTTGAAATAATGATAAAAAGAGTTTTCACTTTGTGCCAAGCGCTAATTATTTTTAATTGTGATAATACAAGAAACAGCAAGTAAAATTATGTTAAAATTATCAATAATCACCAATTAAAAGATTGAAAATAGATAAATAATGGTTAAATAATTGATTTTCCTGTAATATAATAGTTATGTCAGTATGGAAGATACCTTAATCGAATTATAGAGCATGCGAACTAGAAGTTCAGATTTCAATAAATAGATGGCGCGTAATACTGGAACAACACAAGTGGCAGTACATTTTAATAATTTGATATGACCTTAAAAGATGGCGTAATAATGCGTGATTGTTATATTTTTTCCGTAATTGTTGTGTTTTGATTTTAAAAGTAGATTCTACAGATTATTTATTGGGAGCACACGCAGTCATAAACTAGTTTTTCTCAGTTTTATTTTGTGACGCAGTATAGAGTTATATTCTAGTTATATGAAAATTGGTTCTGTGCGAAATATGTTTTGTATTAATTGCAATCTATGCTTTTTTATATTTACAATCCGTTTTTAAAACAGTATATGAATTAATAAATAACATAGCCAGTGTTACCAGCAAGAATATGTTCGTACCAACTTTTAGTTTTAAACGTACTAGATTTGACAACCTGCGTATTATTAGATTTGCGTATCTGCGTACTAGACGGCGTTACATTAGGAAAGTTTACGGTAAAAACAGTGGTGAAACCAATATCTAGTAGGAGTACTTTTTAGTTTTTAAATTCCACGGACAATTTGAGTTGGTAGTTTCGGGAATAAAACTTATTCAATTTAAATTATCCACGAATTAAAAGAAAATACTAACGCCTATGATTTTTATAAAATGCAGAAATTCATAACGCAGAGCAAAAGTTGTAGACGCAATGTAATGATTTATAAAGTAAAATTTTGCCATGAAACGCATTTTGTTTTTTTTTTTTACGTGAAAGCTGTTTAACACGACAACAATTTTGATACAATATTTAGTACAATAAGAATATTGAAAACTTTAGAACTTATCCTAAATTTGAAAGTATTTGCTGCCATATTTGATAACAATTCTTATAGCAAAATTATCATCAAATTATATGTACTATACAGTTATGTTCGTATGTATTAGGCACCCCTAAAAATTTTAAAGATTAGCATAAAAAAATTGAAACAAAATTATTTGCCTATATATATCTATTTTATTATAAATAAAAATGTACATTATTAATATTTGGTCGGTCCCCCATGCGCTTTAATAACAGCTTTAATTTTTTAGAGTCACAATGGTGTGCAGAAACTTTCCTTTTTAAAATATGCTATAGGTGTTCTATAGGAGACAGATCGGGTGACTGGGCCGGCCAGTCTAATAAGCGCACGTTATTTCCATGAAACCATCGCATACTCTCTCTTGACCGATGGCACGGAGCATTATCTTGCTGGAAGAAATATTCTGGAGTCTCTTCCTCAAAAAGTTTTAGCACTGATGGCTCTAAAACTTCCTGCAGCATCGCTGTATATCGGTTGCTATTCATGCGACCTTTGCACAAATGCATTTCGCCGACTCCAGAAGCTGTCATACGTCCCCAAACCATGATGCTGCCGTCGCCAAATTTGACCGTGGGTAGTATGCATTGTTCCTGGAAGGCTTCACCTACCCTTCGTCTTACGTACTGTCGCCCAGATCGCTCCTTAATCTAGAAAAAATATCACAAAAAGACTAAATAATTTATTCTAAAAAATAAAATAATCAATAAATAAATAAAAACTTATTAATTGATTGGATGCACTAAGTGATAATAAAACTTACCTCAATATTTGAATCATCGGACCAAAGCACTTTTGACCAATCCTCGATGGTCCAATCTTTAAATTTTTTAGCCCATAGTAAGCGCCTTTTTTGTGTGCCTCGCTTAAGTACGGTTTTTTTCGAGCCACGCGACCGTGTAAATTAGAAGCACCGAGACGTTTTCTTACCGTACTAGCTCTAATGGATACATTATGTCGAACCCACAATGCACTAGAAATTTCTCTAGAAGATTTTCGTCGATTTTGTAATGCGATTCTTTGTATGAGTCGATCTGTTCGATGTGTGGTACGCCGTTTTCTTCCTGTTTTTGGTTTATTTTCGTAACTGCCAGTTTCTCTAAACCATTTTAACGTGGTTTGCACAGCAGAGGGCGAACATTTAATTTTTTTTGCAGTCGCAGTTTGTGAAAAGCCTTCCGTATTAAGTAAAATTATTTGACTCCTTTCTACGATACTTAATTCGCGTGTTTTCGGCATAATTTAACGATATTGTTTATAAAAACACTGTATAAAATATTTAACATCCAAACAACACGCATTCGAATAGTTATAAATATTTCGTCGGTTTGTGGTTTGAACAATACTAAATATGCCGGAACAAATAATTGCATTATAATCCTAAAATTGGCGACTATAAAACAGTTGGGGGTTTTAAATACATGTATGCGTTGCTTTTGTAAGATATTTTATGACCGCCTATCTGGAATTTTTAGGGTACTTGAAATGCAGAATTTTACCGGGGATGCCTAATACATACGAACATAAGTGTATTTGAAGTTAACATCTTCGCGAAATAAAACCAAGCAAAGCTGAAATAGTTTATTTTGACAACTTAAGGTCGCTGTAAATTTGAATTTATGAAAATCTAGGAAATTTCAAAGGGAATTGTACACCAAGTTCGTTGACAATACTGGAATATACACCGTGCTGACAACTGTAGGATACTACAATCTACGATTGCTTTCATTATTAAAATTAGCGAACGGTACTAACATTTTGCGTTAAATAAAAAAAAATAAGACTATTTTCTATAAGCTGTACAAACATGCAGGACGAGGTATAAGCGTATTGCATTTTGTATGAACGTTCTGGTAACACTGCTTACAGCTAAAAACATTGGAGGAGGTTATGTTAACAATGAAATGTCAAGTATTAATAATATGAAAGTGAAATTTTTCGCACCTCAGTTTTATTCTTTATTCATAATCATAGTGGATATATATTTTAGTTATTATTCGTTCACAAACGATAGAGATTCTATACGAGAATTGAACATTCATGAATGATATATAAATAACATTGTTATAAGAACTGTTCACAAATTAATAGTTTTATCGTTCTTCTAGTCCAGTTAAAAATAAAATAATTGAAAGTTAGTTAAATCTTTCAGTTAGTTATTTTGGAGGTTGTACTGTTTTGTATCCTACATTTTTTATGGAACATTCACACATCTTTTTCTATGCTAGAATTATTTTTTTAACTTAATTTTCATTACAACTGTGTTGCAAGGAACACGGCGGAGAAGACAATTAAAAAACTTAACCACAAACAAAGTCATCTGTAATAATCGATTCGATATTACTTAATAATTGTAGTAATACTTTTCGATAAATGCATCCTCAGAAATTCTTAAAATTCGCGGACAATTTATGTTGGCAGTTCCGACAATAAAGATCATATTCGCTTGCATTATGCCAAGAGAGCAAGCTAATTAACGCAGTAATTTCCGATTTTTGGTCATTCATATGCAGCATGCACTGATTCAATTAATCTATATTTTTGTTGAGTCCTCTGTAAACTACGTTGATCATTATAATTAATTCAGTAATGTAGAGTCGCTATATCATCGACAGCATTAGGAGGCACATGAAAACGATTGACATATTCAAATTGTTCAAATATAAACATAACGTAATCCACTAAACGGGTACTCTAAAACTGTGGCACTGGAACACGTAATCCACCTAATCTGAATCATTACCATTACGTAGTATGTTTCAAAATGGTGTTAACATTACCCAAAGATCACATTACCAAACATAACCTTCTTGTTGGAACACATTCGTGCAATTCTAAAACAACGCATGCGCCAACGCTTCGCATACCTACTAATTGAAGGAGAAGATTGGAATTTACAAACTTCTCCGTTTATGTTGAAATTAAGACTATTCATTTCAAACATTGTGAACGGACCCATTTAAATACCTTCGTTACCTTTAAACACTAATTGTAACTCTTCATTATAGCTACTAATTTTGAGGTTGTGAATGTACCTTTAATTATCTAAAACGCAATTTCTTCTAACACTTTATCGTTCTCACCTATTTTTTTACCTTTTTCTTTTTGTGCATCTTTATCACTGAACAAAAATATAATATTGCAGAAAAATATCACCTTTTTTAACATATTCTACGGGAGAAATAAACTTAAACTTAGTTCCATGCTGGATATTAACGATTAAATTATTTTACCTTACTCAGGTCTCTATTTTTTCTTTCTTATATTACATTTTCCTAATTAGTTCAATGGAAAAAATACGCCCGCCCACACAAACCGCATCTGCCTCCGCTGAAAGAGCATCCGCAGTCGCCAATATTACAGAACAAGCCACCGTCAAGCCAACGCCAGCAGCTATCGCTGCCATTCCAAATATAGAGGATGATCTCGACCTGGACTTAGAAGGGATGAATTTAGACGAGAATATCGACACTACGGTAGGTACACCCCTTGTTTTCGTTATTCGTTTATAAGAGGCAACGTGTTGAACTCTCTAGTTATCCCGACTCCTGTGCTTCTTACCACCGTTGCTTTGTTTATGTTTGTTGCCCAGGCTTTCAGTTTGTTTCGAAAACATTGTACGGTGGCAATCTCTCGACTCCTCGTTCTGCGTAAATTATGCTTTTGGCGAGGTTGCTATGCTGTACGTGACGATGTTTTGACTTATTTTCAGCTGTGTACATACACTGTTGTTCGTAAAATCTATGGATATAATTAGAAGAGCAAAATAGAGAGGTTAAGAATAATTTTCCTCGTGCAAAATATTTTGCATATTGTATCCTTGAAGCAAACTGTTTTTTTTTTGTAAAATTTAAGTTTTTCCAGATTCTTTTAGACAGCAGTGTACATACCTTTTTTTGAGCTTTTGTTTCGTTTTTAATGGAAACAATATCAAAATAAGTTGTTTTTATCTTAAGCCCGTAATATACCATCATGAATTACATGTATTTTTTGAACAACATCCTTTGAAGCATGTACAATAGCAAATTTTTCATATCATTTTTACATTTTCGTCTGCATGTAAAAATTTGACAGAATCTGTCCTCAATTTGAAGGTAATTCACGTGTATTTCTGGTACTCTTTAGGTATTTTAATTTCAAAATTGGTGGTTTTTGTTTTACAATTTGAGTGTCTAATCTCTATTTTCAACGTATTTTGCTAGTGACAGTACCTAACAAACCATAAAATTGTAATAAATGTAACATTACCTGTACGGAAAGTTTTTATATAATAATAATTTTCTACCTACTCGTGCCAACTAAATTTTAATTCCCGTTTTTATCCCTGAATATAATGAGAAATATAAACGTATATTTTGACAAATCAATTGTCAATTTTTACATGTATATTTACGTGTATTTTTATGATGGTGTATTGTGGGCTTTTACAAAACTCCATCCAAGTATCATCCTTTACCTTCCAAGAGCGTAATGATTTAGATTTTATTGTTTTGTTTCTGCTTTCAGGATATCAATATTGACGATGAATTGCTAAGCGATTAGTAAGTTATAGCAATAACACAAGCATGAAAAACATTATTCCATGTTCGTCTAGTTTATTTATAATAATTTTTATACATAAGTATTATTTTAGATAACTAATTGAAAATGATGGTAAGTTGATTATGGAGAAAGTGTTTGATGTTACTTTTTGTTTTATTTTGTAAAAAGTTACATATACTTATGTATATACAGCGCGTCCACTTAGCGCGTGGACGGACGATAATTCACTTCCTAATCGATTTAGAGAAAAGGGTTTTCAAATAAAAAATATTCGGAGACAAATGCATAAAATTATATTCGATTATACAGGGTGTTCAGTTTCCGCAGCGCACGATATGTTTGATTTTATAAATGGAACACCCTGTATATTATTACTACAATTATATGCCCCTCTTCAATTCATGTCAACCTTCATCAATATTCTCTATACCTATCTATCTTAGTGTTTGAGATAATTGATATAATTTGAGATTTGAAATGTCGCTGTTTCTTTAACGGCCGATATCTTAAACGCTGAGTAATTCCTGGAGTTTCAGGCAATACACCGAAAATTTTTCTATATCAACCGGAATCTACAAGATGGTCATCGAAATCGTTGCCATGTTTGATTCATGTTATTTCAATCTTTTTAAATGGAACATCCTGTATATTTTTCTGCGATTTGATTTTGAGAACTGTAATAGAGTTTTTTTTATAAACATATAAATGTCTCGTTCTCTAGAAAATTAAATATGAATTGGGGGTAAGTTCTTTGCTAAAATGCATAGAGTGCAGTGACGAAATACCATAAACTTTTGTTTTACTAAAGATATTCATTAAAGATAAACTGCAATATTTAATTCATGCATACAATTTCACATTTATTCGAAGTGAACACCATTTTGCTTCATACAAACTGTAATGCGATTGCTTGTATTTTATTAAACACTTACGACATCTTGGGAGTATTATTTTGTATAATGTCCACGTTATGCATTGCCTTAAGAAATTCATTCAAAAAATTTTGTTATAAATATCTCTCTTCAGCTAAATTACGAAATTTTTTAAACAGCTTTCAATGTGTTGTTATATTTTTTACTACTAAAAAAACTTAATTTGCAACTCGAATTAACACATGTCTATTTATTTTCGCAATTTATTATTTATACGTGCTGGTTAACTTCAAGACAATGTATGTAGGAAAATGATGATTACTTCGGGTGGACGATGGAGTTGTATCAAAAAGATAACGTCTTCAGCGAAACAAAAGTTTATATTTTGTCACGGCTCTTTGTCTTTCAACAAAAAGCTTATGTGTATAGCTTAATACTTAATTTACTAAAGAAGGATGCATTTTAGGTATAGGGTATTTTGTAAAAATATACAGGGTGTTACATTAAAAAAAATTGAAACAACATATCGATGGCTTTCTTGTAGAATTTGGTTGATATAAAAAAATTTTCGATGTCTTGCCAGAAATTCCAAGAAATTCTCAATCGAACAAAATTTGAATCATCACTCTAACGTTTAAGATATCGACTGAGAGATATCCAAAATCCTAATAATGTACAGGATATTCCATTTGAAAAATCAAACTGTATCGTGCGGAAACTGAATACCCCGGATACGTGAATATAATTTTACGCTGTGCAGCATTTGTCTCCGAATATTTTTTGTTTGAAAACTTTTTCTCTAAATTACTCAGGAAATGAATTATCTTCCGCCTACGCATTTGGTGGACACGCTGTATATATGTACCATGCTGCTCAAGCCGTTACGTAAATATATGAAACGGAGAATACGGGTGGCAGCATGTCTAACGCACACCCTTTTCAATATTTATGTAGAGACCTGAGCACTATGGTATATATATATAGGTTGCGTATAAGCTGCAGATTATAATTTCGAATTTCGAATTTTTGTAAAATTATAAACTGATAAGTGATAGAATAAACACAGTTTAAAAAAGAAGGAATATCTTGTTTTTTTTTCCTTTGAAGTTCCTCAATTTGACTTGGTACTACTTACATTTCACATTTTTTAGTCATTGTGTAACTAACGTGAACTCGACATCTCGACAAAGTCGATAACGACTTTATACCTTGCATATAGGATAGATAAATAGTAACTGTACAGTGCGTGGAAGGAAGGTAAGTGCTATGGACAACAAGATTATCTCGATATAAATCAGATTGAAAATATTGCCTTTAGCGTCTAACTAAAGGGACCTGCTATTATACAGGTGTGAGTCATCAATGTGGGCTCGAAGATTGTGCTTTTGTGAATGGAGATTTTTCAAAACGGGTTTTTTCGTGTTATGAGGTCTGATTGTACCCATGGTTTCAAATTATATTGAAACCTACAAGGCCTCTCATAAGTTCGTAGCTACCCGAAGTTGTATTTCCTTAAATGGAACATGCTATATATTATTGCATTTTTGGAATCCTTGTTAAATTCTGAAGCAAAATGTCTTCCTATTGTCTTAAAACGAAGCGTTTCAGAGGTATCTATTGGGGTTAGATAGACACTTTGCAGATTATTTGCCATACGGCATTTAATTAGTTTTAAATTTTAAGCGAATAGTAAACTAGTTAATCGCGTTATAACGAACTTAATAACGAATAAATAAATTACTTTTACTGTAATACAATAATTTTCTATCATTAATTCGCTAAATGTCATCATATTCAATAATCGTTCCAATGACGTACTTGTTTCTATCATGACTCATTAATCTCATGACTAGAGCTGACATTCTGTGCGGCGCGACAGAATCAAATGCGAACTACATTTAGTTCCTTTTTACAACGAAGGGAAGCAGTGTTGTTGACCTTTTCCCTTCAATTTCCTCCAGTTTAATCTTTCTTCTTTGTCTTACACATAGACAAGTGTTAAAGAAAGAGCCCAGTAAACAACTTTTAATGTTAGAAACAAAATTTATTAACGGAATCTCTAATTAAGTTATCGTATCGTATTTGGATAGGCATACTGCTGTTCATATGCAGTTACGAAATTAGCGTCGTTCTCATGGTAACACTATCGTATCTCCAAATGCGTGACAGCGTTACCATGGAAGCGAAAGAAATTTTCAATGGATTTAAGTAGTCAAGAATGATGTTTTATATTAATCAGATAGTAAACTGAGATTCTGAATAACAAAACAAATGGAGATGGGATAAACAAATTTCGATATTTTTCAAAATTCCTTGATAATTTTATTCATATTGCAAGTAAATATGAAACTGCTTCTATGAAAAACTGAAGAACTTCAATAAATAAATCCAATTCGACATTTTAACATCAAAATTACAATCCATGAAGCAAGATCCGAAGAAAGAAATATTTTGGTTGTAAATTGGGTGCTGCTACGAGCCCAAAATATCAAGAACAGACACCGAACTACTGCTACTCTGCAAAAAACGTCAGTGTGCTGGTACCGAAATTTAACATTTGGCCAAATCAAATGCAAAGAGAAAATTCAATTTAATTATATTTAAAATTTCAAATAAATAAATTAAAATTTTAATAGCTGTCTGTTAGGAATTACGATAGGTTCTTTGTCTAAAAATTCATATTCTGTCCAAAAGAAATATAATTATTCTAAATTCAAAATAAAACGTATTGTCTCTTTTGAATGCTAAAAATTGTTTCATTCTCTTATTCTTTTTCGATTAGCAAAAAATAAATAAGTAGATCCCACAAAACGTAGTTCATTTCAAGAACGTTAACCCTGAGATTCGTTTAATTTTTTACTTAAGAATATTTCATTGCGATATACACGTGGTATATCTCCAATCGGCGGTCGATGTTAATATTCGCTTCGCACAGTCGGCTCGCTGTTTGTGGGCACGTATACCGTACGAGCGAGCGTACTATGATCACACGATTTTATACGAACTCAACGCATCTAAACATGTGCTGTGTTGAATATCACTGTGGAATGTCATTTGCTTGACAAAATTCCGTAAACGTAAATTCATTTGTGTACCTTGCTCGCACTATAAACCGCATATTCGTTCACGTACACGTGTAAGACACGACTTTGCTCTCGCATTTCCGAAAAATGCCGATTATGCTGGCTGATCATAGTACGCTCGCTCTTACGGTATACATACTCACTACGATGCTCGATCAGTTTCAAAAATCGCTATAATGAGGAAATGGTTAATTTTAAACCACTAATATGTCAGTAATTTTTTTTGTCTAGAAAGCCAAAAATTTGGAACTAAAATAATAGACAGGATGTTTCATTGAAAAAGGGACTTTTTAACAAAAGTATGTCACACCAAGTTAAAGCAATATTACGCGCGTTACGTTAGCAATTCGGAATGACATAAACGCGTGTACATTAGGTCCCAGTGATATAACTAGCGGGGGCGGCGAGATCTGCGAAATTAGAAAAAAAAAACGTGTTCTCTCAGAGATACCAAGATTAAGAAGGCATTTAAAAGCAGCCAGTGACCCTTTCGAACGATTGGCTAGCTTTAGATTTTTACAAATTTATTGTGGAATGGGATATTTTAGAATCCCTTCCAAATCTTTCAGTCGCACTAAAATTATTTATGACAATTTGTGTATTAAGGTGTGTTTATAGTGAAGCTGTGGTAGTAGATAAGAGTAATGCGTTAGCAAAACGGACCAATCAGTGAGCATTGTAACTTTGCGTAACCATGGTTACAGAAGCGAGCTGTGATACTCGGTAAGAGCGGCGATGATAAGCGAAGCGATGAGATAATTGTTTGTATGCGGGTGTTTATGTTGAAATTACGCGACATCTGTGGACAGCGATGGTGAGCAAAGATAAGAGCATTTATAATCAAACTGTTAAATTTTATCTGCTTTCATCAGCTCTAGTTTTAGTGGATATCGAGAATTTAATAAGCGAAATTTACTTATCACACATATCACAGTTCTTATCGTCGCTCTTATCACAGCTCTTATCGACTATCACAGCTTGACTATAAACATACCCTAAGAGGAATGTTAGCAAATTACGGTTAATTAAAAATTATATACTTAGGATCTACAATGAGCATCACGAGACTAATCAATCTTGCCATATTGACACACAAATATTAATTTTGATGACGTGATTTCTGCGTTTCCTGCTGTTAAAGCTAGCTTCCTGTTTGTAAGTGATCAGTGATCACTTACAAACAGGAACCATTGTGATATGAGGAGTGATCACTGATCACTCCTCATATCACAATAGTCATGGTGGGTGTTGAGCTTTTCCCGCAACTACGGCGTATCTGTCGATTATTTTCATGTCCATTGCAGTCTTAGTTACCAGTGTAAAGGTGTTAGTGGTACTCTTAATATTGATTGTCTTGCTCAGATTACTAAATGCTAAGAACGCTTGTAAGCTTAATTGAGAGGGCATGTTCTTACTTTCTTGGAACTTGCTTATAGCAAACAATATAACCATTCAGTAAACAGTAGTGTAATTTTGGATTTCCACATCTTCCTGATTGTGGTCGATAACATTTGGACGGTAATGTATGTGCGTGCAAGTAAGTAGAGAATTTCATTATTTGTCGGATTAAGATACTTCGTTTTCGACTTGGGCTAATGGTAGGCGCACACGCATGCAGAGAGCTTACGTTTGTACGCACTACATTCCCGGTGAGACTATTAAAAGCGAGATTTATGGGCGAAAAAAGTATTCCTCCTAAACGTCTACAAATTGTCGAGCCGGCAAATGAGCGTCATTAATCAGGACCGCTAATACACTTCCAAGCTAATTTCAGCTGGATGAATAAATCCGGAGATGCGTTGACACTTTTATTTGTTTGGAGTTTTGAGGTTTTACACACTTTTACTGAAGTGTGTACGAATGAAACACTACTTTGAATATACTATTCACTTGATTAAGGTTACAAACCAGTAAATACAATTTGTTCGTCTCATCTTGACCAACATTATTCCAACTTTTGTTGCTTATAATATACACATTAGTTGATTGAATTTTGGTAATGAATGTGTACTCGTATGCATGTATCATTAATAAAAACAAACGGTAAAGAAAGTTTGTGAAACGTTCATTGCAGTTCACAGATCAATAGTAGCATCTTATTTTTTAATATTTGTTTCTGAACATAATTTGTTTGGTGTCATAGAAAAAAATTGCAGCCAATAGCATTTAAGGAGGTACATTGCAAATTGCTGTTTTTGAATTATGTGTTTTCCTACAAGTAGCATAGATGAACTGCACGTGCCTACATAAAATATATGCAAATGCTTTTCAAAAATACTGCAGGTTTTTTTAATTTACAAGGAGCGCATAACATTAAGAAGGAACTTGTTTTATTTTGAAAATGAACAGTTCAACTATATACATACATATGTAATTAAACTCTATGACAGTATTCTGCTCCTCCAAGTAAAGAGAAAATTTAGAAACTATTAAGTCATCGTCACTAACATTTTTTTTCATTGATTTCTCCAAACATTAATCCATATGTTTATTTGTATGTAAACCTAATTTCCACTGGACCTACTGTCTATCTGAAGATGTCCATGTGCTACTAACCTAACTTGTAGTAGATGTATTTAGAATTAGGTTTCGTACAAATGAAAACCTAAACACTATTTTGTAATCGAACAACTTCACAATAATTCTTAAATGCGACACGTTCTTGAATTGCAAAACAATGTTACTTAGACCCCCACCACTATCGGTCGATCTGTAATATCAACGATCAGCAATTATTGTATCAAGGTTGAGTCATATTTTCAACATAGAGGTACATACCTAAAGCCTTGTGTGCATTAGTTAATAGATCGTAAAAACTTTCCGTGATAATTTTTCAGCGTAGATAGCTGACATTGGCACATTTTCGTGAATATGCATGTCAGCGTAAAAGAAATAGATCTACTAAAATATGATGGATGATATTGTTTTAATATTTATCGAATAGAACTTGTTTTGTAACGAACTATTCTAATATATAAACAACTCGAAATAAATCCTATGAAGAGCATTCATATTGTGGTGTCGTGAAACTAACTACTTAAATAAAAGATACTTAAATTGTAAGAATTTTTTATTAAACAACCTTTTTCTAATTGCGCCATTTTTACAGATATTTTCAACTCCCCTTTTTTTTATTCTTTTTACTCACTTCCCTTCTATATGTTGCCAACCTACAGGTACTACATATATAATAATTTATTGAAACATTTAAGTCGGTATTCACAGCAGAACCTCCTGTTAAGTATTGAAGCTTACCATAGGCGCACCCAAGGTGGGTTTGAGAGATAAAACTCACCCCGAAATAATAGTAGATTATTTTCAAGCAGTTATGGTTCCGTGATGAAATACGATGCAACCAAAAGGGATATAATATTCTAGGATAATTATATTGAACCTAAATTATTTATAATCTCTGTTTGTTGCAAGATTACTTAATACAGTCGTATTTAACATTATTTGTACTAGATCGAACTAATACATAATAATCTTTGCATTTTCGGAGATGTTTTCAAAACGTTTTAGTGATAATAAGCACAGTATTACGTTGAGGATCAATTTTATTGAAATTAAGCTTTCCTTTCCTCTACTTGCTCTACTTAAATACTACCAGTATTAGTATCCGCAGTTATACATACCTACTTAAGAGATAGATTTATATATCGAATATTGATAAATGTTCACCCTATATTGATAAATGTCGATGGATTTAAAGTACTATACCGTGAAAACTCCCATATGCGGGCACCGACAGGTCCGTGATTTTTGTCCGGTTATCGGACATGCCCGTTTAAAAGAAGGTACTATCAAAATTGAAGCACTTTATTCTATTGAATTATTTTTGTTAATTTTTTAAATCTACTAATTTCAATAAAGTTACGATTTTTTTTTTAATTTTCATTTTCAAAATGCTAAATGTATTAAAAACGTAAACAATACAAATTCTCCCAAACTTTATATATACATGCAAATACTGGTACAATAACAATATAAACCTTATTCGTTAATGTTTGTTTGAACAATATCTAAAATTTGGATTAATATGATCTCGCTTTGTTCTGTAAGATGATACAACTTTCAAAATATGTCTCAAGATAACATGCTGAAATGCAATAAAATCGTTCTCATTAAATTCTTTCAGTTCGGACATAACGTCCCAGGCTTCATTATAGGAAGTTATGGAATTGAAATCCTGTTTTAGTATTTGAAGCACATCAGTTTCATTCTAAAAAACTTCTGTTTCCATGTCCACTTCAAAAACTTCGATATTGCCATTGTCATCTTCTGTCTGGACGTTTTTATCTATGGCTAACAACGCTTTCACTCTTTTTGATTTTTCTGCTCTTAATCCTTTGCCACATTTAAATAAATCGACTAGCGTTGACAGTGGAAGCTTATCTTCAAGATCGTATTCAAAAGAAACCCGCCTTTGCGAAGTAGTTCTTAACTCTATCAGGATTTAATTTGTACCATGTAGTTTTACGCCAGGAACAGATAGCCGTTGAAAACCCAGCCCGAGCAACGCAGCGTTCTTTTTTTCTAATGTTTTGGGATTGTTAGCGCGCATCGCGCTAAGCCAACGCTCATCTGCTGCAACACATTAGAAGCAGTGAGATCCAAACATGTTGCGTTTTACACCGACGTCTATTCTAAATGAAGAATAAGCCATCTAACACATTAATAAATTTTGACAGTTCAGACACTGATTAAACGCAGTCCATTTTGATAAAATGCATTGCAAGATTAAGTCGTGATAATAAAACTTAAAATTACGTATGACATCCTGGCCCAACAGTTGACACACCGAAGTTACATTTGGAGACAAAAAAATAGTTTTTGTGTTCTTTAAGTTTAATTCACGATTATGTGACTCAGCGTTATCAAGGAATAAAATATTTTGTTCTTTTTCTAACCATGGTTAACCATTCATCAGAAGCTTGAAATGTATTAGTGTCCAATTCTACTGCTATTTCCTTAGCTCTCACCTTTACCAACGGTCCTGATATAGGAATTAGGAATGTTTTGACTTCTGGCTTTTACAAACCATTCAAAACAGGCTTTGTTAATCTTTAAACCTTCAGCACTCAAAAAAATTCTTCTTTATGTTTACTCCAGATTGCCATTTCTTACGAAAATCTTTTTTATTTTTTGCTATTTCGGCCGCTTCTGTTTTTCCAATATCTAATCCTTTGCAATATTACGCACTGATACTTTCTCTCTTGTCTTATAAATTCACTATTTCTATTTTTCTTTTAATGTAAGTATTTTTCTCTTTGGAGCCATTTTAATATACGACACATACAATAACTTCAACAACTAGAAAACAAATAACTATCTTTTATCATTGCCAGTTGCAATTCGCAGAACGGGAAATTGCCGAACACATATCAATGAATCTATTTTGCCTAGGTATTCGTCCGGTCATTAGAGTTATCTGTCCTTTTATCAGAGACTTTTCCGTCCGTTTCATGCGGAAAAGTAAATTACAGCATCCTTCTTAAAGGAATATTATTTGCATATGAAAATATAGCCTGGCGTTTATTAGAGTTGTCCGTAAGGAGAGCTTTCACTGTATATGTAGAAAGAAGTTTATTTGTTAGGAAAAGAATAATATTTGTCATGTTTCAATCCCCTCCCCTCTAAAAATGCTGAGTTCGCCATTCAACATAACTACAACGTTATAATTGTGATTAGACGTGCATTATATGTATATAACATTGTAAAATACAAACCTTATACGTGCTACAGATTTGAAATTTCAGATCGCAGACCAAACGACATTATGTATCTAATACTTGCCAATGATTAATTCGATTCTGCAGTATTTTTGGCACACGTTAAAGCTTTCCGCTTTACCAACCTCAGTGAAAACGTACATGAATAGCATATTCAATTCCGTCCCAATATACATTTTAAAATTTATAATATTTATGATAGGTATTGGGAAACACCAATCTATCATTGATTCCGGCTGAATTCTAAATTATCCCGCGACTCGGCCATCATCATTTATACGACTCGTAAATGCGCCTCTGCGATAAATAATAATCTAGCACACTTGGCGTTTATGAATTTAACTTCTTAAAAATGATATTTACGATAAAATGATATGTTTGAAAAGTGTGTATAATTGTTTGTTGAAATGTTTAGGTCCCGTTTACAAAACATAAAGATCCGGAATGACACGTTTCAAAATAACGACTAAACATCTTGTTTTTGGCCAAAAACAAGATTCCCCGTTAAGTAAGCGGGATGGGAGAAGACAGCAGATGAAGAAGGTTATGCAAGGAAAGAATGATACTAGCTCTCTTTTTCTACAGTAATAATATCCCGTTTTAAATCACACCTAGTTAAGGTGTAGGCGTTCACATGCTATTGGCCGGCGTCTTTAAATTTTACGATAAAATCTATTTTCGAAACGGTAAGTGGTATTGTTATTTAAATATGTGCAAGTGGGAGTCATTTACTAAAGTTAAGTTAAATCATTTCAAAAATAAATTTCATTCTGTGAAATCTATTTTTGGAAGTTTCATAATTGTAAACAATAAAAAGATATTCAAAAACGAATGATTTCAAATAATAATCATATATACATGTGTATATATAATCGGATCCTCATCTACTGTTAGGTGTTGAGGTATGTTTTCTTCCTTCTTCATGAAAAATCCTCCAACTATTTCTGTTTTTGGATAGTGCTTCAGCTTCTTTCCAATTCGTCTTTTTTTTCCTTAATATTTCTTCTATTTCACCATTCCATTCTTTTCTCGGTCTCCCTATTCGTCTCTTACCAGGTTTCTTTGATTCCCACACTTTTCTGACTTGTCTATCTTTAAGTAATCTGTTTAGGTGTCCCCACCATCCCAACTGTGCACTTTCGATTTCCAAATTGTTTCTTATTGTTTCACTTCTTATTTTATCTGGTAACGTGACATTTGCTGTTCTTAGATATATCATTTCTGCTGTTTGTATTTTTTTTTGTATTTTTTCTGTTGTTACCCATAATTCACATCCATAAAGCAGAGTAGGGAGATAGATTCTTTTATAGACTGTCTTCCTTGTTTGTTTTCTTATTTCCTTTTTTTCAATAAAACCGTTTTTCATACTATGGTAAAGTTTGTTCGTCGACGTTATTCTGCTATTAATCTCTGTTTCGCAATTTCCTTTTTCATCTATTAAATTTCCTAAGTACAATACTATCCACTTGTTCCACATTTTTTCTTTTGATTCTGATGTTTATCTTTTTTTTGTTATTCGATATTACAATAGTTTTGGTCTTTTTAGCGTTTATGCTCATTCCTTTCTCTTCTAGTGTTCTTACCCATATATTGGTATTGTGCTGTAGTGCTGCTTCAACATCGTCTGCGAAGACACATTCACTAATATTCACGTTCTCCATTCTGTTGTATCCTACATTCTCCTCCTGTTTTGCACTACATTCCAATATTACTTCGTTAAGATACAAAATAAACAACAGTGGACTGAGCACACCTCTTTGCCTTACTCCCTTGGTCGTAATGAATTTTTCAGATTCTTCGTTTAACACCCTTACTATATTAGCGCTAACTCTATACATTGATTGTATGACTCTGATTAAATTGTGATCTACTTCACATTTTGCCAGTGTTCTCCATATTTGCTGTCTTGATACCTTATCGAACGCCTCTGTTAGATCTATGAAGCGGAGATGTAATTCTTTATTGCATTTAAGGAATTTGTCTGTAAGGTTTCTTATAGCGAAGATATGATCTTGGACACTATAGCCAGGGCGGAATCCACTTTGACTTTCACGTAGCTTAGCTTCTGTAATCATTCTTAGCCTTTTTCCTAATATTTTCTCACATATATTGCATGCACTACAGAGGAGAGATATTCCTCTATAGTTACTGCAGTCTCTTGCATCTCCTCTAATATAATAATAATCATATCACCCAAAATTTTAAAGTATTAACGTTAGCGTGTATTAAAAATCTGGTTGACAAAATCGAACTATTCAAGCAAAGCACTTATGTATATAGGATTTTATGCATGTTTAAATATCGCGCCAATATTAATATGTTTATACTTATTTATAACATGTTTAGTTACATTTACATATGGTCACCGTTGTTAGATAGAGTTATGAGTAGTCTGGGCAAACAGCGGTAACAGTCACTGTAGTAGATATGTGGTGCGGAGTCGGCGATTATTTATTTCACGCGTTCACAGCGTCAGTACTAAATCGATGCTGTATGCGAGTAGTTCTGTGTATATGTAGGCTGTCGTAACTTATTTCGTAATTGTACGCTTATGTTTGCTTTAAAAATGTCGCAGTTAGGTACGTCGCGAAAACGACCAATGGCAGACACAGTTAAAAACTTTATAGTGGACATACCGGACTTAATTTTTGATGGTGCTAAAATTCAATGTATAGTTTGTAAAATCCCTTTAATGTGTTGGTCCAGAAGCCATTGTCAACGTCACATCGAAAGCAAACAGCATTCTTCTGCAAAAAGTGGCATACGAGACCAAGAAAAATTTACATTTTATTTATGTGTTACTCTTATTTTATGTAATCTATCGTTTCGTTTGCTAGACAAAGAAGCATTTATCTCCTTCTGGAATAAATATGCAGATTGTAAATTACCTAGTCGGACATCGATACGAAATGTAGTGCCATTTGCTCGTGAACATATAGAAAAAAGAATGAAAACGGAATTGAAAGATAAAAAACTGTGGTTGCGTGTGGACGAAACAACAGATCTTCAAAAACATTCTACGATTAATGTGATGGTACGTACAATGGAACCACATCGGCCATCATCCTCCTTACTTGCTTCCAAAAGAGTTATAAATTGTACTGCCGATGAGATTTTAAAGGTGGTGTTGAACTCAAAGAACAAATTTAATGTTTCAACTATGCAACTTTTAATGTTTATGAGTGATGGTGCCGCAAACATGCGTTCTTTGGGCCGATCTCTTAAAGAACACAGTGGTAACTTCTTACATGTAACGTGTAAAATCCATACTCTAAATCTTGCGGCACAAACGATTCCTACATGTTTTCCACTAGTAAATGCATTGATTGCTAGTACAAAGGCCGTGTTTCTAAAGTCCCTGAAACGTACCCGACTATTTCACAAACTGTGTCCTGATTTACCTGAACCACCACAGCCGATTGTTGCACGTTGGGGAAGGCGAAACAAATTGGTGTGTAATACGAAAATTTGAAAGTGTTTTAGAGAAAGACTCCGATTTTTTTATATTAAGACGAATTTGTGAAGGTGCGTGTGAAGATGCATTAAGTTGTTTCAAAGATTATTTTAAATATGCAAATATAACATCGCTAGATGTCGAACGGTCGTTTTCGGCATTAAAAAACATTTATTCCGTAGCGGCGCGACAGATAAGGAATTATTTTGCCACAGAACTTTCGGCTTTGTTCTTTGAAAAAGATTTTACACAAAGATAAAAGGATTTTCGGATAAAGTAAGAACGATATTAACTATGAATTCAAGTCAGCTGCGAGGCGGTGGAATGGTGGGAAGTTAACCACACAAACCATCGCATTACATTGTATATAACTATCTCTTTCTAGCATGTACACGAGTCGCGCGGAAATTTTGCCGAATCTGTAAAAGTCCTAAGCCGCGTTTCGTATCAGGGGGTACCTTTCGGTATTGGAAACAAAAATTCATCCAAACTTTCTTCCGTAACTCGAAAATTCCGTAATAAGATGCTATCGTAAACCGAGGTACCACTATAAATGTATAAAATATTTCTCTTATATTACATTTTACTTTTGATCTGCTTATAAGTTGTGAAGTTGAAAGAACGTTTTCGATGCTGGAAAACGTACTAACTTCAAAGAAAAGCCATTTTACTGCAGAAAATATAGAAAAGTCTCTTGTGGTACTGGCTAATTAATTTCTCTTATTTCCCATTTGACACAAATTTTATTACATACATATAATACATATCTTCTATTTTCAATTCATAATTAATATATTGATTTCCTTTAAATACATTTATAAAAACTTGCCGTCTGAAATATGCAACATACACTTAGTGCGTCTCTGTATCTTGTTTACGATTCGCGGCTCTAAGTCATACCCCTTACGATTTTGCCGTTACATGGTTGCTAGTAGACAACAGAATTTTCAAAGCGACATTTATTTCCACGGAATTAGCAGTAACACTGTTTTTGTATGTACAATTTTTTAAAATGGAAATTTTGATGCGGTGGCTGTTAAATAAGGGTCTGCAGCAACCTTTATGCCCGTATATTTTGCTTCTTGATTATCTCGAAAAGGAGATAAACACAAAATAAGATCTTTACGGCACACATTAGCACAAGAGCACAAAATAAATTTTTTGTGACACAAAACGTGGACATTTTCAAATCTTAAGCTTAGGATTATAAATTCAACTAATACACTATACAAATCTAATAACTTGTAATGTTTATCATATGGAAGACTCTTTGTTAGAATGCCCACTGGCATTACATCGGTAGGCAAATATTCTATTTTATTACCTACTTCGTTTGTAACTATGTCTCTTATAAAATGATGGCGGATATCAATGTGTTTGCTTCTTTTTTTGTGAAACATTGGATTCCCTGTTTATTGCGCCTTGATTACCATTAAATAAAATTATACAAGACACATTTCCTATCATTTCTGTTAACAATCTTTTTAAATATATTCTCTTTTTAGCTTCTGACAATGACATATAATCTGCCGTTGTGCTCGATAGAGATACGGTGTTTTGTATTCTCCCAAGAAACTACAGAACCATAAAGACTAAATGCACCTGTGTATGATCTACAGTTATACTGCTTGCCTAATCAGCATCTACAAAGCTCTGTAATTCTGAATCATCTCCCGCGTATCTTAAGTGGTGGGTCGATATTTTAGTAACGGTATTTTGGAGCGGTATTTTGTTGTCGCGACGTGTCGCGTTCCGGTATACCGAAATAACTCGTTACTTTAGAACAATGGGTTGTCGCGCGATACGGGAACGGTAGGGGTCTACATTCGCGACGTTCCTGTGGAACGGTAATGTCGCTGAAACTATAACAATTCCCATCGTTACTTAGGAACGATCTCTTTAGCGCGACAAGGGAACTGTGGGAACGAAGTAAAGTTGACTATCCTCAGAAACGTCGCGATTTACATTCGCGATGTTCCTGTAGAATGTTGACCATGATGAAACTAGCTGAAATGATCAACATCGCCCTTCGCGATCTCATATAACCGATTAATAAACGTGGTATGCGTTCATATCGTTCAAATGGTAGTATATGCGTAATACCTTTAGATTACAAATTCGTTACGTAATTCTTAATAATTATAGCAGGGTAAAATAAATATGTAACTACATTTGTTTACTAAATATTTATTCAAAATTATTTATTGCATGTGTTCGAATAAAAGACTAAAAATATTTACATCTTTAAGAGGAGATTAAATATTAAAAACAAAACAAATTCATAAAAAAAAGAACACAGATTTATCAAAAGAACAAAGTATATTATATACAAGTAACTATAAAGTAAAGAAATTAAACAATTTCTTTGTTGTAATTTAAAAATAATAATCGTTTTACCTTAGCTGAACATCTTTTAAAAATACTCATTAAAGATCTCAAATTACAGTGTCTCATGGAATACTTTGCTAAAAACCCTTACCACAATACGTCCCTCGCAATGGACGCACGTTTCAATAGCTAAGCTATCATCATAAAGACAGGTACATAAAGACACGTACAATTTATGAAAATATTTTTAATCATTTAGCATTAACAACTACGAGGGCACTGAAATATGTACAAACATGCAGGTCAATCATATATCTCTCCTTTAGTGAATCACCACAGTCGGGTAAATAAATAATTTTATAATAAAAAGTACTAAAGGTTCAATCTTTCTTGGCTTTCTGTTCTTTTATAGAAGTATCGAATAATGGCACTGTTCAGTATTTAATTTTTATTACGTACCTACTACACGCAAACATAACAGATATAATATTATTACAATATAAAATAAAAGTATGTATAACAAATAGGAAGGTACTTACTTTTTCCGGCACTGGCAAACACTGTCATCGATTCACTCACACTTTTCTTTTCAAAATTCCGGAAACAAACGAGTAACGTTTGTCCTTGGCATTCGTATTTATATTGGTGAGGGATCAAACAAGTTCATGTAAGATTGCAAGCACAGCAAGTCGTATTTCGTCCCTATGCACGCCTGAACAAGCGTTGCGGGCAGGCGGGCGGCACTTTGCAAGTCTCGACACGCGTTGTACTGAATATCGAATATGCAAGTTTTTACAAGTAACAGTCGCTAACCTGAAAATACACTACTTAAAAAAATTAAGGGAGGTTTTAAAAAAAGGAAATTAAAGCTAAATAAACAGGCTATCTGATCCATATGCCGGCCTAACTGAAAAAAATTTTTTCAAGCCCGTGCACAAAAAAAAAAAAACAAAATTGAATTTTTTTTGCTCCCTTTTTTTTTGAGTAGTGTATTATCTGCCTACATTGATAGGTAAAGCTAAGCCAACATTTTTGTTCTTTACTATCGAAACCAGATAAATTTTCGTGGACCCCCACTAACAACTTGTGAACCCCCATTTTTTTTTTCACGCCAATGTAGACCCCCGTCGAGTGTCCCGTGGACCCCTGGGGGTCCACCTCGACCACTTTGGGAATCACTGGTCTACAAGATTGATTAATGACACATTGTGATTGTCTCTATTGTAAAGTGGTGGGGCAAGCATACTTTTTATCATATAAAAGTCCATATAACCTTAGTGAATATCAACCGATATCAAGTAGGTTAAGAAGGCAAATAGTAGTGCTTGCTTTGTTACTTTAAATAGAAATTAGATGGCATTTTGTGCCAGTTTGCCCTACTTATGCGACTTTCCCGAAAAATTTAAATGGAAAGCCAGACTATAATCACTCCATAAAAACGAGAATGCAATGAGCGATTAGTCGGACGAAACTGCAAATTTATATTTTTGGTCGTTTCTATGGATGTTTCTATTCTTGTAATTTTCTTAAATTCTGGTTCACTTTGTAAACTAAGCGCTATAATTAAGAACTCTCGGAAAAGAACTTAAATAAAAAAACACACCAAGAAAATATTTAACAGAAATTGCGAAATCTCAAAAACCTATTACCAAAACCATAATTATTTATATCTAAACGCTTAATCTCTGAAGTGATTTGCTCCAACAATACTCTCTTGGATGAGTCTTCTTACTTAAATTCGCTTCTGAAAGCATTGTAATGTATTGTAATGTATTGTAATGTATTGTAATGTATTGTAATGTATTGTAATGTATTGTAATGTATTGTAATGTGTAATGTATCACAACGTACGTAATCAATCTATTGTATTTACCATCATCCATCGCCTGAGATTATATTAGTCATACCAAACATTGTCATTCATTCTTGTATCAAACATAATTAAGAATTGTTATTATCTACGTTAAATATTGTCCGAATTACTTATTTCCCAATTGTTCATTTTGATGAAGGAGTTATGTCAATATAAACTCGTATATCACAATATAAACAATTATGTTAATATAAACTCATATATCACAATATAAACTAGCGACGCACAGGGCGAGTACATATAGACAAAACAAACAACCCTCTGCGTCACGCACTGCCATTATTATTGTAAATGTCATTTAGATATATCGTTTGTTTACTAATGATTAGAAATTATTATAAATATAAGAAGTAGAAATGTATAAGAGGGCATAGTATACCGAAGATCAGATCGCTTGTAACCAGTCTATCTTTAAGTATCGAGAAAGTTGTCTGTTGTATTCTATATTTTAATTAAACTAGTTAATTACAACTGAGGTGTTGTCTTCTTTCCGACGGTGCACACTACAGCATTTAATTACATTATAGTTTACAGAGTGAGCCAATCGCAGAAATAGGGTAAACTAGCCATCTAGTTTCCATATAAAAAAATTTTTATACGTGTCATTAATCAAACTTGTAGATAATTATCAGTAGCTTCTTTGACGTTTTTCGCCTTTCTTAATAATAGAAAATTATTTAAATAATAATAATAAATATTGAATAACAAATTAGGCAATCTTGTGGCAACTTCAGGATCTCGAAAATATTTTTAAAGATTTTCATGATCACATTTAACATTTTATTTTTTTTTCTCTAAGTTCTACGACGAACGTTTACCGAAATATGGCCAGTCGCCACCCCTAATGAGACACCCGGTATAACATTCTGGAGAGAAGTTATTTCCGATTTGTCCCGTAACATAATTTTTTGCCATTTATTTTAAACGATACCGACCTGCTGAGAAAACAAAAAAAATTGTTTACGTCTCTTGTTTGCTTGAATTACCATAACTTAGCGGCGAATTGGGCTACTTACAATCTATCCGGCGGTAAATGGACAAGATATGGACTACATATACAGTTTTAAAAATAACAAGGCTAACTCGATCTCCTGCATCTCTTGTCAACAATAGCACCTTTTTCTCGCGTCTCAGCGTCTCTCGTGACTTGATGCATTGGATCCGTTTAGTTAATTTAACGTGAGACAGAGCATCAACGCCTTCGTACAAAATGCTTACTGTCGTCGGTTTAATCTAGAAAGCTGTGCAAGAGCGCGGGACGTGAGCGTTTCAGCTGTTAGTCGTACGTCTTCTGTCTGTGAATGCTCACCGAACGAGCGATTGCTTTTGGGCCGCCGAGGCACTTCGCGCTATTTTAAAAAGCGGTAACATTCTTAGTTAATCCCTCAGGACCTGTACGTCGACACCGTATTATCTATGGCCGAATTTTGTCGTTTCGCTGCGGCCAACGTCGGCGTATCGTAAATGTGAGAGAGCTTGGGGTGCCAGCAGCTCATATCGTCGACTTTGAATGAAATAAGACCAAAAAAAGAAAGAGAGAAACAAACAAAATAGAAAACACAAAGAAAAAGATTGGAAAATATACCACAACAACAAAATACAAAGGTTACTATATACTATATACATAGTGATTATTTAGAAGTGACCGAGGTTGGCAACCACATATAGTCTGGTAACACTCTGCAATTGGGGTTCAGGTTCAGGTTCACCCCTTATTAAATGGCAGACACTAATTTGTAAAGCTCTCGAAATTTCAGACACAAATGTGTTTCCCACTGAACCGCATAGATGTGCTCCTAATTTTCTCTAATGAAGCTCAAGACAATATATAGTTGTTGTACATACATATCTTTGGGTCCATATGAATATATCAATTGCAATCCTCAATTGATCCAAATCAACCATTTCGGTGTTTATATATATGACTGTATATTAGGACAGCAAAGCTAAACGTCCACTTGACTAACTGCAACTACCATTCTCATTAGAAAGTTATAAAATTCTACATGTTCTACATATTAAAAGGCGCATTATGATATACAGGCTGTTTATTAAACATACGGCAAAAATTCAAGGGGTTATTCCATGAACTATCTAAGAATATTTTGTACTTTTTATGATTTTTGAAAAGCCCCATTGTTTCGAAGATACAGGGCGAGAAAAATTTTCGACAAAACCAATTTTGATATTTTTGAAATTATTAATGTAGCCGAAATAAAAATATAGCGTACAACACTGGAATTACCGAGTATAGAAAAATTGTAAAAACGCGTTGTTATCTTTTAACAACATTCCGATTACAAAGAACGGCTGTTTTACACATTTGAATACGTTTCGTGATTGATCATTTTGTATGTGTCAAATTTGTTGAGACTGGTTGACATGTATTTTCTGTCTTTTAATACTTAAACTTTTGTTAGTGAAGTCCTCTATCATGAATCGCTATACGAACGCCGAGATGACCGACATGCATTTCATTTATGGGCTTGCTGATGGCAATTCATTAGAAGCTAGACGGTTGTACATTGAACGATTTCCTGACCGTAATGTTCCTGATAGAAAAACTTTCCAAAGTAGTCATCAACGTCTTCATGAAACAGGCACATTGAAACGAAGTGGAGGATCAGGAAGGCCAATGACAGTAAGAACGGTAAAGTTAGAAGAGAATGTGCTGGACATGATAGAGGAAGATCCAGGTACTTCTACTCGAAAAATTGCAAATACTTTGAATGTAAGTAATGGGACTGTTTGGAAAATTCTTAGGGAGTATTTGTTGTACCCATACCACATACAACGCGTTCAGGCACTTCTTCCAGCTGATTTTCCTCCACGGATTGCATTCTGTCAGTGGCTTTTGCACACATTGGTTCAAATCCCTCAACTACTGACACTGATTCTTTTTACCGATGAAGCGAATTTCTCAAGAAACGCAATAAGGAATTTTCACAATAACCATGTGTGGGTTGAAGAAAATCCACATGAGGTACTTGAAGATCGTTTTCAACATCAGTTCTCGTTGAAAGTTTGGTTAGGAATTGTGGGTGACTGGCTAATTGGACCGGTATTTCTACCAGCAAGACTTACCGGCGAGGTGTATCGAAACTTTTTGGAACAAACGCTACCTCTGTTTCTGGAGAATGTACCATTGGCAACAAGAAATGCAATGTGGTTTATGCACGATGGTGCACCAGCACATTTTAGTGTAGTTGCTCGTGAGTTTTTAACAGCAACATACGGAGATCGTTGGATTGGTCGAAGTGGACCTTACTTATGGCCTGCTCGATCCCTGGACTTAAACCCCCTGGATTATTTCCTATGAGGCCATCTAAAGTCATTAGTTTATTCTACCCCAGTGGAAAATGTGGAAGATTTCAGAAATCGGATAATTGCTGGGTGTAACTCAATAAGAAACGATTCTGGCGTTTTTGAAAGAGTTCAGCAGTCAATGAGGAGAAGATTGGATTCTTGCATCCTAGCTGGAGGTAGTCATTTTCAACAGTTCTTGTAGATTAAGAAACTTTAAATGTAATTTTTGGTAATAAAATGTTGGTTTTGTCGAAAATTTTTCTCGCCCTGTATCTTAGAATAGTTCATGGAATAACCCCTTGAATTTTTGCCGTATGTTTAATAAACACCCTGTATATCTCATAGACTGCCTTCCTACAACAGACAGAACAGAAAACGCCAAGTGTTGTAAACTCACAAACGAAGATATGATCTAGGAACTTTTTAGTTGCCAACTTTAGACACTTTGAAATGAGTGCTGTATACTTATTTTATTTCGTCGTCAGACTTACATCATCAATTTTTGTTTACACAGAGGAAACAATACTGGCCTGTAACAGAAAACATAAACTATGTGCAGGCTTTATCCTAATAATCCACCAACGAACAGTGACTAAGAGGGTCTGCTCCTTGGTTTAACAGATTTTTACTCTTTTTCAAATAAATGGTTTCAAAATATAGGCTTTGTCACAGTATCTGCATGCGGAGACCATGCTAAATCCTATATTGGACAAACGGGGAATAGGCATCAGGTTCAAACATGCAAAGAATACATAGCACATTACCTCTATGAGAGCATTGAATCAAGTGTAGCGCAACAGATAAACGAATTCAAATATCTATAATATTAAATTAGAAAACCTCAAATGAATTAAGAACGTAATTTCGCCGTGAGAACTAGACGCTGATGAAACTACTGGAATAAATACTTATGCCTGGTATGTGATATTGCACGTAGCGGGATGGCAATAAGTTTAGCACAATAGAGTACATGACAAAAAAATTCAACCTAGTCTGGTAAGTCCAAGTCTACACAAAATAAAGCTGTTTTTTATTAGATTTAATGATTATATTATTTATAACGAATAGGATATAAAGAAATAATTTTATTCTATTTTTACCGATGTTTCAGGTGTTAATTTCTGCTGTGACTCTTCAGTCTGAGTCGATTCTTTTTGTTGGGTATCCTATTTCACTACCGCCGCTAATTTCTCCAAGTATTTTAACAACGTTACGTCCTCAATCACTTTCTCCATGTCCAACGAAACTGTAGAGTGACAAAGTAGCAATCGAGATAGAATTTGAATAAGAATTCCATTTTTAGACCGGCTCGTGTGGTATTGAATCAAAAAATTATTTTGATCTGATTAACGTCAAAAATGCTCGAATTTTGAATTTTCCAATTCGGAGAAACTGACGGAGGCAAAGGGCTTTAAATGGTGTCGGGTTATACAGATCATGACATTAAATTGACACGCTTACCTCGCTACTCAATATCGGTGCGGTGGCGGTGTTTAAAATATTTGTTAACGTTGGAATAGAAGACACTGATTCTTTACAATAAGCTATAATGATCTCTTATTTAAATATCGCATTACAATTGAACAATTACATACAATATATATCCTTAGTGTTAACGTTATTATTAGGACCTATCAATTTTTTACAGATAATTTTGCAACATGGTGGTATATCTATTTGAGCGAACTGATCTGTATATTAAAAATCGTGTATTTCGATGAAGAATTGAAAAACGTTTCTTATGAAGAAATTAAAAAAAAAACAAAGATCTATCACGATTTTTTAAAAATGAAGATGGAAATACCGGAAGTATTAGATATAGTGCCGACAGCTGAGAGGATACACTCACCAAAGGAGAAGAAGGGTGTCAAGAGATTTTAACACTTGCGTGACTCGTCTCGGCGTGTCCCATACCCCTTGAATCGGAGGGGACCTTTCTTCTTCCTCTAACATCTCTTCGTCCTCCTGCTCTTCCAGTTCTTTCAAAGCTATTCTCCGATTTACAAGATATTTTACTCACGGACGCATAACGCCGCCTAGGTCGCTGTTATAAATCTTCGGCTAAACTGCTTGCTTACTTAAGAAGTTGCGCCGAAACATAAACATATTAGACCGTGTTTGAAAATATGTGACACCATTTAAGAGTTAATATATTTTTAAAGGCGTTTGTTCCTATATACAACGCAAATCGTTAACACACTGCGTCTTTTAAAACAATAATAGAAATGGGTTTTTTTAATTTTAAGAAGTCACAGATATTCAATCATTACTGAAGTCTAGGTTCTAGGTCAGCTGGAGATCTATTATTTTTCCCAAATTCTTTTTGAGATACTGTACTTAGATTTAACGGATCGGTAGCTTACTATAAAACTATACCATGTGGAAATAGAAGACTCGATCGAGTATGTGCAATATTTGTAATGGTATTTAATTTGTCGCATCAGAAAGAACAACAAACAACGTTAGCACTAATAAACTATGATTTCCAGGTTCAATAAATAAGTAACTCTCTTCATTCGAAATAAATAACTTTATAGATACAAAAATTAACAATGCCTTTTAGAAAGTAGTAACAACTCCAATTGAACCAATCATTAGTACAAATAATTCTCTTTTTTGACGACTCTAAAGTCGAAATAAAAACTATATTGCCTGTGAGGTCAATTTTAAGGCATAATAGATTGCAAGTCATATTTGTAAAAGAAAAGCAATATTAACTGGCCAGACGTAAGTAAGGCTCGGAAGTAGATTGATATATTTTGCATATTTGAATTTTGGGTTTTAGTTTGCACGTTTTTTCATTTTAAATGTTGTAGAGGTCCCTTTTTCAACTTAACAAATTTTTGGGCCGGTTTGACAAGAAGGGCTTTATTTACTGACTAGGGGAGGGGTTACCCTTTTGGCCGTTCGAGGTCCTAAGCGAGGGTTTCGGGCAGATTTTTTCTGGTGAATTTTGGTACCTTTTTTTCGTATCCCCTTTCGATGTTGGGGAATAATTAGTTGCATTCACCCTTTTATGGAGGAGGCGGTGAAAATTAACAAACCTAAACACCCCCTTTTTAAACCCCCTAAAGGCCCCTGAGGTTAGGGAAAGCTATATCTCCCAAAAATTCTTATTTTCCTTTGTCTTGTTTTTTATTTTGGGGAACTTTTTTATCGCCTCTTTTTTTCCCCCTATAATAAAACTTTTTTTTAAATTTCAAATATCGTATGTATCTTTAAAAGGAAAATAATGCCAAACAAATATAGATTTCCAAAAAAACTATCCTTTTTTTAAAAACTAGATGTTGCCAAGTCTTTTTTGGGGGGCTTTATTGTGGGAAATACTGGGGAAATTTTCTTTTTGAAAATTTAAAACTTTTTTAATTTAAAATTATAATTTTAATATATCCATATATTTTTTGCTTTACGAATCCTTAACTTTGTCATTCATATAAGATGATGGTACATAGATATGTAGTGTCCCCCTTTGGGGGGAAAGAAACAACACCTCCAGTTGTAATTTAAACTTTTTAATAAAAATATGAATACAACAGACAATTTCTCGATATTTAAAAGATGACTGGTACAAGCGATCGGGTTCTTGGGTTTATACTAGGGCCCTTTCTTATAAATTTCTACTGCTTAATTTATAAAATTTCTAATCATTTGGAAAACAACGTTATCAAAATCCTTTAAAATAAAATGGCAGTGGTGACGCAGGGGGTTGTTTGGGGGGGGCCTTATGAAATCCCCCTGTGGGGCGTTTAGTTTATATTGTGAAATGGGTTTATATTAACATAATTTTATATTGTGATAAGAGTTTTATTGACTTTAACTCCTTCATCAAAAAGTTTTTTGGGGGAAAAAAGTAATTCGGACAATTTTTAACGTAGATAATAAACCAATTTTTAAATTTATGTTTTGTACAAGAATAATACAATTTTGTATGACTAAAAAAACTCAGGCTTTGGATGATGGAAAATACAATAGATTGTTTACGTACGTTTGATACTTTAAAACCTTTACAAGACATTAAATACTTAACAAATAAAATTTTACATTACCCTTTCCCCAAAAGGAAAAAAAAATTTCATTTTTCTTTAATTTGGGCTAACGTTTCGTTTTCTCCCAAAAAGGGGTTTGACATTCCTCCATCGGGTTTTCGCCCCTTGAATTGGGAAAATTTATTTTTTCAAATTTTGTTTATGGGTATTGATTTCTTTTAACACATAAAAAATTTTAATAAAAATTAAACTATATTACTATTTTTTGCGTTTTCAAAATTTTTTGCTTTTACATCCTTAAATTTTCTATACAAGAATACAATAAAATTTAAATTTTTAAATGGAAAAAAAATTTATAAGCAAAGGGTTGGGCCCTGAAAAAAAAAGAATACAGAATTGTTTTCTTTTTTCATCGGGGTTTTTAAGGGTTTCTTCCATTTGTTAAAGCTTAAAGCTTGGACTTTAAAGCTTTTTTGTTCAAGCCCAAAAATTGGTGGATGGGTGGAAATTTGGGAAAGCAGTTTTAAATTTTTTTTTATTGGCAAAAAACAGCATTCGTTCGCCCATTATTTTAAAATCAGGAAAATTTATGTTTTGTAAGAAATATATCGATTTTTGCTTTTAAAAAAGATTTCCAAAAAGAAACTTTTGAAAGGGGTGAAAACCTAAAAAGCTTGAATTTAAATTTAAAAAGTGTTCCTTTTTGGATAGATTGTGCTACAGGGTCTTTTTTCCGGGGACTTTAAACCGTGAAAATAATAGGACATATAGCCCATGTGTTTTAAGGAGTGGGGTTTAAAACGGTACCATTTTTTCGGATAAGGTGGAAATTTTTTCCATATCAAAATTATAAGGAAACTTTTTTTTTTCCTAAAAAGGGCACTTTCCAGATTGGCGGGAAAAAAATGTTGAGTTTTTGGGGAAAGGTTCCTAAAAAAATATAAATATTGATTAAATAGGGTTTTTAAAATGATTCGGGGATCTTCTAAAATGAGTAAAAATTTTTTTGGTACTAGAAATTGCTAAAAAATTGTTTTTAGGTATACAAAAAAATGGTGTTATGCGATTTCCTTGGGGGAAAAGGGGTTTAAAAAGGTTTTTTATAGGAAAAAAATTGGGGTTTTTTGTAAATTTAGGGGATTTTTTATAACAAAGTTTAAATTTTTCCTTTGGATTTGGGGAAAAACTTTTTTGGGGGTTAAAAACCCCAAGGGGGATAGAAATTTGTGAGACATTTTTAAAATATCAAGGGGGAAAACTGCAAAAAGAGGTTAAAGGTGGCAAAATTGGATTTTTCGAATTTAAATTTCCTTGTATATATTTGGATTTTGGGGGATAAAACAAAAAGGGTGAAAAATATTCGATTTTGCAAAAAGGTATTGCTTCTTAACAAGAAAATTAAATTTTCTATTTCGAACTAAAAAATTTTATTAATAAGCTAAATTGTTCATCCAAAATTTTGTTTTAGGGGGGTTAATAGTACAAAATGTTTTTGTTTGAATTATTCCAAATTTTCTAAATTTTTCGTTTTTAAAATTTTCTGAAAATATATGTGTTTTTTTTTTCCCAAACTTGGTAAAGTATTTTTGAAAAATTAACAAGGGGTCGTTTTTAATACTTTGTTTTTTGGGCCTTTCAATCCCATGATAAAATTTTTTTTGTTTTTTTTCGGGGGCATTCCCGGAATTTATAGCGTTATCATATCGTTCGGGCTTTCAGCATTATTTTAAACGTCCCAAAATTATTTTTAAAAGCTGAACCTATTCCCTTTAATTACACCGCGTTTCTTTGGAGGGCCAAAAGGGGGGGGGCTGTCTAAAACGGAGAAATTTTTTTTTGTTTTGTTTTGGGAATAATTGAAACTAAAAAAACTATAGTGGAAGTGTTGCAAAATTTTTGGGAAATTTTGTAGATTTTTTAAACCCTTTTTGGCAATCCCAGGATCCTTATGTGATTGTAATCCTAATTGTAATTTTAAAATGAAACATTTAATTTAAATTTAAAAGCTCACAACGCCCCAAATAAGTTTCGTAAAATGCAGTTTTTTCCAAAATTTTTTCGTAATAGATACCGGGTGATTTGGAAAAACGGTCTTTGACAAATTAAATTCAAATTTCCCCCCAAGGGGGTTTAAGTACTAAACACCTGAAAAAAAAAGGTTTTTAGCCTTTTGGGCATAAAAAAAAAAAAACTACTGTTTTTTTTTTTTAAAAAACAATGGTAAAATTTTAAGGGTTTAATTAACCCTTACTATTTTATAGGGTTCCTGTGTATGTAGTGAAAAATTCTTCGATGTCCCTACTTTGGGAAGCTTCGTTGGTAAGAATACTCTACCCCAAATTTAAAGGAAATTTCTCAAACCCTTTTGCTATCGTCCTGCTTTTATTCCTTTTGTTTTAAAATTTTACTAGTTTTTTCCCTTGCGATTTTTTGGGGGATTTCTGCATTTTTAAATCAAATTTTCATCTACGTAATTTTCATATGTGTTTTAAAACCGGGGGTTGGTTGGGATTCGTGGGAACTGCCGGTTTTTTTCCCCCCCCCCCCAAAAAAAATTTCATTGGAGTGAATTTCGTTGACGTATGGAGGTTTGTTTTAAAAAGAAAAAAGGGTAGAAAAATCAAACCCAGAGTCCCAATGGGTTTGATCCTTTTTAAAAAAATTTCTTAAAAATAGCTGATGGGTAGAGTGTTTTTCTTTTCCCCAGAGACCGGGTTTGGTTTCGGGATGATATGCTAAAACAATTAACCCACTTTTGTTTTTAAATAATTTTGATACATCTTGAAAAAATTTTTAAACATGAATCTTTCCCTTTGATCAGTCAAAATAGTCTCAGGAATTCATAGTTAAAAATAATTTATGCACAATTTTGTTTGCTCCGGGTTTAGATTCTTTGTTTCCGGAATTGCATAAGTTTGCATTTTTCGTAAGATCTTTTGGATGTTAAATTATTTGTTGCCACATTCTGTAAGGGGAAAGGGACCTACTATATTAAAGCTACCCGTTCAAAGGGTTTAGGGGGTTTGTATTTTTTAATTTTTTCCCATAGGTTTCTTTGTCTTCTCGGTTCGTTTTATTGCGTTGGCAACATCACAACCCCTTATAAAATCCTTTATGTCAAATTTCTTTTTTCCCCTTTTATAAGCTTTTTTTAAACGATTATATGTTCGGTGAAAACCTAATGACTGATGTTAGGCTTGAATGATTTTCTAAATAATGTTTTTAATTTTTTTGGGTTTGAGGTGTAATAAGAAGTCGTGGAACTCAAATTTCATACATTTTTTTTCCAAAAAATATAACGCATCTTTGGATCTTATCTTTTTCCCAAAATTTACATTGTCATGACCTTTTCCCGGTTCTGGGTAAATTAATTTCTTTGATATTTTTTTCCCAAAAAAATTTTTTCAAATTTTTGGGACTAAAAAAATTTAAATAAATCTTTGGTTCAAATTTTGCCCAATAAAAATCTTTTGTGGAAAAAAACAAAAATTTTTACATTGTCTATTTAAAAATTTCTTTAAGGGCGCCTAATTTCATTTGAGATTCCCTTTAATTTTATCTTTGCTGGGGAATTTGGAAATTTAAATCATTTAAGGGTTTTATTTGGTAAAAAAATCTTCTGAATGGAATTAAAAGGGTTTCCCTGTTTGATTTATGTATTTGTATTTACTTTTTCGTTTTTTTTTGAAGTTTAAAATTTTTTTGTAAATAAAATTTATGAATAAAATTTTTGGGATGTATCTTTTTCATACTTTTTTGGTTGACTTTTGTAATAGGCAAATCGAGTTGAATTGGGCTAAGAGAAGGGGCATTTTTATTTTTTTTTACCTGCACGGTAATAAATTTCATGGGTCGTATTTCTTTTACCCTAGGGGCCATTGAGCAATTTTAAAAACTAGGACCCTTTGGACACAAAAATTTAAGTTTTTAAAAGGGGTCGAGGTTTTTAAAAATTTAAAAAATTTTCCCTTTACCGTATAGGTATGGTCGAAAATGTTTGGTTGGCCCAACGATTGCCAAAATTCCCTTTTTGATAGTACTATAATTTCCTTCGGCTTTATTAACGTCCTCTTGCGTATTTTCTAGGGATGATCTTCCCCCTACCTTTCCTTGGAAAGTATTGGGTCCGTCGCATAATTACTTGCGTCTGTGGAGAGTAGGAAAAGGGTGGGGTGAAGTTGGGGGATTGAAAATAAAGGTTCCCATATTAAAAGGGGTTTTTAAAAAATTCAAAATTTCCCTTTTTGTGCTTGTCCCTTTGAATGTTTTTCCCTTTTTAAAGTTTCGTTAGAGGTTGGGGGTTATCTGCTGAATTTGGGGAAAGAACCCTCGAAAAAATCCCGAAGACCCAAAATGAAAGTATATCATTTAAAAATGCGGGTTTAGGATATTTCCCCAACGGCTTCTAAACCCTTGGGTGGATCAGGTTTTAAATCCCCTTTTTGTGATCAAATGCCCTAATACCTGACTTCCTTCCCGGGAATTCACACTTGTTTCTTTTTTTAATTTTCCCAAATTATGCTTTGGGGAAGGGCCTTTTTTAAGGGGGGGAAAATTCTCTCATCTACAAAAATTTTGAGTATTAAGAAACTCCTCCCAAAAAAACCACCCATGTCATTTTAAAAAACACAAAGCAAACTAAAGTTTTGTATTCCCCTAGAAAATTTTGTTCATCCAAACTTTTAAAAGGGTCGGCGCATTTCAAGTCCAAAAAGGAATACGTTTTTAAAATGTAATGTCCTGTGGGGGAAATGAAAAAAACGGTTTTCTGTGCATCAGCCCGGGTCATTTGGGAATTTGGTAAAACCTGAGGTAAAGGGCGTGTGGGGAAATCTTCGAAGCCCCCAAAATGATCAATATATCAGGAATGTTTGGTAAGGGACGAAAATTTTTCCCCCAAATGATTTTTGTTTTAGCCCTTCCCATAGTCGATTACGATCCTCCATTTCTTCTTACCGGGCGCAAACTGCTTTTTTCGGGAAAAACCCTACTGGCGAGTTCCATGGGGATGATGATGGCGTAATGATTTTTTTCTTTAACATTTTTTGTATTTGGTCTTCTACTTCTGATTTGGGGGACTTTTGGGGAAAACTATATATTTTTGTGTTTACGGAATATTTTTTTGTTTTAGGTATACTATGGGTTTCCCCGGGAATTGTTTAAAAGAAGTGTGTTCCCCCTTCTAAATGAAAGACGTGATTGTTTCCTTTCATATTCTGACCCGCGAAAATTTTCTTCTTTTTTTAGATGGTTGTTTTTAAAGATTAGCTAAACCCTTTTTATGCGCTCTTTATTGCAGTTTAAAAAAAAACTCAGATATAGGGTTTTTGGATATTTGTCCCCTTCTGAATAAGGGTCTAACTTTAAATTTTAAACAAGTAATTTTTATTGGTTTTTTAATTAAAATTCAAAAATTTAGGGAAAGCTGTATCCTCGTCCCTCACCTTTAATATCTAGAACATAAATTACGCCTTTTAAAAATTTTTTTTATTGGGACTATACCTTCGTTAATTTTTTGGGTAATTAGTGACATTGTTTTTTAACAAGCGTTTTTTTACAGGAGGTTTTATGGGTTTAAAAAACAACCCCCCCTTATTTTCCCCAAAAAACCTTTTTTTTTTGAAAAACCCCCTTTTTAATTTTGATGATTATTTTCCCGACTAAGAAATTTTGATTTTGACTTGAATTTTTTTTTTATCTAAAATTGGGAAAAAATTTTTTATTTAGATGAATGCGACTCTTTCCAATCGATTACAGCTTTGAAAAGTTTTAAAAAATCCCTTTCCAAAAATACCCCCCCTAAGAAATAGGAAAATTTACAGGAAAGATGTAAATATATGTTTTGTAGAATTTTTCAAGGGGGAATGGGAAGATTTTGGGATATTTATTTGTATATGTGGATTCAAGACATATTAAACATAAACCTTTTTTGTAAAAATTTATTTAGAAAAATGGAGTTTTTAGTAGTAGATTCTAAATTAGAATTTTTAATGAGGCTATTTTTTGCACCAGTATTTAATTAGAAATTTTCCCCACGCTATTTAGTTCTGGAAATTTTAATGACAAGAGGTAGTAGCTCTAAATTTAAATTTAGGGAAAATTTGGCCCCTATTGAATTTTGGGGTTTTCCCTTTTCAGACCGTCCCCTCGGAAAGATTGGAAATTTAAAAGTTGCGGGGGTACTTGGTTTTGAATTTGTTCTAATTTCTTTTTCTATTTTTGTATTTTCTTTTTCCCACAAATTTTATATTAGATGAAAAAACCCTTTTTTTTTCAAAAAATTACACACTTTTTGGGCAGAAAAAGTTAGGGAAACGGGTGTTTTTTGAGTTTTTTTGTAATTTTTTATGTTAAACAGGGTATACTTTAAAAACCTTGATTTTTGTTTTTTTTTCCACAACGAAAATAGTGTGACCCCATTTATTTTCCCGAAATTGCAAAGTTTTGTAAAAGAATTTTTTATGTTTGATATTTAGACATTTAAAATTTAAATTTGGGGGTCTTTTTCTTCGATAGTGCTATGCTATACAGTTTTTTAATGAATTTGGTCTTTGTGATTTTTACTAAAATGCTAAAATCCCTTGGGTTTAAACCCCGTTAGGGAAAAAATTTTAAGCTTTTTGTTTTAATAAATTCACACATTCGTCCCCGGCTTCAAGCTTATTTTTCGTTTTAAAAATTTAATATTTAATATAGCATTTTTTAACCTTATTGGGAAAAACCAAAATTTCGTTTTTCCTTTAAATTTGACGGCAAAGAAATTTTGCTCTAGCTGCCCTTGACCCAAATGTCCCCTTTTTTTCAGAATATGCATCTAAAAGATGATTTTTTTAAAGTACCCAAACGGGGAGGAAGGAACCCCATTTTTATTAGTGCCCTAGCGTTCCCCGGGTTTAATTTTGTTTTAATTAAAGGGTTAAAAAAATACGATTTTGTTCTGACTTAATAGTGACAAGCCTTTTTGAGCAAATTTTCTATGAATTCATATAGTTTTTTGGGGTTTATTACCATCCCCCCCCCCTTTTAACAACATTTTTTCTGCTAGACTAAAAGAGAAAAGACATAATTGATTCTTGTTTATTATTTTTTCTTGATTTAAGGTCCTCTAGTTTTGGGTTTATTGTGGATTTTTTTCATATATTTTAATGTTATCTTATATAAAGCGAAGTATATAACGTAAAAAAAATGCAAAAAATTTCAGTTTTTTTTTAAAATTTTCGAGATAACAAAAATTATTCCACTTTCTGCAGAGATAGTAATGTAAATAACATTTTTGTTTTAGGGTTTAAAGAAGGAAAATTGATGAGGGGGGGGGGGGGGGTTTTTTTTTGGAGGTTCCCCGACTTCCGGGGTTAAAAAGGGGGAGCAGTGACTTTTTCCTGGAACCTTATGGGGGCCTTTTTTCTTTGGGAAAAAGGTTTAAACCCAGATCAGTCCCTTTGGGTTTTTAAAACCCCCCAGACCCATTCCGAAAGAAAGGATGTTCCTTTTCCTTTGTATTCTTGAATCTTCTATTGGTATCAATCCAAATTTGTCCAATCAATTAAAATCGTAGGGAAACCCCCTTCTGACAACCCTTTTTTTGGGGGAAAGGTTTTTTTTTTTGCCCACCCGTCCGGGGAAAAAGAAAACAACACCTCAGTTGTAATTAAAATAGTTTAAAAAAAATTTTGAATACAACAGAAAAACTTTTTCGATACTTAAAGAAAAGGACTGGTTACAAGCGATCGATCTTCGGTATACATCCCTTATACATTTTACTGCCCTTTTATTTTTAAAAAATTTCAATCATTTGTAAACGGACGATAATCTAAATGACATTTTCAATAATAAGGAAATGCGGGCAGAGGGTTGTTTTTTTTGTCTATATGTAATCACCCGGGGCGTCGCTAGTTTATATTGTGATTTTAAGTTTATATTAAACAAATTGTTTTTTATTGTGATATACGGTTTTTATTGACATAAAATCCCCTTTTTCAAAAATGAAACCCAAAGGGGGAAAAAATAATTCGGACAATATTTAAAAGTAGATAATAACAAAATTTTTAAAATTTTGTTTGATACAAGAATGAATACAATGTTTGGTATGACTAATATAATCTCAGGCGATGGATGATGGTAAATACAATAGATTGATTACGTACGTTGTGATACATTACACATTACAATACATTACAATACATTACAATACATTACAGATACAAGTGTTATATTTGAAATAGGTGGTTGGTATTCCGTGTAACTGAGAAATTATTAACAAAACATATGGATAGGTTATTTATTATCCATATGTTTTGCTAGTAGTTTCTGTCAGTTACACGGAATACCAACCTACTATTTCCAAATAACAATTCTATCCGACACATTTAGTGCTATCTCTATAAGGACACAATATATTTTAAAAATATTCGTATAATACCAGAGTGAGTTATTAATAGGGGCTATTAATTATTTAAAATATCGCATGTTTGATCAAAAATCTTCTTCACTTCCATTACAAAATCTTGCACTGTCTAGAGTTTTATCTTCACTGGAAGTTTGTTATATAACCGCATTCACCCAGTAGTTCATATAATGCTGGGTCATGATAAACGATGCAGCGGAGGTCGTAATTGCAGTCTTCTAGTTTGGTCGCTCGTGTGCTCTCCATTACGTAACTTCCAAGAATTCATATGCACATACCTCATGGCCGTAAGTATGTACATACATGATGGCAAGGTTAGAATGGTTCAATTCGGTGAAATATTGCTTGCAGGAGGGTTTCAGGTAGGCAGGATTCGAATTACCCGCTTCTGGAGGAGAAAAAAACGAGAAGCCCTAGAAACTCATGTCCTAAAATATTACACCATAGATAGCTATGCTATGAAAGTCGTTATAGTACAGTGATCCCAAAGTGCGTCCAGGTGGACCCCCAGGGGTCCACGGAGACTCGACGGGGGTCTACATTGGCGTGAAAAAAAAAAAAATGGGGGTTCACAAGTTGATAAGTGGGGTCACGAAATTTATTGGTTTCGATAGTAAAGAACAAAAATGTGGCTTAGCTTTACCTATCAATGTAGCAGATAATACATGACTCAAAAAAAAACGGGACCAAAAAAAATTCCAAATTTTTCGGTAATTTTGACAGGCTGTTTCGTGAAAAAGGTTCGTATTACAGGACTTTAAAATAAGCATTTGAGTTTAAGATTCTAATTTTCAGATTTTTTGGCTAAAAATTTTTAGGAGCTACGGTCTCATACAATCATAACTGATAGCGCGAAAAAATAAATTTGCAATTTTTTTTTTTGTCCCCGGGCTTGAAAAAATTTTTTTTTTAGGCCGGCCATTTGGATCAGATAGCCTGTTTATTTAGCTTTAATTTCCTTTTTTTAAAACCTCCTTAAATTTTTTTAATAGTGTATTTCATGTCAGCGACTGTTACTTGTAAAAACTTGCATATTCGATAGTTCAGTACAACCGCGTGTCGAGGGACTTGCAAAAGCGCCGCCCGCCGCAAGGCTTGTCAGGCATGCAAAGGGACGAAATACGGACTTGTGCTGTGGCTTGCAATATTGCATGAACTTGTTGATCTCACCAATCATAAATACGATGCCAAGGAACAAAAACGGTACTCATTTGTTTCAGGAATTTGAAAAGAAAGTGTGAGTGACATCGATGTCAGTGTTGGCCAGGCCGGAAAAAGTAAGTACCTGCCTATTTGTATACATACTTTTATTTTATATTGAAAATATTATATTTGTTATGTTTGCGGGTAGTCAGATACGTATAAAAATTAAATACTGATACAGGGACGTATGTCGACAACTCGATAAAGAACAGAAGCCGAGAAAGATTGGACTTTTTAGTACTGTTTATTAGAAAATTATTTATTTACCCGACGGTGGTGGATTCACTAAAGAGGATATATGATGTGACCTGCATGTTTGTACATTATTTCAGTGCGCTCGTAGTTGTAATGCCTAAAATGACTAAAAATATTTCATAAATTTTTACGTGTCTTTATGTACCACTCGTAGCTGGTACATCAAAAAGATAATAAATTAAATCATTTAAAAAGCGCGAAGTTTGATGTCAAAATATCTTTAACTTTAAAAGTATTTCTTTATCGAATTCTACAGAAAATGTATCACAAAATATAATTATTCAAAAAATGTTTTATATCTACAGTACAATAGGTCAGCCGTTTTGTGAAAGCTCTACTAATATTGACGGTCTAAGCAGTTTATTGCTTTTAAGTAATAAAATTCAGTTGCCGCTCGGCATTTGGGTCTTTTTTCATTGAAATAGTAATTAATTCTAGTCTATTCTGTTAAAAAATAGCCTTATCCCGTTAAAAATCGCCTTATGATCCTAAAACAAACATTTTTTCTTGACAGTTACTACAGGTAGGTAAACTGATACGAAACAGGCTGAAATCTAAGAAGAAATGTCGACAGTTACAGTGTTGATTATTTGAAATTTGGTTTTCTTCCATCAAAGGCAGACAAACGATTGTCCATATGCCTTTATGCACCAAAGTTTTGAGCATGACTCTATGAAAACCATTGAAGCTCGAAGATCAATCATAAGAGTGTCATCCTGATAAAATAGGTAAAAGATTTAAAATATTTCAAACATTGAACGGAATATAAGATGACATTAGATTCGGTTGGCAGCAGATGGAGCTCCTGCCCTATTTCGGGCCATATCGTGGGTTTATAAGCCATCTTAAAAGAATCATACCAGGAGTAACTGCAATCACTGTGTCATCCACCGACAAACCTGGTAGCGAAAAATTTGAATGATAGATTGCACCAATCGCTTAATTGCGATAAAGCAGTTAACAAAATAAGAACAATGCGTTGAAATACCTGTTTATATTGCACAATGTGCGACAAGATGATGGAAGAATTCACGATTGCTTCTACATACTGAATTACCGCTGGTTGTCGAAAGGTGCATGTTTAACAAGATTTTTATCACTTTTGAATCAGTTTTAGAGTTTCTGGAAAGTAAAGATCCAGATTTAAGGAAACCTGATCAAAATGAAAAGCAGACCATCGCGTATTTGACAGATTTGTCAACAAAATTTAATGAGATTAACTTGCAGTTACAAGGGGACAGCCTAAATTTAATAAAAAACAAAGGGTGTAATTTCGTCTTTCTGGAAAAATTGAAATTTATGAAGTAAAATATTAGTCGGCGCGAATTACTCCCAGTTTCCAAACTTGTCACAGGCAGAATGTCTTGATGAGGATATTCAGACATACGTTCAACATTAAATGCCGTGGGAATGAAATACTACATAGGATCATAAAATCCATTGATGAAAGGAAGTGGCGAATGTGGTATTACAAGAGGAGTATCGAGTTTAGCACTAATGAGGAGCTGAAGGTGAAGGCTATCAAAACATTTTTGGCTGCAGGCAGAAATACCCGAAAAAAATCCTGGGCTGTGGAAATGGCGAGGAAACTGTCGTCCTACCTTGTCGAAAAAGGTTTTAGGTGTCGTACAAAAACCTATTAACAAAAAAAAAGGGGCAGATTGAAACACACAGAAACGGGGAGATTTGCGGTTATTCCTCACAAAACTGCGGTTGTTTTATTCCTCTCATGCTGTACAGAGCAGAGGTTAGTCTTCTTAGAAGGTCTCTAACATGCATCTTCCACATACCAACCACACCACTGTGGTCCCTGCCAAGTGTGTAAGTCACCAAGGAATTTTATATTTTTGCCTGTCAGAAGATGGACGTGTTGCTAAAGGTAAGTTCTTGAGTCTTTTCATGTTCACTTTAGGTTTATTACAGGTTAAATACTTTTCTGCTTGTCCCTGAGGAAACCATATTGACTACTGCTCTTAAGATGATTTATTATGACTTAATATTGTGTCTTGTACTTAAATTATGAATTTTTATTGTTGATAACCATTGCCTCGACTCCATAATACAATTTTGGGGCAAGCACCTGCTGGTCTAACCATATCAAAGCTTTACTAAGTCGCAGCATGTCAGTTCTAATCTTCAAATTTCCTGTTTAATGGCATCATCCCATTCTGAGTTGGCTTCATTAATTCCAGTTGCGTGCATCTTCCACTTTATATAGTCCTGCTGATTCGGCTACAAAGAAAATTGTTTTTCTTGAAAAAACTTATCACTTTGCATTGCTAATCTTTTCAAAGACCTTAGATAGCGTGGAAGTATTGATGTAGGTCTATAATTCTTGACAATAATTTACATATCCTTCTGTATGTCGGAATGACTTCGCAATCTTCTCTCAGCCAGGAGGGTTGAGGACAAAGAAGCAAGCGGTTCTATTAAGCAATTAATTACTTTTTCAATCAGATGCGTTGTAAGAACCCGCAGTGACCCTCTTATACGCTTCGACTTCAATTGTTTTAACCACATCTCTCAAATTCCCTCAATTTCAGTTGCAGGAATTTTACGAACGTAGTTAACCGGATAGACTTGGAAAGTAATTACTGAAATTTGAGCTGTAAGTTCAGATTCTGTCACTAGTTTGGGTTGCTTCTTTGTGTTCGTTCGGATGATATCATATGTTCTCTGTGTGTTTTCTGCTTCCTCTACTTTCTTTGAGTAATTGCCTTTTATGCTCTATCGAGTGCTAGTCTTATACCTTAGCTTAAAATTGTGATTTTGTTGATTTGACTATTGTTGCAAGTGCAACAGTGCGTGTTTTTCAATTTATTTACTTTCATCTGATTACTGGTATACTTCGTGTTTTTGCAAGTAACCTTTTGGTGGAAACGACTCTGCACACGTATTTAAGGATTTGTTGAAATGTATAGTCCTTTCATTTATTTAACATTAAGACCTAATGGCCAGGTAAAACTGATATTTATAAAATATATAACAAAAATTATTTACTATTTAGTCAGAATTGCCTTCTATTATTTAATTTTTATTATCCATTTTTCTAATGTAGAATAAATAAAAAAGTAAAATGTTGGTTAAGGACTTTTGTTTTAGATTGTAAACTGATATACAGGGTGTTGGCACAATGAAGTTTTTAAGTTTTAACAGCGATAGGCGACGGTCTTAGAAACATATTAACCACATTTTACCTTAGTCCAAAAGTCTAATGGATTTAAAGATATTTTGAACTTTTAGTAAATTTCGATTTCCATTAAATATAATAACTCTTTTATTTTGTGGGATCACGCTTAAAATTTGTTTTTTATGGAAGTTTAGTGTGCATTCTTCCTTTAAAAAGAGTCAATTAATTAAGTCCGAAGTATTTAGAAAAAATGTAGGCCTGGATATCTCACTTATACCGGTTCGGAAAGAATTTATACACTTGATAACTTTATGTGTGCATAAGCTATGTATAAGTGTTGTCTGAAAGTTTGGCGAAGGGATAAAACGGCTACTAAAACTACTACAAGTTATCCATGAAGTTATCTGTCTCCGGGGGATAAAATATTCGCGCATGAGCAATAAGTTATAGGGAATCTCATTTGACAGTGCATTCAAAAACAATTCTAAAAGTTTCGGGAGGTTAATGTTAGCTTGTATTCTGCAATTTATATTAATACATATTCTTTAGCTTACAAACGTTTAGTATTATTTAAAAGTAAGTAAAAATTAATTTACAAAGTGAAATTGCAACAAACATTATTTAAAGTTCCCGAGATATGAATTTAAATATACAGTTCTTCCGATTCACAGATGAAGAGATAATTAATTTAAAAATAATATCAGTCACCCGAAAAGTGTATTGACACACGGGTAATCCTTTCCAAAACCACAGCGATCAGAATTTAAGCACCGGTATCGACAGTTAGGTATAAAGCATGTAATGCTTGTAGTCCTTATACCTGTTTCAGCCTGACTGTTATAATTTTTGCTTGTTATTGCCCCCCCCCCCGAAGGCTTCCACATTCAAGCGTCTGTTTGCTTATTTTCGATTATGTTTAAATAATCATTGTCTTACAATGTTAAAACAATATCTTTTTTTTCGCGTCTGCAAAATTACGTGATCTTTGTTTCTGTCTGCCATATTATTTGTCGATAACGGTTTACACTTGCGGCTACTCATGTAGATTTCAAACTAAGTTGTGAAATAATTTACAATGTGGGGACCACGTTCCACATTTTAATTTTCCACAAAATTTGAATTTACGATTTTAGCGCCTTACAGTCATCTTCCGAACTGCTTACATAAGGGATAGCCAAAATGTGGATAGTTATAAATGGTAGATACTTTCTGTAGAAAAACCCGTTCTAACAATTTATTTGTGGATAGCGTATGAGGTGGGATAGTTATCCATTGTAAAAAAGATAGGTTGTAGAAACCGGGCACATTAACGAGATAGAAAATTTATAATTCTCAAGTTGGGTGATTTTTTTCCCTTTAAATAAAACAATTAGAATGTTAAAATTCTTTAGAAAATCCTTACTTTATGCCTTCGAATAATAGGGCATGCGTTAGATGGTCATTGAATATTACAGGGTAATCCGATATGTGTTAGTAAAGAACGCTAAAAAACGTAAAGCGTATTCATAGTGTGGGTGTTAAACAATATTTAACAACAACTAATAATAATAGTCAATTTATTAAATATCTGCTCGAAGTGTCTCCTTCATGCCTTATACAAGATTTAATCTTCTCCTCATCTCTACCGTGTGTAATTTTCAGTCTCATCTCTTCCCTCATTCTATCGAAATTCACTATTGATTTTTCTAATTAGCCGGTCCAGATTTTGAATTTCCTTCGTTGTAGACAAGGCTCTTAGTACGACCCCAAACAAGAAATCGAGGGGAGTCAAGTCCTGGTGAGCGTGGCGGCCACGAATGAGACCAATCTCTTCCAATCCAATTCATCGGAAAAAGCGTTGTTAAAATTCTTCACGGTTTTTAATACGATAGTAAGCCGGACAACCATTATTTTGAAAAAATATAGGACATCTTTCCTTTACGAAGGTGGCAAGTGCTGTACAAACTCTGGCAGATCGTTTTGTTAAAAATTGGAGATAAGTCTCTCCATTGAGGTGTCGGGCGGCGAAAGAATTACCTATGACATCGACCCACCCGGTTACATAAATTTGTGTTGAACGACGTTTGATGCTTGATCCGTAAAGAGTTCTCTCTTGTTCGCCCAATAATGCAAATTGTGTAAGTTAATTGATCTTACTCTGGTAAATCTTACTTTCACAGCTCACAGGAGCTGCGCAAAAAAAATATTTTCAATGTCCCCAAATGTAAGAGTACTCGCGAAAATTGTATCCGTCAGACTTCTAAACCTTGCAAGGGGTATAGTGAAAGGGGTGCTTCTTTTCCGTGCGGGGTACAACCAGACTTGCACGTGACGTTAATGGTTAGCGGCTACATCTCAAAGATATATAGTAGTAGAGTCATCGTCATGTTCGGCTAAAATGAGTTCATCAAATCCATATTATGTTTGTCGAACGTAAATCGGGTTCGATATGAAAGCTTCCGGCCTTCAAGCATACGTCGATACGTGTGGTGATTTGGTAATTTCTCCGTGGATATAATTGTCCATACAGGTCGTCGCGCTCTATCGTAACGCATTTGGCACGACCACGCGCTGTATGCTTCGTTGCTATAAACGGATTTGACATAACGGCGTGTAATAAAATGATAATGAAACAGAAACAAAATAATAACAACGTAACATAATGATAAAAAACAACAATAAATAACAGAAAAAATTGCTTAGCGTCGCGATCACACTGAATAGCAGACAGACAAAACTCGAGAAAAACACGTCAAAAAAATTAGGTTAGTTACTCATCGTCTAGGAGACGGTATATGGGCAACTAGATAGATAGAAAGGTAGTGGTCCCTGTTACCTTTTCCGCAGTGCTGATTTATTGGCCTTGTCATAGTTTATGTTGAATTTATCTTGGTATATGTTTTACAAGTGAGCGAGACTATTCGAAAGGCACAAAGTAACAGAAGTTTTTTTTAAAGTAATTTGTAACATTCGATGTTTTATTTAAAAAAGAAAAAAATCAACACAAACTTGGAGAATTTTCTATCTCGTTAAGTGAGATATCCTAGGCTATATTTTTTTCTAAATAACTTCGGACTTTAAAATTGCATCTTTTTAATTCCGCAACCGTACATTTTACACCAGAAGTAAATTTTTAAACGTAAAATTCTATAGTAGTGTAAACCATGACACGATAGTTCTGCATTTTATCCTTATATTGCAATTTAGAGAATTAATCGATTTCTTAATTAATACATTATATAGATTATGTGTACCTTTCGTTAATTACTAATCAACCATTATCACAGTCGGAAAGCGTCTCGTAACTTTGTGGCCTCATCTCTTAGAACGAAGGAAAAAAAATTTAGGTCCTTCGTTTGATAAAAGGGACTGGTTTACATTTATCTTTATAGCTTTCAGTATTATTTTTAGAGGGCCACTTATTGAACGATACGACGTAATGCCGCCACGACATTTTTATTAGAGACAGTCATGAAAAGTATCCCATGTCCGTCGTAAATTCTGTTCATTTTATTTCATAACTGATTATTATGAAAACAACTGTTCCGAATGCTGATGTGGTTAAAATACTAAATATATTTTCCCCCGCCGCGCTAGATACGGCTGCTGTTTAGGTATTTATACGTTAAAGAGGTGCTTTCCGCTGTCATCCAGACATTTATTTATAAAATATGCTTCTTCATGTTTGTTATTAGTAGTTCATATACAAACCTTCATCGTGTACGGTCAGAATAACATCTGATTGTTTTTTAGAAAAAAAGCGTCTGGAATATTAGAGTTAATTTTAAGGTAGTCCAGAAAGGACACTAATTATAATTTAATGATCATAAATGGAAGGTTAAGGTGTTAGTGTTTCCATCTTTCTGGGTATAAGGACAATGCTTTATATAGTGTCTCACGAGGAACTGCATCGATCGATATATGAAAGATTGGAATATTCTACATGCATATTAAAAACTAAAATATTTCCAATTATTTAAGACGTCCGGTTAGGCCGGAAGTAAGCTGTCAACGTTGTCATTTTCAATTTAGTTCAATGTTGGTTGTATGATGAAACAAACAGTTACTATTTCTAACCGTATTGAAATACTGCATTTCTTGAAAAATATTGACAGATGGACGAGTGCATATGAATTTTTATAGCAGTGATAGTGTCTAAACTTGGAACATTTTTCAAAACATTAACAGCGTGCCTACAATACGATAAACTTTTAACGGGAAAGTGTACAAATTAATTTTTTAAATAACAACTACTATTTTCTCCTTTTTTATCAAAATTATTCTTAATGGAACCTTTATGTTTAGACCACAGATATATTCTATTCAATATGGAAACAGAAATCAGGGAGGACTAACGTTACTACCGGGGATCCCCATTCTACTGACCGGTTGGGTTCACAGAGGTTGAAAGACACCATAACCGTGACCAATTGATACACTAATTAACGATTGTGAACTGCCTCGAGATTCACGGCAGAGCAGATTCGTGTGGATTGGGTTTCTCGGCCTTTCATTACAACTGTCTGTCGGGTCAAAAGAGATAAAAACAGGTATCCCGTGTGGAATGACAAGTTAAACCTCGCTAGAAAAGAGATCCGTACATTCTTTTATTCGGCAGACATCGGATGACTGGGACCAGATTAAACACACTATGTCAGGGGATTGATAATGACCTGGATTTGCTAGAACCACAAAAATAGTAAAACACAAAATAATAGAAATTATAGACTCTGGTTAAATGAAGCATGTCTGTAATGTTTCGTGGAAATTCAAAAAACATTCGATATAAAAATTACAATTACTGTAAGAACTACTAATAATAAATTAGTCGATAAATATCAACCACAAAATACATCTTTCACGCGAAAAAGGTTACGTGTTTGGTTTTACTTTGAAACTTCATTTTTCAAAAATAAAATTCGAATGGGGAAAGCGAAGAAAGGCTCAGTTGACGACTGGCATCCTCTTTAAACCGGAAGCCCTTCAAAACTTAAAAAGAAATGTAAAAAACGATTCTTTACCGCTAGCAAATATCGTGCATGGCAAAACATCACCAAACTCAGCGTGAGTCATGAAGAGCGCTCAGAACTTGTCGATCGTAGGTACGACTGAGTACATACCGCTGGGTCTAGAACTCTAGTTGGCATATTTTTTTAACTCTGCCAAAACACATGAACAGAACACAAGAAGTAATTCGAGAACTGGTGGGTTACTCCACAGATCGACATTTGTGTTATCAGCAGGGACAGAGCCAGGAAGCTTATAGAAGTTGACAGGAGACCTGTCATGGCTCTAAGCGCAATTCTTAATGGCCACGCTCGATTAAGGACACCACCTACGCAGTATGGGGTAGATCAAGGTGAGGAGTTCCGTCGTGTGTATGCCGTCTGCAGGAATTATAATTTTCTCGGTTTGGCGGGATTTTGTAAGCCTGAAAGTCTGAGAAACATTTCGCTGAGGAACTTCTGGCAATTCGCTAGAAGGACAGGACTAACTCGATGAACTCTAAAATTACATTTACCGGCCTACATAGACACCAACTTGTTGGTCGATGTAATGGGTGGATTAAATAGCACCCGGTTTCAATAATAGTATATGGTCTATGAACACGCACAAAAGTAAATAGAATGATGAGTGCTGGATTTGTTGCGCACTGACTGATAGACTTTACCATAACGAATATAATGAACTCGTCTGGACCAATAAAGCTCATTGCGCAGACTTACGTCATAAGACGTATGTGTACTTCTTATAATAATTTACATTCTAGTATTGATGAAGATACCGACGGATGTCTAACCATGGGATTGAAGAAGGAACAAAGCAGCGAGATGACAATTTTTAAAGTGCCAAAAGACCATTTTACTTGTAAAGTTTGTTACGGAAAGTTCTGCCATTCTATGCATCTTTAAGCCTACAACATATCGATTCCTTATGTTAAACTACAAGTTATTCACGTTTTATTGGTGTTTGAAACACAAGCTAGAGTTCTGGAAAATGCGTGTCCGATAAAAATATATACAAACGGTTTTCAAAGTATCATTGTGTTACATAACGTAGCATTTGACTAGTGAGAGGTACCTCCCGTGGGATGCCGAATTGAAGCATTAATGCTAGCATTGTGCTCAGCCAGGAAAATTATTAAAATGTGCCTACGGACAACCGAAACTAGGCATGATCTAGTAGTTAATTATTTTAGTAAAACTGGACAAATTGATGCTTGGAAAACTTTTTTTCTTCATAAAAGTGAATGAATAACGGAAACAAGTATTTTATTTTTTATCAACATTTTGTTTTAATCCACTTACCAAATAGTTTTAAGTGTATTTAGTCCTGCTGTTCTATTGTAGGTCCTTTTAAGCGATGCTCTTTTAGAGAAGCTGCTATTTGTCGATTGAATTTAAATGCAATACTCCTTCCACACGTCTTTTTCTTTCCAAAGACTTCTATCCATCTTAATTTCAATTATTCCATTTTGTTGATTAATCGAATTAATAGCTACGTTCTCGTTGTAAAATTTATAGCCCTTTACAAACACGATTTTGCGACATTTTCTCAATGATGTACTACATAATAAATATATAAAAAAAAACCCCCCCAATTTTTTTTTTTCATAAATACATATTTCTTATACTATATTTTTATGGTAACTTTATGATTGCTGTATGTTTAAATTTACAAATTTTATTGTAATTTCATTGGTTATCGTTGATTTAAGTAAGAGGCGTTACCAACCATGTGCATTATGTAAGTTACTGATTACGCGACAATACACAATATTTACAATAATATACATTCTTCTTTCGTTTAACAGTTCATGGTACAAGGTTCAAGTTCAGGCTGAACTTTACTAAAAGGGCAACGCTGAAAAAAACCCCCCCCCCCGCGGCATTAGTTTAGAAATATTTTGCTCAACTTGAAATATTCTTAATTAGTCGAATACACGTGAGGTTATGCGCTTATTAAATTGGATTTTGAGGTGTGTTGCTAACGGTAGGTTTTTCCAAAGGTCTACTTATTATTGAGTAAGAAGTATTATTTTCGGATATTGATCTGAAATGCTAGGATTGTATTGCCATAGTAGTTTAAAATCTATATCTAAAATAAGAAAGATAAGGAATTTATTTAAGCAATCGTGGGAAATTGTTCTGGTGCAACTTACTATCCGCAAATCGATATATAGGTACGTTTTAATATCATTCTTTTACTACCCATTCTGCTAAGCAATACCTTTTGCCCTTTTTTAAAAGTAATTGCATTGTACATTGTCCATGTAGATTGATGTTTAAGCCCTAGGCAGAAACACTTTTAGCACGGTAAAAACACTTAAATTTTCAATATTTCTTTTACAAAAAATAGCTTATTTTGTTCCGGACAGTATCATAGTAGAGTACCAACCTCACTTTTACGAGTAATATTCAGATTTTAGGTTTTACAGATGTTAGAAATTCGGCTACACGCCACCTATATAATTTTTTGGTTATTAAAAAAAGTAAAAACAAACCAGCGGACTTTAATAAAAAATATATTTACGCTAAATTATTATCGTTACATATTTAATCTACCTACATTATTAAATAAACTTAGATTGAAAAAAAAAAGGAAAATTAAGGACATCTAACAATAAAGGCAGAAGAAGAAAACACGTGTCATTAGGACGGAGTATAACTTAGAATAAACAAAAACAACAAAATAATAATATAAAACCAAAGGACGTTATACAATAATACGTAATATTATAAAAAAATATTCATTATAACTAAGAAAATACAGATTTTCACGGAACTTAGTAGTACACATTCGTTTGTTTGAATTATTACAATGAACATATATGTCGTCAATAGTTTTATTTTTGCTAGTGTTGAGAAGGAACTGTACAAAAAGGAAGAAAACCTATTAGCAACAAAAGGGCTATAAAATACAAAAATTCACTACAAAGGACAGCTATAAAATAATAGAAAAAATGAACAAGAAGAATACCTTCACTGTTACGTTGATAAAGCTAGGATTAGTCTGAATATAGCTGCATTTGGTTCTAGTTTTGGTTAGATCAGCTGCACGGACGTATGGTGATAAACAGAGCTGTGAAATAGTAAAAAGGTGTAATTGTTAGAATGTACTCTTTATATTGTAATTTCCATGTTCAAGTCTAGGGGTAAACTCTTAAAAATATATAACTTCGTTAGCAAGATCTCCAAATACATTCTGTATGTCAAACCTACGAAGAGGATGTGGACTGTTTAGATTTTATTATACTTGGACATTTATGTATACAGCTCCTAAATAACAAAGGTCTACAAAAATACTTCAATATATTTTTTAATAAAGCAAAAAGCATTATTTTCCCTTAAACCTAAAAGACATCATTTAACCTCTCTTTGTCACTCGAAGAAACGTTAAAATCACATTTATTAAATAGTAAAAGCTATACACATTACCTATACATTTATATCTAACTATCATCTAAAATCAGTTTAAATCACTAAGAGTTTTAATGATCACAATATATTAGAAATAAATGTTACAACAACCATGTAGCGACAGATACCATTGAACTCTAAAGGGACGTCGAGTGCTATTTTACAAATAATATTTACGGTTAATATACATTTACTCGACACGTATTGGAATATATTTCTAGGTTAGGTCATCGTTTTTTTAGGGAAAAAGTTTGAAAATAACACTTAAGAAGAACATTTGATTCCTTCTAGTTTAAAAGTAATGAGAATACTTTTGCGAATTCCGTGGGCATTTTAATGGCTTTAAAGTCCACTGGATACATAAAGTATCGCATTTGCATCCATCTTGGCGTCCAAAACTAGTGAACAAATTGATAGCATTTTATTTTTATTGCCTCTTATATTTTATTTAACATAAAATGCATATAAATATTTATTGCTGAAAGAAACAAAAACACGTTATACCTCAGTAATTTAATGCCACTTCAGAAATACAAAAATAGGAATTATCTTGCTTGGTCATTTATACATGGACAGTATTGCAACGCCAATTTTTAGTCAGTAGTTCTCTCTCCAACCCAAGTTCATTATCTATGTGGTATTTTATATACATGTATGATGTAATGACTTAAATAGCAGCTATCAACAGCGCCATCTATAACTTAAAAACATTTCATGAAAATCCGATAGTAATATGATTAGTTCGATCAACGATTTCAATAAATCAATTATCTGCAAGGAATGATGTTGGTTATTTCGAAAAAACTCAAAAAATCAAAACCAAAAAGGATTTTAGATTAGTAATTGAGATTATCTCATAAACTTTACCGAATATAAAAATCGTATTTTTTTTTACAACGTTTCAGATTTCCATCAGGTGACACTCTTTTACAAGCGTTACGAACGTGTACGGAACGAACGATCTTTTAGTATGCATGAGTACTTCCACTATAACTTGGAATCGCGGGTGTCACCATAGAACTCACTGCGAATCAGTGTTAGGGAACTAAGCGCTCCAGCATAATCTGTTTTCCGGCGGCCAATAAGCAGGATACCTAGATCCATCTTGCTCATGCCTACAAGGAATAAAGGGCGCCGGTGCGGGGTAGCCTTGCTGCCCATAAGCTGCCGGTGACCCACAACTAGAATAAGCTAATTGAAGTTTGGGACCTAACCATGAAGAAGTTTCGTATCTCGAATTACGTTGGTCGGGTCAAGTTGATGGTGAGGAAAATATTCCAGGTAAAGCTAGACCATGTTGCCCTAGGATGCACCAAAATAATTCTTCGGTCAGGTGAGTAGACGATATGCGCTTGTTCATCGCCTTCTCCCTCCCTAAAATTCCCATTCTCAACCTATCCTCAACTGAGGATCTCTAAAGTCCAATAATTCCCCTTCATTTCACACCTCCCTCTCGCGGCACCTTTCACGAAACACTCATTCAGAGAGAGGTTAGTCGTATTGAGTTCTCGCCAACCTTTCTTGTTCGTCGAAGTAGGGGAATTTCGTCGTGAATGTACGAATAAATCTCGTGAAAGGGTGGCTCGTTTAGATGTGAAGATTGAATTAGCATAGCCGATGAGGGCAACGTAAGATAGGGCGGCTTCGTTTGGGGATTACTAGAGGATGGCTGCGGGGATTCGGATGAATACTGCTTGCTCTAGGTTCTTCCGATCAGAGCTTTGCGATGTCGTACTGTTAATGGGTGTAGATACGCTGAAACCATAGAAGAAACGATGAATGCGGTTGTACATGGAATAACTCGAAGGACTAGCTAGTGAATACGAATTTCAAACAGGTAGCAATCCTATGTCGATGTGTGTTGCCACTTAGAGAGTACTAGATTGATTTTACTTACCGGAGCGCATGTTTATTGTAAGATTACTTTAAATGCCTAACTATTAATATGTTTAGTTTGCAATATCGCTAGTCTTTCTTGTTTCTGTTAAAAAGCGTAGCCACAGGAATAAACCTTATTCATGAAGATGATCGACACTACATATAGATGCATGTTTTATAAGTTCACATCAGATCGATATCCAACGACGTAATTTAAGTAAATGTTTGATATACCACGTCAAATACTTTTTGCCTGACGCAGCGACGAGTATAAAAACTAAAAAAACGACGAGATAGGTTAAGCAGTAAAGCTACAAAGTATAAATTAGTTCTACAGGAAAAATACTAACCAAGATAATGGCTAATAAGCATTGGTATTGGGGGGGTTGTGGAATCATTCCCGACAAAAACAATGTGAGAAAGAGAAATGCGTAGCCAACGGGCATGTTTCTACCTATCCGGGCGTCATCAGTACCGATGCTCCGAGCACATCTTTGCTCACCATTGCCTTGTTTCCTCCGCTATCTGTACGTGGAATAAATTCCTCAGGCGTGTTTCAGACAGGTTTTTGTCATAGAGTGGTTGTTGATCTGTACTCGGTTTTTATCGCTACTTTTCTAGACGGCAGACTATAATCGCTGGACACCAGTAGCGTCACAATAAATATATTTTAGTGCTGTTTGTGGAGATTAATGGCATAAACTGAGAGACGAACAGCAATGGTCAGCAAGGGAATGTGCTCGGAGCAACGCTGATGACGCCGGGTAGGCAGAAACATATCCGTTGGCAAGCACATTTCTCTTCACACATTGATCAATACCATGAGCTATATTAGCATTATTTTGGTTATTGTTACTAGGCACTTTCTTCATGTGTAGATGGTATTATCTTAATAACGATATGTTATTTTTAATATCACTACATAAAGATAGTTTGTACTACAATAAGATATAGTATCAGTAAGTATTATAAGTAGTACTTAATTAGTAGACTGTACTATATTTCACTACCTTAATAACAATGAGCTATTTTAAATAGTACTATATAAAGATAGTTTGCATTAAAATACAATATAGTACGAAATAATAAAATAGGTACGTACTATTAACTCTACTTATATGTATTAAATTTTACTATATCAAATTATATCAACAACAATACGGTATCTTTAACATACGAAGAAGAATTCTTCTTATTTCAATGGAACATTTTTCAAACAATGTTGTGCTCCTATGGGCAGTCTTACTAACTCAATGCTTGCTTGTATTGTCGAGGAAAACTTCCTTTTTGCTAGCCATTTCTTTATAAATACGTAGATGATATTGCAGCCGTTCGGTCTGATTCTATTGATACAGTTCTTGCAATGTTCAATGAATTTAATCCACTTTTGCAGTTTACAGTAGACGATGAGAACAGTAACTCTATGCCTTTTTGGACACCCTCGCAATTAGGCGCAATGACCAATCAATAGCCCTGGATTGGTGTACCAAACCTACCTTCTCAGCTCGATATTTGAATCTTTATTCTAACCAGCCTTTCCCTCGTAAAATTAACACTCTGACAGCATTGCGTGTTGCGGTATTACGTTTCTTACATCCTGAGTTTCATCGAAAAAATTTGAAGATTCTTTTCAGACTATTACAAATAACAGTTACCCAGTCCAGATTGTATTTTATAACGTATAATGGACCTCCTCGGTTAGAACCATCCAATGATCAACATTTGAATGTCGGTTTAACGAACCGAGAGGTGCATCACATTAAATTTCCATTTATACCTAAAGTTCACATAAAAATATCATGCTTATTTAAGGAGTTTAACATCCCTTACACTGTAAAAACCTACTAACAAACTTGTTATCTAATGTCATATCCTACTCCTTGTATGGATTGTGAGTCTGTCTACGTTGGTCAAACTGCATAATACTTCGCACAAGAGTGAGGCAACATAAAAATGGCCACTAACAACAAAAAAGCAGCTCTCGTTGATCATTGTAACAACTACGGTAATTCTTTCAATTTTAATGATATAAAGGTTTTGTGCTCGGAACGAAATTACAGGAAGAGGCTGTCTTTAGAGATGTTTTATATTAACAGATCACTTGAATCCGTCAATTTTCGTGGCGATTTTGATTCACTTTAATAATAATGCCAATATTACCAAAAACAGAAAACCCTTAAATTCCATCTTATAGAAGAAAACACACCTATTTCCCATTAGCTTCCCGTCACCTTATTTTTGTACTACCTACTCTACATATATCTATATTCCCCAGATTTGTAATTGTTGATGATATTTGTTATTTGGCTGTCTAACCTCACCATTTATTTCCCGCTAAAATAGTCGCATGGCTTCAGTTGACTATTGTACTCGCCGGATCTATGTCGCTGCTCTTTTTTAAGATGGCGAGTTTTTAAATAATTTTCATAAAATATAATTTTTAAAATGCATTTTTGGTTAGTAAAAAACAATCGTTTATCTTAAAGTTTTTAAATGCCGACGACAACCCAGTTGTATCACACAAGTTGTAAACGCATTTAATGTTAGCCTGAAAATGCGGAAATAAAAATCTGCGAAAACTTGATCAAACAGTGATTTGAGTATTATTTACTTTTGACCGTTTCGCCCAGTCTAATTCTGCTGACGTTGTGCGGTTACCTACTTCTCCAAATTAAAAACAACTAGTTTTTTAAAAGAAAAGAAGCTCAAATCACGCTTGGGTATGTTTTGTATGTACCTTACTTTTCTTCTTGGAGATTATGCAATGTCTATCGATATGGAGATTCAAATTTATGCATATATACTGCATATTTTTTTAATTTCTGGCTACTGTTGTTAGCGACATTGTATGTAGATATTTATTATGCATTACAGTAATATTTATTTTTAGTGCCTGATAGATGTTTGAAAATAAATAAATTATAACTTTGATGAATTATATAAAATGCTTAAATTAAATAAAATGGTTGGTCAATCATACAGACCAACTTTATTTAATTTAAGCATTTTATATAATTCATCTGAAAAAAATGGTTATTTGGTTTTAATAAAGAAAACAGCTTACAAGAACAACGTAAGTAATTAAGATAAATAAAAATATTTAGTTAGTTCAACAAAATTGGTTATTTTGATTATCGTTGATTGTTGTTATAGCTATACTTTGTATTTGAATGAAAAGTTGAATCTGTTTAAAGTTAACATACATTTTGGGACAATTAAACTGAATCAACAAAATTATTTGTTTCAAACAAAATGATATTTGTTTGCTCGTATTCAAACGTAGATTTTAGTTGGAGTAACTATAATTTAGTGTTCTCAACTAAATGGATCTTTCAGTACCTATAGATCTAAAAGGCTAGGTTTATATTTAAAACCAAGTTAGAGGCATGTTCCATTCGTAATTCGAGCTTGAATCGAGTTTCTTGATTGTGAATGCCTACATTAAAAGTTTATAAATAACTGTCACGTGCTGAGAAATTGATTGCGTATTATAAGATTTCTGCTATTAGCTAGTACACTTTTACTACATCTTTACTATTAGATATTGAATGTAGCATTTCCCTGCTTTTACAGATCAAAAAAGGACTTGATTACATAATTGGTGCATGTCTACCGTCAAAAACCATTTAGTACGTAAAACGCAAGGACAAAAACTGGCCCGATCGCAAACGCGTTGAATTGAGAACCTATAATAATTCCAAGCCAGCTGAGCGGAGAACAATAATAAATCTACCGACAGGAAATTCGAAGTAAAATAAGCAAATCGGACCGCGATCGACGAGGTAACGCTGTGCGGTTGTGGCACGATTGGCTTGCAAGTTCGGTACGCTATGTGGTAGATTTCGTCGTTTGCTTGTTTCGTTCCGCAAAATCGCATGAAATGACTTACTAATAACGACATGACTACGACGAGGTATTCACAGCATATTCGCAACCGGATACTGGATTTTCTTTTTTGGGAATTCGAGCGCTTTGGGGTTATAAAGCTATTAATGCGTTTGTGTGTGCTAAAGTATTAAATATATATTATGCTTCCTGTGATCCTGTGTTCTCATGAATTATTTCAAGTATATACCTTGTAATATTTTTTATATATACATATACCATACGTATTTTTCATGAAAATAAAGGTAAGCATGAATGTTAAAACCAACTTTTAAAGCAAAAAGAAAACATTGGGTTGGTAACCCTGAGAAGTCAAGTAAAGTGTGTTTTGGTGTACGAAAAAAATTGGAACGTACTTTCGGAAAAAGCGGGGACAAGAAATTAAACTTCAAATTAGTAATCTCTTTGTCCTTTTCTTGGTGCTAGACTGCTTTTTGGTTTAAGAAAAAGCAAAAAAGCCGCTAGCACCAAGAAACTGATATTTTAGAAATTAATCTTTTTATATTTAGTAGAATGTTTTATTAGAGTAATGGAATAAAGAATTATCATCAACATAATGCTATTAATCGACCGGATATTCAAATTTTCGAGACTTCATGCAGTCTCAGACAGGATTACCAGATGCATTTTACCCATCTCTAGATATATCTTTAAAAATCTAGACAAAATTCGGATATTTCTATATTAATTTAATTTTGTTTTCAAAAACTTAATTTATTTTACGTAACCTCAAGTATCTCAAAATAAAAGACTAAAAATGTGTACTTTTAAGGCTTTATTTTATATTCACTTACTTGAGTAACCTAAGATACAATATGAAAGTAAAGTAAACTTGTAAAACTCTCTTATAGAGCTAAGTTTATAACGCTAAACAGTAAGCGAACTAAAAATAAAATTTTCGTACAATTTAATTGAATTTATCCATGATCCATGATACTATGACTACTGTCTTTATTACACACAAATTTTCAAATTTAAATCGATTATTTGAATAATAAAGTGTTTGACACTTTTCCTTCAGGAGACACCTGGGGTTTACTGGGTTTACTCGAACAATCACATCGTCCCCAGACGCGTCCGAGCCAAACGTAACCTTAGTCTCAAATCATGCTACATTTTGAATAAAAATTTCCAAGGACATTGACCACTAACATTTTTTTTAAAACATTCAGAGATGATGATAACTTTTGATCTACTAACTGTCTTACAAGTAGGCTTTGGACCTCCTCTGACATTTTCAAAACATGCTGTTTTGTATTACAATTGCAAATGTCAATTAGTCACGTTTGATCACAATTGATTTAAAATCCCTTAAGAAACTGCTGATTAAGACAAGTTATTAAGCTAATTTTTGTTATTGGTTGTATCACATACGTGCTTTAAAGATCATCTAGGAATGTTTCAAAGTAGAAAAATGGAATTATCAAAGAAATTTATCGGTGGAGGAGGCAGTACGGGCATCAACTCTGCTGGATGAGGGATACTCGATGCGTTATGTTGCCAGTGTGTTAGGAAGAAATCATTCCAGCAGAAGTCGCATGGTTAGACGATTTAACGAAAGAGGACCTCACATTTGAAGGCCAGAGCAAGGGGACCAATCAAAGGGATTACCGTTTTCTGAGATGCTGCAATCATAAAAAATCATATTCGCGCATTATTTGATTTACCCGCGGTCGCTAAAGATACGTACACGTCATTAAGAAAGCTAACCGATGATTTTCAGAAACATCTTCGATCGCTAAAGACATTGAACGAACCCGTAGATAGTTGGAATACATTACTTATATTTCTAATAACGCGAAAATTAGACTCCGCATCAGAGAAAGCATGGGAAGAATCGATAATTACTCAAGGGTTAACATCGCCAACTCTTGGTAATTTAATCACGTTTTTAAATCAACGATGTCAGTTACTGGAGGCAATTCAAACAGAAAAAAAAGGAAAAGTTCGAATCGAAATCAGAAAATAAATCGCAAAATTTTCCTAAACGCTCAACAAATACAAACAAATCATTTGCTGGTTTAGCAACACGTAAATCAACCACTTTTGTTTGCAAATATTGTACAAAAAATCACGGAATATTTTATTGTGATAAATTGCAGTCACTACCAGTGGCGTCTCGTCTGAACGAAATCAAAAAACTCAAGCTGTGCATAAATTGTTTACGAGAAAATCATTACGCAGATCGGTGTCGAGCACAAGGCTGCAAAATATGTAAAAGAAGACATAACACTCTATTACATATCGACACTAACAACGAAGAAACGGTAACGCATGTTCCAGAATCAATCACAGAACAGCCTTCAACTTCTGAAGTCGCTAAACCAAATTCAAGTTCAAATATTAATCTGTCAACAGGTCTCGTAACAAATCATTGCAAACACAAATCACAAATATTGTTATCAACAGCGATAATATTAATCAAAGATTCACACGATCATTGGCATGAATGCAGAGCTTTATTGGATAGCGGATCGCAGCCAAATTTTATAACAAAACGATTTGCTGAAAGGCTAAAACTTCCTCAAACAATTGTAAGTGCACCTGTATTAGGCGTAGGAAACCTTTCCACAAGCATTGGAAACAAAATCTCTAGTCACATTAAATCACTTCACAACAATTTCAACGTTGAACTAACATTTTTGATTCTAGACAACATTACAGAAAATCTGCCAACATTTACGTTCAATCCAAGCATATTAAATATTCCACACAATATACCATTAGCAGATGCTAATTTTAATCGCACAGATCAAACTGATGTTTTACTAGGCGCGTCAATTTTCTATAATTTGTTATGCAGTGGGCAAATCAAATTAGGTCTAAAATTACCAACATTACAGGAAACACATCTAGGTTGGGTGTTATCGGGACTCTTACCTATAGATATTACGCAAAGGAGTCAGTTAAGATGTAACTTGGCTACTAACGCTAAGCTCGAACAACAGTTAGAAAAGTTCTGGTCTATTGAGGAGGTTCCAACAATTAAAAATGACTCATTAAAAGAACTAGAATGCGAAAACACATTTATTAAAACTACTACACGTGATCACACAGGTCATTTCGTTGTAACATTGCCGATTATAGAAAACAGAGGTGAGTTAGGCAGTTCTTTAGATAACGTAGTCAAACGGCTGCAATCAATCGAACGAAAATTTGATAAGAACCCTAATTTCAAGCAAAAATATATCGAATTTATGTCTGAATATGAAAATTTAGGCCACATGACAAAAATAGACACTGCAGATATAAATTCTGTACCATTACAGAATATCTTTTATTTACCTCATCACGGAGTCATAAACGAATCAAGTACTACCACAAGGCTTCGAGTGGTATTTGATGGGTCATGCAAATCAACTAGTGGACAATCTTTAAACGACATGTTAAAAGAAGGACCGACAATTCAAGACGATTTGCTTTCAATTCTTCTGCGGTTTCGAAAGCACACATATGTTGTTACAGCTGATATAACAAAAATGTACCGCCAAGTCTATCTAACACGCAGCGCCATTTGCAAAGAATTGTATGGCGTTCAGATGTTACTGAAGAAATATCACATTATAGGTTAAACACGGTTACCTATGGTACTTCATCCGCTGCATTCTTGGCCATTCGCAGTCTGCATCAAGCAGCTGTTGAGCAAGCAGCAACCTTTCCGGAAGCTACTGACATCATCCTCCACGATTTCTATGTGGATGACCTGATTACGGGATCAGACTGTGTTAATCAGGCTTGTAAATTAAAACACGATATCACACATATATTAGATCACTACGGATTTGAATTGCGCAAATGGATATCCAATGACGTACGTGTTCTCGATAGATCACAATTTAATAGTAATGATAATTATTGCATCACGGAAGGTGAAGACAAGAAAACCTTAGGGCTAATATGGCAAGCACAATTAGATACATTTAAGTTCACTATTGATGAATCAAATTTTAGTCATAGCTACATCACAAAGCGTTCAATTCTGGCATCAATTTCTAAAATTTTTGATCCTCTAGGATTAATTACACCAGCCACGATACTAGCAAAGATTATGATGCAAGAATTATGGAAAATAAAGCTAGATTGGGATGATTCTCCACCAAGCAACATCGTTTCCTCTTGGCATCAATTTAGCAAACAAATTTTAGCTTTAAATAGAAGTCAAATTCCACGTCACGTTATCAATCCCGAATCTGATTATATTGAAATGCACGGATTTGCCGATGCATCACAGAAAGCGTATGGAGCGTATATCTATTTGAAGTCATTAAGCGCAAGAAATCAGTCTCGCATTGAGTTATTATGCTCTAAATCAAGAGTAGCTCCGCTTAAAACAATAACGTTACCTCGACTCGAGCTAAGCGCAGCTCTTCTATTAGCACGATTATTTGCAAAGGTTAAGGACAGTATCAAGTTAAAATTCCAAGGCGTTTACTTCTGGACTGATAGTACGATCGTATTATCTTGGTTAAATGCACCTCCAAACACATGGAAATTATTTGTAGCAAATCGTGTCTCGGAAATTCAAACACTGACCGAAGGTGGGCAATGGAAACACGTGTCATCCGTTGACAATCCTGCCGATCTTGTGTCTCGTGGTGTTAATCCTGAGCCATTACTCGAATGCAAACTGTGGTGGAACGGCCCTCACTGGTTAAAGAGTTATTCCGAATGGCCTGAAACGCCAGCAGTTTTAAACCACATACCTGAGCGACGCAAAACCAAGATAGCTCTCATTAGCGCGCACGATGATTTCGACATTTTTAGCAAATACTCAACGTTGTACAAATTACAACGCACAGTTGCATTATGCTTAAGATTTTACAGAAACGTCACGATTAATCGATCACGCAAAACGGTAGGCGAGATAAGCAACGAAGAATTTAACGAAGCTTTAAACGTATTATTAAAGCTAGCACAAGCTCAAACCTTTTCTTTGGAGTTAAGCGCTCTCCAGAAATCAAAATCTTTACCAAGGCATTCGCATTTACTTTCACTAAGCACTTTCCTGGACTCCAATGGCTTATTAAGAGTAGGTGGTCGTTTGGAAAAGGCAAATTTGCCTTACGATCAAAAGCATCCTATAATTCTCAAATCGAAACATACTTTAACACGTCGTATCGTTTTGAATGAGCATCACAAGCATCTCCACGCAGGGGCAAGCAATGAAATAAAGCACTTGTACGTTATCTAAGCATACAGCTGATTCTCGCGTAGTTGAATTCCTTTTGAAAAACAGCATTGAGTGGCGATTCATTCCGCCAAGATCACCACATCATGGCGGGTTATGGGAAGCTGCTGTTAAGCGTGCAAAATTTCATATTACGCGAATTATTGGCAAGCAAACGGTTACATTTGAAGACTTATCGACAGTATTTTCGCAAATTGGGGCAATACTTAATTCGCGCCCGCTTACTCCACTATCCTCAGATCCAAATGATCACACCGCATTAACTCCTGGCCACTTCCTTATTCATGCAGACTTTACATCGATTCCACAGAATCGTCTATCACAATACCAAATCTTGCATCAAGCAATCCAGCATTTTTGGAAGAGTTGGTCGAATGAATATTTGCACGAACTCCAGCAACGCACCAAATGGACCAAGAATAGTGAAGAAATAGTCAAACCAAATTCCATGGTTCTCCTAATCGATAACAACGCAACTCCACTCTATTGGCATTGGGGACGGATTATTAAACTTCATCGAGGCGAAGATGGTATTGCTCGCACCGTCACCATAAAAACCGCTACCGGACAAACTACAAGAGCAATTCAACGAGTGTGTGCTCTACCAGTGGATAGCAGTTAAACCAGTATGGTGTTGAAAGACTATAAGCTTTCAAGGTCGGCGGGATGTTCAGTCAAATTCAAATTTCCCGCGAGAAAATACCGAGAGACAACAAAAACGGTTTCTAGAGAGTATATAAATGGGGGCAGCATACCCACGATAGTTTTGGTACATTTGTAATGTACAATGTATTATAATCGTATTTGTAAATGTAAATAAACAAACATATTGTAATCGAATGTAAATAAAGCATATAAAAAGCATAATCACGTCCAACACGGATTATTACCTGAAAAACAGCGTACTTGTACACGTTATGAGATTTGCTGCTTTTGTGGATCCTATTTTTTTATTCATGCAAGACAATGCGCGTCTTTATATGGCTGGGCAGATTATTGACTACCTGCACGGTGTTGATGTTCCGTTAATGGAATGGCCACCTAACAGTTTCGACCTCAATCCCATTGAGCATTTATGGGACCATCTTAAATAAAGGTTCGAGGTCGTAGACTCCTACTTGCCAACCATAATCTACTGGTAGATGCAGTGATTGAAGAATGGGAGAATATTCCCCAGGATACCATTGAAAATTTAATCGCTAGCATGCCAATTCGTATGAATGCGGTGATTAGAAGTAAAGAAGGACATATAAGCGACTAATGTCACATTGGATCCATTAATTCCATTGCTTTCGACTTTTTATATGTTTTTCATTTTGATTTTCGTTTTCATATCTCACTCGTTTTCAACAAAAGAAGTATTTAATGATTTAAATAAGGTCATGTTTCGCTGATTTCTTTCTCAAATGATTGTATAAACCTAATTTGTAAGTTTTCATTATAATTTAGTTTAATTTGACTTTCATCAATGTAATTACTTAAGTTTAATAAAGTGGTGCGTTAATTTTGTCCAGGAGTTTAGTTGTGTTTGTTTTGGACACAGAAGTATATTAAACCATTTTAATAAAATAATCAAGCCATCATAAAAAATATTCTTTTGGCATGATAGGATAGAAAACAAAGTTTGTTTAGCCATTATTTCTATACATCTAAGATCAAGCATTTGAGTGCTGTATGAATTTTCGTATTTCTAATTCTTGTTCTATTTATAGTAGGTTAGATTTTGGCCAAATCTTTTTTTTTTTTTGTTAACACTGTAAGGTGAAAGTTGGCAACATATATACATATACATTGAATTAGATATAATACAAACATGGTAAAATTCATTCTTTTATAGCTAAATATATGCAGGTTATCCCAACCTTCTGGAATTGTAAAATTGCGTTTATTGTGTAAATAATAGAATGGTAAAATTTTCTGATGACATAATAGACATCCTAGAGTACTTTTCAAAAATATTTCCGTATATATAGGGTGAACATATTTTTTAAAGATACTCTATAATGTCTATTATGTCATCAGAAAATTTTAGCTTCCTACTATTTACACAATAGACGCAATTTTACAATTCAAGAAGGTTGGGACACCTGTATACAGGCTGTCCAGCTAGTACATGGGCGGTATATAACTCTCTTCCTAAGCAATTAAAAAAAAGATTTTAAATAAAAAAATATTCGGAGACAAGTTCTGCACAATATAGAATTATGTCAAAGTATACAGGCTGCTCAGTTTCCGCTACAAACGATACAAGTTTGGTTTCTCAAATAGAACACTCTGCGTATTCTTATGTTTTTGAATGCCTCTCTTCAATTCCTGTCAACTTTTTTCAATATTTCCATTTACCCATCTATCTTAGCTTTTGAAATGATTCAGATATTTATGAAATCCCGCTGCTTGTTTAGGGGTTGATATCTGGAATGCTCTACAGGCGGTGATTCAAATTTTATTCGATTGAGTATTTCTTGGATTTTTCGGCAATACCTCGAAGAATTTCTTTTAAATGGAACAGCTTCTATATTTTCTCAGAATCTGGTAGAGAAACTATGCTAGAATTTTTTTAATAAATATTTCCCTATACCTAAAAGGTGTCCGTTAGTAAATTAAATATAAAACTGTGCAAATAACTTTTTTGTTGCTGAGACAAAATACCGTATACTTTTGTTTCGCTAAAGATATTCATTAAAACTAATGCGAATTCTTAAGGCAATGCGGAACGTGAACATTTTACAAAATATTACTCTCGAAATGTTAGTAAATGTTCAATAAAATACCTACAAGACATCCCATTACAGTTTGCATGAAGGAAAATGGCACTCACTTCAGATATATGTGGAAATGTATGCATAAATTAAATTTTACAAATTATTTTTAATGAATATCTTCAGAAAAACAAATGTTTATAGTATTTTGTCCCAGCACTCCCAGCACTTTTAGCAAAAAATGTATCTGCACAGCTTCATATTCAATTTACTAATGAACGATACATGTTTATCACAAAATCCTAGAACAGTTTTTATATCTGACTCTGGAAAAATATATAGAGTGCACCATTAAAAAAAAATTGAAATAGCATATTGACGCTAGTTGTGTTGTTCTTTAGTTTTGGTATTTCGCGTTTTTAAACGAAAAAGTTATCTGCATAGCTTTATATTTAATTTAATAATTTTCAGTATAGGGAAATGTAATATTAATTCTATAGGTATATAAAGCGTTGGTTTATTATATCGCGTCACGTATGCGTCAGAATGCCAACGTTTCGCTCTCGATTGCAAGGAGTTTCCTCTGGGCTACATCATGCCAAACGCTGCGGACAATCAACACCAGATAATTGAAATATCGGCATTCTGATGCATACGCGACGTAGTTTCAACCTGGAAACCTTTTTGAAAAGAAGAACAGCGACCGGAAATCTACACCAACTTCTTAAAAAATTACTTTTTTCGGTAAATGTTCGTTTGTTTTTGTTATTATGTACATCTAGTCATCGGTTTTTTCATGTACATTGTTGTATTCTTTTTTCTGTATTTCGCAATTATCGTTCTTCGCCGTATTTCTGACAACTTAATAGAGAGTTTGCGGTAGCACATTTTCCGTTATGTTTTACAACCATTTTGTGGATTATAAATTATAAATTATAACCTGATTGTTAAAAACACGTTTGTGGAGCGTCGTAAGTAAACGTTATATTTGACACATGTCATGTTGTGAAACGAAAACAACATGCATGACCAAATGGTTACTATCTACTTCTTGTCGCACAGCATTGTCGTCATTAACGAAAATATTATACGACTTTTGAAATTCGGGTCCAAATAATGTCACTTTCGTCAAATTTTGTCACGAATTCGGCATCCTTTGTATTCCAACCTCACACTGCGGATGTAAAATGTAGCGGATAAGCGGCAGTCAGCTGTACAGAATTAGTTGTGCATATGCGTAGTTCTACGAACTAAATTCTGATTGGGTCCGTTATTTCTAGAAATAACGTAATTTAACTCAGTATACGGTATAAATTTTACCAAAATTTTGCGTTATAGACCATAACGGCAATTTTTATAAGGAAAAATGGACTACCGCAAACTCTATATTACCACATCTGTATCATCGTTTTTATGACAGCAATCGCAGAGCAGTACCAATTAGTGAAGTACTATCGCTTTCATAAAAATCTGTGACAAGAGATACAATTATGACATTACCCATTTTAAACATGTATTTTGTAAGCTATGAAAAAATATGTCAAATTGTCTGTCAGTGTCAATCGTAAATGGACAATTCATTGTCACAACACTTAAAAAACGTCAAAATGGGCTTATAAGAGTTGTCCCAGATTTTTATGGAAGTGGTGGTACATTAATTAGTCACCGTTTGATGTCGTATTTGCTACCTAGTACAAATGTTCAGGATTGGTCAACGATTGCCGCGTTTTTACTTGCGGCCAATCACGTGCAGTTACGTACGTATATTGGTCTGACCTGACATCACGTGACATCCCGATTGCTCAATCCAGTATTGATTTTCCCTGGAACTTTTCGTCCTAAGAGAGACACTGCAGTTCGAAAATTTGTAAAAGTAACACGTTTGAAGCTGCTAAGTCTCACTTTTTTACCGGGGTGGATTAATTAATATACTAAAAAGGGACTGTAAGCACAATAATTTGTAAAATCTGGTACTAGTAGTAATGCCAGTTTCTTTTTAAGATTAAAGAATAGATGAAGAATCATTTGCGCCAGATACTATATTGGTATGTTGTAAGTTGATTCTCAAGTTGTTAACGTTTATTATAATGTATAACAAAATTTATTACACAATACTAGTTTTACGTAAACCTTTATTATAAAGAAGTACAATCTCAGAATTTCATTTAACTACATATATTACATATTCAAGGTATGGGACGATTCACCGCAGCCGTTTCGCCGCCGAGGATTGTTCGCCGCGGGTCATTTCGCCGCAGTTGTAATCCACAACTGAATTTGTGTTCACGTAATTTTGACAAGCAAATGGTATTTGATGCAGCGGATATGCTAAATGTAATTCTATCGTATTAAATATTCTAATAACTTTCAAATGAACTAAATGTGAAACTTGTATGTTTGTATACCTATAAATATGTAACCGTCCTAAAGAGCAAATTATGAATTCGTTTATTTTAATAAGTAGTAATTTTTTTATATTAATTTTATTTGACACTGTAGATAGCATCTACAATATATTACAATACAATTTTTATAATAAAATATATTAGATGTAGTACTATATAAAAATTACAATCATTTTATGATACTTATTAAAAAATCTGACTGTCCCTATGGCTATAAATTATAAGCAGTAAACGGCAAAATCGTAAGGGATATGACTCAGAGTCACGTATCGTAAACATGATACAGAGACGCACTAAGTGTATGTTGCATAAATAAGAGAAAGGAATTAGCCATTACCACAAGAGACTTTCCTATATTCTCTGCAGTAAAACGGGTTCTTTTTGAAGTTAGTACGTCTTTCAATATCGAAAACGTTCTTTCAACTTCACAACTTCTAGGCGAGGCAAAATTAAAATGCGATAAAAGGGAGATATATTTTATACATATAGATATAGTGGTACCTCGGTTTAGACAGTATCTTATTACGGAATTTTTAGGTTACGGAAGGAAATTTGGATGAATTTTTGTTTCCAAAACCGAAAAGTTCTCCAGGATACAAAACGTGAAACTTTTACAGATTCGGCAGAATTTCCGCTCGTGTACATACCAGAGAGAGATAGTCATATACGATATAATGAGATGGTTTGTGTGGTTAACTTTCCACTAATCCACCGCTTTGCATCTGACTTGAATTCATAGTTAATATTATTCTTATTTATCCGAAATTCCTTTTATCTTTTTAAAAGAACAAAGCCGAAAGTTCTACAGTCAAACAATTTTTTAACTGTCCCGTCGCTAATTTTGTAATATATGTGAAAAAGCCATCTTATCCTCAATGTCTTCCATACGCCAGAAAGAGCCCTTATTAAAAATAGTGTATGTAAGTGAAGTTATTTCTTTTTAAATTCAATCTTAAGAGTTTTTATTGATTTTTCTACGAAGCTTTATTTTCTATATGTTCAATTGTATTTAAAATACATAAAATGAATTTGTGATTATTTTTGTGGTTATGGGAACGGATTATCTATTTCTTTTATTTCTTATAAGAACATTTGATTTCAGCTACGAAATTTCAGATTATGAAATGTTTCTGGAAAAAATTAATTGCGTAAACCGTAAAGTACCGCTGTGTTTGAATTTTGTATTTATCCTGCATGCAATTGGTTTAGTGTATTTAAATCGGGGTTTCTGCTGAAACCTACATTAACTTAATCAGTTTATTTCCAATATCACCCGGAATACTTTTTAATTTATTGATTGTCATTTAATGCATTGAACACCTCTCTCAATTTTGTATTTCGACTTTCGAAGTATTGTATCGTCGCTGTGTGTTTAATATGGAAAATAGATACCTTAAAAACCTAATAACGAAATAAAGAATAGATAGTAAATATAGTAAATAGTAGTAAATATCTGTAGAATCATTTGAGGATAAAGCTCGATGCGAATACTTCGACTGCATACCATTCACCGATTCCTCGATCTTGAAATAATCATCGCCTACATCATATGCTCTGCTACGGCTGACGTCATCCCATATAATTTTGCCATTCTTTGATTATAAGTAGAGCAACGCAAACTGCGCTGAAAGCCAGTGGCTGACGCATAAAAGTTTACACAAAATAAACACGGCCGGGACAATTCGGTATAAGCGTCAGTATAACTGCGACTCGAAAGCCGATCTGTTGTGTATGCATCTACGCTGTCGTATACTATATCGTAGTTCTACGTTTGTTTTGAAAATGTTTCGCGAAAACGACCAAAATTGGACACAATAAGAAAATTTATTGCAGAAATGCCTGATTTAAAGTGTGATGGCGCTAAAATTCAATGTGTAGTGTGTAAAATAGATTTAATGTGTTGGTCGAAAAGTGATTGTCTACGGCGCGTAAATAGTGCAGGGCATGTTAAAAAAAAAATTCCACAGGAGATAATGACAAATTTAAATTTAATTTATGTGTTACCTTTATTGCATGTAATTTACCATTTTATTTACTAAGGGGGAAAGCATACGTCTCGTTTTGGAATGAATATTCGGACTTTAAGTTACCAAGTGAGAGAACATTACAGAGAGTTGCGCCGTCTGCTCGTGAGCATGTCGAGAAAAGAATTAAATCGGAGTTGCAAGATAAAAAAACTGTGGTTATGTGTGGACGAAACAACAGATCGTAAAAAACATTCTGTGGTTAATGTAATGGTACGCACAATGGAACCACATCGGCCGTCACCCTCAATTTTACTAGCTTCCAGACGAATACAACAATGCACTGCCGAAGTAATTTCAATGTTGGTGTTAAATACATTGGAAAAGTTTGAACTTTCAACAAATCAACTGTTGATGTTTATGAGTGAAGGTGCCGCAAACATGCTTGCTGTAGGTCGATCTCTTAAAAAACATTGTGCTAACTTGTTGCATATTACATGTAAAATTCATACTCTCAGTCTCGTAGCAGATAGTATCAGAAAATGTTATCCCGAGGTAGACGCTCTAATAGCACATACAAAAGCTGTGTTTGTAAAATCCCCAAAACGTATTCGGGAATTTCATAGACTATGCTCCGGTATTCCTGAACCACCACAACTTATTCTTACTCGTTGGGGAACATGGTTAGAGGCTGCATTTTATTATCTTAAATATTTTGGGAATATAAAGAACGTGATTTTAGAATTCGACCCAAAGGAAGCTGCGGCTGTCAAGGTAAGCCGCTTGAAATTTCAGGATAGTCAAGTTAAAACAGATTTGGAAATTATTCAGAACAATTACGTGGAGCTAGCGGATGCGATAGAAAAACTACAAAATTCTTCGGTGTCGTTAGTGGAATCTTTGCAAATAGTGCAATATGTTCACGCACAGCTATGCGCGATAGAAGACGCAAGAAATGTTTGTGTTTTAGAAAGGTTTGAAAGTGTTTTAGATAAAGACTCTGATTTTGGCACATTAAGATGAATTTGTGCGTCAACAGAACCGTTAAGTTATTTGAAAGATTATTTTACTTACGCAAATATAATGTCACTAGAAGTAGAACGTTCGTTTTCGGCATGCAAAAACACTTTTTCTTCACGCCGCACTTACTTTGCCGAAACAACTTTGGAAACGTATCTAATGTTACAAATATTAAATAGACATTATCCACTTTGTGATTTCACGGAAGACTCTTAAAACGGTAAGTGTTTGAGCACGTATCATATTTAATTTATTTTGTGTAAACTTTTATGCGTCCGTCACTGGCTTTCAGCGCAGTTGCGTTGCTCTAATTATAAGGCTCCTTTAGTCTTGTATATCTCATAGCTCATAGCTGGTAGCATTTATTTTTTTTTGAGTATATGAATGTTTCTAATATACTTTCTAATAAATTTTAAGTTAAAATATTATTCTTGCTATTATAAAAAAGTGATTATATAAATATATTGCAAATAGCAAGCATAAAACATTAAAATTTAACGTAATGTGTTAAATGTGAACTAAAGTCTCTTCTGAGGTATTTTACTAAAGATTAGAATTTGTAAAATCTCGAACAAAAAATGGTTTAATAGTTACGAAAATTTGATAATGGCATTGGAAAGGAAACTGAAAACACGCACAATCTTGAACATAATGCAAATTCGGCGGAAGACTGATGACAATGACATTGAAAGTATATTCGAAAGTTATACAGAAAGTAACGATGAAACTTATGATTTTAATAAAGATGACTATGCAATGAAAAGAAGTTGAAGATACCAACTCAACATATGCCAAAAATGCACAAAATAATTGGTTTAAAAACGTGCATTTATTCTATACTCTATTCTCATTTATGTTTTTAAATATAAGCATCATTACCACAATATTTGATTGTTTCTATAAGTATAATTATTATTCCAACATTAGATAAGACAAAATTATACAAAGTATACTATAATCTTTTTTATTTACTTGATATTCATATAGAGAAGGCGGCAGACGAAGAGATGGTAAATTGTAGACAATATGTGTTACATTGCCAAACAAAAAGTTTAAAATATTATTAGCTATTTTATAACTAAATAGCATACTTTTTGAACCAAAGACAACAAAATTAATTATCTATCTGGATATAAGTATCCTGGATTTGCTACCGGCGCACAGTGGTTCAGATTTAAAAACTGGGCTTCCAAAAATGGTTTTCTTGAGTATTTTTAAATTAATTATTACATAGCAGTGTCTGTTTAGCATATATCACCGATAAAGAAAGTACACATTTCACACTTGAACTATTTATGTTTAACTTTAGGTATCAGTTTGAAGTTGTGCGTTTCGTATTGAAGGTTTAGTTGTTGTTTTCAGAAGAGCGTAAAAGGTGGTGTAAGTTGAATGAAGTTGAAAGTAAACTATAGGAGTGATATGGAACAAAATATTAAAGGTTAGTACTTTTATGTTTGTTATGTGTAATTTAATATTTTGATGTACTTCATATACTAGACAATGTGAAATTTGTTTAAAAAAGTATCCCTTTTTAACATTTACTTGAGTAGAAAAAAACCTTGCGAATAGTTTCACTTTCATAATAGCTTTACTATGTTACTAAATGTATTTACTTCGCAATACTATATATTTTATTTACCAATTCGTGCCTAGAATCTAAAAATTGTTGTTTTTGTTCGGTAGGTGCAATTCAACTCAGAAAATTAATTCAAAATAAGGAGTAGAGTAAGATAATCGTTCGTCGCGCCATAGGCGTGTGGTTTCTTCAATATTTGTAATACCGAAAAAGAAGTAATAAAGCGAATAATAATAAAAAAACTAATCAAGAATTATAATATCTGTATGGCTGTGAAACACTCATCCTCTTAAGCAGCGTAATCAAGTAGGCTAGCGGATTGCATTGGAATTACTGAACATGAGAAGTAGAAGCACCATCATGAGTATTATAACCCAGTGGATAAGAATCGTAAAAAATTGATAGCATTAGATATGTTTCAATAGTTGTCTCGTGGAGCCGTGTTCGCAGTGGTGAAAAAATGTGTTTATATTTGGAGAAAGATCGATCGACATCTACGGATGTAATACATATATGATTAAAATAATCTTTGAACTCAATTAATGAATTAGTCGAAGTACCATTACAAATTTGTTGTAATGTGATAAAATTGGAATCTTTCTCTAACACACCCTCCAACTTTTTTAAAACGCGAATATTTTTTGCCATATCTATAGTGCGTAGCTGAGTATGTACTTCGTCTACTATTTGCAGTGACTTCACTAACGACAACGCTCTATTTTGTAATTGTTCCAGTGCATCATGTAAGCATTTATAGTAGCTATGAATACTTTGTAAATCTGTTTCAACAGAAGTATCTTGAAATTTTGACTGGCTCTCCTTAATAGTTGCAGCTTCGGCAGGATTGAATTGTAGAATAATAGCTTTTACTTATGAAATGTTCAGCATAATAAAAAGCTGCCTGCAACCAGGTTCCCCAACGTGTAAGAATCGGCTGTGGCGGTTCACGAATACCGGGACACTGTGCGTGAAATGTTCGAAGACGTTTTGGAGATTTGAGAAACACTTTTTTTGTACTTGATATTAATGCATCTACCTCGGGATAACATTGTCTAATAGTTTGTGCCACAAGATGTAAAGCATGCACTTTACTATGTTTTTACTAAGTTACATGTTACAACAGTCGCAAACGTGTTCAAGAAGAGAACGGCCTACCGCACGCATTGTCGCTGCACCATCGCTCATAAACATCAACACTTGACGTGTTGAGACTTGAAAGTTTTTTAACATAGTAAGTATTGCAGTGGTAATTACTGCATTAGTACACCCTTGTAATCTTTTTCTAGCTAGTAACAGTGGAAATGTCGGTTCCAAAAGTTCTTAAACGATTTCTCATCCAATATGTTAAGTGACAAATTATATGTTATCATCATGACAAGTAAATCGAAAATAAAGTCATTTCTATTTGACGCGCCGTTTTTTCTATTTCTGTGTTTTGCACTATTTACATGCTTCCTACAGTCGTTCTTTTGCCAGCACATCAAAGTTTTCTCGCACACTTTACAAACTATTTTAGCACCGTCGTACAACAAATCTGGAAACTCAGATAAAGTTTTTTACTTTATCAGCAAAGGGTCGTTGTTTAGCCTTGCGCACACTGGACATTTTTAATTAAAAATTTTCTTGAATAACTAGTATTCCGCTCGCCTGATTTAATACACACGCACACGCCGCGCTAGTGATGATGAATGTGTACGAATTTGAACTGCTTTGCCACTAGGCAGATCTTTACGCATCGCATCAAACAGGCGCGCGCCGAGTTCCGTTGGTTGCTCCAGCTGTTACGGCTATGCTGGGACAACACGATTGTCTTACCTTAATAAGGAGTTATTTGAAGCAATGAAAAAGTCGAACTGTTTGTTGAATATGTGTACTAAAGAACACCAAAGTACTCCTTTAAAGTACATACAATCTGCATTAAGTGATCAAAGAGATTTGGAAAAAATTGAAGTTTGGAATAGAAAAATTGTTAATTTTATTTTATCCTTAATTCGAAAGCGGACATCTTCTAATCGGACAACTTCAGTATTTATTTCAAACCACAGCGCATGGCTAAATGCCGCTGCTAACGTTTTTGCTGAAGATACTGAAGATATTGATAAAAATGTTAGTCCTACAAGCAGAATGGGTAGACCGAGTAAAGAGTTTCAATTGTCCAGCCAGCGAACGAAAAATATTCATGACAGATTATGGCAAGAAATTGGTATAAGGGTCGATAAGGTAATTCAAGGAAAAGGAATATCGAATACTGGCAATGTTGCAAAGAAATTCTTTAAAGAAGCAAAAAAACGGAAAAATTACTGATGTAAACATTGAGTTATTAAAGCAGTATCAATAATATCATATTAACTGTTTTATCAAGCGGTCACAAAATTAAGCATAAAGTATTTGACAAGTATGCTAAGGGTACTGCGACATTATATGTCCAGCTGTAAGATTGGTACCGTATGCCTCCAAGCGTACACAAAATATTAATCTACGATTTTTTAGCAATTAAACATTGCTTTTCTGCCAATAGCTCAATTATAAGAGGAGGCTCGGGAATCGCGTAACAAAGATTATTTGCGGTTTCGCGAACACCATACTCGAAAGTCTAGTCGACAAAATACAAATCTAGACTTAATGAATAGACTACTAATATCGTCAGACCCGATAATATCATCGCTTCGATTTATTCAGACGGCTTCCAAGTCTGAACTTCCACGAGAAGCATTAAATCTGCTGCAAATGACATAGTGATTCAGATAATTTAAGTAGTTCCGAAGAAGTATGTATGCATGTACATTCACACATGCACATCTATTGGAAGCGATATATTATTTTTTATTTTTAATTATATTATTTTTATAAAGATTAAATTTTTTTATTATTGTTACTTTTGAAAATATATGTATAAACTTCACATTTCCAAATTATAATTACTTAATTGATCAATACTATTGCTTATAAGTAAGCTTAAAAGGGATTTTGTCAAGTAGATGATTTTTGGCCGGTTAAATTCCCAATGCAGACCACTGTGTGGCGCGGCGATACGCAAAACCGGCACCGGCTGATATATGCAAACCAACACATATGCAACCTATACGCAAGACCGGCGCCGACCACGACCTTCTTCCTTTTTAAAACGCGAACGTATGTAGGTATATTCTAATGGCAAGTTTACAAAACTTGAACATTTCACAGTGAAAATTTTAGGTAGATGTATATGGGTATACGGAATATGAAATGTTTTCTTTCTTTATCTTAAGATTAGATTGCCGTCCCTTCAGTTGTTAAATGAATATAATGAAGTTAGATGTAAATTGATTATTATAACTGTCGGTAAAAATAGGTTCTTTTTCAATTGAAACGGAGCAAATCATTCGAATTTCAGGAAGTAAAATTGCTTCGTTTCAATATAAATATAGTTATTTTGACAGACGCAAACTACGTACGTTAATAATTATCTCTTTTGTACGACGGCTCAAGGTTTCCAGTGCGATACATAGTTATTATGCATACGTCCAACACTATCCAAAGGAAACGATAACCTCTTGTCATTTTTATCTGGAAACTGCTAAACAGTTTCAAGTGTCGTACATGATATGATAAATGTTTAGAGTGTAATGATAATCCACGACTACTTAACTTTTATACGCATATACAGATATAAGAAACACCAACCTCGATAAGTTGTTATTTCACATATTATATGTAGATGTAGATGATCTTCTTGTAATATACGTTATTACATGCATATACATACGCTTAACATGACCTTGTACTACATTAATTGCCTACCAGCGAGTATTCCGTCAAATATTTGAGCATTAAAGCACATCTTCAAGGATGATTACAAAACAGTTGATTTTGTAATTGTTCGGATTGGCACTGTATATCATAACCTAATTAGCGTTTGAAATTTTTTTTCTTATCAGCGATATGAAATTAGTAAATTACGTACAGTATGTTATATGTAAACTCATTAGAAGAGCATGGATCAGCATCATTTTATAACATTTCGTTATTCATTTCCTTTTTTCATTTAAAATTATGACGGTGTTGAAACGAAATTGAGATCTAATTTGTAGTTATGCTTGTATATACTTACATTCTTACATACATAAAACAATAAATGTTTATGGTGTAGAACTTGTGTTGTAATAACAATAATAATTAATATTAATAACTATTGTTATTGCTTGTTAATTTTGTTTATAAACATCCTCTACTATTTACAAATATTGAGAAGATATGTCCGTATAACGTGAAATGTGTTATATTGGAAAAATTCGGAGCATATATGTAATTGGAAATAATTATAACCATTTTAGAGGAATTAAAATGGTAACACTGTTAAGTTAGTAATACAATAGAACAGATGTGACAACTAATAAGCGATTGATTAACTTAAATGAAATTACTAAATAAAAGCACATTAGGTGAGCCGAGGATGATAAGAAAATTATGATAGTTTACACAACATGCGTAAGGGTACACCAAATTTGAGTGAATGATAATCGGCAGTGTGGTGTACATAGGGAACACACGATATAAATTGATCATTTCGAAGAGTTCATGGTTGAGTAGAAATTTGCAACACTGTGTAGTTGGTATAGAAAGTAATAAGTAGAGCCCAGTAACAGGGAGCCGTGCCATAGCCGTACCTGCCTTGTATACAAAAACAATAGTAAGAAAATAGAAAAAAATTACAGAACTAATACATAATTGTAATATGTGAAAAGTAGTGAGACACTCACCCTTTTAAGCAGCCTTGGCTACGGAACAGTAAAACTAGAAGCACCATTATCAGTATTACCATCATATGGATAAGAGTGGCAAAAAGTTGACACTATTAGATGTGTTTCCACAGTTGTCTCGGTGAGCGATGTTCGCCGTGGTGAGAAAATGAGTTTATATTTTGAAAAAGAGCGTTCAACATCTACCTTGTACTTAGTTAGTGGATTATTCGATACACCATCGCAAATTTGTTTTAGTGTGCTAAAATCAGAATCTTTCTGTAGCACATTCTCGAACTTTTCTAAAACGCGATTATATTTTGCGTCATGTATAGTCAGTAGCTGTGTATGCACTCCGTTCACAATTTGCAGAAACTCCAATAATGATAACGATCTATTTTGTAATTGGTCTATTGCGTCAGCTAATCCTTTATAGTAGCTACGAATATTTTTTAAATCTGTTTCAAAGGAAATATCATGAAATTTCGACTGGCTCTCCTTAATAGCTGCAGCTTCGGCAAGATTGAATTGTGCAACAACAGCTTTTACTATTTTGAAATGTTCAGCATAATAAAAAGCTGCCTGCAACCATGTTCCCCAACGTGTAAGAATTGGCTCCGGTGGTTGACGAATACCAGGACATTACATATTGTGAAATGATCGTGGGCGTTTGGGAATTTCAAAAATCCTTTTTTTGTGCTTGCTATTAATAATGCATCTACCTCGGGAGAGCATTGTCGAATGGTTTCTGCCACAAGATGTAAAGCATGCACTTTACACGTAACATGTAAACACTTGCAACCATGTTCAAGAAGAGAACGGTCTACCGAACGCATTGTTGCTGCGCCATCGCTCATAAACATCAACACTTTATTTTTTGAAATTTGAAATTTTTCCAACGTACTAAATATAACCTTCGTAATTGCTGCAGCAGTACACTCTTGTAGTCTTCGGCTACCTAGTAACAGTGGTAATGTAGGTTTACTAGGGTCTAGTATGCGTACCATAATATTTACAATTGATTTTTTTTTACAGTATGTTGTCTCGTCAACACATAACCAAAGAAACTGTTTTTTCAATATGCGTTTCATTTTCTTTTCCACGTCATCGCGTACAAATGCAACATGCTTACGTGCCGTTTTCTCCGTTGACAACCGCAACTCAGGATTGTATTTTATCAACATAAGAATTGCATTCAAAAAATGCATTTCTCGGTAGCATGCCCAATTTTCGTTTTCCATGCTGTGCGGAATTTACGTGTCTTGTACAGTTCCATTTCTTATTTAACATCAAATGTATTTTGCACACTTTACAAACTATCTTACTCCCGTTGGAAAACAAATCGGGAAAGTCAGAAATAAACTTATTTACTATGTTTTGTAAGGGTCGTTTTTTAGCCTTCGACATGTCCACTAAAAACTACAATTAACAACTACGTCTGTATCAATAAAATCAAAACGCACTACACTAAATTATAACTACGTCTATATAAATAAAATCAACACGCCCTATCCGCTATCCAATGCTAAACTGAACTGAGTGATGATGATTTGTAGTGTCGTATCATAATCGACCAGCCCTCCCCATCCACCTATACACAGTCACACCGCCGCTGCGATTGCTCTCCAGTTACCGAGCTCTAGTAATAAGGAGACTGCGGTAGAAAAGAAAATGAAATAATTGTGGAAAAATGATAGCTTATTTTTTTGAAAGGTCTATGTAACAAAAAAAGAGGCAGGAGTAGTGTAGTAGAAAGCAACAAAAATAATAATATTCTGCTTCATATTTACTTCTGTGGATAGAAAACTTGTACATTTTTTATTGCCATGGTAATAAGAAAGTGCATAAAACTAATATTGGCGAAATTAACTTGTTATTTGCATCACAATGATTGGAAAATACACCCTTATTTCAAACGCGTACGAAACGGGCGATGTAAATTAAAGAAAAAGAGCCTTTCTCCATGTAGTAACGAAACTAGTCGTCACTATCGTAGAACTCAAATACATTTAATAATAAAATATACATTGTATGGTCAGTACAAACATATATTTACTTCCGTAATTTAATTATTGTAGGAAATGTTAATTCTAATAAGGAGATGATTGTACAGTGAGGTCCTTCCCTTCATAATCATACTAACTTTTAAACGACGGAAGCAAGCGTGTTCAGAAAAAAGGGGCAATAGTATTTTCAGTGTCTCCATACGTGATGTGAATTTTCTTATCTTAAATAAAACATCCTGTATATTCATACGTTTTTATATTTTAACTTAAAAAATATCACAATATATAGCAATAACGGTTTTGATCATCTATTCTTGTTTTTCTGAAAAGTTGAAAAAGACGTCAAATTGCTTCCTACAACGCCCTAGGTTTATTTAAACAGCTGTCAATCTGTGAAATCTCAATTTTAAAACTGCAAATTCTTCTTGTTATTTAATCCTGCTTTTTCCCATATCTTCGTTCTTCGTTAGTATTTTTTATAATATGATAAAAGCTGATTGGCAGGAACCCTTCCCCGTGTTATGCGAAGTTTTCGCGGGACCAACGTCGACGGCGAACGTAATCCGTCCTCTTGTCCGTTTAGGTTGTACGGTCGGCCCCGAAACCCCACAATTATTTTTTTCGAAGACTCTGCGCGACGAACGGTGTAGAGCTTCGACATGTGAGAAATCGCGAATCCGAAACGCTTCCACCTAATGCGACCGCCGAAACGCGATGCCGGCTAGGATTGTATTCACCTCTCTCCCTCAAGGAAATGAGGGTGTGACGTGAGATTTAAGTAGAGTGAGAATTAGAAGACGTATTTGATTCCTTACCAAACTCTTAGAGTTTGAATAACCGTCTCGCTCTCTTTTACTAATACCAGTTTTATTAGTTGTCATTTCTTCACCTAATTGATTTTTTTTTGGTAGACAATATGCCTGTTTTTTTGGTTTTTTATTTTTGTTGCTCATTTTTTTAGTCAATTTTAATATTCGCTGAATCTGGTAACAATTATCGTTTTGTTTGCCGTGATTGCACAACAAATTCGCCTTGTAAATGTTATCCTATTGACCTTGCCGATTATTTATTTAGCGCAAAGTTTTTTCAAATGTCTTCTGCTCTGCAAGGGCACCATGCAACATTTTATTATTTAATATTGACATTCTTGAACACTGATGACAATAGCATACTAATAATATTTTAGGTTTTTAACGAATATTATGAAATCTGAAATATACAAGCGTATGTACTGAAATATCTTTCTCAGGGTTTCTACTCTAAATTTTGTTAAATTTTCAAATTTAACTCTATTAAATGATTTTCGTAGGTACGGAGGTATCCCTAGATACCCTTGTGGCAATTTTGAATGAATTTGTAACTTAGTGAAATCAGATTAACGAATTTTTAAGATTTTTAAAATCAACTAACCTTTAAACTTTCGACCGACGCCAATGTAAATAAACACTCTGTTTAAATACACACCACAGGAACTGCCTGTTCTGGATATTTAACCCAATTTGCTTTTCTAATAATGACTTTGAATACACCACGAACACTTATCTTTGGATTGGATTCACGACAAACTTTGATTCAACCAAGGCCGAATAAAGATTGATGATAATTGAGGGCGTCGTTACTCTTTTATTTTAAATCGCGAAAGACCGGCGATTGTTTTCTTTCACAGCCAATTTTGATAAATTTGCCTAAATAGAAACTAACTTTTTGATGACTTTCAATCAATATGTTATTAGTACTCGAGAACGAATGCAGTGACTTAACCAGGAGGTTGTTTGTTTATGATTCTGCGGTACGAATTGTCACCAACAAGCTTTAAAAGAGAAAATCCACTACTAATTTATGGAAACCTTTCAGATAAGGATTTAATTGACGAAATATTATCTATTGTGCTTTGAAATTTACGTTGTTGCTTATTCCAGACGATTTTTACATTAATTTAGAAGAAGTAATTGAATAGGAAAATTGATAAATGAGTAGAATTGTCCATGATACCCCACACTCGTCGTTATCTGGACTTATAATTAATTTCTACCGTCCTCGCCTCAAGGACGGTTGGCTTAGGGGGGGAATGGTATCGCAAAAATTACCAATTATCCCCGCAAGAGGGGTATTTGGTTGCCAACGAGTGGCCAGCGTGACATTTACTTCAGTATCAAAATGACAACCGAGAGAAATTGTTGTCGTCGTAAACACGACGTTGAACATAACATAACAGTACTTAATAGAAATTAGTATGTATGTATATACAATAGTACACAAACTTAATGTACGCTAATTAGGTTCATTTATCTAACTGTGACTGAATGTTATGATTATTGTATACCATTACAGAAATCTGAGACGAGTCATGGGCATTTATGTTATTTCGGAGTAGAAACAAAGTTTTCTCAGCAGCGAATTCATAAGATTTACGAAAAGTAATATTAGTGCATTGTGACTGCGAAACATTTGAGAGGCACTTAAGTGTTTCGTGCGACTTCGATTTTCTTCTTCATTGAGATGTCAATACAGCCCTCGGTTACAACAGATGACTTTCATTTTACATGGCGTTTTATTGTGATTAAACCGCTATCTGAGGCGACTTCCTTTTACCTTATTGACTGAATCTTTATTGATTCAAAATCACAATATAATCACTTTGCTGATGTAATGAGCTGAATGGTGTTCCCAACAAGATCAAGCCGTTTACTTTGTTGGTTACTTACGCTGTGGTTACATAAAATAAAATATGTGTTCCTTTTTCTAACAACTAATTATTTCAATTTCAATTTATCTGGTTCACTTTGTAATCACTACATAGTTTATAATTACTTAGTTATTTTGTAAAAGGAGAACATCTCTACATTTTGGCTAAATGCGAATCACTGCATGGAACATCGAAAGCAAAATTCACTAATTAGCTCAGGATTTGGCAGTTTTAGGTATTGTTACAACAATTACGTCAGTTTTATATTCTATGTCGTTTAATGTTTTATTGATTAGTTTTTCACACCTACATGCACCAGCGTAACCTACCACTAAGACAACCTAAAGTGAGCACCATTATAACAATTAAAACTGTATGAAACTTGAATATACTTCATGCTTTTGTTGTGAAGTATATTGTGTTATCAACTTTCTAAATAAATTTATTAATGTCTTCTATCTCTATTTTAGATTTCTTTTGGTTTCTTTTCAAAGTTTAAAAAATGTTTATAATTTAGAGTATTTTGATATATCTACATTCTTGTAAATATTAAGACATGAACGCAACATGGAGTACATAGACCATAAAGTAGAAAGCTCTTTGGTTTGTATTTGAAAATATGCAAATAAAATGTTTACAGATACTGTTATATTAATATGTATATAATATTATTCTGTATACACCAAGTATCGAAATGTTAATAAGTCACCAATAATTCCGTCTACTATTTCTTGCACCTCAGGTGAAGTAGAATTTATTTCCGCGGGGCCCTTCACCAAAGGGGAATTTAAAATAAAAAGTATATCTACGTAACATTTTCAATTAACAAAATAGCAAGAGCTGATAGACAAGTTTGTCATTGAATTCTAATCTAGAGAATCTTCCGTTCGCAGAAGCAACTGTTACTGGTGTAATGGCAATAATTCTCAAAGTTATTTCAATATTGGTGTATACTTCAGTCAAGTTTTTTTCTGTGATGTATTTCAATGCAGAAGCTATGTATGATATTTTTCACTTAAATTTAAAGATATTTTCAAATAATTTCTGTGCTTATAAGATATTTCTCTGATATTTTTTTATGTTATACATAAAACCGAACATTCTTACGTGGTGTTTAAGGCTTCGAATCTACGCTGGCAGCTTTCACGTACTGTGTCTATGACAATATAAAAGTAGTTGATTTTAAAATGCTGTTCTGGTGATAGTTCTGGGACTTCGTCCTCCATGTCATAACCAAAATGTTTTTTTTCTTTCGTCTTGTTCTCACGATTTTAAATTCTTTCTCAATAACCACTTCTTCCGCTATTTCTCTTGCTCTTATCAAAGCCGATTGAAAGTCATTCTCCCGATAACTATCAAGCTAATCAAGGAATGCATCTTTTCACTTTGCCGTATTTTTGTACCATATCACAAAACAAATTACAAATTCGTACGTAGTAATTTTCTATTGAACGAAGTGCCAAACAACAATATTCTCTGTTGTTTGCCTTGTTACCCCACAGTCCTTATCTATCATTATTTAGTAGTGTTAGTGATGAGGCTCTGCAATGCATCACACACATTATTTAACTGATATCTTACAGCCTTTTAAAATAGCTCATCTTGCAGTTGAACTGGAAAAAAGATTGCGCTTGGATGCAAGAAGACGCCACGTCTCCTGAGATTAAACTCAAACTACGACTTCCACTCGGGACAAAAAAGGCGAGAGAGTTCAGATCAAGAAGTTTCTTTTGGACAACACGCATATTAACGCAATTGTCATAGCCTTGACCTCTACGATTTTCTAAAGATAAACTCCTATTTGTTCCAACTCAGTGATGATACAATCAGTCAAACGTTCTGCTGTGGTTTTCTCGACTGGTAGAAAACCAACGAAATGTTCTTCAATTTCTGCTGTGTCTTTATTAACAAATCGCAAAACAATAGATAGTTGCTATACTCGAGATATATCTTGAGTATAATTTAGAATTATTTAATAGTATTTGTTTTTTAACAGATTCTTTATTATCTTAGTTTTACGTTACTTGCAATCACATCAAGGAGCTCATTTTGGATATCTTTTTCAAGGTAATTTGTTTTAAAGAAAATATAAATACTAAATTAAGAAATGCGAAAATAAAAATGTATAGATCCCAAGTAGAAGTAAATAAATGTAAATGTCAATGTATTGGCTAAATTTCATAATAAAAAATATATACACACATACCTATAACAATTTAAGCATCAAATTAATATCTCGTTAACGTGATCAAACAGGTATGAGCACTCTCTGCGTTATTTTATCGACCGTATCGAACGTCTACTGTACTAACTCTAATTCTGTTGATCAATTTTTTTTAATGAAATCAATCTGCATTGCATTCTTAAAAATCAAAAATTACAACCAACTCTTTCTATCAAGTCAATTATCCAGCAAATTTTTGCTTTATTTGCAATCTGAACTTGAACACCCAAAGTTGTCCTCAAATACCCTTGTAATGAACCTCCCTTCCCAGCAATATTTTTGAAAAATATATCTCAAGAAGCAAGCGAAATACCAAATATCAACTACGTTAAAAATGAGTTTTGAAAATCGTTAATACGTTTCTTTAAGTATTACGCAACGAGTCCATTTACCGTGTCCCTAAGCAATTTAGAAAAAAACTTTTGAATTCTGCACAAGATAAAATTATATCCAAATAGCCTGTCCTGTTTCCTCTGCGTACGATATAAGTTTGGTTTTTTGAATGGAACATTCTCTGTATTATTGTTTTTGGATGCCTCTCTTTAATTCATATCAACTTTTATTAATATTCTCTATACCTATCTATCTTAGTTTTTGAGATAATTGACATGAATTAAGATTTTTGCGAAGTGTCGTTGTTTTTTTAACGGTCGAAATCTTAAACATCTTACACGTTAAGGTGGCGATTCAAATTTTATTCGATTGAGTATTTCTTGCAGCTTTGAATTTTCTATATCAACTAGATTCTACAAGATGACCATCGAAATCGTTGCTCTGTTTATACAAAAATTCTAGAAGAGCTTCTCTATCAAATTCTGGTAAAATATACAGGATTTTCCATTAAAAAAATGGAAATAACATTAATCAAATTTGGCAACGATTTCGATGGTCGCCTTGTAGAATCTACTGAATATATTTTTTTTAATATACTGCTCCAAGAAATATTCAATCAAATAATATTCAAATAATCGCTCTAGCATGATAATAAGATGTTTAAGATATCGTAGCATATAAGACGTTTACGACAACGGTATTTCACAAAAATCTCAAGACAGGTGTAGGGAATGTCAAGGTAAGCTGAGAAGATTTGAGGGGAGGCAAAACGGTATGATACTCATACTGTGTTCCATTTAAAAAACCAAACTTGTCTCGTGCGTAACGGAAACTGAACACCCTGTACACTTAAACATAATTTCATGCTGTATAGAGCTTGTCTCCGTATGTTTTTTATTTGAAGCTTTTCTTTAAGAACCTTTTCTCTTTAGTTCAGCGTCGAATCGGTCCAACAAATCAGCATTGTACTGTCCCGTGATTGTTCTTCCCTTTTCCAAATAATAAATTAAGCCTTGCAAAAAAAAATCATTGCCATAACTTTTCCAGCTGATGGAATCGTCTTTGTCTTTTTTGGTGCACGTTCCTTGGGAAAAACCTATTTTGCCGACTAGCCTTTGCTTTCTGGCGTGTAGTGACGTATCCATGTCTCATCTACAGTGAGATAACGCCGCCGAAACTCACTTGACATCTCCAAACATTGCTTTGAAGTTATCACGCGATTCCGTTTTTGATCAAGCGTTAGCAGGCGCGGCTCCCATCTCGCCGATAGCTTTCTCATACTCAATTTTTCGTGAAGGATGTTTTGCACACGTTCAATTGAGATGTTATCACATTAAAGATCTCTATAATCTTTACTCGGTGGTCTGCTAACACAATATCATAAACTTTATTAATCATATCGTCCGTAGTCACCTCATTGGGACGACCCGGCCGCTCCTCATTAAAGACGGATGTTCGCCCACGCTTAAATTTATTAAACCAGTATCTGATAATAGTCATCGAAGGTGCATGGTCCTTATAAATTGCATCCAACTTCTCTGTGTTCCCATCCAAAAAAAGAAATCGAATCATTGGCCGGTATTGTTCTTTTTCCATGATTCCACAAATACATAAACTTGCTCACTTCCAACAGCTATCAAAACAAGACTACTTGATGGATGAATCTCTCCGAAACGTTGACAGACTAAAGAATAGTACTCACAGTCGGTAATGCAGATTTAGACACAAAACGCGCCATCTGTCTCCAAACACAGATACTTCCCATATCATCCTTGTATACTCACAGTATGTATGTATAAGGATACATTGTAGGAATAACATTATTGTACTCTTTATTTTCATTTACTTATATTGGACGCGAATATTACACAACTAATAAAGTGCCTGTAAATAAAATTGTAATTGACAGTAGATGTTATAATTATAATGTATTACAATAATCTGCTTTTAATATTATTAATTTACTTATTAACTATTAATCCGAAATGCTAAACACTATAGTATTCAAGCTGGAAAATTGTATGTGTTGTAATGTTATAAATAAATGGAATATTGGTAAAGTACGCTTTTTAAACTCTAGCATCCAATCTATTCGAATGCTCTTCATAAATTGTACGTTTGATTTTGTAGTATAACTTATTTGCCCATTTTACGTTTACCAACAATTTGGAAGTAAAAGTGTGCTAGGAGGTGTGGCAATTAAATAACCGGACTGGTGCTACTATCGGCAAACAGCGAGCACACCACGGCAGGTTTGAACATGTCTGTGCTTGTAGATGCTTCTCCCACCCCGAGTTCGATGGGCACGGTTGTACGTCGCTCAGTCTCGCTGTGGCAATCGTCCGTTCAAATCCTTACGCTAGCGTCGCGTCGGAAAAATGCAGAGTGTTCAGATCGAGCAACAAGTTAACCTCAAGTTTCTTGTGAAATACGAGGTTCTAACTACCCTTCGTGAACGAGTGAGAAGACGAAGACCCGATTTATAAAAGAGCAAATCCTAGATGCTCCACCAAGACAATGCGTCAGCCCGTTCCGTCTTATCTGTGAAGGCGTTCTTTGCGAAATCCGGCATCACCGTGTTGGACCACCCACCGTACTCGCCCGACCTGGCCCTCTGTGACTTTTTTTTTATTTCCTAAGGTAAAATCGGAGCTTAAGGGGACAAGATTTGACAGTGTGGAACCGGTGAAAGCGAAAGCGACGGAGGTTCTCAACAAGCTGACAGAAACGGACTTCCAGCATTGCTTTCGACAGTGAAAAATTCGTATGGAGCGTTGTAGGGATTGGCAAGGAGAGTACATTGAAGGGGATAAACTTTGTAATGTAATTGGTGATCAATAAAATGTTTTGTAGCACCAGTCCGGTTATTTAATTGCCACACCTCGTATATTGAAATATTGATTGTTACGTTGATTGCAATATAAAATAATGTTTGTAAATCAAATACAATCTGATATATACTCATATAAATAATTAATTAAGCAACAATACAAATCTATGAGTTTTGCTCAAATGCGTAACAATATATTAAATACAGCAACATTCGCACGAGATTTATGTTTTCCTTTTAATACATTTTTGTCAGGCCATTGCATATTGTAATTAGATTATCACACTTCCTTGCTTGGCAATGTTCATCGGCTCCATTTAACATTCTATTAATCTGTTTTATCCAGTGATATATCATCACTGTAGTGTAGTGATATTGTAACTATCCGTCTAAGGGCCGGGTTTTCCAACCTCGGTTAAGTAGTCGCTTAACTTAAACATTGATTCAGATACCGGTCAACAGAGAGTGAGGTTTTTGCAACCTCGATTAATCTTAAACTGTGATTAAAATTTCGTTAACCGGACAAATTTTAATCGAACACTTCGGGGCCGATTAACGCACTAAACATCGTTTAAGATATGGTGCGCGCGTGTTTTCTTGACATCCAAGTTTGTGAAGTCACGCTAATCTAATCTAAAATTTAGAATTTTTTAGAATGTTATTATTGTAAAGAAGCATTCTTGAATTCGTTTAATATTACATTGTGTGTATATGTGTATAATGTTATATATTAGTCAAAAGTTAGGCGATATTCTTTTATTATAAACCATTATCTTTTCTTCCTTAAAGATTAGTATGAAAAATATTTGGTAAGTTGATAGCATTAGTGTAAGATGGAATCATGCTTGTAAAATAACGAAAAAGTTCACTGCAGCAATAGTTGAACTACGACCTCAGTTTGTGAGATTTCCCAAGGATGAAGTTGAACATCGAAGCTTAGAAGTTTACTTTTATAAGATTGCCAGATTTCCACAGATACCATAGAGATTTAGTCACCAGGTTAGCAGTCGTATTAAGAATCTTTAGCAGTCATCAATTAGTACAATGTTCAAATTAAATGTTTCTTCCTTCATCTAACCAAAATATTTGCACAATTTCAAATATTTATAATAAGACATTTACTTAGATAGTCAATCACCTTTCATTAACTATTTTTCTGGGGGAATGAATATGGAAAATTTCCGGAACAGAAAAATGTATTTGTCCTTCAATATGCAAGTAGTATGCAATCATACGCTGCAAATAATGGACATTGTTAGCAAATGGACTGGTGCAACACGTGATACATATGTATATTTCTAATAACTGGGTTAGACAACAATTTACAAATGATTATTTTGAAAGAAAAAGGGATAGAAGAACAAGAGCACGCTAATAGAAGTAATAAAGAATTTTGAAAAATGGTAAAGCCCCAGGATAAGACAGAATAACAACTGAGATGATTAAAAATGTAGGAGATTTTGTACTACAAGTATTGCTGAATATCCTTAACAAGATTTGGAATGAAGAACAAATACCATAAGACTGGAAAGTAGGACTCATGGTACCCATATATAAGAAAGGTGACAACAAGGACTGCAACAACTATAGAGGAACCACGCTACTCAGCACTGTTATGAAGCTCTATGAAAAAATAGTAGGACGAAAATTAAGACAAATAGTCAAACCTAAACTGGAAAACTCTCAGAGTGGGTTTATAAAGGGACGATGTACTCAGGACCACATCTTCACCTTAAAGGAAGTAATTAACAAAAAACTATCAAGAGGGAAAAAAGCTTATGCAGCCTTCATGGACATGGAAAAAGCTTTCGATAGAATTACACTACCCAAAATGTGGAAAAGTCTTACAAATAGAAAAGTAAATGAAAAATTAATAAGGGTAATTAAATCATTATACAGAGAAACAAAGAACTATGTGATCAGTAAAAACTTGAGGTCCGAATATTCCACAACCACGGATAGTTTAAGGCAGGGGGGCGGTCTGAGCCCGCTGATGTTCATTGTGTTTATGGACGATTTAATTAAAGAAACTAAAGTGAAAGTAAAACCACTACATATAGGCTATAGAAATCTACAGAGTGTCGACATAACAGAGTGCGCTTTTGCGGATGACGTGATAATACTGACGGACAGCGAAGCAGAACTACAAAACAGCCTGACAATTTGGAAAGAGATCTTGAATAAATATGGAATGCAAATGAACAAAGAAAAAACCAAAGTAGTGCAAATTGCACGAGACCAGCAAGAAATGCACATCCAAATCGAAGGCACAGTAATCGAGCAAGTAAAGGATTTTGAATATTTAGGGGTAACAATTGAAGGAACAGGACATCACGAAATAAAAGAATTGACAGAGCTAACACACTGTACACAGAACGGATAAAGATTAAAGTCTATAAATCGATCCCGTCCTTACTTATGCTTGCGAGTCCTGGATACTTAGCCAATAACAAAAAAGCAAAATGCAAGCTGCAGAGATGAGATACTTAAGAAGAGTTAAAAATGTAACCAGAATGGACAGAATTCGAAATAAGAGAAGGATTAAAGATCGAACCCTTGACGGATTACATTGAACGGCGACAGTTAGGTTGGTGGGGGCACTTACAAAGACTGGATAGTGGAACATTGGTGAAACAAATTTGGGAGGCAAGAGTGCAAGGCGCAAGAATAAGAGGATGGTCAAAGGAAACCTGGGATAAAAATATAAGAAGAATACTGGACAAGAAACGAAAAACATGAGAAGAGGCCAAGAGAATGGCACAAGACAGGAAACTGTGGCAGAAATTTGTGCACAATTCTTAGTGCAACATATATCTACATTCATGGGGTACACAAGACTTGTTAATATAGAATTACACAATACAATTTTAAGAAAAAAAAAGATACTTTCTCTGGCTCATTCGTGTGGTATTATTCGTTTACTTGTATATCCTATACATTATGACGTTACACATCATTTTGGGTGTTTTTTAATTGTTCGAATCTTTGACTGAACAGTTGTTCGAACAATTTAAAATGCAGTTATAACTTTACTTGATGATGATTTCCATTTCACGTTGCTCAACATTAATTTTTGTTGGCAAATGTTTGAATGAACAAGGAATGAAGGAAATAAAAATTATCGTTATAATATTCCTAAAGTGTAATCTTAAAATATACTATGTATTATTAAATTCAACTGAAACGAATGGATACCAAAAGTCTAATTTCGATCCGTCTTCTGTGCTCACAAGATTCAAGTCATAGAATATATCATCAAGACCAAGTCATTATAATTTTCTACACGTGTTAATAAGCCCCAATTTGAGCGTCTTCGTTCTATGATTTTTTTTGGTATTCTTGTCTAAACCGTAATTGCCTCGATAACGATGTGTCAAACACTGAATCGTTGATAGCAGCCATATAAATTTTATCCAACTTCACGATATCTTTACTACGTATACGCCTAGGATTAGACATCTTTCGTTTTAGATTGTTAACTTTAGATTTTCGTCCGGGATTAATTCCACTTTTTCAAATGAATGCCTCCGCACTCTGTAAAATATTCACTTCTTCGACTATTTTTGTATTGGGGCGAGTATTTTCGTACACTTCTCGAAATATAGAAACGCTGTTAGAGTCTCGTTTAATTTATATTGCCGTTTTTTCGACGGCTCTTCTTTTTTTTTTGATATTGTCCGAGTTGCCATGTAACAGTTTTGTAGTTGGGCCTGTAAAAACGACCAGAACATCTGTTTCCATCAATTAAAAGCGCGTATTCGAGAAAAATACGAAGTGTTGTGGATTATCGTACGATAATTTTGTGATTAAGGTTGATAAGCGAAATAGATTGAATCCAACAAAATTTTCGCCAAGAAAAAAGTATTTTAATGGTGTTTCGAAGATTAGTATATATAAATCAAAAGGTCATACACTAAATACCAAATTTTAGAAAAAAAAAGCATCATACTGTAATATTCCTCTTTTATATTCGTGAGAAACTTTGCTAGAGCAACCATCCTTGAGTACTATTCTTCCGAATTCCTAGAGCCAATACTAGAAATGATGATTTGTTCGTTCTGAAGCATCATCGCAGCAAATGATTAATGCACTTTCAATAAACGTAGATATTTTTATAAAGTTTATTAGGCACATAAATTGTTAAATTTGTAATTTAAATTTTAAATGTAAATATTAAAGATTTTATTAATAACAATTTCACTAGGACAAAATATGCACACAGAAACATTCACAGCACTGGCAATACGGGCAGAAAAATCAAACTCATTTGATTTCGGCCGGTGGTCGGGGAAATTCGGCCACGTACGGCATTACACCCCGTTGCTACTGTGACCATTCATATTAATTAACAAGGCTTTGTTTCTTTGCCACTCTGACCGTAGCCTTATTACTATGTTCTTCAGTTTATTAATTAAGCGATTTCAAGGAAAAACAACACATGTCAAAATTCTTTCAAAAAACACATGCCAACAAATTTTTAATTTTCTTCTTTTCCATCACATGACCATTTATTTTATGTGATGTCACATAATGTAGAATATTTAGTAGATGTTTATTCGAAAAAAATAGTTTTAACTCGACCAAAGAAAACCAGGTTATTCCGTATTCTGAAAAATCCTATTTTTTGACAAGTGTTTTTTTCCGGGAAATCTCTCAATTACTTGTACGAGGGCGTATTAAAAACTAATGCCTCCATGGCTATAACTTTATTAGCAATAGATATATTGTTTACGTATGTGTGAAATGATAGTATAAACAGTCCTCTACCCACTGATATAATCACTTTTCCACATAATCGCCATTGACAGCAATACATTTACGCCAACGTACTACGAGTTCCGTCACGGAAAAAGTCTGAAGCCTTCGCACGGCAACATTTCCGCACCTCCGTTATCACCTCTGCATCCGAAGAGAAACGCTTGCCCTTGAGATGTTCCTTAAGCTTCGGAAAGAGGAAAAGTCACAAGAGGCAAGATCTGGGCTATAAGGTGGATGAGGTAAAACGTCAGGAAACCCAAGCTTATCCAGTGCTATACGCGTTCTCTGACTTGTGTGAGGCCGAGCGTTGTTATGATGCAGAATTGGCACGTTGTCTACGCAGCCGTCGCTTCAGATTTATTAGGGTGTTAACATATCCTTCGGAGTTGAGAGTACAGCCACGTTCCAAAAATTCAATGTGAACGATGCTATCGCAATCCCAGAAAACGGTAATCATGACTTTCCCGGCAGATGGAACTGCTTTGAACCTTCTTCGGTTGTGGCGAACCCTTATGTCTGTACTCCATGGACTGACGTTTCATTTCAGGGTCGTAATGATGTACCCACGATTCGTCGCCGGTCACAATTCTGTGGAGAAAAGCATCACCTTCTGCCTCATATCGAGTCAAGAGTTGTTGGCAAATTTGTTTTCAATTGGCTTTCATTCATCAGTAAGCATTCGGGGCACCCAACCTGCGCATATTCTCCTGTACTTCAGCACATTGCAGATGATATGATGTACTCTTTCTTGTGAAATACCCACCCTATTGGCAATGTCAGTTTGTTTACACCGTCGGTTCTCACGAACCAGTTCATCCACGAGAGCCACCTGCCTTTCACCACACGCAGACATTGGTCGGCCACTGCGTGCCGGATCTTGGAGATCTGTTTTAGCAGGATTTTCGTCTTTCACAGTCCTTACCCACCTCCTAACAATACTCACATCAACACACGCATCACGGTACACGACACTCAACTTTCGATGGATGTCATTGGGCGCTACACCTTCTGCAGTAAGAAATTCGATGACAGCTCGTTATTTTAACCGCACGTCCATGCCGGTCGCCATTTTTAGAACTTAAGGTAAGTGACAAACCACTTTTGACACTGTCTATGGCCATGGAGGCATTAGTTATCAATACGCCCTCGTATATACCTATAAGTATATATAATAAATATTAGTTGAGACCGAACACAGGTTCTATTTTTCTCCAGACTTAAAACTTGATATTTTTAATAACTACACCTTCAACTCGAAATAATGTAATTTTCTTTGGAACGTTAACGTAATTGTTGTATACATATATAAAATCAAGGTAGGAAAGTCAGACGAATAGGAAAGACGTATATCTTTAGTTACATCTTTCAAGACATCAGTAGTACTATGTTATGCTGTAACATCTAATGGTCATATGTTGTAGTAGACTGATCGTCAATTTTTCTTTCTTCTCTCTAATGGACCAATAGTATGGAGGTGAAAAAGACTTGGGATTTGCTTGCACAGAAAAAAAATCCTGTGAAGATAATTGCAACGACATTGTAGTAACGAACATAACAGTAGAAAGCTGCGCCACCGTTGAAGAATAATTGCGGCGTCATTAGTGCTTGTACGACCACAACGAAATTCAGTAAACCATTTCTTTACTATTAATTCTGATAGTGCGTCCCCATAGTATTTATCAAGTTTAACCTTGGTTTGGGTGATGGTTTTCATTCGCAAAAAATAAGGCTTCATGAGCACACGAAATTCACTTTTTCCATTTTCGCCGAAATGCACGACGTTGTCTGCTTTCAGTGGCTGTCAAACTTTAAATGACGCAGCTTTCTCAAACTTTGACAGTAGTGTATTAACAGATGATGGTTGACAGGAGCAGTGTTGCTTTTTAATTTACAACGCGGGAGATGTAAAAAGTCACGGACATATTGACCCACCCTCATAGTTTTATATATTTTCATCGGGTTCACAATTCTTTCGGAATAAAATCTTCCGTGGTTTACCTTCCTACTTCAAGAGGGTATGCGCCCACTGGTAACTTTTGTCACGCGACAATCTGTCACTCTTCAGTATAAGCCGTTGAAGGCATGCGCACACTAGGCAACGTAAGATTAGAGTAATTTTTTTGTTACTTGGCTACTTCCCCATGACGAAACTGTCACCCTCATATGCGCAGACGGATAACTTAATGGAATTTTTTGTGTTGCTCGTTTCACATTTTGCTAACATAATTATTCTCATTACAGGTGTGTGTTCAAAATATATTTTAAATATACATTTATTTCTGCATTACTTACATTTTGTTTGATTCTTAGAAAAAAGAATAAAATATGACTTAATTTGAAATCTCCCCGCGGGAAGAAGATATTGAAAATGAGATATTAATTGCAGAAATAGAAAAACGGTCTGGGTTGTATAAAAAAGATCTAAAAGAATATTCCGATGTGGTTCTGAAGAAGCGTCTGTGGGTGGAAGTATGTGAGAAGTTGTTTCCTGATAAATGGGAAAAACTGACAGAGCGGCAAAAAATAGACGCAGGTAATACCTTTTAAATACATCACTTTATTTGCTTTGCAACTGAATAAAAAGTAGCAGTTGCTTACAATTTACTTGGTAAAACCAACGATGTAAGTAATCAAATTTTTTCGTACTGCCAAGGAATTAACCGCTGTGGAGAGGTAAAATAGTTAGCAAAATAAGTTCTTATTGTTGAAGTTGGCATTCTTCTATCTACTGTACTGTCTGATATACTATCCAACGGACATAAATAAGCAGTATCTGCAAATTGAATTCCATCATGTTCACGTTACATAGTTATGTAGAACGCAGCAGGCTTTAACTATTATGTCTGCAAAATCTACATCAACGTCAATAGCTCTATGAAGGATTCTCCATTTGTTGCACAAAATCCCGAACGTACATTCCACCATTCGGCATGATCTTGAGAGATGATAATTATAAATGCTCTTAATAGACGTAAGAGACTTTCTTGCGTACGGGCGCAATACATGCCGAGACAATCCGAATGCTTCGTCACCAACAACACAGAAGGGCATTACTTTACCATTTCCATCTCCGGGTAATTTTTTACCCTTTGGTATTTTTAGTAAATTTTGTTCAAGCTTCTTACCCATATTTGAGCCTGAGAAAATCGTAGAATCATTTGCTGCGCCATAAGACCCCATATCGATACACACAAATTTATAATCTGCGTCAACCCATGCCATGAGTACCGTGGAAAAGTATTTTTTGTAATTGAAAAATTTAGATCCAGAATTGTGAGGCTGGGTTAATCGTATATGTTTGCCATTTAAAGCGCCGATTAAGTTTGGAAAATTCGTACGTTTGTAGAATTGCTCAGATATTTTTAACCAGTCATTTTCCTCCTTCTCTGACATGTATAACGGTTGCAAGATATTCCAGATTTGTATGCACGTTGACTTCACTATTCTCCTTGCAGTTGTTGCGCCCAAAAGGAAATCATAACTAAGAGTATAAAAGCTTGTGCCTGTGGCCAAGTACCTAAAAAAAATTTCAATTAAAACAGTACTACACAGATTATGCCATTAAATAGGATATGTATTTCTTGAAAAACAATTTTTTAAATGTTTTACTTTTCTAGGAAACCTTGTTCAAAAACGGTGGAAGAATATTAAGGAATATTTTTCAAGAGAGCTTCGCACTCCAAAATGTACCAAATCTGGACAAGCAGCAGTAAAAAGGGGGAAGTATTTGTACTTTGACCAAATGCTATTCCTCCTACCACACTTGGATAATTGACCAACTGACAGCAATGCAGCTTCATTACATGAAGAAGAAGAAGAAGAGGACTTAACGGAAATTCAAATTGAAGAATCTGAAAGCGTACAAAAGGCGTTGTCCGGACGAACAAAGAGAAAACAACCGTCTTACGAGGAATCCCTTTTAACAATTTTACAAGAAAATTCTGTACGAGAACACGACCAAGATGCCCATTTTGCTCTATCTTTGGTGCCTATATTGAAAGAACTACCTATAGATGAGAAACTGTACGCTCAAATTCAAATTATGCAAGTCTTTAAATCTATTAGGAAACGATCTTCTATTGTGCCAACCCATGCATCATTTGCATTTCTTTCTCCCATTCATTACCTTATGCAAAACAATCTATATCCTGTGTCATCCACACCTCGTCCTTCATCCCTACCTCAATCATATCACTTCGTACTTTCAAAATTAATCCACTAGTTCAAACGATTCAATCCAATCATTCGTTTCAAATTTATCCGTCACTTCAGATGAATCAGATTTTATTAATTTAGGCTGAGTTTAGACAAATTTGAACTTTTAGATTTAGTTATGTTTTTGGAACCCATTAGTTGATAAAATTGTTGTATCAACTTTGTATGTATTGATTCCATGATTTACATTTGTTCGAATCTCGAACTATTATGTATATATTGTATATTAAGATTATTTTTTTTGCTGACACAGTTGTGAAGCGGATTACGTACGCCACTGTGCTTTATTAATAAACAAGAACGCATTCGATAATCAGACTCTCGCTAACTCTCATCGAGTAGAAATGGTGTACGTAACTCCAGCTAATACACCTCTATGTTTATATTAGCTTTTCATAATGTTTAAGTGCAAATAGTTATGTACCATTTTTTAAATACAAATATTAGAATCAATTGCAGTCGTTGTTCTTTATATCCAACATTGAAGAACCCAGTGCTCCAGTTTACATCCACACACAACATTAATAAATACATTTATTTCATTATAACTTTGTTTCAATCAAACTTACCTCAAGGTTACAGCAAGCCGTTCTTTGGGTGGAATAGCTGGACGCATATTTGTATTTTGAAGAGTAATTGAAGGTATCAAAAGCTGCAGCAATTTGTTAAAGCTTTTTATGCGCATTCTATATTATCCCAAAAACTTCTTAGGATAGTTCTTCAATTTCTCGTGCAAGTTGTAAAATTTACCCGATATTAGTCGGTCACTCCAAAGTGGATGAACCCAGTAATCTTTTTTTTTCTATATTTAATTAAAAGAGCGCACACAACCGCAGTCTCGTTGAAGTCTATTTTAAAACGAAATTGACAATTTTTAAAAAGTCATAGTGACAGTTACCAGGATCGTTGGCGCACCAGGATTTTGGAGGGTGACAGTTACAGAAATTGTTGCGTGACAAAAGTCACCAGTGGGCGCATACCTAATTGTCGAATGTTTGGGAGGGTGATAACATCACATACCTGCGAGCACGGGTGTTGTAATATTCTCGTGGCTGGCCAATGCTTCTTGTAAATTGGGAAGCTGTTGAAGATAGGAAAACAGAATAAATTGTTATTACGTTTACTTGTTCTTCCAACCATTGTATATATAAGAACACTGCATAATTTGTGGTAATTAAATATAGAATGTTTTAATTATTCAAATAATTGTTGCAATTTGTGTAATCTAATGTAGTAACTGCTTAAATTCGTTATATTAGGCATTAGGCATTTCAATAAGTGATAAATACACTCGCACAATTATTAAAAAACGTACAAGTTTATCGTGACAAACGTTGCAAGTTTTGCGTTACTCTTTTTTTCCTACAATACTGTTTCACTGATTGCTACAATTGTGAAAGTTATTTTAACATTTTTTTTCTGCGTGACTTTTGTGTTTCAAAAAATGCCGAATTCGCATAGCAACTAAAAGAGAATTGGATATCAAACCAACTGTAGTTAGCAATAGAAGCAATTACTACAGGCAAGGTGGGTGTAAACGAGACAGCTAGGAGCTTCTGTTATCCCAAAACTGCAGTAAACCGTAAAACAAAACTCAGTAACATGAGTAAATGTTACGGATTGTGTCCAGATGCAATGCGGTGCAAATGTCGAAGAAAAACTTGCAAATGACATTCAGTATTAACCAAAATCCAGTCCTGATTTGAGGAACAGGAAGATTTACCGGAACCAGGTCATCGGGGATTCAAGCGGTTCGGAATAGATCACCAGCAAAATCAGTTTTAACGGGCAATGACAGGATTAATTGTTTATAGGAACAGTCACCCTGTTAAAGAAGTAACCTCCAAGAGAATAATTGGCCCAAATCAGAATTTTCGTAAACGTGACTTCGTGATTTTACATTTTTCGAATTATTTTTATATTGTAATTTAAATATTCTTACAACTCTGAATTGTACGTGTAAAATGATCTATCTTGAATTTTTCAAAAACTTGGCTCAACAGATCCCCTATGTTTCTAGTCGTTTTCGTCAGATTAAATCAAGAAAGAACTTTAAGTTGGTTATTGTTATTAAATAAGAATCACAATCAACGCTATATGATTTATATAATTACCATGTCACTATAAACATAGAACATGCAAGAAAATAAATTCAATCAGCTTGTGTTTATGTTAACAAAGAAAAACGTGAATTATCAAGTTAGATAACTCAGGCAAAACAACTGGGTGACTGGTGATACACTCGATGCTAAGTCACATAATATCCATCTCACACGCTTTATGTTTACAAATCTGGTAGCTATAAGGTACACGGGAGTTTTGGAAGAATTATCATTGTTATTGCGCATTGTATATACAACGAACTTATTGGCATTAGTCACAAAGCGGACTGAGCTTTGGAGAAATCTGAAAAGTCCGAAATGATATTTGAGAAACCAGATGTTCTTGAACGCTCTTATAAGATGACTCTGTTTACTTACTTTGAAAGACTGTATATCCAAAATATCATAAGGTAGACCTTGTTGATATAAAGTACGTATTATCTTTGGAGATATACTAACGCTATTTTCACACTATACGGTTTTGATCGTACGGTAAAAAACCGTACGGCTTTCACATTGTACGTTTTTTTTTTGCTGTTGTAAGCTCAATATCTTGTAATGTCGTACAAATGACAACGAATCGTGAACGAATTATTGCTTTGTGGTTGTTTCATCATTGCCGAAAGAGAGTAAAACGAAATCGTTTTTTTTTTGGGTGTATCCCATAAATCAAAGGAGAGAGGAAGTAGGATTGTTTTACACATTATTTGAAGACCTGAGGAACGACGAAAATAAATTTTTCAATTATTTCCGGATATCTATTACCTCCTTTGACGAATTACATGGCAGAGCTAAGGATATGTTACAACAGCAAAACACACAATTTCGAAATTGCATACAACCTATTGATATTGCAGAAAACCTATCAAGTTGAGGTAGATAAACACATAAAAATCAGTAGCATTTATTTATTTGCTTTTAACATTCCGATTCCACTTAATATTACGGGGAAGAAAAGTCAATAGTATCAGCAATTGAAGATTCTACAGAATACGTAGCAGGACTGCCTACATTGTCGCTCCCTGAAGAAATGCACTCCCCGAAAATACTGCGTTGTTGATCCAGGGCGTTCATTATTGCTGCTGGATAGTGTCTGATGCGCTGGTGGTGCTTGATGTTCAGTTCCCCGTTGCTTGAAACTGTATGAGGTAAGCTGGCCAGTAATGGAGATTTGAGAAGGAGCTTGAAAATGTTGAGAAGGAGAATTTGAGGTTGAAATAAAGCTGCGTTATGCATAGCTGGAGGAGGATAAGCCTGAAGTTGATGGTAAGAGGGCATGAGAGCTGAGTAATGGGAGATTGGAGGAGGGTGAGCTAACACTTCCTTCTTTCTTTCATTTATACATTCTATCACTTTAAGAACTCCCAGTTAGAATTGAAAGTAATCATTTTCATCAAACGTGTCCAAATGAGGTTTGAGACTATGTAAAAATGACATTTTGCTACATGGTTTGTCTGCTTCTAGAGCTTTTAAGATCCTTATTTCCACTTCATCGAGTTGTTTATGTTTCCTGGTTCCTGCCCGAGGTACTTTTTTGGGGATGGTATCAGTCTCACATGAATTAGAAACATACACACAATGTTCAGTGGAGACCTGCGTGTCTCTATCTTGTTCCATTACATTATCCAGCCCGTCATCAGTTCCTGATCGAATACTATCTTCCGTCTCCCGAACATTATAGAGTTTATTCAAAAACTGCAGTTGGTCAGAAAATATACACTTTTTAGGATTATTTGCCTCCGAGCCACTCTTTTTGTTAGCTTTAATTTTCATCTTCGACTTGACAAACGAGTCTCGCAGATTAGTCCACCTCCGTTAACTTTTTTCCCTGGCCCCAGTAAAAAAACAATAAAAACGATAACATACTATGACTAATATTTTTTGCATAAACTAGGTTTTATTATCTTTATTTCGGGTATCTAGCAAGTGGTTGTTCTTTCACTGTTACACACTTCCAATACAGAATTGGGATTTCTACATCTAGTAAAAGAGTTAAAGATGTATGCACAGCGATATGGTCATCAATGCGAAAAGAATGTACCCCGACACCTATGGGAATCAGTTGCTTCTGGATTTGAAAGTATCGCTAATTAAGTTTTAAATTTGGTACCTATTTTTCTAAGCTTATTTTTTATTCGTATATATGCCTATTTGTATAATAATAACACAATTTTATTTCCTAAGTTATACTTTTTGAATAAATATTAAATACACTTACCAAACGCATTTTTATCTTTATCTTCCACCGAGTCAGAATCTTGTTTTAGTTCTATGCAAACTTCACGCCAGGCATTTTTATTCATTCTTTATAAACACCCAGAGTTTTGTCCCATAGCACAGGTTTACCTTAGACCAAGCTTGTCAAAATTTCAGCATCAATTTCATCCATTTCACAAATTACAATCACAATCATAAATTACTAATTAATAATCCAACAAAACAATCTACCTGCCGTACGACTCAAAACCGTCGAATGTGAAAGCCATACATTTAGTTACGTAGACCACTAACAAGGGAACATCCCGAACCCGTAAATTCCAAAAAAATTGAAACTTTGTGGACAAGTAGTCCTCGTCCCAAGATGTTCGAAGCCATTTTCCTTATCGGCCCAATTTCGTTTTAAGAGGGTGAAGCCACCCCTGAAGTTTTACTTGATTTTCGGTTTTTTGAAAATAATTCGATAACGGTTGGACCAAATACATCAAAGTTATATATCAAAATAATTGCCTCTTTGAGCTCTATTACATATGTGAAAATAGCATAATATTTCTATTTAAAAATTTGGTGGTGCCTTCCCCCACCCCTTCACGAATGAACCTATTCAAATGCCATATTGTGGATGGATTGAAGCAGTTTCAAAAACGTACTTCACTTTTTGTAAAACAGTTATTAAAAAATGAGGAAAATGATATTTAATATGTCTTTAGAGACTGTGGAGAAGTGTAACATAAATTTTGATGTTTTTAGATAGATATGTTTTAGAAAACAGAAATATAAATAAAAATGAATTAATATAATAATATTGCATGCCTTTCGGATGTCGATATTACAATTCATAGTGGTAGAAAAATTTATTCAAACTAAATAATAAAATACACATTATGACATATTTTGTAATATATGGCTTATGTATACATATGTATATATAATATATACGCTAGTAATTACTTAATTTGTATGATAATGCATTTCTTCATAAAAATGCTTAAAGCACAAAAAACTGTTGCACCAGGAACACCGTATTATAGCACGCGCTCCACATATGGAACATCGCAATGGAATTTGAAAATCTTCTGTGAAGGCAAAAGTGATTATCGAAACGATTTGGCCGGTCCGCAATATAACCACTTTTGTACCATGCATAAGCAAATAAATTATGATATTTTGAAGAAGATAATTGGTTGTGCACTAAAGACTGTAATTTAATAATGTTGTTACGCGTATGCAAATTAATATCGTAGTTATATAAGAGTATAATATCAGATAATTTCCTAACAAAATTTTTCCAAACACGAAATCTATAGACGTCTAGAGGTTGTATCATACCAGTGGTTTTCTTTGGTATTGTGAGGATGTTCACATTCTTGTCGGCCGATATATGGTCTTTTAAGTTAGATAGATAATGACCAGTCCACGAATCTAGCAATAAAACTGTTTGAGATCCTGTATTTGGAAGATATACCTTTGTGAACCATTCCGTGAATAATGCTGTTGTTAGTTTTCCGGATGATGAAACAGCTACATAAATATTTTCTGCGTGGAACATCGATTCCACTACTCGTGGTCCAAATGTACCACCTTGTTCTTTCAAAACCATGAATAGGGGCGACAACAAGCGCCCAGACGCGGATACTGTAGGAAGTATGGTATAGCTGTGTATTGTAGCGAATATAGATTGCACAATACTTTCAAGTGCTTTCGATCCCTGTGGAGCTAACGTGCGACCAGAGTGCAATTCCAAATTGAATCCACTTTCATCAGCGTTGAATGTATTAGTAGAGCCTACCTTCGCAATATAAGGTTTTACTTCTTGTACGAAAGCCGACGAAATTTGATTTAACTCTGCCATGTCTGTACCATATGAACGGGTTATAAATTTGGTAATTCTTCTAGAAACTATCCTGTATACTTTCTTGAAGTTCCATAACCAATGTGGGGATGATCTGAAATTTGTTAATCCGATTTCTTCATTGGCTTCCATAACCCATTTACGAAGATTTAGGTCGTGAATTATAGCATGCGCTTCGCTGCTAGTAACAAATTTATTAAAAACATATTCCGAAATTTGTAATAATTTCTCTCTTTGTGTTCCTCCTTTTTGTATTGATACTTCCCATCTAAAAAGCAAAAAATTTGTGAATACAAGAATGTCTTAAAATTGGCTTGCAATATCTTACCTATATCATTGTTGTAAAGACTTTACTCTCTTAAATCTATGTTTTACAACTTCAAATGAACGTCGTTTTTTCCCAGATATCCAGAAGATAACAGCATTTGTCTTATATTCTAAATCAACAATAGCTCCTTCTTCTGGTGCACATTCTTCTTCTTCAAATTGTATAACTTCTAAGACTTCTTCCCGTGAAGGTGGATATCTATTATCAACAAATTCTACAGAGTGTGGCCTAAATTCTTCCAAGAATTCTAGTGTTACGTCGTTATCTACTTCAAAGGTTGTATCGTCCCGAGATCTAATTAATATATTCTTCAATACGTCGTGCATTTCACTTTCTTCATTGTTGAAAACTATTGGACGATTATCATTTGCGACATTAAATGCCAGTATTAGTAATCGAACTACATTTACTGGATTTAATACCATTGTTAAACCAGTACTCTAATTCTCACAGTCAGATGCAGTATTAAAAAGTTACAAAAGTGACTTTTTCTTATATACTTATTTTTATCCAAACAAATCAACAATTTTAAACTATTACATATTAACTATTACTCACATTAAAGATTATTGTGCTTATTATAAGTATAAGTCATACTTTATCATTGTTATCATATGTATGTACAGCTGTCGTCGCACTATATCCGCTTTCATAAGTATCATTACCAATTTACAAATTCGTATATAGAATTTTAAAGAATTAATAAACTCATTGCATAAATTATTCTATTACATTGGTTGTGAGTCAGTAATAGAGATATCCGAAATACGTGTACACATCAAAGATAATACATTATTGACACAATATCTGCGGATTACCTTTAACATATCTTTGTTTTGCACATGCATTGACAATTACATACAGCGACGTATCGTGAGGCAAGTTTTATCCTTTTCCAATAATTATTTTACAAAAAGTGAAGTAATAGAAATAATATAGCTCAAAGAGACGATTATTTTGATATATAACTTTGATATATTTGGTCCAACCACTATCGAATTATTTTCAAAAAACCGAAAATCAAGTAAAATTTCCGGGGTGGTTTCACCCTCTTAAAACGAAATTGGGCCGATAAGGAAACTGGCTTTGAACATCTTGGGGTGAGGACTACTTGTCCACAAAGTTTCAATTTTTTTGGAATTTACGGGTTCGGGATGTTCCCTTGTAAGTCAAAGACGCCGTGCGACAGTCGTCGAGTCCAGTGGCAAAGAACGGTTGCTGTACGACAGGGCAACAGCGCTTTGCCGTTGCCGTATAATATGAAAAGTTTCATGCTTTTCTTCACTCCACTAAGAAAATGCGGCCGTACAGTTTTTTACCATACGATCAAAACCATATAGTGTGAAAATAGCGTAACAGTACATCTTTCATGTAAAAAAATATAGGGGTAGGTGTAGTAGTACGAGTAGGTGACGCCTATATAGAACAAAAACTTCCCTATAAACCATAAGTAAATTCCTTTAGTTCGTGATAATTAAGTACAGTATAAGTGTGTTTTCGAAACTTCGTCTACGTAGTTGACAATAACGACAACAACAACGATTCAATACAAGAAAGAAGGGTAATTTTAAAAGAAAAATGAGTTTGATTTCAGTCTAATTGACCCTGAAAACGATACGCAGCTAACGATACAACTAATTAGGGAGTTGCTAATGTCGTTCCACGTGTCTACTATCAAATCACTGCTACATTATAGAAATCGTATACGTCAGCACTTAGGGCTTAGGGGTGGCTGTATAAGAGGATAATTGTGCCTTGAAGGTGTAAATTTAACCTTCTTGAATAGGGGAAAGCTACCCGGGTTAATTAGATAATGTTTGAGTGTTGCGATGATGAGGTGCTCGATTTCAAGGTTTGCTTGTTAGATATATATACATTTATGCAATAGGTCGAGAAGTATTTGATGATTGTGAAGCTTTTGTAGTATTTTCATTGTTTTTTTGTCATATTTAGCAGAGTGATGAGTAGAGTTGCTCAATTTGCGCCAACAGCAAGTGGCGGGCGCATAAAAGTTTACACAAAATAAATGGTCACAAATAAAATATAATACGTGCTCAAACACTTACCGTCTTAAGAGTCTTCCTTGAAATCACAAAGTGAATAATGTATGTTATGTTTCCACAGTTGTTTCGGCAAACCGAGTTCGGCATGAGGAAAAAGTGTATTTATATGCAGAAAACGAACGTTCCACATATAGTAACGTTATATTTGCGTAATTAAAATAATCTTTGGAACAACTTAACGGTTCTGTTGACGCACCTTCACAAATTTGTCTTAATGTACCAAAATCAGAATCTTTCTCTAAAACAGTTCCAGACCTTTCTAGAACACAAACATTTTTTGCATTTTCTACCACGCATGTTTCACTATTTGCAGAGATTCCACTAACGACACCGAAGGATTTTGTCATTTTTCTATCGCCTCCACTAGTTCGAAGTAATTGTTCTGAATAGTTCTTAAATCCGTTTTAACCTATCTTAAAATTTCGACTGGCTTTCCTTGATAGCCACAGCTTCCTTTGGATCGAATTGTAAAACCACGTTCTTAATATTCTCAAAATATTTATGATAATAAAACGCGGCCTGTAACCATGTTCCCCAACGTGTAAGAATATGTTCCGGTGGCTCATACATACGGGGGCACAGTCTGTGAAATTTGCCACTACGTTTTAGGGATTTGACAAACACTGCTGCATCTCAGGATAACATTTTCTAATACTATCTGCTACATGACTGAAAGCATGAATTTTACACATAATATGTAACAAGTTAGCACAATGTTTTTTAAGAGACCGGCCTACAGAAAGCATGTTTGCGGCACCATCACTCATAAACATCAACAGTTGGCTTGTTGAAAGTTCAAACTTTTCCAATGTATTTAAAACTAACTTTGAAATTACTTCAGCAGTACATTGTTGTACTCGTCTGGAAGCTAATAGAATTGAAGGTGACGATTGATGTGGTACCATTGTACGTACCATTACATTAACCACAGAATGTTTTTTACGATCTGTTGTTTCGTCCACACATAACCACCGTTTTTTATCTTTCAACTTCGATTTAATTCTTTTTTCAACATGTTCACGAGCAGATGGCACAATTCTGTGTAACGATGCCCGACTTGGTAATTTGCAGTCCGAATATTTATTCCAAAAGAAGACATATGCTTACTTGTCTAGTAAACTAAACGGTAGATTACATGCAATAAAGGTAACACATAAATTAAATTTAAATTTGTAATAGTGTGTGCAATTTTTTTTGAAGAATGCTGTTTACTATTTACGTGACGTAGACAATCCCGTTTGGACTAACACATTAAAGGGATATTACAAACTACACATTGAATTTTAACGCCATCATAATTTAGGTCAGGCATTTCTGCTATAAATTCTGTAACTTTGTCCAACATTGGTCGTTTTCACGACGTAGGCAACATTCTTAAAACAAACGTAGAACTACGAAATAGTATTTACGGCGGCGTACATGTATACACAACACATATAGTTGAGACTCGCAGTTATACTGAGGGTTGTATCGAACTTCCGCCACTGCCCGTTGGCGCTAGTGAGCAACTCTAGTTATGAGTGTTATGACTAGAGCCCGGTAACTGGAGAGCAATCGCAGCGGCGGTGTGACTGTGTTTAGGTGGGCGATGATACGACACGACAAATCATCATCACTCAGTTCAGTTTAGCATTGGATAGCGGATAGGGCGTGTTGATTTTATTGATATAGACGTAGCTATTAATTGTAGTTATTATTTAGTGTAGTGCGTTTTGATTTTATTGATACAGACGTAGTTATTAATTGTAGTTTTTAGTAAACATGTCGAAGGCTAAAAAACAACCCTTTCAAGACATAGTAAATAAATTTATTTCTAACTTTCCCGATTTGTTTTACAACGGGAGTAAGATAGTTTGTAAAGTGTGCAAAATACATTTGATGTCAAATAAGAAGTGGAACTGTACAAGACACGTAAATTCCGCACAGCATAGAAAACGAAAATTGGGCATGCCACCGAGAAGTGCATTTTTTTAATGTAATTCTTATGTTGATAAACTGTAATTTGCCACTAGGGTTACTCAATAAACAACCGTTTAAGGACTTTTGGGACAAATACAATCCCGAGTTGCGGTTGCCAACGGAGAAAATGGCACGTAAGCATGCATTTGTACGCGATGACGTGGAAAAGAAAATGAAACGCATATTGAAAAAACAGTTTCTTTGGTTGTGTGTTGACGAGACAACAGACTGTAAAAAAAATTCAATTGTAAATATTATTAGACCCTAGTAAACCTACATTACCACCGTTACTAGCTAGCCGAAGACTACAAGAGTGTACTGCTGCAGCAATTACGAAGGTTGTACTTAGTACGTTGGAAAAATTTCAAATTTCAAAAGATAAAGTTGATGTTTATGAGCGATGGGGCAGCGACAATGCATTCGGTAGGCCGTTCTCTTATGGAATATAGTTGCAAGTGTTTACATGTTACGTGTAAAGTGCATTCTTTACATATTGTGGCAGAAACCATTCGACAATGCTCTCCCGATGTAGATGCATTAATAGCAAGCGCAAAAAAGTATTTTTGAAATCTCCCAAATGCCTACGATCATTTCACACAGAGTGTCCTGGTATTCGTCAACCACCGGAGCCAATTCTTACACATTGGGCAACATGGTTACAGGCAGTTTTTTATTATGCTGAACATTTCAAAATAGTAAAAGCTGCAGCTATTAAGGAAAGCCAGTCAAAATTTCAAGATATTTCCTTTGAAACAGATTTAAAAAATATTCGTAGCTACTATAAAGGATTAGCTGACGCAATAGACCAATTACAAAATAGATCGTTATCATTATTGGAGTCTCTGCAAATTATGGACGGAGTGCATACACAGCTACTGACTATACATGACGCAAAATATAATCGCGTTTTAGAAAAGTTCGAGAGTGTGCTACAGAAAGATCCCGATTTTAGCACACTAAAACAAATTTGTGATGGTGTATCGAATAATCCACTGACTAACAATAAGTACAAAGAGTATTTTAATTATGCATGTATAACATCGGTAGATGTTGAACGCTCTTTTTCAAAATATAAACTCATTTTCTCACCACGGCGAACATCGCTCACCGAGACAACTGCGGTAACACATCTAATGGTGTCAACTTTTTGGACTTATCCATATGATGTTAATACTGATAATGGTGCTTCTAGTTTGACTGTTCCGTAGCCAAGGCTGCTTAAGAGGTGAGTGTTTCACTATTTTTCACACATTATAATTATGTATTAGTTCTGTTATTTTTTTTCTATTTTCTTACTATTGTTTTTGTATACTAGGCAGGTACGGCTCCCTGTTACCGGGCTCTAGTGATGATGATTTGTCATAATCGGCCAGACCTTCCCGCCTACCAAAACACAGTCACCCCGCCGCTGCGATTGCTCTCCAGTTACCGGGCTCTAGTTATGAGTAACCTGGGCAAATATGCGGTAACAGTCAGAGGCGTGGCATAAAGGTTTATACATAAAATAGAAGGTAAGAAATAAATTATAAAACGTGCTGAAACACTACCGTTTTAAAAGTCTTTCGTGAAATCACAAACTGGGTAACATCTGTTAAATATTTGAATCATTAGATATGTTTCCACAGCTGCTTCAGTCAAGTGAGTACGACGTGTGGAATAAATGTTTTTTAATGCCGAAAACGACCGTTCCACATCTAGCGATGTTATATTTGCATATTTAATATAATCTTTGAAACAACTTGATGCATCTTCACACGCACCTTCACAAATTTGTCTTAATATAAGAAAATCGGAGTCATTCTCTAAAACACTTTCAAATTTTCGTATTACACACCAATTTGTTTCGCCTTCTACAGCGCATAACTGTACGTAAACATCATTCACAATTTGAACAGAATCCACTAACGACATCGAAACATTTTGTAATTTTTCTATTCCCTCCACTAGACTGAAGTAATTGTTGTGAATAGTTTGTAAATCTCTTTTAACCTGACTATCTTGAAATATTTCCTGGCTTTTCTTGATTGCTGCAGCTTCTGTCGGATGGAATTTTAAAACTACCTTCTTTACTTGATCAAAATATTTGCTGTAGTAAAACACAGCCTGAAACCATGTTCCCCAACGTGTAGCAATCGGCTGTGGTGGCTCAGATAACTCAAGACACAGTTTGTGAAATGGTCGGTACGTTTCGAGGACTTTAGAAACACTGCCTTTGTACTAGCAATCAATGCATTTACTAGTGGAGAACATGTAGGGATCGTTTGTGCCGCGAGATTTAGAGTATGGATTTTACACGTTATATGTAAGAAGTTACCACTGTGTTCTTTAAGAGATCGGCCCAAGGAACGCATGTTTGCGGCACCATCACTCATAAACATTAAAAGTTGCTTAGTTGAAACTTCAAATTTGTTCAACGAGTTCAACACCACCTTTAAAATCTCATCGGCAGTACAATTTATAACTCATTTGGAAGCAAGTAAGAAGGAGGATGACGGTCGATGTGGTTCAATTGTACGTACCATTACATTAACCACAGAATATTTTTGACGATCTGTTGTTTCGTCCACACACAACCACAGTTTTTTATCTTTCAATTCCATTTTCATTCTTTTTTCTATATGTTCACAAGCAAATGGCACTACATTTCGTATCCATGTCCGACTAGATAATTTGCAGTCCGTATACTTATTCCAGAAGGAGACAAATGCTTCTTTGTCTAGTAAACGAAACGATAGATTACATAAAATAATTACATAAATCAAATGTAAATTTTTCTTGGTCTCGTATGCCACGTTTTGCAGAAGAATGCTGTTTGCTTTCGATGTGACGTTGGCAATGGCTTCTGGACTAACACATTAAAGGGATTCTACAAGCTAGACATTGAATTTTAGCGCCATCAAAAATTAAGTCCGGCATATCCACTATAAAGTTTTTAACTGTGTCTGCCGTTGGTCGTTTTCGCGACGTACCTAACTGCGACATTTTAAAAGCAAACACAAGCGTACAATTACGAAATAAGTTACAACAGCCTACATATACACAGAACTACTCGCATACAGCATCGATTTAGTACTGACGCTGTGAACGCGTGAAATAAATAATCGCCGACTCCGCACCACATATCTACTACACTGACTGTTACTGCTGTTTGCCCAGACTAGTGATAAGTGTATGTGTGTACATCATGGACCTAATTCGACAAAATGAGTTATGTTTGATTGCTACCGCCATCGCAATTGCTGCGATGAGGAAAAAAAGTAAGATCAAAATGGGTAAAAACTTGGCTGCAAACGCGCAAACAATATTCCCACTCGAATTTATTAAATGAATTGTAGTTAGAAGTGGATAACTGCAGGAATTATGTATTTGCGTAAGGATGAGAACACGTATGTATATAGAATTACTACATATAGTTACTCCGATAATAGAAAAAAAGACACGGCAATGAGAAAGGCCATTAGTCCCCACGAAAGGTTGTCAACAACAATAAGGTTTTTAGCTACAGGTAGGAGTCTGGAAGACTTAAAATTTTCCGCAATAATATCACCTCAGGCATTGGGTAAAATCATACCTGCCATTTGTTTGGCAATATGCGAAGCTTTTAGCAAGGATTATACAAAGGTAAATAATATAGTTTCATGGAAAAATGCATTTATGTACTTGAAGTTCTGTTTTTGGGGTTTCCAAAGACCGAATCGCAATGGATACAGATAGCAACTGCATTTCAAGAAAAATGGCAATTTCCTCATTGTTTGGGTGCAATAGATGGGAAGCACATCAGAATTGTACGACGGGCGAAGAGCGGATCATTCTATTATGATTATAAAGGATTTTACAGCATAGTTTTGTTAGCTATTGTAAATAGTAATTGTGAATTCATAATGGTAGACGTCGGTACCAATAGCAGGATTTCGGATGGCGGTGTTATAAAAAATATAGACTTTTACAAAAAAAAATTCCCCAAGTGTGCCTCAAAAATGGTATCGTTAATAAGTTTTTTTAAAATCGAATTTATCCTCTGGTGCTGAACTTTGGAGCCGTTCTCCTACAACTTGCAGAATACTATCACCGTCCATTTTTCTCTTCTTTTGCTTTCGTGGATAAACCAAAGGTGAATTCGATATTCCAGAGGCAGAAAATGTTGGGAGTTGGTGGTATGTCTGGAGTAAGAGGGCTGCGAACGTCTGAAAATCATTGCCAGTGAGTCTTGGTGTTATCAATACGAACCAGAATTCAGACGCCGTCGATCTCAATTTTCAGCAGAAAAGTAATCTTGACTGAATTTTTTGATTTTTCAAGTATACCACGCTTAGATTTTAAAAAACGCAGTATTGACATGAATGCTGAACGATACGCAAACATCTTAAATGTTTACGTGCCAGTATCAAAAGTAAACCACTCTTGAATCATGTTCCCATTGAACAATCTCCATTATAATATGCTAACGTTATTATGTCCATGCGCAACCAGAATTCGTATACACCATATATCCGTATGTAATATTTACATGTTTATTATCTAAGCCGCACGTAAGCTAATCGCAGGCTATATAGTTCTCTTATCTCAATTTATAACCTCGTTTACGATAAACCCCGTTATAATACGGTAATTTTCATGAAATGCCAATAAAAATCGTTTATAAACAATCTCATACAGCGCTCTATGCCGATAATACTACGGACGTATGTACGTTACGTTTACGCACCATACATCGTACCATTCGCCAATTTTATTTCTAGAAAATTAAATCTCTTAATGATGAGAGTTGTTTACTACTAACATATGAAATGATATCAGTAATGTTATCGCACATTTAGATGTTATTTTTTTCGGGTTATGTACGCCGTTTCTTGTGCGTCTGTACGTAGAATAACAGCGAATCGTAGCCCAATGTCCAAAGCAGAAGTGAGCTCTTTCTTGAGATCACAAAATCATTCAATTCTATCACTTGTCAAATTCGGTTCGTATTTTGTCGCATTAAGTATTTCTTCTCGTTTCGTTTTAGCGTTAATCAATTTTTTAGTTCTTCTATTTGAAAATAACGTATGAAAATAATTCTTAATTGATGGTAAGTTTATGTATTTTGATATAAATTAACCGTGTAAAACTATTGCAACAATGTACAATTGCAGCCACATACACAGTAAATATGTTTTGCATTGTACTATAAACATTTGGCTATTAACCAGTGGCAGCTGGTAGACTGTGGCTGTGGAGCCGCATTACAACGTTTCGATCCGCTCGTGTATTTCCGGTGCATATCGTATACATTATACTATGCAACGGAAATACACGAAGAAATCGGAGCATTGTAATTGATTATTTGATCTCTTATTTGCGGCACTACCAACCGCCACTGCTATTAACTATATTATTTTGCTATCTTTCGAAAATTTCGTATTGATCAAAACCATGCTAATATAACCCACGGTATTGATGAAATCACTCACGGCAAAAGCATTGTGAGCAGAGAAAGCACTAGCCAACGGACATGTTTCTGCCTACCCGGCGTAATCAGCGTTGCCCAAAGTGCTTTTTTACCTCACACCACTATTTGCCTCTCGGCTTATAACTATCCTCTGACATGGCAAACAGCACATCTCCGGCGCCATCTAATGCTAAGAAGTACACGTCTGTCGTTTAGAAAGTAGCGACAAAAACCGAGTACAAACCAATTCTCGAGCAGTTCTTGGACTGCCGGTCCCGAGATTGCGCAGCGCATGAGCACTCTGGCACCTGCACATGTATGTGATTCCGACAGGCTTACCATGATGTATTAAAAACACACCAAAAGAGTGCATAGAAACAATAACTAAAACAATGCTAATATAATTATGGTATTTATGGAATTACTTATCGCCAAAGCAACGTTGGAGATATACTATTTGCTATGTCGGAGGGTAGTAATCAAGATTGGTAGAATGTATATTCTAAAGGTGGCCTCAGTTTATATCTTGCAATAGTTTACCGAAAGTTTGTGTGTGGAGGGGTGAAGGACGCATATTTTGATGTCATTGGTTACAATATATATAGAACAGCTCTCTGGCGAAGCTCGTCTTATAAGATATATTTTTAACTTATGATAAGTGAAAATTGAAATTATAAGTGAATATTTTTATTTCTAGAGGTTTTATTTCCTTTGTGGTATTTGCATGAATAGAGACAGTAACATTTTATAATATTAATTTCTTTTTTTTTAAGATGTCTATACGTTGTGCAGGTGCAAATTGTGAATTAAAGTTTTATCATGCAAAACTTTCAGGGCAAAAAAATAGCTTACTGTAGATTCCCGAAAGATGAGAATTTGCGAAAAATATGGATAGTAAGACGCGAGAAGGCTAATATGGTGAATCCTGATGCAGCAAGGATTTGTTCACTGCATTTCGCTGAAGATTGCTTTACAAGGGATTTTAAAGCTGAGTTATTAAATGAACCTCCCAGATTACATTTAAAACCTACAGCAGTCCCCACTCTTAAATTGAAAACTTACATTTCACAACCAACTTCAGAAAGAGCAGTACAAGAACAAGCTCCTGAGCAAAAGAGCGAAACTGGGGAGCATATTGATGATACACTGAAATTATTATTTGCACCAGCGGATGCTATTGCTTGTGGAACAAATAATCAAAATGTACTAACATCAGGATCTATTGAAAATTTAGAAGAGCAAATTTTTATTTTAAAAACAAAATATTAACTTGAGAAAACAGCTAAGGGATGCACAAAGAAAACTACAGCATAGTAAAAGTAAAATTATCGACTAAAGTTTGTAAATTAATGAAAAGTAAGAGGAAAAAGTTATCAGTGGTATCTAAAGAAAACATTGCCTGAAGAGAAGTATCAACCCGTTATACCTTGAAAAAATGAAGACATAACACGTGCTTTTACCCTAAGATATTTAAGCAAACATGCCTACATACATCTAAGAGAGCATTTAAAATATCCATTACCAGGCAATGTTTTCATATACATGTCAATGCATAAACCAGTATAAAAATTATTTGTTTTAGGCATACCAACATTGCAAAAATGGGCGTCAAAATTTGATTTGATGCCTAGAATACTTTATCCCGTATTCAAATTCCTTAAAATTGCTGGTCAGTGAATGAGGTGCTACCTCCTGCTTATGCCTAACAAATTCTTATGAAAGAAGGGAATAAGCTAAGGTATCGTGGAAATGCATCTCACAACACATACTTATTGAATGTAATTTACAATTGTAAATAAACTACACTAAAGCTAGTGTTTTCTTTTTATATTTTCTTTTTCGTAATTTTGTTTATATAAATATTAAATTATTTATAAATTGCTTTCGTAATTCTCCACCATACACTTCTTCGACAGGGTCATCTGGTATTTGCCCATTTTTTCTTAAAACATCATTAGATCATACAAATTTCATTGCCATAGCGAATAATACCCTTTTCTGTTTCAGAACAATTCAGCATCATCGCATGGATTAATATTCAATTTTAACAGTTCATAATAAGCGCAACCTTTACATACACAATGCATACTGCCGTGACAACTGTCTCAAAAACAAGGAATAGCAGCTGATTTTACGTATTATACAAACAATTTTATAACAGTAAGGTATTCAATCGTACTAAAGTAATTGAGAAGCTTTTAATTTTAAAAATCAAGTAAAATAAACATAAATATGTTTATATTTGTTCGTAACAACGTTTAAATCCATGGATCTCCCATGTTAGAATATAATTGGTGGATACCAATGACGTCATTTTGGCACGCATGCGCTATACGATATATACATTCTACCAACCTTGGGTATACAGTAATATAAGTCGAGAGACGAATACTATAACGACTCGTTTCATTTGAAAACGTCATTTTATATGTTTACGGTGTTGTGTGCTGTGTATGGTGAAGACTGTATAGCTAAAATTTAATGCTTGATTAAATAAAACAACCCTCATTTTTTCACAGTAGATATTATTCACTAAATATAGAATGAAAGAATTAAAAATTACACGTACGTACATTAAAAAGGAAGTTGGGAAATTAAAGGAATTAAATAAAGACAGATTAAAACGAAATCGACAAAATATATAAAATTAAATATGCATGCTGGTTAAAGAATACACTATCAAATGTATGTAATTAAATACCTACATAAGTTAAAACTATAGGCAAGGTGTATAAAATTAAATACATATGCATTTTGAGTATTGAGTATTTTGTACTTTATGTTCTAATATCGTAATTCCGTCATATTGCTAAAAAAAATTGTTTGATGTTATCTTCAGCAACATTGCTCTAATAGAGTGAATCCAGGATGGTGGTTTCCATTTCGTCTGCCTTTCGTCATGCATGTATCTCTGCCTTCCAATTTTGGAAATTTTTCACTTGCACAGTAAGGGATGCTTCAGAACACTGGCAGCTATGAAGAGCTTTATTAGATAGTACGAGCCAGACGAATTTTGTTCCGGTTGAACTCATTAAACGGCTAGGTATGACAACAAAACATGTAATATAAAAATAGTTGGTCGGCTTGCATAAAAATAAGACAATTTAATTTTCTGTAAACTATATGCAGTTTACACGTGGAAAGAATGCCTAATAACAATAACCAAAAAATAAATGCTAATATAGCTCATGGTATTAGTGTAATCATTCCCGGCAAAAACAATGTAGCAGAGAAAATAGCGTTAACACATGAACATGTTTCTGCCTACCCGGCGTCATCAGCATGATTCTGACCACAATCTTCTGCTGCTAATCATTGCGTTTGCCTCTCAGTTTATGTTGCTAATCTCCAAAACAGCACTGAATATGTCTTTCGGCGACACCTATCGCACGTATAGATGTCGCTGTACCTAGGCACAACGCCCCCTTTCGTTTGGCGGCCCAGGAGCTGCCCGATAGGTGGTGGACATCTGCACTCCGGTTTGTCTTGCTACCCTCTGGGACGGCGTGACTGTGTTTCTTGGCGATAGGTGTCGCCGAAAGACATATTCAGTGCTGTTTTGGAGATTAGCAATATGAACTGAGAGGCAAACGCAATGATTAGCAGCAGAAGATTGTGCTCAGAACCATGCTGATGATGCCGGGTAGGCAGAAACATGTTCATGTGTTAGCGCTATTTTCTCTGCTACATTGTTTTTGCTATATTAGCATTTATTTTTTGGTTATATGCAGTTTGTTCAATTAATTTCTTTCTATTTTTAGAGCATCTTTACGCGAAAGACTTCAAAATGAAGATACTAACGTAAAACTGATAAATTCGCTTGGAAATAGAGAAATGACCTTTACCACCAATAAGAACAAACGTGGTAGGCAGATGAATGACCAGAACAAGGGACACAGAGAAGAACGAAAAAAGTGTGTAAGACCTACTTTTGGTATTAGGAGTAAACACAAAAGTAATTTTTTTAATAGAAAGAGAAAATAAATGTGTGCTTTTTAACTTGATTACGTTTTTTTTTTTTTACTTTTTGCTTCAGACTGTTTTTATGCAAGTATGTATTACTAGTATATACCGCGTTGGTAAGGATTCATTTATAAGCGTTAGTCCCATGCATATAACGAATAGTATTGTCACTTGAGTAGGCAGACGCTCCCCACTCCACGGTTCCTCTAGATAACCCCACACACTTGCAAATTGCAAGTTAGTCGCCTACCATACATGCTCGAGTTATAAACTCGACTTCATTGCTGATTTTAGGAAATACGTGATATCTTATACGATTTTTATCCTATTGATGAACTTTAATCGTTGATTATTTCCAAATAAATACTTAAGTGTGATACGAGGTGTGGCTATAAAATAACGAGACTGATTACTACAACAGAAGAACGACGCAAGCGCCAGAGTCGTACGACCGACGGCTGTGTAGCGTGAAGCCTTCTCTTTCGATTGCCGCCCCTCCCGTGTCTGTAGACATATTAGCCTGGCCGTGGCCTTCGTATGTATTGTTATGTTCAACGTTGTATGTACGACAACAGCCTCGATTGTCACATCTGAACGACTAAATGTCAGGTTAGCCCCTCGTTGGTAACTAAATATCCCTCTTGCGGAGAAAAATTGAAATTTCATCGTTACCATTTCCCCCAGCCAACTGGCCTTGCGACGTTGATGTAAAATCTTAAATATAAGTCCAGATAACGACGAGTGTGGGGTAGCATGGACAAAACTACTCGTCAGTTAATTTTCCTATTCACGTAATTCGTCCAAATTCATGTAGAAATCGTCTAAAATAAGCAACAGCGTAAATTGAAAGGTATTTTAAATAATATTTCATCAATTAAATCTTTATCTGAAAGGTTTAAGTAAATTATTAGAGAATTTTCACGTTTAAAGCTTGTCAGTAACATTTTCTATCATAGAATCCTCGAAATACAACCTCCTAGTTGAGTCACTGCATTCATTTTCGTATGCTATTTGCAGAAATAATCTCATTTGATTGAAATTCATCGTAAAAGTTTCTATTTCGGATAGATTATCAAAATTGGCTGTGGAATAAAACAATCGCCGGTCTTTCGCGATTTAAAATAAAAGAAAGATGAGCGACGCCATAATTTGTCATCAATCTTTATTCAGCCTTGGTTGAATCAAAGTGTTTCTTAACTCCGATCCCCATTTAAAGTACTCGAGTGTAAAATCAACGTTTTTATTTGAAGAGAAAAGGGTTAAATTTCCAGAACAGGCAGTTTCCTGTAGAGGTTATATAAACAGAGAGTTTATATAACAGTGGCATCGTTAAAATTTCAAGGTTAGTTACATGTATAATTTTAAAATTCGTTAATTTCGTTTTATTAATTTGGAAATTCGTTATAAAATCGCCGGAAGGGTATCCAGGGATACTCCCGAACCCACTAAGAATCGTTCATTTAGTTTAAAATTAGAAAATTTAACAATTTTCCCAAAATCCACTGAAAAAAATATTTCAGTATATATAATAGATCTATTTATTTTGTTTTGCCGAAAAAATGATAATGATGTTTATGATGTTTTAATAGAGCAACGAATTGTCGTGAAATTTCATACGAAACTTGGAAAAACCGCTACTGAAACTTATCTTTTATTAAAAGAAGTATATGGCAATGAATGTTTATCACGTGCGCGGGTTTTAGAGTGGTTTAAGCGTTTCCAAGATGGCCGAGAAGACGTTGAAGATGACGCACGCCCGGGTCGCCCTTCCACGTCAAAAACGGATAAAAATATTTAAAAAGATCTGTAGTCTGATACGATCTGACCGTCGGTTAACTATTCATGCGATTGTTGAAACTGTAAGAATTGACAAAGAATGCGTAAGGCAAATTTTACATAACAATTTTAACATGTAAAAAGTGTGTGCGCAAATGATGTCTAAAATTCTCACAATCGAACAAAAAGAAGCTCGTGAAAATGTTTGTCTGATACTTTAAATACCATTGAAAATGACCCAAACTCCTTGGAAAGTGTGATGAACCTTGATTTTTCACTTATGATCCAGAAACTAAGCGTCAATCCATGCATTGGAAGGACCCAACTTCACCGAATGTTAAAATAGCACGAATGAGCAAATCAAAATTCAAAGTAATGATGATTGTTTTTTCCCATATTCATGGGATTGTGTACCTTCACTGGGTTCCTGAAGGTCAAACTATTAATCAACATTACTACCTTGAGGTTCTTGCTCAACTTCGTGAAAAAATAAGGTAAAAACAGCTCCGCGTTGTGGAAGAAAAAGTAAAAAGTCATGGGTTCTACATCAGGACAACGCACCGGTTCACACTATGTACATTGTCTGTCAAGACGTTTCTAGCCGAGTATAACATCCCAGTGTTAGATCATCCGCCTTATTCGCCTGATCTAGCACCACGTGACTTTTATCTGTTCCCCAAGGTCAAATCTGCATTAAAATGAACAAGATTTCACACCGTTGAAGCTGGAAAAGAAAAAGCGGCACGCGTGATGAAGGAGCTCACAGAAGACTTCCAGCACTGTTTCGAACAATGGAAAATTTGCATGGAGTGGTGTAGGGATAGAGGAGGGGTGTATATTGAAAAGGATAATAATTAAATATGTATAAATTTAAAATAAAATGTTTTACAGCATCAGTCTCGTTATTTTATAGCCACACCTGGTATTGTCGTGTATGAAGCAAACATTCCACAAATATTCTGTTTAGCTGATTCAGATGTTAATGTACCTGGTGAAATAGATATGCTATTGGGAGCAGAAATTTTCTTGAGTATTCTGAAAAACGAACAATTTTAGTTAGGACATAATTTTCCATGCATGTGTCGGGCAAGATTAATATTATCATGGTGTTACAAATCAAAGCTTCTTACTAATTGGGCATGAGAACGAGAACCTCAACATTAATCTAAAATGCTTCTGGGAAATAGAAGAAAATTAGTCGAATCAAATATTGTCCAAGAAAGAATTACAATGCGAATAACATTTTATAAGCAATACAAGGTGAATTAAGGAGGCGGATATGTTGTAAGATTGCCGTTCAAAACACCACCATAATTTTTAGGACAATTATATGGGTCAGCGTGGAAGAGGTTCAAAGCTTTGGAGAATAGATTTAAGTTGAATCCGAAATATAAAGCACAGTATTAAAAATTCATAGAGGAATAGTTAAGATTGATGTCACTAACACAAGGAGAGGGTTTCCGTTGCGCAAATGGTCTTTAAATGATATCTGAGTGCTTGAAGATTTACCATGCGTTTCTCAAAGTCCACTGCAACAAGTTGATAGGACACAAACAATCAAAACATTAAGTCTTTAATAGAATGCATCAGAAGACACCATTCCTTATGACTTATATTTAAACCCAGAAATAAATTTAACAAAACGAAATTTATTATCGCATATCGCTAAGTTGTTCGACCCATTGAGACTATTAGAGCATATAATATGGAAGGCAAAATTAACCATGGAGCAACCGTAGCAAGTCAAGATAGACTGAAATGAAATGGTACCTAAGGGACTTACAACCCAAATATATTGCTTAGACCATTTAAACATACAACAAAAGGTACTAATAAATGAAGCTAACGAAGTACAAATACATGGTTTTTGTGATGCACATGAAGCATGCCTATTTCTACGATCAACTAATTCCAACGTCTACGTGACTCACTTGGTGTGTGCAAAATTGAGAGTTACACCATTCAAGAGAATAAGCTTACCACGTTTAGAGTTATGCGTTGCATTTGTTTTAGCAAAATTATTTTTTACAACAAATAAGGCTTTACATATCCATACAAATAACATTTTTCTTTGGTCAGATTCCAAAATCACATTATCTCGGACTAAGACACCATAAGCTCAAAACATTTGGAAATGGATTCCCACCACGGACAATCCAGCTGATCTTATTTCCCGAGGTTGCTTTACATACGAGTTATTTCAGAGCTAATTATGGTGGTATAGACCTGACTGGATTTGTCACAAAGAAAAATATTGGCTAGGTTTTACATGCGAAAGCTATATTACCAAAGGAGTTGAAACTCAAACCAGAAAAACTTAATTGTATGACATCTGTTGAACCATTTCCCTTATTTCAAAAATTTTCTGAGTTATCAAAATTGCAAAAAACAATGGTATACTGCTCGCGACTTAAAACCAATTCATTGAGTAAACCAGAGCATAGGATACAAGGTCCATTTACAATAAATGACCTAAACGAAGCGCTCCATTTGCTAATTAAATTGGCACAATCCGAATGCTTCTTCAATGAAATTGAATGTCTCAAGAAGAATAGAAACACAAGTTCTACGAGCAAAATTAGGTCGCTAATACAATTTCTTGATAAACATTTGTTACGTGTAGAGGGACGAGCACATAATTTAAATACTCGAGCAGTTCTATGCAACCTAAGTCTTAAATATTAGCCCTTAAATGGTCGAAATATGATTACGAAGATTATACACAATTACAACCGTTGTTTTAGACAACTTACAACACAGCTTCAATCCACTCAGATTATGGGCAATCTTCTGAAATGTCGTTTTTAAACGATATGTCCTTTTATAAATGTAGGGACAGACTACGGAGGACCGGTGTTTGTTGTTAAGAGCAAGTTACGAAACTCGACTATCAAATCCTATACAGCATTATTTATATGTATAACTACGAAAGCATTGCATGTAGAGGTAGTTACTGACGTTTCTACTCCTAATTTTCTAGCAGCGTTCAAAAGATTTTCCTCACGGCGAGGCAAACCTTCCAATATACAACGACGATGCTACCAACTTAGAGGAGCAGCTAACAAACTTCAAGAGCTAGATTACCTACAACAGAATGAAAATCAAGAGGAAACAATCAAAGAAGTGGCAACAAATTCCATGAGGTGGCATTTCATTCCACCCAACTTTGAAAGCCTTTGGGAGGCCGGTATTAAACATATAAAATACCACAATAAAAGAACAATTGGAGACACGAAAGTTACCTTTAACAAATTATACACTCTGCTCACACAAATAGAAAGCTATATAAATTCGCGTCCTCTAACCCTAATAAATGACGATCTCTCAGACCTTACAGCCCTAAATCCGACCCATTTCGTCATTGGTTCCCCACTGACTACAGTTCCTGAACATTTACTGGACGATGAGAAGATGAATCAACTGACGAGATATCAATTCATACAACAAATGACTCAGAGAATATGGCAACAAAGAAGCAAGTGGAAGAAGATACTCCACCATCATCTTGGAAATTAAGGCGTATGGAGGTTCATGCGGGGAACAACAAGTAAGCCGGAGTGGTAACTATTCGCATCTCTACTGGAATATTTAAGCGTCGCATATCAAAGTTGGTCTTGCCTCCCATGAAAGAATCTTGAAATGTGGTTTCAACTAGGGGCATGTTCAGTATTATTTAAATTTTTCTATTTTCGTATGTAGAAAAGCAAGCATAAGCGCTTGCGCTATTGCTTCATTCGCGTCAACAGTGTGTATGCAGCATTCATCTTACTAGCATGTAAATTACATATTACTGTACTTGTAGTTTCGAAGATATATACAATTATACTGTTCAATGTGTTATTCATTAAATACAACAGCGGGTATATGGAGCCTTTTTAATCGATAAGTAAAACTATCACGGCGCCTACGAGGCGCCAGGTCTTTTACAAATTGTAATATCTTTTACAAAATGTCATTTACGTCAGTTTACCTAGTATGTATTCCTCGAATGGTGTTTCTAAAACCTACGTAACACGATATAGTTCAGACACTGCATGCATTGAAATGTAAACAAAAGATAATTTACGCCCCTGCACTCGGTGGTGTCTGAAAGGCGCCGTGTCAGTAGTTACGTTTGTTTTTTTTTTATCGTCATTATACATAACGGATGTTTTTGTGAGTGATTTATAGTACAGTATTTAAAAATATCTATGCCCATTGAATATTAAGTTAGTAGTTCGTTGAGCCTTAACGTGTACAGTTGACATTATGGGTAATAAACGTGGATTATGTGATGAAAAAATAGCGAAATTGTTTGAAAGTGACGATTTTTGGATAGAATTTGATAACGAAAACATCTATCCCGAAAGCGACTTAGGTTCAGATCATGAAAGTGTATCTAGTCATGATAGTGATTCAGTCATTGAAGAAGATGATAGCAATACGGAAGAGTTATTTGATGTTACAGATTTTTACTTAGGTATGTAAAAATAAACACTGTTGTAAAATACTTAGCTCTTATGATTTATAATTTCATAGGTAAAAATACAACCTCAAAGTGGGATAAAGTACCCCCTCCAATATCATGAACACGAAAAAGTAATATTGTTATTCATCTTCCTGGTTGCAAAGGTCATGCGAAGAATGTAAAAGAAATTTCCGCTATATTCGCACTATTCCTTGACGATTGGATAATTGGAATATTGGTGGAAAATACAAATAAATACATTGAGTTGAAAGTAAGACCCAACTTTCAAAGAGGTAGCTGTGCAAATTCTGTGACACACAATGAAATAAAAGCTTTCATAGGACTGCCCATTGTCGCCGATGTACTGCGATCATCTCATTTGAATTTCAGAGACTTATTCTCTGATAATGATTTAGCCAGTCAATTTTTTTATACAACAATGAGTTATGAAAGATTCTTATTTATACTTCGTTGTATTAGATTTGATGACATTACTGCAAGTAATGAACGTCTTCAAATAGATAAGCTTGCCCCAATACGGGATTTATTCGAGAATATTGTTTCTAAATGCACTGAGTTTTTTTCGCCCTCTGAATTCGTTACCATTGATGAACAATTGGTGGCATTTCGTGGTAACTGCAGGTTTCGACAATATATTCCGTCAAAACCAAATCGCTATGGAATAAACATTTTTGCTCTGTGTGACGCCAAAAATTTTTATACTGTAAACATGCAAGTGTACACCGGAACTCAGCTAGAAGGGCCTTATAAAGTCAGTAACTCTGCAGAAGAAATTGTCGTTTGATTGATCCAACCTATCGATAAGACTGGCAGAAATGTGACAACCGATAACTGGTACACAAGTGTATCCTTATCAGAACGCTTATTGTCGGACCATAATTTAACATTAGTAGGAACAATACGCAAAAATAAAAGAAATTCCAGCAGTGTTTCTTCCCAACAAGAATAAAACTGTAAAAAGTACACTGTTTGGATTTTCAAAAATGCAACGTTGATTTCTTATGTACTAAAAAAATTTAAGGCAGTTCTTCTGCTCTCCACAATGCACCATGATCCAAACATTGACCAAGATATCGGAGAAGAAAAGAAACCAGAAATTTTGACATTTTATAATACAACTACTAAGGGTGGAGTAGACGTAACAGATAAACTCTGTGCTACGTACAATGTAGGACGGCGAACAAGGAGATGGCCATAGGTTTTATTTTTCCATCTCATTAATGTCTGCGCCTTAAATGCTTTCATTATTTATAAACATAATAATATTGAATCAGTCACAGCGCGTAAAAATTTCCTCAAAATATTAGGACAAGAACATGTAAAACCATATCAATTAGATCGCTTGAAGTACCCTCAATTGGCAAGAAAAATTCGAAAAGTTCTAAACGAGCGTTTAGAAATTGAGCCTCAACCTGTAGAAATTCCAACTACAAGTTCAAGAAAACGGTGTTACCTGTGTCCTAGAAAAAATAACCGCCATTCTAAACAAATATGCTCTCAATGTTTTAAAAATATTTGTTCAGAGTATACAAAAAAATTGTGTAATGGATGTTATGAATAAATAGTACATAATACTTATTAAAGTATCTTTTATATGTTATTTTACCGTTTTGTATCATATCAGGTACCTATATTCCTAAAACAAGAAACATTTAAAATTAAAACATTAATTTTATAGCGAAAAACAGTAATTTTTCAATGGTGCCTCGTAGGCGCCATGCTAATACTTATGTATATCCAAGGCTAAAGAAAGTTATTGTTCATACATATTGATACATGTAGAGTCAAGACAACTGTTGCGAAGAAACAATTGCAGTAATAAACGTAGAAGTACCATAACTTGAAGGTTTAAGAACGATGGAGGAAGAATCTACTCAGAAAAAATAAGTAGTTATATTAAAAAAATAAGTCAAGCATTCAAAAAAATATATTTACAATTGTTTTTATATACCGTGTCTTCTGTCAGCTCAGTTCTCCTATTCGGTACTCTGTTAAGGCTGTTTTTACACGACGCATAATTATTCATGGCGCTTGCATAATTTGTGTTTTTGAATTCTCTATTTGGTAAGAGATCATATTATCCGCGTATGTCATGCAGAGTCAGGTGTGTTTCTTTCGCCTGCACTGATTACACTTTCTTACACTAAACAATCATTCTCGTTTTCGTCCCATATCACTGCACGCATCCTATGTATTGCTTTCGTCGAAGTGGTTACACCTGATGCAGATTAGTGCAGCATTTTATACACCAGGCTTTGAGTGGGTGCACCTGGTGGAAAATTCATGTCAAACTTTGACAACGTATTGGTTTGTTTGCGCCTGCGTTTGTTTACCTTCTGTTTACGAAATAATAATGAAAAACAAATTTTGTTGATCAGTATAGTACACGTAATAATGAAAATGGCACATTTGTTGAGAGACCAGGACGGAATTCCCACTTCTGATGGATTACATTATTATTTTAAGTAGGTTCAAGATGTTAGTGGAGGGATATAAATGTTCTTACACACTATTCTCCAATTAAAATAATACAAAATATTTATTTAGACTAAATTTATTTTTTAGTTTTCTTCTACACAGGAATAATTTAACCAAAAATAAAGCTAAACATTTGATTTACTGGCATACATTAAATTACATATTTCTTTTCGAATAGCAAATCCATTCTCAACAAATTTATTTAATATCTCTCTGTCATCATTATTTAAGTGTGGAACATTAACATCAGCTTGGTTTTGAATATTTTCTGATAATGGGGGTTCTATATGTCATAGATCTCTTTCATCTCCAAGATTTTGAAGCACACAACATGTATAGATAATAATTTGTAATATATCTTATCATCACTTTTCTTAAAATTAAGGTGATATAGTTTACGGAATCTTTGTTTAAGTATTCCTACAGTATGTTCTACTACTACTCAACATTAAAATTAAATTGTTTTTTGCGTAAGTTTAGGTGGCTATTATCTTTATATGGCACCAGCAAACACTTTAAACATAGTTCTGCACTCTCTCCAAGAATATATTTTCCACCTAAAATTAACTATACAAGTTTGCTTCTCGTTGATTTGTTATACTCATACCATTACACAAATGTAGAAGATTTTCATATAATGTACATTTTAATACTCGTGCATCATGCACAGAGCCTGGGTAACCTGCAAGCACATTCTGAAACTTTGTTTCATGTGTCACAAGATCTTGTAGCTGAATTGAGAACAAATTTATCAATTGGTACACGAGAACCGTCAATGTAACCTAAAATCAAATACAGAATTTTCTAATAAGAACATTGAATATTGATGTAATAATAATCCTATGATATCCGCATGCTTGATTTCATAGAATGCTATTATTTGTAGTTCCTCCTCTTCAGTAGGTAATTTAACCAATGTCAGAAATAAACTTGGTAACGCTAATGATTTTAAACATTGCACGTGTAGCAAGATTGAACTTTTCCTTCATATCATGATTCCTGCAGCTTCCTGGCTGACTAATCCTCAATGCACTAATATGAATAAACAACTAACAACTTTCTTCGTGCAATTAAAACACACGTAATGAAGAAAATCGTGATGATGCTTCAGATTTGCTGATAAGTTGTTCAATTATGTCTTTCTTTAAACAGAAACTCCTTATGCAGCCACTTCCACCTTTAATAGAAATTCTTGGACTTCTCTCCAAAGTACTCAACAATTCGTTGATCGCATTGAAGTCTGCAAATTTCCAATACAATCAAGTAATTTATCGGAATTATTTTTTTGTATTATGTCTTAGCAACGCAATCTTCTTCCTTTCGCTCAACAAAACCACCCTCCGAATCGGAACTTCCAATAATTTGTTGCAGAAGTAAATTTATGTATTCTTCAGTAACAGTTCACTTCGTCCAGTCACTTTGATGTTATGTTTTGGTTTTGTTGGATGCCAATTGACAAAACTTTGCACTGATTTATTTCTTTAATTTATGTTTAGTGTACGGTAAATGTTTTAGGTATGAGTGTAATTTTTCAACAACCATCAGTGCAGGCGAAAGAAATTCACCTTGCATCTGAGTGTGTAAATGCCTTTATGGCTCCCGTGTAACATTGCCCGGGATTGGTTCGAATAATACTGCTGATTTACACCACAATTAAATTTTATGTGCATTTTTCTGTGCACAACTATGCGTAGCGTAAAACAATCTTTAGGTTGCCTTTGCATAGACGCTTACACAGATTACATATAATAGTTTGTAAATTAACAACAGATACATCAAAACTCACAATTCCAGTTAATATTTCTAACTAGGTTATTTGATTTTGATACTTATTACTAGAATGCGAAAATTCGATCTCTCCTTCCTGACAAAAAATGTAAAACCGTTTCTTTTTTATTCTTGTACATAAGCCATGAGTGGTCAAAACTACACCGAAAAAAAAAAAGAGAAAAATCGTCAATCGCTGTTGGTTTCCTTGACCTCTTTTGATTGGGCGTCCCTATCTTTACAACATAACATGTCAAACGGTTATCAAGCATGTTTAACGTCGGATTTACGCGAAGCGGTTTTTTTTCTTTTGGGATAAATATAGCACAGCAAGTACGACTAACTTGCGTGTTATGTACGCCATCGAAGGTTAAACAATATAAATCAAATCAGATTACGAGATTACTGACAAATACCCGCGATTAATTATCAATAAAGTGTATTTTCAACAAACGCTCCTTTTTCTCCGTCAAAAAAAGAACAGGAAAAGGAACAAAGAAAAAAGTTATCTGCATTATCGATCGGCTATTTGTTTGTGTACATACACAAAACCGTTTAATTGCTCTTCAGTTTAAATAACATTTTATAATTTATTATTGTTAACGTTATTATTATTATAAACAAGAGATTATTGGTATTGCCATATTTTGTAAATAATCACACTTTATTTTACTCAACGGATGTATGTATATATACACAAGCAAGTTGTCGAAACGTGGAAAGCGATAAATGAATACATGCAAAAGTAAGCTTCCAATTTCGCGGGAAATATTACTCTCTTTTGTTTTTCTCAATTGCCGGAGATCATTTGACGTTCGTTAGACGCAAAAAAAATGGCATGAACGTCATATTTTGTCGGCCTTGCTCGTCCCCATGACATATGACCTCGAGCGACACCGATAACGCCGTAATTGGTGTAAAAGTTCGACGATGCAGAATAGAAATTCTAATTAATAGTAGGGGATTGAGTGATGAGATTTGATGGTAAAGAGTGGTTATTAAAAAAGGATTAACGAGAGAAAATTAGGATATTATCTCTCTGGCTATAATTATTCGGAAGGAGAACCCACGCCTTTTGTAAGATTTCCGAGACTTCTTCATTCTTGATCCTGGAACGTAAAAGCATTATACTTTGGTAATCAACTACATCGGCCTCAACATATGTATATTGATGTAACATTAAATCTGTAGCAGCTACATAAGCGGAAGCAGAAAGGTAATGCCTTTTTAACGAGCGAAAAGTAAATTTCAATATCGCATGAAATCCAGACCTATTTCAAAAACGCTTATAAATCTTCGTTTACAATGTTACCCAATAATTTGACAATACTTGTAAATTAATCGACTTTTTATGCAACTTACAGATTTTATTAACTGTATTATATTGAAAAAATTAAATCAATAAATCGTGTTCGTTGGCGAAAAAAATTATATAATATTTGTTTTCGTTGCTTTAGCTAATAACTAATACATTTATTACAACAATGAACTACGTTGATCAAATTTAAACCTGTTTATCAATATAATAAATATCCGTTTATTAACTTACTTTGCGAGAAGCGATTAAATATTTGACTAATGCTACTTGGAGGAGTTTTTTTAACGGAACGTCGTCGTGTATGTAATGTATTTTCTATATGCGTACATATACACATTGGGAAAATATGAAATTAGCTATATCTTTATATATACAGCGAGACAGCGAGGAGGGGATTCAGTGGAATCAGATCGATTCGATGCAGGTCGTTAGTACGCTTGTAACAACGTTGGCATGTACACCTACTGTGTACAAAAACGCACGTAATAATTTGAAGTTATGGTCGAAGAAATGAAACGTGGTCTAAACTTGGACAATCATGTTCGTGAGGCAGTTGCTAAGAAAATTAACAAAAATAAACCATAGTCGACTGGTATTAAATAGTAAATTCCCACAATTTGGTGCATCTCCTGACGGAGTAACAAAAGATGCACCGAATGGCCGAATAAATCTGAACGAGAAACACAAAACAGCTCTAATATAAATCTAATCCTATCATACTTGTTTATCCCTTCCTCGGGAAAAGATATATATGTATTTAGAAGTACCTGCTATTTTGCCCTTTAACACTAAACACATGCGAAGTATATACGGAACGAAAAAGGTATGACCCCGTGCTCCTTCCACTCTCATAAAATAGAGCAAGACACCGATACGTTCCCTCTCGTCAAATGTGTTTTTCCTCCGTCTATACATTTTTAATTCTAAACCATGCAAGACATACAGGACGCGACAATAGAGTCTTTTGTCAATGTAGCACGTTATTAAAAAAACATATGGTCGTTAAATCAAAAAGACAGGAGTAACGAAGAGGTGGAAGGTCTCTGTTCAAATACGTCTAGCTAACGAAGCGAGGTTACGTTCTTAATCAATTTCAGGTTTTCTAATTTAATATTATGCCCGGTCTCGTTTATGTGTTGTGCTGCACTTAACGCTTCTGTTTTGCCATACTTACAGCACTTGATGTGTTCATTGAATCTAGTACCTATTGTTTACCTCGTTTTGTTTGACCAATATAGGCTTTATCGCAGTCATTACATGCAATTTTATAAATTCCCGACCTTTCTTTTATATCTGGTTTATGTTTCGGATTGCCAAGAAGGTTTTTGAGTGTATTACGTGAACTGAAACATACGTTCATATCTTGTCCTCTAAAAACTTTACTAATACCTTCGATATTCCGTGGAAAGGAAGTTTCACAAGTTTCTTGTCGCGGGTTTCTACCGGGATCAAGGCCGTGGAATTTCTTACATAATGTCTATGTTGGACATCTATAGAAGAGAGAACCATTATAAATAGCTACATTTTTTATGAAATTAAGCTCTTTATTGTACCTACTTTTATTCAAAGGGAAGCTCTTCCACTAGTCTATTAATAACGTACTATAATGTACTATAATGGCGTGCGCGGTGCAACAGATGTCATGATTCCACTTCGCTCGTTTAAGCGCGTTATTTGAAACTATTATTTAAAAACATTATTTTTACCCCATTGGGAGTATCAAATTAATGTTGACATATTTTCCGTATATATGGGCAGTACAAAGAACACTTTAAAATAATATTTGAAAATCATGATTATTCCCTATTGAAAAGTCTTAGGCCAGGAATGAACGACCGCAGAAAACGCAGCGTTATTTTTTTCTAATGTGTTGGGGATTGTTTGGCGCATCATGTTAAGTCAACGCTCATCTGCTGCTACACATTAGAATCTATGAAATCCATTCCCTTTCAAAAAACGTTGCGTTTTGCACGGTCGTCTATTTCTGACCTTAATCTCACTAGACGGTCTGACCAATTACAGTTTCTTACTACTATTAAGATACCGCTTCACCGATATTGTTAAATTTCTTAACAAAGTAACTGTAACATCCAATAAGAAAGACGAGCGAAATGAAGCAAAAATTATATTAAAGAACATTTTGAATTTGTCTTGAATGTGTTTTTGTCCATGAAACATTACAGAAATATGTATATTGCCAAAAGCATTGCGAAACTCAAAAACAAAAGTGAATTCTTTATTTATTCTTTTAGAAAGTACAATAAAATTCTTACTTGAAACAACGGAAAAATATTATAAAATTCAGGCAGAAGCCATCAGAATTGCACAGAAATGGAATATTTGTCCTCAACTTGGGGAAAAAGACAAAGTTCCCTTTCGATGAGCTTTGTTCTGATCATAGGTTTTCAAACGTGGAAAGTAAATTTAAACTTAACGTGTTTTATGCTACCTTAGATATAATAACTGTTCAAATGAAAAATCGGTTTCAATCTTTTGTCATATAAATGAAACATTTAATTTTCTTAACTCTTCTAATCTTGTAAAACTAAACCAGACCAAATTATTAAGAAAGGGGATGCGTTCCAAAAATTTTATAATAATGGTATTTCCGAATTCCTGGGTCTAAAGTTTGTTGCTATAGGAAACAGTAGTTTAATTTGCCAATATATGGAAAAATTTCACAAAATAAATTGAAATTGCGTCAAGCTTTCCAAACACTCACTGCAGGCATTAATTTTATACATAACATTACTTGTAAATGTCGCAAGTAACGAAAGATAAAAGTTTTCAAATCTAAAGATAATTAAAAACTATCTCAGAAATAGGAGCTCACAAGAAAGATTGGAAGCTATGTATGTCCTCACTCGCTATTGAAAATGATTTATCAACAGTAATGCGAAGTATGTTCTTACAATGTTATGGTGCCCGTTTAAATTTATATTTTAAAACATTTTAAAACAAATAAATGTAAACAACACATTTCAATAGACATATACAGAGTTCGATCTATTGAAATGTTTCCCTCGTCGTTTATAATTATTTGTTTTAAAATATTTTTAAATATAAATTTAAACGGGCACTATATTTGATGTCTAATTATATATGATGTTCTTCTGTGGCAGTTTAAGAAAAAATAACGAATAAAGAAAAACATTTTGTTTGAAAAAGGAATACAAAAATTCAGAAATGTTAGGCAATATGGAATAATTTGTTTTATTTATAAATAACCAGCATCCCCAATGAAAGACAAAAAAATAGAAAAATGGAGAGGAAAAAGAAAAAAAAAGTTTATAAATAATATCCATATTTGTACGAAAGAACAATGAACTTGGTTTTAGTAAATTAAATAACAAGTATCCTATTGACTTGTGGGAGGCCCTAAAATTTGTGATTACGCCACTGCATCACCCTATATGAACGCAGCTTAAAAAATGATGTATATATGATTAATGATTATACATATTAATTTTTTTAATTTTTAATATACCCCGAGAAATAATTATTTTTGTATAATGAGTAGGAAAATAACAGAAGGGAGAAGAAGAGGTAAGCAGTAAAATATGTAGTTTACCCGCAAATAAATATAGTTAGAGAATTGCATTTTTTCATAAGCAAATAAAAGAAGCAAAGAAGCAAACAAAATTAATAAAATTTAGTCAGTATAATTTAAAGAAAATAATTTTACATTTGATTTAATGACAAAATGGCGATAAGTAGGAAATTGAAGTAAGTTACTTACCATGAGTTGTCGTATGTGGCGGTAACGTTATTATCGGAGGTAAACTGTAGCTATTTTCCGGTTCCGTTTTGATCTTCTGTATATCCGGTGCCAGCATATCCTAGAATGCAAAGAAAACGAAATATTACTTTCAAGAAAAGGGACACGATGTAGGATAAATATTGGATTTAATACCACTATAAATTATAAAATATAGACGTATATAAATCAAAATTTAATGGCAACTTGTGCATAACAAAAAAAGGACCTTGGATTAATAGTCCTAATGCGTACTAACCATATACGACTTAATAATCTTTATTTGCGTATAATGATGGTATTGTTCTGATACGGATTCTAAAATTGTTAAAGCGCCTGCTGTTGAGGTGTATGTTAATGTACTATCTGTTAGGCGGCACTTCATGTTTTCTTACCACCTCTTAGTTGCAAAAAATTACAATTTGAAAATAAAATAAAAAGCAGCTCATTGTCAGTGTGTCTAACTTTGATTTCTATATGAAAATGGTTAATATCCAAACGGGAGTTGCTTTTTTTTAGAAATAAGTGTTTAACTCAACCAAAGGATCGCAAAGCCTGTATACAATAACACCCTATATTTCTAGAAATTCTCTTATCTTCTAGATGGCGTATCAATTGTTTCGATTCCCTGAAGAGATCAACGTGAAAACGGTTGGCTCAGTATACGAATTACATTCCGATTATTGCATATAAATAGATGTTCGTGGCTGTTATCAGACTTTTCTAAGAACCGTATGGGCCCGCTGTTATTGCATGTGTACTGGTAAGTGCGACAAGAAAAAGAACGTGAAAGATAACGAAAAACAATGGTTGTTATAGTTAGGCTTACTTACGTACAGGTTAGCGCTATTAAGCGTCTTGATTCGCATATTAAGTTATCCGTTATAGGCTAGTGTTTCATATGAAGTCATTGATAAAGTTAACGAATTAAACGCATTTATGCAGTGTGGGTATTAATATTCTTTATAAGGAATTGAATATAACAAGCACCTGATCTACTAATAGCCACTGACTGCAGTGTTAACTATAGTTCTTAATGGATATTTGGTTAACTTTTAGTGGTAAGAAAGAATTGATTTGATATTATGCAACAATATAAGAGAAGACAAAATATTAATATCCTATGCATTTGGAAAACATATCAAGGATGTAATAGTTCTCTGTAGACGTATGATCGCAACAATTTAATGTTTTAGCAAAATATCTACAATTTTTATTCATTCAAATAGAAGACGACAACACTTCACTACTCCAGTCATATACAGAGTAGCTTTAAAGAAACCCTTCGACGACTAAGTAAGTAAATTTTGCAAATTGTAAATATCAAAGAGCTGCAAGTCCAAATATAAGAATTTTAATTATTTCAAGTAGTGTGCTCATTGCTTTTATAAAAGCTCGGATTTTAATAAACCTTGCATAAGTCTTTTAGTTTTTGTTGTAAATATACGACCAGGATTTTGCACTCAAATTTGCTGTTTTTCCAAAATGGTGTTATGACTCTGTATCATAGTTTTAATTAGTTTAGAATCTCTGAGCAAATTTAAGATCATAAGCTTTCGGAAATTCAGAATTCAGAAATTGGATTAAAATCTAAATTGTTAAAGTTCGAGAAAACATTCAAATAACTTTGGAAGGTCTAATTATTACACATACATACAAGCTACGCAATATTAGTCAATTTACTGGTTTTCTGTATCAATAAAATTATAATCATCTACTTTCTTTTGAAGATTCCGCAATTCACATCAACAATTACACTTTACGGATAATCTTTCAGCTGCTTGAGAGAACCGCAACTTCAGTCTTAACAATTCGCATCTTCTTTGCACATCAAGCAATTTTCTGCAATTCCTGATTAAATAACGAATATATACATTATTTTTAAATCTCTTATACGCATATATGAAGAAAGAAGAGAATCGTACGTTGTCAACACGTCGACACATTCAACACAGGTGCTTCGGTGGCGACGCATGGCCTCTGTTTTGATTCGTAAGACGAATTACAGGTGGTAAAAAACGCGAGCATTCCGAGAAAACCTTACACCATGATCGAATTGCCGCTCGGGTCGTCGAACGAAGATGACATCATTTCTTATTTCTTTTCCAAGTGGTTTGCAAATACTTACACTAGGAATTGAAAGATATTAGCTTTTGCATGTACATACATATGTATGTATACATGATGACAATAGCGCATCGTCATATGTAAATGCATCTAAAAGGAATATCTGGCATTAGAAGCTGCTGAAAAGGATGAAACAGTGAAGAGCTTATAGGTAATAGGCGATATGTTTGAATGTCTATGATGCTAAGTAAATTCGGGTTATTTGCTACACAAATCGTTTGCCTGACTTGAATTTCTAATACTATTATGGGTTGATTTTATTTCCTTCGGCAGTGCATTGTAAACTTTGGCAACCGTAAATTCCGGACCTTTTTCAAACGCAGATGTTGAATAGTAGCCAATTCGTATGCATTACGAGTTGGTATTTTGGAATTGAATTTTGACCATTGCGTGTAAAACTGCTGGCATTATCAAAGCAAAATTTCATTAACGACACGAATCTCTCGCGTTTAGATAAAATATGCATCTCAATATACGTTTTTGCATTTTAAAAACTGTTGCCATTTGGGAAGATGCGTCCCAAAAGATAATATCATATGCGATTACCGATTCCACATATGCTACATAGTAATTTTTTAATGCATCATAATCATAATTTTGATAGTTTTTTTGGCAAATTTCCTTTGTATGATGCTCCCACTCAACGGCAGGTTGCAACCATACCCTCAAAAATCTTACATATGCGCTTGACTGAATTGATTTTTTGCGCATTTTCACCAAAATTGATTTCTTCGCTTCTCTTACCCAACATTGCACCATTTCAATCTTTCCCAGATTCAAGTGCATCGCATTGTTTTCACACCAACTTAACATACACTTTATTGTGTATTTATATCACAAATTAGAAAAAGATGGGCCTTTTAATAGATCATCAGTCATCAGTTAAGTGTGAGAGAAAAATAATGGTGGTATATACAAAAAGTTACATATACTACACATTTAGTTAGAATCGTGAAAATATAATGAATAATACACGTAACATATGAAGTGCTAAAGCCTAGTTAATAATTTTAAAATATAAAACTTGTACTTGTTATTCCAAAACCTACGGGATATGTTAACATAGATTTTAATTATTCCTTTACTGGCACATGTGTGTTATGTGACTGTAACAACTTTTAAAAGAAAAGTTGCCATATAACGCGCAATTTCTTTTCGATTTTTTCCAAAATTGTAAAACATATAATCTAAAGTCAAAGTAACCCGGTAAGCTTAGAAAATAATCGAATTTTTTTATTTGATTATCTCTTAGAACACTACTAAATTTAAACTTATAGTGACCGTCTCGGTGGTCGAACGGTTAGCATACTTGCCTTTCGATTCGAACGGCGCGGGTTCATATCCCAGCCGGGACGATTGGTTTTTAGTTACAGATAAAAACCGGAGTATGCCTTCTCTCGGATAAGGAAGTAAAACCGTAGGCCCCGTATCAATACGATGTTTGGCACGCTAAAAATCCCCAATCCCTACTAAAGGTTGGAACACCTCTGGATTCGGAAAAATTCTAGTGGAATCGACTAATGATCATAATAATCGATGCTTAGAAGTGCGATTCTGCCTTCGTGAATGGAGATTTTTCAAAACGGTTTCTTTTTCGTTATAAGGTCTAATTGTGGGCATGGTTTAAGATTATATTGAAACTTGCAGGTATCTCATAACTTTGTAGGTAGCCAAAGTTGAATTTCTTAAAGAGGACAGTATATACGTATTATTGCATTTTTAGAATCCTCGTTAAATGAAAAATGTAGTAAGATATTGTCCTAAAACTAAGCGTATCAGATATTAAGTTTTTTTTAAGTTGACATTTACAAAAATCGATATTTCTCCGCGTACGCATTACACAGGTGCGATTTTTTGTACTTAGATTAGACATAAAAGGACCCAATATACATGCGCGTATATGGTTTTGAATTGCTAATAAGATGTGCTCAATATTGCGTTAAGGTGCAAGCAGAGAAATGGTTTCTTGCAACAAGAAAATAGATTTTCTTGCAAAAATCAGTCTCTATTCAAGAAAATATTTTTATTTCAAGACAATAAAAATGTATAATATAAGAAAATAATTTTTTTTTAAATTTTATTTGGATTCAATAGATATTTTCTTAGGATTAAAAAATTCAAGACAGCAAAATGTTTCTTCCAATGTAAATCATTCAGTTTTAAGTTAAGAAAATAATACATATTAAAGGTAGGAATGAAAAAATGGTGCAGATCTCACAAAGTTCTGTTGAGAAATTAGGCGACCAGTTTCGTGTTCAAAAAACATATCATCTGGCCAACTACAAGGATATCCAATAAAAGAAAAATTGCAATAATGAAAAAAAAAACTAAAGTTAATAATTAAAATTAGGATCAAATGAATGAGCTAATGAAAAAGTCTTTTTTTATAGGTTACAGTATAATTATATTATTTCTTTAATAATCTAATTAAATAGGGATTATTTTTAGGTAGTTTAATAATTAATGAGTTAATATTTAAGTTTATTTATCCCTTTTTTTATTATTATTTATAATATATTAAAAAAAACTATAGTCAAATTAGTACACGTGGTAAATAGTAATAAAAAGAAAGAAATATTACATTAGCCGGTCCTTTGAAAATGAAACGTTCTACGTTAAAGATTATACAAGATTATACATTACGTTCCGTTTAGTAATAAAAACAAAACTAGTACAGATACAGAAAAACCATTTATTGCAAAAAAAAACTACAAACCTTAAACTATCTTTCTACATAGCTCTTACCATTTTGCAGGCACTTGTCATAGCGTGGCACAAGTTTTTGTATGCCTTCCTCATAAAGCGTTGCCGCCTGTGTTGTCAACCACATGGTAACATGTTCTTTGAGCTCTTCATCGTTGTTGAATTTTTGACCACCAAAGAACGTTTTCAGGAGCAAAAAGAAATGGAAATCGCTAAGAGCGAGGTCAGGACTGTACAGAGGGTGGTCAAACTGGGTCCAGCCAAAGTCCTGTAGGAGTTGTGTCTTGTTCGCAGTGTGAGGTCGAGCATTCTCATGAATCAAAACAATACCGTTTGTGAACTTATTCTGTATTACGCGACGCAGTTGTGTCACCTGAAAACGTTCCTTAGTGGTCAAAAATTCAACAACGATGAAGAGCTCAAGGAACATGTTACCACATGGTTGACAACGCAGGCGACAACGTTTTATGGGGAAGGCATACAAAAACGTGTGCCACGCTATGACAAGCGTCTGCAAAGTGGTGTGAGCTATGTAGAAAGATAGTTTAAGGTTTGTTGTTTTTTTTTTTGCAATAAATAGTTTTTCTATATCTGTACTAGTTTTGTTTTTATTACCAAACGGAACTTAGTTTCTGGACGTGCTTTGTATCATTGCATGGGTAAGTATGCCATCTATATTTCGGTTTCTATTCGCTAGTCTCTAGCAAAGAGTACACACATATGTTTCTACGACGGCATGACTATAATTACTGGCACTTTCAGTTGTTTTTTAAGGTTAGTTGCATAAACTGAGAGATATAAGTGCAACGTGACCAAGAGTAAGAAACTTTAATGCTTTTATTCTTCTCATATTGTTTTTGCCGGTAGTGATTCAATCAATACCAGAAGCAGTTATTATAGCAATATCTATCTTGGTTATTGCTTCTAGGCATATTTTTCATGTGTACTTCTACATCAAGTTCACTTTTGTTTGAAGATTATTCTGTAAATAACCTCCACTTTTAGCTAAACGGATACTCTAAAACTGTGGCACTGGAACACTGAAACAGTTCACTAAAACCCTTACCACAACACTTAATTCGTACTGGACGCACGTTTCGATAGCCAAGCTATCATCATATATATGATGATAGCTTGGCTATCGAAACGTGCGTCCAGTACGAATTAAGTGTTGTGGTAAGGGTTTTAGTGAACTGTTTCAGTCCACTTTTAGCCTTTTTAAAATCACAAGCAATGTGAATAATTTGCTGCATTATGTACATATATGTCGTACTGTTTTAAACAAGGTAAGCGTAATTAATAATGTGCCTATAAATAATATACATTTCAAGAGTTCTAAGCAAAAAATGCTTTATTTTAAGAAAATGGAACTATTGATTTATGAACAATACCTAGACGCATTCTGCAATTAAGGAAACTATATATAATCTGCGAAGTATATATCTATCCTTTCTACAGCTGGCATGATTAAAACTGAACTTAGCACGACAAAAGTTTGCCGCTTACAACAATACTGTGGGTATAAATACATAAAATGCAATAAATGTGAGGATAAATAAGAAATAGAGTACTAAACAGAAAAAGAGTCGTTTTAAGAGATGTTTAAATGCATGACTATTCAGCGCATCTCATTAGCAATTTAGAATCACATAAGCACATGTGTTACTAAGTCCTTTTATGCTTAACGTAACGGCGCTTCCGGAGGAATAATGCTTTTTGCCTGCTAAATGTCGCCTGTTTCAAGAAAGCCCTCAGTTTTAGGACAACAGTACCTCATTACATTTTCCCCAGAATTTAACGGGGGTCCCAAAAATACAATAATGTATAGCGTGTTCCATTAAAAAAAAATAAAGCTTATGCAGCGCAGATTTCAATATAATTTCAAAACATGCCCACAATCAGACCTCCTAAGAAAAAAACCGTTTTGAAAAATCTCCGTTCACAAAGGGACAATCTTCCGAGGTGACTCACCCTCTATATATAGTCTAGTATTGGCTACTGTTATTTCTTTAGAGTAGTGTATACATATATTGGTCATAGAGTATGTCTAATATTAAACCTGATTAATAACTGCGATAGTTATTATTCCCGATTAAGCTACGATGTAAACGTATTCTATCAAATTAATTTACTACCGAAGTAATAACGGTTTCTGTAAATGTTGACTTTTTCAAAAAGAGCCCCAATAATTCTGAAATGCTTAGTTTGCCTCAGAATTTAACGAGAATGCCTGCAAGTTTATAATTTTATAATTTTAAACCAGCTCCACAATCAGACCTCATAACAAAATAACCTTTTTGAAAAATCTCCATTCACAAAGGCACAATTTTCTGAGTAAGCGAAGGTGACTCACCCTGTATATGATTTTTTAATGTAACGGGTTTTATATGGTAGCAATAGAGAGAATAATTTCGAATCGCTCGAAGAAATGGCAGCAATAACTGTTACGAATATTATCTCGTCTTCTATAGATCAAGCCTCTAGGCCGTTTCCACGTCCTCTCCAAGCGGGTAAAGGAGAAACTGACTGCCTCTGAGAACAACTCGCTCTGGCAAATGACGGAGCAGGGCACAACCCGTTCGGCCCCTACAAGGCGACACAGGAGTGGTATACACGAATGCAGAAATGGAGGTGATATGCTCAAACCATGGACGAAATGAAGATCGGGTGAGCGATCTGGACGACGACGAAGACGATGGTGCTTCTGCGCACCAGGATTAGAAAGAACCCTTAGTACCTTTAAGAAGCTACTATCAAGAAACTGAAGTCTCATATAAAACACCTTAAGAATAACAAGGCGCCCAGCTACGATAATGTCCCCAACAGGGCGCTCGTGGCCCTTCCCTCTACGGTGCTGCGCTTCCTCCTGCTACTGCTAAATTACTTTCCGAATATCTGGAAACATATTGCGCTAGTGACAATTCCTAAACCGGGTAAAGATCCCCTGTTCCCCAGACTCTTGGACGCAGTCATCTTAAGTCGCCTAAGGGATGTGTTGTGCGAAATAGATCCGTATCCGGACGAGCAATCTGCTTGGCCTATCGGAATTTATGCATAACGCATTTGAGCGGAGAGAGATGTTGGGGGCGGTATTCTGGGACATCTCGAAGGCATTTAACACTGTCTGTTACAAAAAATGAGGAGATTGGGAATAGGCGCCAATTTGACAGCGCTCATCAAATCTTATTTATCTGGAAGGGCTTTCTAGGTTAGATGCGGTTGGTCTGTGTCAACTACTGCGCCGGTGTACCTGTTCTATATCCTTCGGACATTCCTCGTAATCCACAGATCCAATTGTCAATGTGTGATACAGAGAACAGGGACGACGATTTGATGACTAGGCGGCTCCAGGGAGCACTAGACGAGCTGGTGGGCTTACTGGGGAGATGAGAGACCTGTCTCAGACCCATCTTGACTTACGCAGCGCTGGTGTGAGTAACGGTCGCGATCAACCACTTCAAAAGGCTGGAAGCTTTTCAAAGAACAACACAAAAAGCATTGCGAACACCCATTGCGTAACGTACAGCTATGAGAAGACCTTCAAGTTCCTAGCCTCCAAGAGCATGTTCGCGAGCTGTCGAAGAGCACATGGGAAAGAGCAGGCAACTCATCAAATCCCATACTGGCGCGTGTGGTCGAGGATCCGCAGGCTCGCCCTCCACCCACAAGCAGGGCGTTAGGATAGCAGATAGAACTTCCATCACATGACCAACTAGAACAGTAACGCATTAACACAATTGGAGATAACTCGGAGAAGAAATACGGACAGTGAGACATAGACTGTCTACTAGAGACAAAGGAACTTAAGGGTCTTGGCTCAGCTCTGGAAAGATGGAATCGCTCGATATCAAGTGCCTTAAACAGTTTTTACTTAGAATTGAATTTATTTCTGAAATACTAACTCAAAATTGAATTTATTTCTGAAATACTACTTCAGAAAAGATATTATATCTTAAACCAGGGAACAAATCTGAAATTCACAAATTAGGCGACTTCGTATAGGTTTCCAATAATAATAATAGTAATAATAAGCATAGCTATAGTGAGGAGATAACTTTGGATACAGTATATATCCAATGACAATTTAATTCAGTTATAGTAAAGACGAGACTATTAGAGAGCTTTAGTTTTGGCATTTGTAGATCCACCGTACTTAAAATGTTTCCAAAACACTTCCACTAATCTAATTTTATGTTTCGATATCTCGATTGCGATATGTTTATTAAACAACGCGTCTGGAGTAAACAACTAATTTACATCGCATCATAATGTCTTCTTCATCCGCGTAGCGATCCTCCCAAAGCATGGACACATTCCGTATATTTCATTTTACGATCTGGCCGTAATAATTAGGAGCCGTTAAATTATCGAATTTAGAATGGGTATTATTCAAATAAACATACGACAGTCATCATCGCCATCATCATTACCGCTATGATCACGATCTTCGAACAGCCAGACGTTCCAAAAAAACAATATCGAGGCATTATTTACGTGACGCGAGCTATAAATTTTAACGGCCGTTGTCTAGGTACGATATTAGCGTTAGATATGAGTTTATAAACTTAGCAATCACAATCGATATACTTCATAAACGTCGCACACGCTCAGTTCTAGACTGTTTGTGTAGATCTATGTCTAATTTACATCCAACGATTTTAAAAGATGGACAATCTGTTCGTTGCAAACGATCAACCCTAGACTAAACTAAATGTATACAAGGGAAGTATTTTTAATTCTGAACCAATCGCTTTGAAGCGCATTTCTAACAAGGAAACTGTTCCAACCCAGAGACATCGATTTGAATAAAACTTGGCTAGAGGGAAGACCCTATAGAACTATGGAAAACCCCGTTGTCTGTTTCTGCTACAAAAGCCTTAAAGGGGGTAAAACGGGGCACTGAAAATAGGGATGATTTTGTTTTTTTCTAAATTATTCCACAATTGCTGAAGGTAAAAAATATTGGTGTGTGCGGATGTATTGCATTATAAGAGCGCTATTGAAATACGCGCAAACATCAGCACTCGGGGTGAGAAAAAGTCACTTCCTTCCCGCCGCCCCATCACCGTAACGGAGAAAATGTTTATTTCTTATTGGGTTTGAAGGCCTTATAAAGCTGCAACATTTCTTTTGTCTTTAAATTACAAGATGTATAATACATATAATTATATTCTTGTTTGATATTATTACGCTGTCAAGTATGTTTGTTTTGTTAGTGGTTGGAGGTTTGTATATTACCAGTTTGTTTACGGTTGCTGTCCATTGCAGGAGATATGTATAATTATATTTGGTATAAAATGAACTGTGAAATATTCAGTTTCACTTTCAATCACGCGAGTGTGGTTAATTAGTAACAGTATGATTGATTATAAATCCTTTGATTATTATTCATTTACTAAACTTGTCGAAACTATAGTCACCTACATTTAGTATATTATTTTAAATACAGTGAAATTACAAAGTTTATTTGTGTTTCTATTAAACCTATTATAGAACACCTGTATTCTACAGATTATTAGGCGCACTTAAAATGCAATACATACATTGGTACACACCAATCTTTTTTTGTCTTTCCCATTTGTGGAATAACATAAAAAAAAACTGAAATGATCCCCATTTTCTGTGCTCTGTTTTACCCTCATGAAGGGTTTCTTAGCAGAAACGGAAAACGGCATTTTCTATAGTCGTACAGATACATCAAACCTGATAAGAAATAAACATTTTCTCCTTTACGGTGGCGGGAAGGAGGTGACTTTTTCTCATCCCGAATGCTGATGTTTGTGCGTATTTCAATAGCGTCAATATTTTTTATCTTCAGCAATTGTGGAATAATTTAGAAAAAAACAAAATCATCCCTATTTTCAGTGCCCCGTTTTACCCTCTTTAAGGCTTTTTTAGCACAACGGGGTTTTCCATAGTTCTGTAGGGTCTTCACTTTAGCTAAGTTTCATTCAAACCGATGTCTCCGGGTTGGAACAGTTTCCTTGTAAGTTAGATATATGTACCTATATACTAAAAAACTATTAAGACTAATATATATAGCAACAAATTAACAACAAAATATGCCGTTTAGTTCCTGCAGTGAGTCAGAAATTACAGCCATTGCTTCTTGGAGCAACAAAATCAATTCTTGACTTACAAATTAGCAACAAAATATGCTGCTGGCCTTATGAAATGGCTATGCCAGCTTAATATATCTATATGTTGATACCATTTAGTAACACATGTGAAATTGAAAAACGTATCCTACTTTTAAGATCTATGCTGTAAAACGAGTTTGTACAAATTATAAATTTAAATGTAAACAGGAATAAAAAAAAAGATAAGAAACCAGTTTCAGATTTTTTTCTTTATTTTTTGCATGCAAATTAAAACTCAATTGCGTGTTTGTTACATAAAAAAAACGGAAATGTGTACTTACAGGTACCAAAATTCGTAAACTTATTAAATATAGAACTTATTTACTCAAAGCTCGATTTAAATTAAAAGAAAAACAAGAAAAAATAAACAGTAAAGGAAAAAACACGACAAACAATAAATCGAATTTAACAATGATATTTTATAAAGAAACCTTGTATTTCCAACCCTGGGTACAAAATCCTTCGAATGACTTGACAACGTTTCTATTAAAATATTATATTTGGTTGTTGCTGAGTATGGCGTGGAAAAAACGAGAAACCCTCGTAGATTCAGTTCCACGCATTTATTCTTATTAGCGATCTAGGAACGGGCCGTGGAGGTTATTTTCGTGTGATTTAAGTGCTTTTAATGGCGATAATTTTAACTGGGCGAGGAATTCCGGTGGTGTTTACGTTATTTTTAAATTGTTATTATGGAGTTTGCGGGCCCTAAAAAAGCGTAATAAATTTTTACACGCGTACATAAAATATATATTATACGGTGCACGATTCCTTTTCTGAACGGCGTGCTTAAAACTAGCCGAAAAAAGCAAGTTCGGACGTATTTAATTATGAACTGAATTTCGTCTCTACCTCTTACTACTTTTAGACCGGAAACTTTCACATATATTATTCTAAAACAAAATCTAAGGATTTTAAGTGCGCTTATAGCCAATAGTAACTGTACTTGTCACTTATTCTAATATACTTAACGAAAATCTCAAGCTCTTTAGATTTTAATTATGAAGGTGTTGAATGAACATGAAAATATTTAAAGAAATATATTGCCGAAATCGTTTTGACATATCAATGGATATTCCAAAATTATCATAAGAAAACCTAATTTTGGAAGACAAGCTCAAAAGATACATACAAATACACTGAGACACATTTTTGGTCAAGGACATGTTCATGGAAGGCTTTCCATCCAAGTTGTAAATGGAAAATTATATGATAAGGAATACGATGATAACAAATAAGATGTACAGCTCCATAATAGTATAAATAATTATAAGATCATTTCAGGAGATAAAAAATATATTCCAAAATTATTTACATTTGTCTCAATGAAAATTCTGCTCGCGCATTATTTGCGAAAAACAATGCCTACTTACCATCTCGTTTGAGTAAATATATATACTGTAAATATTCAAATGATTTATTTCAATCTATGTATTTATATTCTGTCTTAAGATGGTTAGTGTTTTTAAGCCAATAACATGAGATGGCATTTATATGATATTGGTTGGGTATAGTTTCTGTAGGTACCGAAAAAAATTTAAAAATACGCAAATCCTAAAACAATATTTGAAGTTCAAAGCGTGCAGAGACAAAATTCAGTCAAAGTTGCTTTAGGACATTGTATTTTATGTGCTTTATTCTCCGTTAGTTGTGGTTTTTTCTTAAACATTAATTTCTAGTTATATGCTAATTGTACGTTTAAATACATTCTTTTTTATATGTTCCGGGCGTCAGTAAAAATTGAACAACGTATTCCTGACATAATTTGAAACAAATAATACTAGTAGATGTTCGTTTGATTTCCTCATCATTCATGTATTTATTTGACAATACTAAAACATAAAATCGCGAGTTTTATTGATGAAGAAAATACAAACAGGGATACAAGAAAATTCTATCAGAAGTTAAGAGAACATAAAAGTCCAAGACTTGTGGAATAAAGAATAGAGATGGTAAGATTATGATAGAGGAAGAGCAATAAAAAGAAGTATGGGTAGAATATTTTAGAGAGCTGCTAACGGAGAGTGAGAAAGAAGAAGAAGCAATAGAAGGGATAGATACAGAGGAAGAAACAATAGGAGAGCCAACATTGAGAGAAGTACAGGAAATAATATTTAAAAGTTAGAATGCAAAAGCGCCAGGAAAGGATAATATAAATATAGAATTATTTAAATATAGTGGAGAAGAAATGATCGAAAGTACATATGAATTAATAAAGCAAGTCTGGAGAGTAGAGGTAATGCTAGAAGAATGGAAAATAAGGAGAATAATTACCATACACAAAAAAGGAGACCAGCAAGCGTGCAGCAACTATAGAGGTATAATGCTACTAAATACAGCATATAAGACCCTGTCAACGCTAATACAAAAAAAGAATGAAGAAAGAAACAGAGAATAAAGTAGGTAAATACCAATGTGGTTTTATAGAAGGACGGTCAACAACAGATGCCATATACACTTTAAAACAAATCATAGAAAAAGCAATGGAGTACAAAATTCAGATTGAAATGCTATTCATAGATTTTAAGCAAGCTTTTGATTCAATAAGGAGAGATAAGTTGATGGAGGCACTGGATAATGGGAGTTTCAGCAAAATTAAGAAGGCTAATCAGGATAACAATGGAAAACATAAGGATAACTATCATAACACAAACAGGAGAAGCTATGGATATTGAGATAGATAAAGGAGTACGATAGGGAGACGCCTTATCAGTGAATTTATTCAATTTATAAGCAAAGGTACACTGAGAACCGGAGGAAGACAAGTAGTAGGTTATGCTGACGACGTCGTAATAATAACTAAGAGAAAAGACATAATGGTAAACACTTTAGAAGAAATAATACGAGAATGAGATAAAATAGGATTGCACATAAACGAAAGCAAAACGAAGATTATGGGGGTAGGAGTGGAAACGGGTAAAAGAGAAATTAAATTAGGATGTCACTCCTTCGAAGAAGTAAAAAAATTTAAATATTTAGGTGTGCTGATAACCAATGACGGAGGAAGAGAGGAGGAGATTAAAGAGAAGATAATGGCGACGAATAGAGTCTACCAAGCAAATATAAAATTAATGAAAAGCAAGATACTGACAAAAGGAACAAAAATAAAAATATATGAAAATATCCCCGTGAAATCTAGAAATCCTCTAAAGAGGAGGCGCAACCCCACAAGGGGTGTTTATCCACAAAACATACATTATTATAACATAATTATGTACATGTGTTTTATAAATCAATATTTAAAATAATTTTCGCCTTATAAATTGTCACCACACAGAAAAAAATCCTGTACAGATAATTGCAAGAACGTTGTGGAAACGATTTTGTATTGAAAATTCACGTAATTGTAAAAAGCTGCGACATCGTTAAAGAGTAGTTTTCATTAAAATATTGGAGTAACTGTATTGTTGTAAAATATGCTTTAAAACCAGCGAAAAATCACAAAAGGTAGCCTAATTCCTATTACATCAGTAAAAAAATATGCTGTTTTGATATTTAACAGACATTAAGTAAATTTATCTGACAAAGATTAAGAATTTTGCTATTCAGCATTATACCGATTCAAACAATTGTAGGAGAGCTAAGTAAGTTAAGTGAATTATATTATCTTTCCTGTATTTCTGCATTACATTTTATAAAAATGTGTGAAATAGTAAGAAAAACCCTGGGAATAGAATTACGTCATTGTATCATTTCCCTCTATGATCGTATATTGTTATCTCAATTATTACCTCCAAAACATAAGGTTTTTATAGTATTGCATCACGTTACGCCACCGTATCGTAGAGGTTGTATATTCGTCGATGTATTTTCCTATCTTAAAATAAATAATAGAAAATTACTGACTTTGTAAGTAAATCATCATTTATCTGTACAGATGATTTCATTATCGACGCCTACCTAAATGCATGAACTAAATGTTTCCTGCTTTAGGACTAGACCCAGATAGTATTGGTTATTCACCAACAGATGTCGCAACGAAAACGTTATTCTTTACTAATGAATGACCTGTTTATATGGTCAAATCATTTTCATCGTTAATGGCACTGGTAGTATAATTCATCAAGCTATCGGTGTCGGAGTTCGAGCTTCGGGCTCGCAACTCTTTCAAAGTGAGATTTTTTTCCGTAGTTTTACCTTACTCCTCCAAATAATTTAGCGAGTGCTAGGGTGAATACCCACGAGCAGCAGGCATAATATTCTCGTGGCGAATGTTGCTGGTGATGCGAAAACATGAAATAATTATTGCTATTTCGGTTATCGATAAGAACATTGCATATTTTGTTGTGGTAGTTGTTAATATAGAATGTTTTAATTACACAAATAATTGTTGCAATTTGAGTAATGTAATGTAGTAACAACCAAAATTTGGTACATTAATCATTTCAATAAGTACGACACATAGACTTGCACAATCGGTGAAAAATAGGCAAGTTTATTGTAGTAAATATTGCAAGTTGTGCGACTTTTGTTTCTATACAATATTGTTTCAGTAACTGCTACAAATTGTCCGCGTCGCGGGTCCTATAACTATTTGCAGTGGCATTTGCTACAACTGTAGAAGTAATTCTAATATTTTTTTTGTGCATATCCTTCATAATTTTCATATACTTCAGCCAAATAACTAAGGATACGCAATCTGTATTAGGTGTTGACTTTTGTTTGATTGGTCAACATTGGTGATATGTCTATTAGAAGTTTTTGTTTAGTCATTTCAGGAATATATTGTCATATTTTCACCGACCTAACCTATGATAGAACAACTTGAAGAATTGTAATCTACAACGTGTCAAAAAGTACGCACCATATGGGATTTTTTTTTGGTATGGAGTTTGATAAAATTGTAACAATGCAGAAAGTTTGAGCACCTTTTAAAACCAACTTGCACCCATTAAACACAATTTATCTTCTACCGTATACAGGCTGGTCATTTAAAATTGAAAGAGGCTCAAGAGTAAAGTACCTTTATTTTTCAAAGTAGAGGAAAATGTTATTAAGAAAAGTTGTTTAGAGTTATGAAATATGAAATCACTACCTCCTATCTCAAAAATAAAAAATTGCCTTTTCTTTTGGATCACCCTTTTCATTTCACATTTACAACATCTAATCTGCTTAAAGTATTCGTAATTGATATAACGGAAATTAGTGGCACTCCTTAGGTGTTTTGAGTTGTTATCGAGAATTATTGAAATGTACGTGAAAAATTCACGCAGTTTGTTTCATCTCCTCGGTGAATTAGGATATGAATGGAAGATATTCTAGAAATTACACTGTAAGATACGTAATATTTCAAATTATAACCTTTTTTCATTAAAGGTTCCATTTATTTGATAGTATTCAAACTTATGAAGGAATAAGTAGTAGTTTTGTGGTGAAAATGGTTTATTTTTCAACATTGACAAGAAAAAATACAGAAAACTAATAACAATATTGAACTGTAACTCAGAAATACATAAATTACGTTACTTTCAAATATTACTTATTTTAAAGTGTAATTTCTAGAATAGTTTCCATTCATGTCTTAATTCACCGAGCAGATGAACAAAATGCACCAAAAATACACATAACTCAATAATTCTTGATAACAACTCAAAATACCTAAGGAATGCCACTAATTCCCGTTTTTATTAGTTATATCAATTACGAATACTTTGAGCAAATTAGATGTTGTAAATGCGAAGTACATAAAGCGTGATCCAGAAAAAAGGCATTTTTTTATTTTTGAGATAGGAGGCCGTGATTTCATATTTGGATATAACTGTGAATTCTAAACAACTTTTCTTAATAATATTTTCCTCTATTTTGAAAAATAAGGGTACTTTATTCTAGACCCTCTTTCAATTTTAAATATCCAGCCTGTATGCGGTAGAAAATTAACTGCGATTAATGGGTGTCAAGTGGGTTGTAAAAGGTGTTCAAACTTTCTGAATTAGTATAATTTTATAAAGGTCCATAACAAAAAAAAATCCCATATGGTGTATACCTTCGAACACACATTGTAGTATGAATTAAACTTCTCCAACATCATTAATATTATGTTAGGTAGTTTATTACTTAAAAATAAAGTTAAAAACTCAATAATCAAGAAGAATGTCCATGTTTTATGAGTTTCTTAACTGATCAAAACAGAGCAGTGCATTCTCAGTCCGAAAACCTCTCGACAACATTACCTTACAGTATACATACAGCTCCATTGTTTACGTTAATGCTTGTATGATTTTCTTCGGCTAGTTGGTGTCGCACGTTAGCTTTCAAAACAGCGTAGTGTTGACGCTGGGCTGGCTGTTCTAGGAGAGTTCGTACAGAATGTCGCCTACTCTACGCGACGGTTTGTGCTTTTCAAACATAACCTCGTGCGCGTATTCGCCGTGCTGTTGCCCGATTTTATTATGCCTTTTTAAAATACCACGGGTTACGGTTGAGAAATATGATATCCGTACGGGTATATTTAGTGTCTGTAGAAAATAAATTATGTTTATGTGCGTTTTCTGTTCTATGAGGTCGGAGAATTGCTTTCCATTTTTTTATTTCTTTCTAGTCTAACTATGTGCGTCTGTATAAATACATATGTATATCGAATCTACTATGTGTAAAATACTATATTTGAACCTAGTGTTATAGCAATAGCTCCTAACAAATAACTTAAACGTATCAATTAATGATAATAGAATCTTCTACAGTTGGAATCGGTTTGAAGACCGAATATTTTTTAAAGTGTGTAAAAATAAAAAATCTGCAAATATTTCCATTGCAGCCAATTTTGGCTTATTGCTGGTTAACCTACTTTTACCTAAAAAAAATACGTACATTGTTCTTAATAAAGTAGGATAACATTGTGAAAATCAATTTCTATAGCTTAAATAAGAAAAATATAAAACTAAATTGTTTAACAAGATTCCTTGAGTCATAGAAAGCCTTTTCTTTCGACAGCGTTCGTGAAATTTTGTGGAATGTTTATATTAGTTGAAATTATTAAGGAAAAAAGATTTGTTCAAAAGAAATTACATATAAGACGTGGTTGTATAGGAATTGATAGTTCTGAATACATCTATCTATCAATATGTTGTCGATTCACATTTATTGTGAATTGTTTTACTATATGGTTCGGTTCAAATGATACGATATATTAAAACATAAATGCGTATAATGGGCGTCATGAATTTATTTCTGCAACATAAATATAGACACTGAAAGCCATAAATATAGTCTTTCAAACTGCTAGTTCTTATACAGCGTGTTCATCTGGTGCGTGGGCGAAAGATACAAGTTTGGTTTTCTAAATGGAATACTCTGTATACTGTTACGTTATTGGATGTCTATCTCTAGTTCATGTCAACTTTCGTCAATATTCCCTATGGCTATTTATCTTAGTTTTAGAGATAATTTGAGATTTTTTGGGGAATTTCCCTGTTTCTATAACTTATACGCTAAAGCGATGATTCAAATTTTATTCGATTAAGAATTTCTTGAAGTTTTCGGTAATACATCGACATTTTTCAACTAGCCTCATATGGTCATCGAAATTGTTGCCATGTTTCACCCATGCTACTTCGATTTTTTTAGTAGAAAACTAGTATATTTTTCCAGAATCTAACAGAGAAACTGATTTTTTTTGTAAACATTTCCCTATACATAAAATGTTCGTTGTCGTTTTTGATTCAATTCCAGCATCTACTCTAAGTAATCATCATTTTCCTACATACATACATTGTCCAGCAAGTTAACAAACATGATTTATTTAAAGCATCGGACACTAACTGCTTCAGTAGTAAAAAGTACACTGAAAGTTGTTTAAAATTTTTAGCTAAATACACAATCTAGCTAAATAGAAATGTTTATGAAAAAACTTTTTGGATGAATTTCGTAAGACGTGAACATTACACAAAATATGTATTACTTCTAAAATGTTAATAAATGTTCAACAAAATACAAGAAAGCGTATTACAGTTTGTATAAAGGAAAATGGTGCTTACTTCGAATAGATGTCAAAATCATATGCATGAATTATATTTTACAGATTATTTTTGATTAATATTTTTAGAAAAACATATTTTATAGTATTTCGTCCCAGCACTCTATGCATTCTAGCAAAAAACTTATCTGCATGGCTGCATATTTAATTTACGAAGAAACGACACATTTTAGGTATAGGGAAATGTTTATACTAATAGTTTTAGAGCAGTTTACCTATCAGATTCTGGAAAAATATACAGAGTGTTCTTAATTATCCTCTAAGATAAATAGGTATAAGGAATATTGGCAAAAGATGACGTGAATTGAAGCGAGAAATCTAAAAACGTAATAATGTACAGGATGGTCTGAACATCCTGAATACTTGAGTATAATTTCATGTTGTCTCTTTTATTTGAAAACTTTTTCTCTCAATTACTCGTGGAAGGAATTACAGAAACATTTTTCATTCATGTCGTCTTGATGGAGTATTGTACACTATGTTTATTACATACACTGAGAGAAATGTAATGGAAAGGCATACAGTATATTTGTAGTTAACGTATTGTGGTAGTATCCACCCCATTTATGGTTCTCGCAACAAACATATACGTAGATCTTACTAGAATTAACGTAACATAAACTATTTTTTTATAGTTCAAGTTTTAGTAGATTTTATCAACACACAATATGGCAATGAGTGACATATTATAGTGAAAAAAACAAAATATTTGTAGTTACTTACTGTGGTTACATGCACTACATTATTGTTGTTGAACAAACATTAGTGTTACAGGCAGAGAAATGTTTACTTGTATCAAGGCTGTCCACCTCAATTCAAGACAATTACTGTTTCAATTATTAATAACTGTTTTAAATCAAAAAAAAATATTTTATTATCGTTTTTTTCTCCGCTTAAGAGAAGTATAAACTTGTAATGAAATAATTGCATTTTGTATATTATTCGCATTATCCTGATTATTGTCTCTATGCACTTTTTTGATGTGTACTTTTACGGTAAAGTTCTCTTTCGTTTGAACATTATTATGTTACAAGCAAGAGAATAATTTACTGCAGCCTGTACGGATATGTCGTACTGCTTTTGAACAAAGATAGTGCAATTAACAATGCGTGCTGTAATGAGTATATTATGTAGCCATACTTTTTAACAACAATTTTACTATACATATATTACATATCTGAATGGGTATCCAACAATACGAATACAAGATAAATACAATACTATAATAGATAATAGACGTAATTTCCAAATATTGTTACAATCAAGCGTTAATCCATTTGCAAACACTTTTGAGCGGTGGGCCCCGACTTCCATGGGATTAAAACCAGGTGACCCGGGATACCTATCGTCCAGGTTGCGAAACCTTTGACCGTGGCACCTATTTTTTAATGCACTAATTCAGTCACTATATTTTATTCCATAAAACTTATTGCTAAATATAAATACATTGTGAAGTTGGAGGAAAAGGAAAGTCCACTTTCTCACAATAACTCAAAATTTAATAAGAAAAGAGCGACCGGTTTCGGGACTAACGTCCCATCTTCAGGCTCGCTGAAAGTATCCAGAAATATTATATAGTAGACTTATATCATTAATAGATAGTAACTTGACAACAAATAATCCATACTAAGTAATGTTAACAATTGTAAAAAATGAAGTTAAATTTATAAAGTTTTTTTTCCATTTTTTTTTAACTAATTATACAACATATTTCAACACAGGGTTCATTCCCGATAAAAACAAGGGAACCAAGAAGGATTCCGTACAAAATACCAAAATAAAGGTTCCAAACAACTAATCTTTTTAGGGATAGTAAATGTTATAAATCCTTCTTGATTTTTTTCGCATGCTGGGAACGTAATAGAAAAAAAATTGTACTTACAGTTAAAAGGAAATTGTCAAATTAATAAATAAAAATAAAAACTACACGTTCTATATATCAACAATTGTTGGACTACTTGTGTGGTGGATAATTAGAGTAAATGAAGTTATTAAAAAACTTGGAAATTGGGTCGTTCATAACATATTAAAAACGGTCAAAGTGATAATAAAATGATAACAAAGAAACTCCTGCCGGACGAGCAATTTGGGTTTCGAGCTTGGCTCTCCACGTTTTTCCAGTTGCTTCGCCTAACAGAAAATATCAGGGACGCATTTGAACGTAGGGAAACAGTGGATGCGGTATTCATAGATGTCTCTCGGGCTTTTGATTCGGTGTGGCATAGCGGCTTGCTATACAAAATGAGTAGGTTTGGGTTTGGCCGGTGCTTGGTTGCCCTGAGGGCTTCGTACCTGCGGGAACAAACTTTCTCGATCAGATCCTGTTCAGCGGTTTCATCTATGCGGTCTCTCTTATCCGGCGTTCTCCAAGGGTCATTAGTGGGGCCGGAGCTGTTCTTTGTTTACACCGCGGATGTGCCCCGTACTCGGGCCGTAAAGCTCTTTATGTTTGCTGATGACACCGCAATTTATACATCGTGCGGGGATGAGGGTCTTATTCATAAAGGACTCCAAAGTTCGCCTGGTTCGTTGGTCGAGTGGCTTGCGAAATGGAAACCGAGGATCGGCGCAGGCCAAAGTACGATCTGTTGATGATTGACGGAGTGACAACTCCCTGGAGTCACTCGATAAAATATTTGGAACTTTTAATAGACCAGCGCCCTACTTGAAGTCTCTACATTAACTGGGTCAAACAAAAACACCTACGAGCCAGAAATATGTTCCTTGAAAGAAAAGCTTTTTGATCCTAAATACCAAACTGTTGGTCTACACTTCTTGCCTTACGCCTATTTTGACATATAACGCCTTGGGCCTATTTTGGCATATAGCGCTGCTCCGAGTTATTTCAACCGGCTTTAAGTCCTCAAAAAAAAAATGCTTAGAATGATTACGTTGGTACATTCAAAATTCTCAACTTCGTGATGATTTATCCATTCCTAGCATCGTTCAATACCTGCGCAGTATCTCGAGGAGGACGTTGGACCGGACGGGAAACTCGGCGAATCCGTTGTTAGTACGTCTTGTGAAGACTCCTCAAAATCGTCCCCCTCCCAAAAACCGAATGATTCGGGTGCATGATTGAATTATACCTCGAGATCAAGCAAATCAGCACCTCCCAGGGACGGTATGATGCGTCTTTCTTCCTTTTGACTCCTATATGTGAACCTATAAAACAAAATTCCATCGCAGAGCATCCTTCGGCATATATGTGATTAAGAAACTCATAGGCCTGCGTCTAGCTCTAGTATGGGGAGGTTGATCCATATAACATATGATTTTGCATACAATTAACGTAAATAGAACTAGTTATTTGCATAAATTTTAGAGCCTTTCGCAAAAATAAACTAACCATAGTTGACTAGTACCTGAAATTAATTTATTTGTTTTTCGACAATATTTAATCCATAACTTCTAACGGTTCATACCTATATCCTTTTCTTTAGGTTTACCGTTTAATACCCTCTTTTACTACTGATTCGTAAAATACCACATATAAATAGCGCAAACAAAGATCAAATGCCATGTCCAAAATAATGGAAAGTGTTTAAACAATGGAAAAATCAAATAAAATGCTGAAGTCATAGCGACATAGACTAGACATTGAGCAATCCTCGTATACGTTTACAATCCTCAACTACAGTTACTCTGATAATTAATAATGATAACAAAGTCTGTGGGGTAGTAAGGCAAACACTACGTACGGTTGACAATGAGAATCCACGAATTCCCGAAAGAATTGTTCTAAAGTATATCGTTGGCGACGATATATGTTGCTTACACAAACATATTTCATAAAATAATTGCAGATATATGTATTATGTGTGTGTGTATCTACTGTTATGTTCAACGTTGTATCTACGACAATAACAACTGCTCTCAGTTGTATTATGTATTATAAATCCAGATAACGACGAGTGTGGGGTAGCATGGACAAATCTACTCGTCAGTTAATTTTCCATTCCCGTAATTCGTCCAAATTAATGTAGAAATCGTCTGGAATAAGCAACAGCGTAAATTGAAAGGTACAAAAAATAATATTTCATCAATTAAATCTTTATCTGAAAGGTTTATGTAAATTATTAGAGGATTTTCACGTTTAAAGCTTGTTGGTGACATTTTGGATCACAGAATCTTCGAAATACGACCTCCGAGTTAAGTCACTGCATTCGTTCTCGTACGCTGTTTGCAGAAATAATCTCATTTGATCGAAAATCATCGTAAAAGTTTCTATTTGGGTTAAATTATCAAAATTGGCTGTGAAATAAAACAATCGCCGGTCTTTCGCGATTTGAAATAAAAGAAAGATGAACGACGCCATAATTTTTCATCAATCTTTATTCGGCCTTGGTTGAATCAAAGTGTTTCCCTTAACTCCGATCCCCATATAAAGTGCTCGTTTGTGAAATCAGTCTTTATTAGAAGAGAAAAGGGTTAAATTTCCACAACAAGGCAGTTTCCTGTAGTGATTTTATGAACAGAGGGTTTATATAACAGTGGCATCGTTCAAAAGTTCAAGGTTAGTTACTTTTAAAATCTTAAAATTCGTTAATTTCATTTTATTAACTGGGGTATTGGTTATAAAATTGCCGAAAGGGTATCCAAGGATACCCCCGAACCTACAAGAATCATTAATTTAATTTAAAATTAGAAAATTTAACAAATTTCCCAAAAATCCTCTCAGAAAGATATTTCACTACATATACAGCGTGTTGACCTAAAACGTGGATAGAATGCAATTTCTCCTTCATTGAGCAATTTAGAAAAACAATTCAAAGAAAAATTATTCCGAGACAAACCCTGCATAATACAAAATCATATTCAAGAATGCCAGGGTGTTCAATTCAATCTTCAGAAAACGCGCATACGCGTCCGCACAATGGCATTGCTACGTGTGCAGGACATATACGGCACATATGCGGCCCATGCTGCTTTTTTAAAATGCTTTTGTCTTTTCTTGTGGTAGAAAGGTGTTAAAACAGACATTACTGTCCTTCCGACATGTTCGTCCAACCGCACACTACTTCCAAATTCCATCTCATGTGCGGAAGATGCTCAAGCACTATCTATCCACCATACACACGCGCATTTCGCTGTCTACAGCTCTTCAGTGTGTCTTTATGGAAGATAATGGCATTTCTTATATTTGTTGTATACAGTGCGATCCTAAAGTCTTCCCCCCCTCCCATGCTAACTTTTGAGCGACAGAAGCTACCGTTTTTAGAAAAAATAGGTCGATTTCTATGTTTTGTGAACTAACTTTTGCCTTTATAGGCATTTCAATTGTATTTCCGGTTTCACCGTAAGTGACGTGACTTACGTATTTTTTGTTAATAGAATACCTGTATATTTTTATGTTTTTAGAAGGGTAATCGAAAGGCGAATCCAACGATATCACATATGTTATACTTTAACTTAAGAAGTATGACGACATGCGGCAACAAAGGTTTTGGTAATCTGTTATTATTACCTGCATTTGTCATACTTTCGTTCTTTGTGCTCGCTATTATTTTATGTTATTTTAACTTGTTTTGTTAATTGTTGTTTCTCCTTTACTTTATTGAACTTTATTGTAATTAATTAATTGTGGCAGGTTTATTCAAATTTGTTAGTTTTTGATAATGTGCTTAAGTTTAAATTTTTTATGTTGTTGGTTTTACAATGGTTTCCACATGGACCAGGTAAAATAACCATCAAGTACCGAATTTTAATATTCGGTAAATTTTGCAACAATTATCACGAAGTGGAACATAATGAACACTGTCCTTGGACAGCCGGAAATATTTGAACTTTGCCCTAAGTAAGGATAGATAGTATAAAATTTACAGGGCGGAGTGTTTTAACAGAAGGTAATATGATTTAAATTATACCTTAAAAACCTAATAACGAAATAGAGAATTCCCTGATTCCTCGATCTTGAAGTAATCATCGCATACATCACTCGCTCTGCATACGGCTCTGCCGCGGCTGATGTCATCCCATACAATTTTGCCGTTCTCTGGTAATAAGTGTCACTTTGACACTGAAATACCATGTGATAGTTCACCTAACCCAATATGAAAAGCATTAGAGGAGAGTAGGGATGGTTTGAACATTTTTTGTGTATAATTTTTTCTAGCTTTCTTGAAACAACCTACATTTTTTAATTTTAGGCTAATGTTCAGAGTAGTCTTTCAAGATAACCTATCCTTAATATACGAGGGCGTATTGAAAACTAATGCCTCCATGGCTATAACTTTATTAGTAATAGATATATTGTTTACATATAAGTGTGAAATGAAATGATAATATAAACTGTCCTCTACCCACTGATATAACCACTTTTCCACATAATCGCCATTGACAGCAATACATTTACTTGAACGTACTATGAGTTGCGCAAATCCGTCACGGAAAATGTCTAAAGTCTTCGCACGGCACCATTTCCGCACCTCCGTTATCACCTCTGCATCCGAAGAGAAACGCCTGCCCTTGAGATGTTCTTTAAGCTTCGGAAACAGGAAAAAGTCACAAGGCGCAAGATCTGGGCTATAAGGTGGATGAGGTAAAACGTCATGAAACCCAAGCTTCTCCAGTGCTATACGCGTTCTCTGACTTGTGTGAGGCCGAGCGTTGTCATGATGCAGTATTGGCACTTTGTCTGAACGAACCCTACGCAGCCGTCGCTTCAGATTTGTTAGGGTGTTAACATATCCTTCGGAGTTGACAGTACAGCCACGTTCCAAAAATTCCAAAAAACTTTCCCGGTAGATGGAAGTGCTTTGAATTTTTTCAATTGTGGCGAACCCTTATGTCTGCACTCCATGGACTGACGTTTTATTTCAGGGTCGTAAGGATGTGCTCACGACTCCTCGCCGGTCACAATTCTGGACTTACTTTAACCGCACGTCCATGCCGGTCGCCATTTTTAGAACTGCCGTGCGCAAACGCGATGTTACTGAGAATCTCCACTAGGGAGACTTATGTACGAAGAGTTAAGGTAAATGGCAAACCACTTTTGACACTGTCTGGCCCATCACTATAAAAGTTATGGCCATGGAGGCATTAGTTATCAATACGCCCTCGTATATACTTCCTAAAAGCAATAGATTCCGTGCAACAGGGAGGGAAATCAAAGTACTGCATTTGTCCAATCTATCCCCGGATATGGGGATAATTTGGACGGCACCCAGGGATGGTATGGATATATAGTTAGGGATGCACAAACGGCAATTTGATGACATAAAGCTTTATAATTCAAGTCATATCTCTCCAACATAAAAGCAAAAAAGTTTGCGAGAGTTACTGCAGACAGAAACTTGAATGATCGGTGTTAAAATACAATATATCTTTGAATCTAGGACGCTGGTCTTCCATTAATTTTGGAAGAATCAAAAACGCCTGTGGAAAGGTCACGCAGGTCAATCTGTTGATTGGAAACCATTGGACGGAAGAAGCCGTTTATAAAACCTTGCTTGAAATCAATTACATAATTTATCCCAAAGCCTGTTTTCGACGGTACTTTTACATAAAGTCGCCTCCTACAGCATCTTCGGTATATTTAATAATAATAATAATAGTGACTTTATTTCTCTAACAATTATAAAGTATACATTACAAAAAACAAAATAAACACTAAGTTTGAGAAATCTGGCGGAGTTCAAACCGTCCCATAGAGGCGTCTGCTCTTCCACTCAACCAAAATACAGTAGAGTCTCGATATAGTGAACTAATAATTTATTTATTTGTGGAAAATAAACATGTAAAATAAAATTAATTGCGTTTAATTTAGTTTGCTTTCTTGGCTTATTATAGATTTTCTGAACCAACTTAGATCCTGAAGAACAATTATACTTGAATATTCTAGTTCATCCGAGTTTTCTTCGACCCAATGAATAACATTGCTCAAAGATTTCAATGTTTCATCAGCGGAAATCGACTTCTTTGTTACAATTGGATGTTCACTAACATCGCTGTCTTCATCTTCAATTTCAACTGGTTCATCTCGCCCTTCTTCTAGCTGGCTGTCCTCATTCCAAAGCTCAACGTAATTCCGATCACATACCAATAAATTTTGTTATTCTAAGAACATACTTTTGCACCTATGTATGTACATGCATACATAGATTTTCTCTTTTTTTACTTACATTAGTATTCATGACGTTTAAGATATTCATAATTTCAGCTTGCACATACTCTGGATCTTCTTCATTTAATCGCAATGCCAAAACGCTTAAGGGAATATTATCTTCCACTTCAGAGTCCTGTGTTTGCGGTAAAATTTTATGCCAACATTCATTAATAACTGTTGGTTTTAATTTTTCCCAAGCCATGTTTAAGTTTAAAATAGCATTCCTTAATGTTACGGCTTTTAATGCTGCTCCAATGTAATTTTTTGCAACCACGTTAGATAACAAATTTTTACGGTAAAAGAGTTCTGTAAGACGTATTGCATTTTGATCCATGGGTTGGATTAGTGGTGTAACATTGGGTGGAATGTACATGACGGTAATGCATTCATCAATATTGTTAAGTTCTTTTGCTGGTAGATGACTTGGAACATTACCTAACAATAATAATGCTCTTATGGGTAAACCTCGATTTTCTAAATATTCTTTTACCTAAAATAACGAAGGTACCGTCAAAGAATCAAAATTTGTGAATAGCTAGTGTCGACTTACCAGTGGAATAAATTTTTTCTTGAACCAACGCTTAAAAATGTCTGATGTCATCCATGCCGTGTTTGAATGGTCATAATTCACTGGACTATTAAAGTTTTTGAGCGTTCGGGGATTCTTAGCTTTTCCTATGATCAGTAACTTGAGTTTATGACTTCCGGCAGCATTCGCACAAGCCAAAAACGTTACTCTTTTATCGGGCAGGAGCTTCCAGTATAACCCTGATTCGTCCGCATTGTAGATTTGTTCTAAACTAAGTTGAAGTTCTGTTATTCTTTCTGATAATTTTTCTTTAAATGGAGCTACTACTTCCGGTAGTGATGATAGTTTCTCCCCAGCAATTTTTAAAAACCTTATACCATGGCGTTTTTTAAATTTTTGTAACCAGCCATTGCTCGCATGAAAAGAGCCTGTATAAAATTTTGCATGCAGCTGTTTCGCCTTCTCTTTGATCACGTCTGCATTGATAGGAGCGTGTTTTTCCCTTTGCTTCAAAAACCACTTATAAATAGCTTTTTCCATTTTTGGATAAACTGATATTTTCATTGTTTTTCTTTTTCTCGATCCTGCATACTATTAATGCTTTTCAAAATCTGACATCTCTTATTTTTGATTGAGGTAATTGTCGATTTAGCAACTAACTGTTATAGGTGCTACAGCATGTTGCAATGCTTCTAAGATTTCTACCTTTTCTTACAATTGTAGGTGTTTTCTTTTTGATTGACACATTTGCACAATACCTAGGTAATTTAAATCTAGCAAAACAAAATAAAATACTTCAATGCTTTGAGGATCACTGCTAAAACTGAACTGAGAAATAAATATATCACCACATCACATTTATCACCATTATTTAATAGCCAATTTCTTGGGACAAAAATCATCACAATGTTTTCTAATGAATAATTTCTCTGTTTGTGACACTCTCCAAGCAAGAATATATGTATTGTATTAATAATCTGCAATAGAATGAGTGAACTTGTTTTCAAACGCCATTATGTAATTTATGAATGGATGTCTCAGTTGTAACGAATCTTATTACAGCTAAGACAAGCTGTATTTAGATATAAAAGAGGTACAGTATTGTGGCATATTGTTTTCGTTTCTACCAGTTAAAAGACCTTCTATTCTTTAAATTGTACATGCATGTGTAAGGTTGAAAGACTTCTTGTATTCAGTGGCTAACAATTGTTGTACAGTGCAGTGATTCATAATGTTGAAACGTTAATGTCTCTCTTTCGAAGAAAAATTCAAGGTGTTACCAATTCCATGAATACATACAGTTCACTCTAGCAAAGTACGATATGTTCACTATTCGGAGGTCAACGTTAACATTTTTGTGTTCACTGTAGTGGATAGTTCACTATATCGCATGTTCACTATATCGAGACTCTATTGTACTACTAAAAACTAACTTAAGTCCAAAAGAGAGATGTGCTCGCATATATGCCTGTTGAAATAATACAAATAGTTAAAACAATCACACCGCCGTTGCCCATCCATTCAACCCAAGCGCCTAATGGCTAGCTTTGGAGCAAAAGAAGGTATTGAAATAGTTTTTTCTTGAATAATGCTGGTGTTTAGGTTTGGAAAATGGCAAATGAGGTGATAATTGTTGTCAGATTTACATAATATTAAAATTGACCCAGCAAATTTGCATGGTTCGTGTCGAAGCCAATATGAAAGTAACAACACAAAAAGCCTAAAAAGCAGACATATTGTCTATCAAAAACTAACATATTTAAACAAACTTATCATGATATAATAACAATAAACAACAACAATAATTTACACATTTGGAATTGATATTTGACAATTTGGCAATTGTTATGATTACTTTGCTTAGCAACGAGCTCTTTAGATCAGTCTGGCGTTATAAAAAACAATTTAGCGCTCTTTCCTACCCAACTTTGCGTAACAACAAAAACAATTACCAAAATCTTTATTGCTGCGTATCGTCATATTTCTTAAGTTAAAGTATAACTTGTGTGATATCGTTGGATTTGGCTTTCGATTATCTTTCAAAAAAAAAAATAGAAATCGACCTTTCTTTTTCTAAAAACGATAACTTCTGTCGTTCAAGAGTTAGTATGGCGGGAGGAGGGGACGCTTTAGGACCTCACTGCATATACGAAGTAGTTGTTAATATGTACGCATATTAACGACTCTATAGAACTGAACAAATCATATTGCACCAAATTCTGTCGGAGTGGCACGTCTCGACTGCTGGCATTAACCATGGCAGTTATTGTCAGTAGTAGAGACTTGCCACCGCGTCCGAATAATTTTTATTTGAAAACTTTTTCTCTAAATTAGTTAGAGAAGAATATTTTCCACCCAGGCATTTGGTAAACACGTTGTATATAACAGATTAAATTTGATATTACATCAGTTTGACGGTTTTTGTTGTGCTTGAAAAACAAAACTAAGTGTATTAATCGATAATTTTAATCATGCTGATGCAAAAAATATCTTATTTACAAACAATTAACTTAAAGAGATGGAATAACGTAAATAGTTTATGTATTAGGTGGTATCAATTAGAATAAATCAATTTTCACTTTAATTAATAATTTACAAATCAAATTGCATATGTTCGAATTACAATCAACACGTAATTACACTAAATTCAAATATGTATAACAAAACATACTTTCTAATCCTAAACAACAGAGAGATAAATAAGCGGGATTAATTTTTTTCTCGTTGATATGTAGTGTGCGGTTTTTAAAATCGGCCCGAAAAATCGGCACACTTTCCGACGGATGGCGCCTATTGGCACGGGTCGAGATAAAGCTGTCGTATCAAGTCTATGTATGTTGTGTGTATGTTTGACCTTTTCTACAAGATAAACTTAGGATATTAGCAGATAAATGGAAGAGTTGGTTTATGATTTATTGGATGAGATTGCTATCCCATTTATGATTTTACGAGCTGCCCTACATAATCGTGTAGGTGTGGGGAAAATGCAAGAAGCGTATCCTTTTCCTGTTAGTATGTATTGAGATGTTTCAAAATAGTAACAAAATGTAAAGTTTAATATTGTAGTTGATCGTTTATTGATGATTGAATATACTTAACACTGTAGTAATATTAGAGTTGGTAATAAAACCTTTAATATTCAAATATATTGCCGAAATAAAAGAAAATCGTATTGAGTGTTGGCGTAACTTTCAGCTTGGAAAACTTGTATTCCTTTACCTTATCCGTGGCACCATAAACTTAAAAGATAACAAAACGTTGTCAAAACTCTTAAAGTAAGCTAAATTATAATTTCTCGACTTTGAAACTACTATTTGGATTTTTTAAATCTTTGACGGAGACAAAAGCAAAGTGCAAATGATTAAAAAAGACGATTTGTTACCGCATCTCTGCAAAATAATATTGTGTCTATATTCGTAGCTTAAGCTCCAGTGTTGTCACACTAAGAAACGACAAATTAATGAGGTTGCATGAAAAATCGTGAAGTACCGTGTGAGATTATTTTTTTTGAAGAGGTCAATTCATATTTTATACAATTACAAAATTAAGTAAGGGTATAAAAGCAAAAATTTAAGATATTGTGGGATTGAGAGGGTAGAAGATGTAGCAAGAGATGGAGAGAAAGTGAGGAGAAGAGGGAGGAATAGCGGAACCGGTGTGTAAGACGTAAGATGTAAGACGAAAGGTATAAAGTGATATAGTGTAAGACGTATACTAAAAGACGTATAGTCTGTAAAAGACGTAAAATGCAAGACGAGAGGTAAAAGACGTGCAGCAGTAGACGAAAGAACTTGTACTTTTTCCGTTTCATAGTTTATTTTATATTTTGTATTTCAATATTCAATATTTCAATAATAAAACCTACAATATTAAAATAAAAATCAAACACAAAACTTACGAAAACCTTACAACTTTACCAATGCCTTCTAAAAATGCTTCAAAAACATATGTACACCACCTCGTCCATAATTCGGTAGCAAATTTATTTAAATTGCGCGGCCGTATACTTTTGGTTCCTGTTGCCAATCTTCAAGTAAGATGGCCGATTTTAACGCGGAAAAAGAAACGTGACGTATTATAGATAAGAGTTTAAGATAAGGATGGAGGCACAAATATAAGTAATGTTTTCATTCTGTTCGAGACCCCGCGTAATGGTAAGTATGATTGATTTGAACGTTTACATATTGCACTCCATTTCTCATTTATATAATATAATATGTTATTATTATTACATGACACCTCATATAATAATAATAATAATAATAATATATATCTATTTGGAGTACTAAAACAAATACTCCAAAACGTCATAATATACAGATAAATAAATAAAAAAACACATATAAAATTATATATAACAGTAGACAAGAACATTTTAGATAAACACAACAATTATATTGGTATTGTACTATTGAGGAACTCATCACAGCTATAAAAACTATTATTAGTCAGACACTTCTTGATCATACTTTTATATGTTTCTCTTGGGAGACCTTTAAATTCCATGGGCAACTTGTTGAATGAATTAGGACCCCAAAAGTCCACATAGTGTTGTGGCCTGGCAAGACTATGGCAGCTCCACTCACTTACGTGTAGAATACCCATGATGTTGACCATTGGTTTGGAACTGATCAACATTATGTTTGTATCAACATGTTGTTTTATTCGGGTTCGAATTTTGCGTCGACATAATCTTTTAACATTACTTGGCTATTAACATTTGGAAAGCAATTCAACTACGATCGACTTAATGCAAAAAATCGTTTTTTGTTTGATGGAAATTAATAGAAAATTTAAATAGATGTTGTTCCATTCCAACTAAAATGTTAAGAAATTATTATATTTTCAGGAAAACTAGTTTATTCGATCATATATTATATAGGGGAACATGGGGCACAATGAAACAAATGCTTTAATACCTTTGGATTAATATATTGGAAAGTGGCGTTTCAGTGGTAAACATTGTAACCATTAACTAATTCTATAATCCTAATTCAATATGCCTGCTGTTGCTTGTTTTTTGGCGGTGTATGTTTTGTTATTTCTCTTCAGTTAAAGTATTTTTTCGAGGTTGAGTATGTTTTGACATAGAAGAGTATACATTATATTCTTTAATATCCAATTGCGGTCATTTTAGTCATTATAGAGTCAGCTATCTGATTAGGTAAGTAATAATTCTCGAATGCAATAATTTTGTGAATTACAACTGCAATTATTCCAAGAGAGCTCTTGGGGCACAATGAAACGCTTCATACAGGGGTATAATGAAACGTGTGATTGTGCCCCGTACACACCAATACTGCTTCATTCTGTTACTACTTTCTCTCAAACATATGAGATATTCCTTTTTCAGTTATTCTTTCTAATAGGCTAATTTGTAGGGTACTATTAGTTTTTAAAACTCATGATTTATTTAATATAATACAGGCCTATTACTCAGACTTAATCAATAATAATTTCTTGAGTTCAGAGTTTGTTATTTTGTTCCAACATATATGATTTTTGAATACATAACACTGTTAGTCTATAATTCTAATTCTTCACATGCCTAAAACGGTGAAAAATCAAGAAAGAAAAACAGAGAAAGGGAACTTCAACGAAGACGACATGCGACAAGCTGTGCTACTGGTCCAGCAAGGCATGAGCATTCGCCAAGCAGCAAAAGAGAAGGGCTTGAAGTACCCTACTCTTTCAAGATATGTTAAAAAGCAGGCAAATGCTGACGGTAATGGAGAACAGGTTAGAATGAGACCAAACTATTATTGTAGAAAGGTGTTTACAGAACATCAAGAAGAAGAATTAAAAAAGTATATTTTAATGCCTTCAAAAATATTTTATGGCTTAACAACAAAAGACTGTAGACAGTTAGCATATGAAATGGCAAAAATTAATTCCATTCCGCATCCAAAATCTTGGGATGAGAATAATATGGCAGGAATTGATTGGTATCTGAATTTCATGCGGAGACATCCTCTACTAAGTTCGCGGACTCCAGAGGGTTGCAGCTTGTCTCCTGCAACATCATTCAATAGAACGAATGTCAAAGAGTTTTTTGACAATTTGGAAAATGGTACTAGGATATTCAATCTTGACGAGACTTCCACTACAACAGTACAAAAACCACAAAAAGTCATTGCCGAGAAGGGAACAAAGCAAGTTGGGAAATGTACCAGTGCAGAGCGGGGTACTGCTGTTACAACTTGCTGTATTGTAAGTGTCTCTGGAAACACATTTCCACCAGTGATGATATTCCCCAGAATTCATTTCAAACCCCACATGATTAAGGATACTCCAACTGGAACTCTGGGACTTGCTACACCTTCAGGATGGATGACAGGTGAGCTGTTTGTCGAAGTTTTGAAACATTTCATACACCATTCCAAGAGCTCAAAGGGATCACCAACTTTGCTCCTAATCGATAACCATGAGAGTCATCTGGCAACTGCAATCTTTGAAATGGCTACAGACATCGGAGTAACAATAATAACTTTCCCTCCACATTGCACTAACAAACTGCAGCCCCTTGATGTTGCTGTATATAAATCCTTTAAATCATTTTACAATTGTGCAGTGGACAGTTGGATGATGCAACATCCAGGGCAGACAGTATCAATATATGATATTGCAGGACTTGTCAGTGTAGCACATCAGAGGGCATTGACTCCAAGAAATATCATGTTCGGTATTAAAAAGTGAGTAATTTTCCCGTTCGACCGGCATGTGTTTAATGATGAAGATTTCGTTTGCAGTTTTGTTACTGACAGACCAATTCCTCCAGTGCCTGCAGTTCCTTCAACATCAGGGCATGATCCAAATATCCATGAAGAGCTCATATCACAAGAAACTAACAGCATTGACACCAATACTTCTAATCCTGAGAATGAACGAGACTCGTAGACCTACAAAGTCTTTCTTAAGTCCCACAGAATTCAGGGGATTTCCAAAAGCTGATGAGAGAAAACGAAAACAGCCAAAAAAAAGCAGAAGTATGATCGCAACAAGCACGCCAGAAAAACAAGCTATTATAGAAAGGAAGAAATGTTTAAAAGCAAAGGTGTCAAGAAAGGCGCTCTTTAGAGGAAAAGAAGAAAATTCTGAAGATGAAGAAAATGATACTGAAATCATTTTAGATGATAATGCCAGTAATGAGGAAGATTTTGTGAATGATGTCCTTGAATCACTGAACCCAGATGAATTTGAAGACCTGGATAAAGAACCTGTAGAAGGGGATTATGTTCTTGTACAATATTGTATTAGTGGGAAAAGAGATGTATTTTATGTCGGTCTGGTAGTCGGATCTAACGATGAGAACAAGGAATATGACATTTTGTTTTTGAGAAAAAACAACGAAATTATGAATAAATTTGTGAAACCACAAATTGAAGATCGAGCTTCCATTAGCGCGAATCAATTAAAGATTATATTGCCAAAACCAACAACATTTGGCCAAACAAAAAGGCAAAATAGCTATTTATCATTTGGAATTGATTTTAGACTTGTCTATATAAAATGATAATTTTTTTTAATCTGGTATTTTGTAATTGCTAATGGAAAAGTTTTTCTTTAGTCCACGATGTTATTTTTTGTAAAGTTTCAGTGTTTGTACTTATTTTCTAATTTATGTCCATTTCCAATGTTATATGTGAATCTTTTCACTTTGTTTCATTGTACCCCAAAATGTGTTTCGTTGTGCCCCATATATGGGGTACAATGAAACAAATGTTATACCTTTATTTTTCTTGCATTATCAGATTACACTTTAAGTTCAAATAAAGAAAGACAGTGTTAAAAGTTTATAAACAGATTACATAAAAGAATCAAATGTAGTTCCTACACAAACCATTTCATTAAAAGATATTTATTCACAGATATAAATTTTGTGTTTCATTATACCCCATGTTCCCCTACGCGGTTGACAATGGAAGTCCAGGAATTTCTGAAACATACACTCCGAATAAACAATTTGTGTGGTGGGAAGTGTAGCAATCGCATCTAGTGTAGAATGTAGAAATTGCATCTGGATTACTAAGAAGCAAACTGCTATCTTGTAACTACTAGCTACGGTTTGTAGTTTGTAGCAGCTAATCAATATCAAAAGAAACTATTACTTTCTGTAGCAGCTTTCTGATGCACCAGACAATCAGACATTGGTCGAGTACCCAATATGTTTTATCACATTGTGAAACAAACGTAGATTTATAGCAGTCTAGCAATAAAACGCTATAAAATAACGTTCCTAAATATTTCGCTTCGAAAACTGTTTCTTTGCATTATATACATACGCAATTTATTAACAAAATCATTATTTTGATAATTAAGGAGCAGACCTGCAAAATGCACTTTGTACAGTTTTACATTTTCGCTGATATAGGTGGCGTTGTATTCATTAGATCAAGACACGTCGATTCCACTAACCTTAGACGTTCAAATCAGTACACATTGCCAAAGCACCACAAAATATGCTTAGACATTCAAAACGCTCTTTGTCAGCAAACTGTACTAATTGTAAAGTGCACATATGCGGCATATAGCGCAGTTTGTTTGTTCTTGGCCATTGCTAGCAAGCAACCATTTAATTATAGACGTATAAGCAACAACTGTCTGAACTATTCATCGTGTTTTGTTATTGTAAAAAGTGCTAATATTGTAATAATGGAACAATTAGATGGTGAACACGTTGTTGGAGACGAGGATCGTGGCACAAAAAAAAAGGTTAAAAGCAACCTCCAGAGAACGCAAAAAAAACAAATCAGGTAGGTATTTCATGAAATCATTGGCTAGTTTATACTGTTAACTGATTTTTCCTGTTGTTCTTTTGAACTAGATATGGTAATCACTATCCAAATGTAGAGAATGTACAAATAGTTTACAAGCATAAAAATAAGAAAGTGCAATGTAAGGTTACAACGAAAGATGTAAGTTGCGGGGCATTTTTTAAAGAGCCTAACAAATTCGTACAAGATAATAAACTACTTAGTTTTATGAGCATCGACAAACCAAAACGCAATAACCCCAAGAATGATAAGCTATGTCACTTGCGGTAAAGTACCATGTAAGTCCTAAAAGACGTGGAGTTATTTTATTTTTCTATGTGAATTTACAATGCTTTAGGTTATAATTAGAGCGGGCCAAGAGCGCCACGCGCCAGGTTCGCAATCAGGCTGCCGGGCGCATATATGTATGTAAACATAGGTAATTTAAATATGTAATTATTAGGACGAGGACCAAAACCACTGTCTATTACGTCGTGAAGACGCGCAAATATACACCTGCAGTTTGGGTGATCGTTGATAAATAGGGCGTTGTTCACAGTGGGCCACTACAAAAAAAAAGTTCATTCATCGACGGCTACGAACTAACAGCGCGCTTATTCATTTATGGATGACGCGCTCTATTCATCAACAAATGACGAGTCTGCAGATGTTACGTTTGCACCACTTCGCGGCATACTAGAAACAAGCGTCGGTGTGCTCGCTTTAGTGATTATGTCTAACGTAACTATTAAAAATAAACGGCCATTACCTACGAAAGTTAATAAATTTCTTAGTGAATTTGTGGATTTACACTACAATGGGAGTACAATTTTCTGTAAAGTTTGTAAAAAGAAACTACTGTGCTGGAGCAAACGTGATTGTGAAAGACATATAAATAGCGCACACCACAGAAATAAAAGAAATGGTGTGTCACAACAACGTCAATTTCAATTAGAATTGCTTTTAACGTTTATGGTATGTGGTCTACCACTTCGTATACTTGATAAAAAAGCATTTCGAAAATTCTGGGGTACATACAATACCGAGTGGATACTACCATCTCGGACAGCGTTACGGAGAGATATTCCAAAAATCGAATTAAAGCCGAATTAAAAGATGCTGTGGCTATGTCTTGATGAGACGACAGATTGCAAAAAAAATTCTATTTTGAATATAATAGTGCGCGTATTAGATCCTATTAAACCAAATTTTGCAATTCTATTAGCCAGCAGAAGATTAAAACAGTGTACTAGTAAAGCAATTACGGCCGTAGTTCTCGAAACGTTACAAAAATTTCAAGTGTCAACCAGTCAACTGTTGTTGTTCATGAGCGATGGTGCAGCAACAATGTGTAGTGTAGGCCGTTCCCTTAAAGAAAAGTGTGAAGGACTTTTACATGTTACGTGTAAAGTCCATGCTTTACATCTTGTGGCACAAACTATTCGAGAGTGTTACCCGGAGGTGGATGCATTAATAGCAAACAGAAAAAAAGTGTTTCTCAAAGTCCTAAGAGGACTAGGGCATTCCACAGGTTATGCCCTGGTATTCGAGAACCACCACAGCCCATTCTTACGCGTTGGGGAACGTGGTTAAAAGCCGCTTTTTATTATAATGAACATTTTCAAGAAGTCAAATCCGTTATTTTGCAATTCGTCCCTGCCGAAGCTAGAGCTATTAGGATGAGCCAGAAGGGATTTCTCGATATTTCTGTTGAAACACATCTAAAGAATATTAGCAACAATTACAAAGGGTTAGTAGACGCGATAGAAAATTTGCAAAATTCTGGATTGTCGTTGGTAGAATCAGTGCAAGTCGTGGACGAAGTTAGTACATTGTTACACAGTATAAACGATGCAACAAGTGGACGAGTTTTAGCTAAGTTCGATAGTGTTTTAAAAAAGAATCCGGACTACACGAGATTAAGACAAATGTGCGATGGGGCATCTGCAGATTCCTTGACTAAGTCTAAAGATTATTTTAATTACGCCTGTCTTACTTCGGTAGACGTGGAACGGTCGTTTTTGAAATATAAGAACATTTTTTCGTCTCGGCGAACATCCTTCACCGAGGCAAATGTGGAAACTTATCTGATGGTGCAACTTTTTAAACAAGCCTATCCGCATTATTAAGAAGGATAGAATTTATTTATTATATCTTTATTTACAGTTACATTATTAAGTACAACAGAATAAAAAAAGCGTTCAGTTTCTCAGTTATTTCCTTATTACATCCCATTTACAACGCATACCGTTTTCAATCAAATAAAAAATCATAATGAAAATAAAAACACCTCAGCGTGTACATATATATATATATATATATATATATATATATATATATATATCCGCTCTAATTACTAAACATTATTATTGCGTCAGCTTTTATTTTTTTACTCTTGTGTATTAATTTCGAAATATCACATATCTGCTGTGACTCACATATACGCTATTTACAATAAGCGGCCGTTGCGCCTGATTCCGATTCTGTTGGATGGCGCAATTTGGCCCGCTCTAGTTATAATCAATAATCAACGTATACAGGTTTGTTAGAAAGTTTTCATGAAAGTGTTCAGTGTTCCCAGACGCTGAACACTATTTGCAAGAAACTGTTAACATGTGGTAACAGTGAAGATAAAAAGGGAGGTGATCGTCGTTCTACAAAAAACCAAAATAAATTAACTTCTGTGAAAGATTTTATTAGCCAACTACGTGGAAAAGAGAGCCACTATGGCAGACAGAAATCAAAACGAATATACCTCTCTTCAGAATACACCATTAAAATACTCTGTGATTTTCATAACCACAAAGCAGAACCAATCCTTCAAGTTGGTTATAAATACTTCAGTAGAGTATTTAACAATCATTTTAAAATTGCTTTTGGAAGTCCAGCCGCTGATGTTATTGCGTTAGGACGGAAACAAAAATTACCAATGCTGAAGATGTTAGTACTAAAAAAAAGTTTAAAACACAGCTAAAAGTTCACAAGATAAGAGCCGCTCAGTTTCATAAAATTATGAAAGAAGAACCTGAAAATACAGCTTCATTTTGTTTCTATTTACAGCAGGTGTAGGTGTTTTCTAAAGTTTCTATTCATTATTTACGTTCAGCAACTCTTCTTTTATAACTTTTGTATAACAAAAATAAACTACCGAAATCCTGTATTCTACACCTGGACGGAACATCAGGTAGGAAGAGAAGCCACTGAAACATCATCTGTCTTGTTAAATTTTTTACAAACCGAATCATTTCCAGTGGAGACCACCACCATAAGGCACTTTTGTGATGGCTGAGGTGGCCAGAATAAAAATAGCCATATCGTGCATTTGCTAACGTTGTGGTTAAGTTGCTTTGCTAGAAATATAGAAATTATATTCCCTGTCCATGGCCATTCCTATCTTCCTGCTGACAGGATTTTTGGCCGTATTGAGAAAATCACATGAAGACTCAGTTGCATCAAGCTTCCACAAAAATATTATGAAATTTACAAAAAAGTTGGAGAAGTCCGTAAACTCGGTCGCTTAGAGACATCCAAAAGGCATGTGATTTCTTGAAAAAAGTTAAAAGAATAAGCTCCTGTAGAAGAATCTATATTAGAAACACAAATGGTAAGACTGCTATGAAGACTGAAAATTTATATCGACCCAATGATGAATCAAAAAAATTTGAGTCGCTTTTAAAGCCTAGGCAAATGGAAAATGTAAGCAGGTCGCCAGTTCCTCTCATCCATAAAATTAAAAGAAAACGCTAGACGGTATAAAAGCACTTTTGATTTATTTGTCAGGAGAAACATGGCAATCAGACCCAGAACTATCATAGATGACCCCGATTCTGTCTGACCAATATGCCGACGATTTAAATGAAAAAGAAGAAATTATTGAGGAATGTAAATGCATTGAGGCAAAAGATACATACTTAGTTTGATATGTAATATATGGTTTGTTCCTTCTTTATTTTAAAATAAAGTATAGTTTCAATATTATTTCGAGTATTATTACTATTATCATAAAGAGAGACTTGCGCTTTCTTCTTTGCAGACATTCATATTGCGCTTTGTTATAAATTGTTTGCCTTTATTTTATACAACAAAAAATGATTCTTGTATAAAAATAGGTAGACACATCAGTTGATTTTTTACAAATTTTTAGGAAAAAAATATTCTGTCACACCATTAGTTTTCCCGTAGTAGTTTTTGACTCCCACTGAAAAAATGTAAAAATATACAAAGTACGTTTTGCAGGTCTGCTCCTCAATTATTAAATTATTATTAAGTTATTGTTAAACAGATTTTAATTGTTTTTTTTGTATGTATATTCTTCTTGTATTCTAAATACAGTAATTTTGGCATTATTACTTTTATTTATTAGGTTTACCAAATTAATTAGGGGAACCCGGGACAGAGTGGGACCTGGGGCGGAATGGAGTTTCGATAATAGATATAGTATTATGTGTGTCTTTCAATAGCAACAGTTGCCGCGCGTTTTAGCTGTTCCATGTTGAGTAAACAGCATTTTGCATTGCTTCTGAGGCGCAACGGAATGGGATATATTCTGTTCCGTTCATTTTTTCGCATTTCTTTAGCTAGAGATATTAAGCTATTAAAAGAAGCAAGAAGAAATCGACATCAAAACAAGTTACAAAAAGTCACGAGGAAGAAAAAGATACCGCTTGCTCGTTTGTAATGACCTATACCCACGCTCCATTGACGGCTGGAGTTTATGTATGCAATATAAAAGATGGGGCCATAACATGTGTGCAAATATTGATAGTGACGATGACGAAACTAACTTTACATACCCCATTCTGCCCACATACCGAGATAAAACGGGAAACAATTATACATTTTGAAATTATTATTTAATATTGTATATGTTAAGACTTTGTCGATTCAATTTGTAGCATGTATATATAATGACTAGAGTTTGTTAAAAAGGTGGTACCGGATGCCAGTAGCGTAGCAGTAACGGCGTGGGTAGGGGTAATTTTCAATTCGTAGTCGATCTCGACAGTACCGCGAGAAAGTTCAAAGCGACAGTATGTTGCACACTGCACGCCAAATAAGTACACGGAGATGAGACGCTCAAAGGGTGTAACGTTCCCTTCGAATGTGAATAAATATCTCAGGCATTTCCCTGGATTAGAATATAGAAGTCCGCATATTTATTGCACAATATGCAATAGCGGATTGCTAAGTCGCGATAGATTTGAATGTAGAAAACATTGTAAAAGTAAACGTCATGTCTTGAATTTAAGAAACAGTATTCCATACTGGCAATTTTTATGATTTTATTTTTATGTTAAATGTGTGCAACATCCCACAACATCTAGTATCTAATGAACACTTTCGATTTTTTTGGGCTAAATACGTTCCCTAATGGAAGCTGCCAACATCTATGCAATTACGATACAATTTGCCACGTGTGCAAGGTACAGTAAAGGAATGTATAAAAGACGAGTTGAGAAATAAGAAAATCTGTCTATGTGTGGATGAAACAACTGATGCTCAGAAACATAGCGTCATTCATGTTGTAGCGTGTCCTTTAAAACGCGATGGTCCACCAGCTTCATTGTTGTTATCCAGTAAAAGGATTCAGAAAACTAATGCAGAAACCGTTGTCAAGATAATAAAAGATTCGTTGAGAGAATTTTGTATCACGGGAACCCAAGTCACAATTGCTTTCCAACTCTTCTTCACATAACATGCCTCATACACGCATGTCACCACGTAGCAGAAACCATTCGAAAGAAGTATCCGATGGTGGATAAGTTAATAGCATCTAACAAAAAAGTCTCCCAAACACATCCGTGTATTCAAACAATCATGTCCGAAATTACCACCACCACCTCAGCCGGTAATAACGCGATAGGGAACATGGCTCCAGGCAGTATCTTACTATCAGAAATATTTTTCACAAGTGAAAAATGTCATCTTGAAACTTGATTCAAATGATTCTGCAGCAATTCAAGATAGTCAACAACTTTTTTCCAATTCGGACGTTCAACAACAAATAGATGAAATTTCCATGAACTATTCTGAAGTTGCCCAAGGTATTGAGCAATTAGAAAACAGTCACTTATCTGCACGAGACGCATTAAATTGCATAAACAATTTACAAGCCGCTCTAGAAAACGACGAACACTATAGGAGTCGATGTTACTCAAAAATTTGGTGCAATTTTAACGAAAAATCCCGATTTACAAAAGGTTCAGTCTATAACTGAAAATCAAGAATGCCCAGATGAGGAAAAGGAATATCTGACATTTGCAAATCTTACTTCACTGGATGTCGAACGATCATTTTCGAAGTATACGACAACGTATTCACAACACCGTCGACGGCTGAATGAATCGACAATGGAAGGAAGCGTTGCTGATGTTGCAATTCTACGCAGCTTACCAAGGCGGTTGCCAATTGCCACAATGGACATCAAGACGACAGGAAAAGGTAACAATATTATTTTTCACTAATATTGTATATCACGTACCTACTTTTATGCGGTGCGCCACTGCCGGTACCACCTTTTTAACAAACTCTAATAATGACCAAACAACCAAGCCAATTTGAATAAGTTTACGTTTTTATTTTATATAATCTATAACATTTTTATATTGAAACGTTAGCGGAAAGTGGAAAATAATGTTAATAAAAGATATCATTATCAAACTGCGGATCGGGACCGCCTTTATCATCGACGCTTAGGATAGAGCGGGGCACGATACACCACGTTAACTAGGCGATGTATCGCCATGCACCATATTAGCCTAAGCGGTAAAGGAGTCTTTTTTTGCATTTCTTTTTTAAGTTTTGAATGGCTTCCTGTTTAAAAAGAGTGCCAGTCGTCAACTGAGCCCTTCTTCGCATCCCATTCGATTTTATTTTGGAAAAACGAAGTTTCAAAGCAAAAACTAAACACGTAACCGAGCACCGTTTTCGTGAAAGATGTATTTGTGGTTGATATTTAATCGACTAACGATTATTATTTGTAATTGTACATGTATTTGGACGAAACTAAGGTTGAAATGATACAGTAATAGAAATTTTATTTGAAATTTTGTTCAATTTCACGAGAAAATTTACAGACATGCTATTTAACCAGAGTTTTTAATTTCCTATTATGTGGTGTTTTACTTAATCTATCTTTCCTATTATGTGGTGTTTTACTTAATCTATCTTTCCTATTATGTGGTGTTTTACTTAATCTATCTTTCCTATTATGTGATGTTTTACGTAATCTATTATTACTTTTCCCACGATCATTTTTAAGTAGGGTATTTGTAGAACAAGTTATTATAATCGTTGCAATACGTTCACTGCTGTGAATATGACATTTACACACATTAGTATCCAAAATAGCTACTTCGGTGATATAATTTAAAATATATTGTATTAAAACAGTTTATTACACATATTTAAAAGCATCTCTTCGTGTTCAAAAATAGCTGTAGCTGTTGAAAAATAAATAATATCTCCTTTTACAGTGTAACTCGCAAACAAAACATACAAAACAGCCGACGCCATGTGAGGTTAGGTTACCTCGTTTTTATCGTTCCAGAAAAAGTTTTATCGCTTATACAACACATTACAGGTATCACCAATAAAGTACGGAAATATCACTACACAGTATTTCTTTAAATAAAACCAGTACATTTTGGATAAACCAATTCAAAACGCAGAGACGGTCTGAACGTGTAAATGCGTTTATGGCTGATGGACGACCTACTTCAAAATACGTCACAGCCTGCTGACCCCAAAGCTGTTTAGCCTTGTATTAGCGGTAGTAACGATATTATTATGTAAGCAAGGCTGTTACAAAAAGTAGCAGCATTTTTAAACTACTAACCAAAAGTGACAGTAGCAGGTTGTAACTAGTAACGCAAACGAGCAATTTTGCACATCACTAATCACATCTATCACACTATCCCAAAGTCCTCGCTATCATTACTGACGAAAAAATGAAAAAAAGCTTTCGCGCTTTTACAATCATTTTCACTATGGAATAAGTTAGTAGGTATTTGATCAGATGTAAAGTTTTTGATCAAATACAAATTCTAAACGTATTACTTAATTTTACATAACCTATAACAAGAAAATGGTGTAGCGTAAAGACTTCACATTTCCCAAGATTTACATTTCCGACAGCCAAAACTACTTTTCACCACTTCTATTGCATACGCTGAACGAAAAGCTACGTAAATACAATAAAAAAGTACATTATCGCAATTTTTTTATCACCATTGGTCCAAGGAACGAATTTATCATTTTAATAAATGGGTGTTTGTTACATATATCGATAAACACATATTTTCGTATATACAATAAACGGATTTATTTATATAAAGAATTTATTAATGTCCCTAAGGTTTGTTTTTTTTTTTTATTTTAAATTACAGAAGAAATCCAAAAATCTTTATGATATGTTTTGCCGAGACTGACAGAAAATTCCAGTCTCACTTTTATTTACTACTACAAACAATCAGTCTTTATTAGTAATTTAATTTATGAAACAGGTAAACAGGCGGAATAATAATGCAAAGTGCACCAAACTGACCAAACTTCTGAAATCATTATAATAGAACGTATTAACGTTATATCCAATCCATAGTTTTTGGTCAAATTAAGTATTTTACGGTATGTATAATCCGCTAACGCAGAAACATATTGGTTACAAATAAGTAAACAAAGAATATAATTTTAAAAACATTAAAAAATAGACATCTATAAAACAATAAATACTAAGTGTCAAAGTGCCCCAAATTCAGTTTTACATAGAGTTAAACTAACTATAGCGTATATGCGCAATATGTATAACAGTTTACTTCCATATATTTTATTTATTTTCGGGGGAAACACGGTCCAACCTTCCTATAATTATACGTAATAGGTCAAACGACGTTTAAAGGGTTATTATTACGTGAATTTATGATGTGCGAGTAAAGATCGCCTAAGTAGCCTTTGCACCAAACCATACACTTGCGATGTTGGGACAGACCGCAAACTTATAATTGTATTTAGCAAAGTTGAATGAAAAGTTCAAGCGCTGATATTAAAAAAATCTTGTACTTCTTTGCAAGTATCAAGAAAAACATTTACACCATTATCTAATTAGATTTTAACTCAAGCGTTTGCTACATTTTTTATTTCTTGCTTCCTCAAATAACTGCAAAATACTGATTGTATAACTAGGAATTCAAAAAAGCAGGAGAATACAAAATAACCTTCCACATATGTGCAATGCAGGTGTTTCCTTGAATTGCATTTACTAGCTTATTACTACAGGGTGCGTATGGTATTTGAGAACACTCATACACGTAGCTGTCCTTTCGTAATAACATTTTGGTTCTTTCACATCAGATCGTAAATGGGGAATAATAAGATAACTCAAGAAATGAAAAGACATGCTGTTATCGTTACTATATACGCGAATCATAACCATCTGGAAATCTCGGATTTTTTTAAATGCGCCCGATCGTTTGTAGACAAGTTCGTTGAGAGTTAGAAGCATTTGACGGCAATGCCAAAACTGTTGCCAAGCGTAAAAAGCATGAGGAATGTTCAAACGGCATCAGAACACCTCAGTTCGTGCAGCAAGTTAGGACATGGTTGATCAAGACCCTTCAAAGTCCATAACGGCCATCACGAGAAAACTTAATGGTGCAGAGGGCAATTTATGTCCCTGCTCCTGCACACAAAGCCGTGATGACGCAAGAGTGAATGTCTAAGAATCTGCATGACCGTATCACCCCAAACATGTGGCCACCTAGCTCGCCTTAATCCTTTAGATTACTACATATGGGGCATTGTTGAACGGGAGACCAATAAAAATTATAATGCGCTTGCCATAACCAGAGTGATGAACGAAGAGCATTTGATACGGGCATGCAGACATATCCGATCCAAAATTGAGGCCGTTATTGCCGCCAAAGAAAATTTTATTGAATAATTGTTTAGTTTAACCCTCAACTGGTATGGTAGCTTTGCGGTTACGTAACTGGTATGATGGGTTTTTTTTTTACCCCACTATTTTTTGTACTGTACATATTTCTTCTGACATTCTTAAAATGAATACTTATTCTTTATTCTCAGAAGAATAAAAAATAACAGTTTGGGACCTTTTCGATAGGTTTATATAAATGTTTTACATAATATATAATAAAAAGGGAGGAACAATAAAACGTTTATTTTCTCTTAAATAAAAAAATATACATTTCTACTTTTTACTGGAAAAAACATTGCGAAAATCAAATCAGAAAGGCTCATAGTTGAACAATTTATGGAAAGAGTAACATTTCTCAACATAAGAAAAAAAATGACAAGTCACAAACTGAGGCGATCTATACACTGAAAGAGTCGAGCACTAATTCATTCATTGTTCGCACACGAAGCACAATAACTCTTTTGAATCAAGTGAGAGGTGCAATATGAATTTTTACATTTCATATACACTTTGGAGGACTTTCTATCTATATTGCGAGGACAATCTTGACAACGTCGCCATTTTGGTGGGGGTAGGTGCTCGGCAACGGGTTCATCGGGATTTTTCAGCATCTTCTTGATTTTGTGGCGTGTTGCACGAGGTATATATGTTCATTTTCATGACGTCGTCTGTGAGGGTCATTCCAAGGGATTTGATGAATTGTCTTCTACTCATTTGTAGCTCTGGATTAGCAACTAACATCAAAACATAGCTGTTGACTCCACGTATGTTGAGGATGGCATAAGAAATTGCTAGTGGCCAACGACGTGTCCTCCGACTCCATCAGTGAGTAGACTGCGCATTTCTGATCAAGAGAGTCCACGCCTCCTTTTGTCGAGTTATAAAAACCGATGATTTTGGGTTTTCTTGTGTCATTATCAACAACAGCATTAGTATGGTGAAGGGACGAAACTAAATTGACACACCTATTTTTGTTGGGAACAAACGAAACGATGGTATTTTTTCTTGTGAAACCAAATAATGACGAATCTACATCACGGGACCTATTTGGCATAAATCGGGTGGTGTTTCTCTTTTGTTTTTCTTAATGGTCCCAACGTATGTAAGACCATTCTCACGAAGCTCATTCAACAATTCTATTGAAGTGGACCAGTTATCTCCGGTTACATTTCTATTACTCTCGTTTAGGTTTGCTCTTCATGTAAGTGCGAAACCTGCATTTGCCCTTGAAGCCCACTAGTATCTTGTCGACAGTTGTATACATGTGTGGGCTATAGTTATTTTTGCAGTTACCGATAAACTTTTGAAATACTTCAGAAACTGCTGCCAACCTGTTTCCATTGTCTTTTCTTTGGTCCCTTGTTCTAGCATCATCAAATCGTATGGCACTTAGCAGAAAAATAAATCTTTTCAAAGTCATTGTCCGTTTGAATAAATCTCTTCCAGTTCCATCTGTAGCCCATAAACAGTTTGCATCTTCGTGAGAAGATTTGAAGATACCAGTCAAGTACAACAGGCCAATAAATGCTTTTAGTTCTGTTTTGTCCAAGTGGTGAGTGAAATAAGCAGTTGGTCCGTATTTCACAGTAAGTTCGGTAATTTTGGAGTTTGTGTTTTCGAGACTTATATCTAGGATATCGTCTGTTATCAAATGAGACCAAGCTTCAAGTACCGAAGTTGGTTTGTTTTCCCCTACAGCTCCCTTTAGCCCGGGCAATTGCATTACAATATTTTCTGCTCGTGTTCTTGAATTTTTAGGAAGCACTTTGGACCACTTGTACCGATTACGTCCATAAAATGCACCCCTTTCATATCCTTCTTCATCACCTTGTTCACTTTCCTCGTCATCGTCACGTCCCTCAATTTCCGAATCAGTTTCATGAAGGGAATGTTCACTTTGTACTTCTATGTCACTAAGATCATTATCAGTCTCACAATCAGACACATTCTCTCTTTCCACATCATTTATATCTGACAAATTGTTTCCTAATTCTTCTAGCACAGTTTGAGTCAAATATCGCGACATAATTGTGATATACCCTTTAAGAAAACGGCACCGTGACTGGTATGGTGGGGTCAAATGTGACCCCAAAACGTCTGCACTATGCAAGTTATAGGGACAAACTGATTTTGCACTTATACATGTTGCACTTCAACACGTATAGAAGGAATACAGGAAATCACAGGAATGTGTATGTATTATTAATCCTAAAAACATAGCGCTTAAATTGTTTGGAGTCGTTTAGGACCCCACAATACCAGTTAAGAGTTAGGAGTCAATTACCTTGCTGTAAAAATTTGAGCAAATTATAATAAGCTTTGTAAAAGATATGAACAATTCAGTCTTAATATCAATATGTCTTGGAAGGAAGTTTAAATTATAAACAATTATATAATTTTTATATATTTTTTCTAATAGGGCGTCATATGGGCTATATATAGCGATACGGTTTGCTAGTTCGATCTAAAATCATGTCCCGATTACCGACAGATCGTTCTAAATATCTAATACTTCAATAATCTTGGCTCGTACAGCTTGTGGTATTGTGTTGTACATTCCTAGCCATATGTGTATATAGAAGGTACATTACACACAGGACGTTCCGTTAAAAAAACTCCTGCAAGTAGCAATAGTCCGCATTTAATCGCTTTTCACAAAATAAATTAATAAACCGGTATTTATTATATTGATAAACAGGTTTCAATTTGATAAACGCAGTTCATTGCTGCAATAAACTTATTAGCTAATATAATAATTTTTTCGTTGCAAACCGAAGTCAATTAACACGATTTATTGAATTAATTTTTGTCAGTAATATGGTTGGAATTTTTAAATCTATTTTCCGCAGTTTTTAGAATCATTTAATCAACAAAACATTAAGACTAAGCGCGCATGAACGATTATACTCGGCCGATCGGAATCGGATCTTTTTATTGTTCCTGCGCGCTTTCTAATTAAAGTATGCAGTCATTTTTGCAGAAAACACTTATGCAATGGCAAACTAAGTCGCTATTAGCTTTATTCAAGCAAACAATTATGAAACATCTCCAGGGCAAATTTGAAAATAATTTTTCCGCATAACACATCAGACAATCTCTTTTCAAAACTTCAAAATTTCCAATTTTTTTAACTTTTCAGTATTGTTTTTTTACGATATGGATGTTTAGCATTTCTTAATCGATTTCAAGCGATGTGGGGCGATACTTACACTATGCATGATGTGACTGTGGGATGTGCTACTCATGCTGTCACGCACAGAAAAATTCAGCGACTCAGAAAGATCGTTCATCTCGAATTTTTCTCTCTTGTACTCCATCTTGGTTTAAGAAAAAAGTCAAACACTATTGCAGGCACTTCCAACACATAAAAACGTTAAAAATCCAGTTACATCCATATAAGAGAAAATAGCAAAAGAAGAAATAACGAAAGGTAAATAATTATACAGCCGTCTGAATTTTTCGCGAATTTCAAACTAAAACGTGCGAAATAAAAAAAATAACAGTAGAATAATGATATTTATTTACTAGTTGTCACTTAATTTGACAAACGAAACAAGGCGGTCACGATCTAAAGTTCAAATCGAAATATTTGTCAAATAAAACGTGGTTGTTTACTAGATCTAGTAAAACAGTTATAACATCATGACGGAGGCGACGTAAAACAAGCAAACTTTAACGCAATTCGGTACACACTATTCGAGTTTCACGAGTGCGATTAAGTTGTTTTGGTAAACAGTTTTAAACATACCGACTTCGGCGAACTAGTAAGCGCTGTAAAGGGACGAAACAAGCGAATGCGACAGTTGAACTGTTAGGGGGCGTTGCTATCGCTGACCAAATATCCCCCACCACTCAAACGCGTTGATAGAAAACGGGTCTCCCCGAGTGCTGGGCCACGCCTTTTCAGAAAACGAATGGAAGGGGAAACTGACAAGAACTAAGTGTGGGTAACGTTTAAAAGAAAATATTAGTACAGGGATGTAATGGTATTTAGGAGATAATGGAGTTTGGGGAAATTATCTTTCTAACTAGCTATGTGGTAAAAAATATCAATTACACTATTTTACTTTCTATTCCTCGATTCCATAAATGGCTGAGATTTCCAGATGTAGTTAGACATTAATGTATGCCGTCTATCTACATATATCAATTTTTTCGTAAAAGTTGTTGAAGCCCCTTTCAGGAATATGTTTCATCATTCACGAAATAGTAAGAGTTAATCTCAAATTATGGATCAATTTTGACCCGACAAAATAAAATCACAATAAAATCCCTGATTTCATTCAAATTTAGGACCTGACAAAGTCATTCTGGAAAATGTCAGAACCATCCAAAGATGACTTACAATAACTCTCTTTGAAAACCATTAAAATCAAAAATCTCACATTTGCAAATTTTAAACAAATGTCAAAGCATTTCAACTAAAAATTTAATATTAATACTTGTTGATAATAATCCCTTCCTAATCTTTGTTATATTGGCGCAATATTTCCAACCTAAAAAATTCCATATAACATGGCAAACTTAAATATTTTTTTTTATCATTTCAGATTCATTCTAAATACACTGGCAAGCAAAAAATTTAGGTCACTTTGAAATTGTGATGTTTTTTTGTTATTGTCTGTTGTATGTTTATATTTGAAAATTATAGTTCATTGTACTGTCTTTTGAAAGCTAAATTTAATAGTCAATATTGAATCGGAAAGCATTCTTTTGAGTTTAACGATTTATTCTGAAGAAGCAACAAATTTACGTTTACAATTGTAAAAAAAGAACTAACATTAATGAGAAAACTTATTTTTTAATAACGTGTATTCCCTCCTCTTGCGTTACTGACTGCTTGAAGTCGACGAGGCATACTCTCAATTAAATGACGGATCACATTCTGGTCGATGGTATTCCACTCCTGCAATAAAAGTTCTCTCAGCTCCTGGGCAATTCTTGGAGCTGGTATATGGCTTCAGATACGTCGTCCCAACTCATCCCAGATATGTTCAATGGGATTCATGTCTGGACTGAGTGCTGGCCAATTAAATCTTCTAATGCCCACCTCATCCAGATATTCTTTAACAACTCCCGCTGCGTGAGGTCTTGTATTATCTTGCATGAAAAGACCATGCTCGCCTATGGTGAGCATGAAAGGCATCTTCTAGAACTTCCGTAATGTACCTATGAGCTGTCAAGGAGCCATTCTGTATGAAGACTAACTCTGTGCGTGCATGTGAAGGGATTCCTGCCCAAACCACAACCGACCCATCGCCAAATGGAAGTCGCTCGTCAATACAAACTGCAGCATATCTTTCTCCTGGTCTTCTCCATATTCGCCGACGTCCGTCTGACCCATTGAGGCAAAAACGCAACTCATCTGAAAACAGTACCTTGCTCCAGTTATTCCATGCCAAGTGATTTCAGGCAAAAGCAAATCTTGCAATTCGATGCCGGCGTTGTAATGAAGGACCTGTAGCCATCTTTCTGCAAGACAATCCAGCAGCACGAAGCCTTCTTCTAACGGTGCATTCACTAAGCTGTTCTATTCCGCAAACTTGCAGACACCAAAAAACGGTTGTCTCTTGGGGTGGTGACTCTTTTTCGCCCGGATCATGGTTTTCTGGTTATTAGGCCAATCTCCTCAAAGCGCTGGTATACATTTTATACAGCACATAAGCCTTTACCAACAATTCTTGCAGTTTCACGTTGTCTTCAACCATCTTGTATCAACATTACAATTCTTGCTACAACAATGGGATCTAAAGGCATTATGACCTGTTAAATAAACACTACAAACACTACCATGCAACCGATAGGTATTACAGAGAGAAATCAACACTAAACTGAAAAATAGACAACGCAATGTGAATTTTTAGTTAGAGCTAATGCGCGCCCAGCACCTACTAGTACAATGATTTACAATTTGCAAACTATAAACTTAGAACATCACAATTACAGAGTGACCTAAATTTTTGGAAAAACACAAATAGGTACCTATAGAGTAAAGCTGGCCAGGAGTAAACAGTAAAAAATTTCGTGGGTGAGAGTAAAATATTTAATGTAAAATAATGTAGAATCGAAAGCATTTCTTAGTGTTAAATATAATCTATATAGGCGATATGCTATATGGAAGTAAATTGTAGAGCTTTTTTAGCGCAAGTGAAGTACAATTTGTGGTGTTAAATAGCGCCACAGTCAACATAAAGATTTCCAACGCATTAAAATTGCGAATTTAACTATACTTAATGTACAGTGTACACTATGTTTGGATCTGAATGTTTCTAGATTTTAGATAACTTGAAATTATAAATTTTCATTTATTACTCCACAAAGAATGCTGAGTTAACCGAAACCTACAATACAACAGAATGGTTGCTGTTACCTAAATACATACATATTTCGTCGGTAATACAATTTATATCAGTGCACTACTTTTCTTAAACATTGTAAAAAAGCTTTTTATTTGAAATAAAGACAATTTTCTTTAGTAGCTTTTTCACTATTTTGCGAGTAGAGTAGACAATTGATTTTACTATTTGAATACGTTTTAAACGTATATATAAATATAAAAAGATTAGACATACGCTTTCCCTTGTTTTTTAAAGTACTATATTGAGATTTTACCGTCATCAACATATAGTGAATAATGATTAACATGACACTATGTAGTGTAAATATTCAATTTGTAACAGTGTCAGCTTTGCGCTAGGCATTACATTAAAATAGTGTTCAACTACTAACACTACTAGTGCGGACCCCTAAACAAATTGTAGTGTTATTTTAGTATTGAATGGTTTGTTACTGTGTACACAGCTAACTTATTTACGAGTTGCAGTAATACTTCGCACCTTAACTCAATTATGAAATTGTATCGGTTGATTTGCGTATATCAATTTTATATATAAAACTGTTTATCTCGGCTGTACTTGCTGTAATTGCGCAACGACGTGTTTAACACACTTGTTAAATCGCATGCTTTTAGAGTACGCACTTGAAGTGTGAATATAAACTCATCGTATACATCTAATTAAATTTCATTTTTTAGATTATTTTAATTAAATCTACTATTTTTTACGGAGGTAACGGCACAACGGGGTATGTAAGCTTGTCATAGCCTCAGAGGCCTTTAGTATGTAAATGGTGTGTGTAAGTGTTCCATGGCTTGTTACTATCGCTCCCTCGCGATTGCACTGGACCCATCAGAAAAAGTTACCACTTGACTCTGGTGGGACTGCGCTTTTTAAAATTATGCTTACACGCAGAGAAACGTTTACTTGTCCGTCTTAATTCAAGAAAATTACTGTTTCAATTATCCGCAATACAATAACTATTTTAAATCAAAAGAAATATTTCCTTAGCTTTTTTTTCTCCGCTTAAGAGAAGTATATCTATACTTGCGATGAAATAATTGTACGAGGGTAGTTTGACATTATTGTAGCCTAAGTAAGAAAACGCGCGATTTTTGTTCTTTTTCTCATTTATTTCTCAATATAGTTTCCTTTTACCTCAATACACTCAATAAGACGGTTTTCCAACTTTTTTATCCCTTCCGAAAAGTAATTTTGCTCGAGCTCCTCAAAATAGTGTGAAGTTTCGGTCATGACCTCATCGTTCGTTGCAAAACAGCGTCCTCCGAGCCATTTTTTTAGGTTTGGGAATAGAAAAAAGTCGCAGGGGGCTAGGTCTGGCGAATACGGTGGGTGGTCGATCAATTCGTAGTCGAATTAATGCAATTTTGCCTGTGCATCGGCCGCCCTCTATGCGGGTGTGTTGTCCTGATGGAAGAGAACTTTTTTGGGAGCCAAACCAGGGCGTAGTACACGCCAGTTATTGTTTTACCCTTTATCAAGTAATCAATATGAATACTGCCTTTCGCATCCCAAAAAACAGTTGCCATCACCTTTCCGGCCGATCGGGTGGTCTTGGCCTTCTTCGGTGGGCCTTCACCGCTTTTTCTCCACTGCTTTGACTGTTCCTTCGTCTCCGGCGTGTAGTAATGGACCCACGTTTCATCAACAGTGACGTATCGACGAAAAAAATCCTTCGGATGGCGTTTTATCATTACCAAAAGCTTATTCGAATCCGCCACACGTGTGCGTTTTTGGTCGACAGTGAGCAAACGCGGCACCCATCGCGCGGATAGCGATTTCATATTCAAATGTTCGTGTATGATGTTATGTACACGCTCAGTTGACATGTTTAGCGCCTTTGCTATCTCACGCACTTTGGTTCGACGGTCTGTCATCATGAACTTTGTTGATAGTTTCTAGTGTAGTGACGGTTTTTGAGGCACCTGGACGTTCATCATCAAACACACTCTTACGACCATGAACAAATTAGGCTTTCCAAAATGTCACTGTTGCTAACGACGGTGCAGACTCGCCATAAACAGTATTCAGTTCGGCTTTGATTTCTGCATTGTTTTTCCCTTTGAAAGGAAGGTACTTAGTCACTGAACGATATTCGACTTTTTCCATTTTCAAAAAACACAAAAGTTGCTTGCTTTCGACGACTGTTAAATCCAAACTGTGTTTTTTGTTTAAAATTTTGACAGACGTCATGTGATGGATGGTAGATGTCAAAATCGAGAGCAATTCGTTCTTACTTAACGCCATTTATCGAAGGCTAGATTAATGTCAAACTACCCTCGTATTTCTTTGTTTAAGGCGTTTGTTAGCTTGATTCAAGAAATTCTTGCAGAAAATTTGAAGAAACCCATTCTTAGTATAAGTAAATGGTCGCTATAACACAAAACAATAATTTCTTAACGACAGTAAATAGTTTTCTTAATTTCAAATAACGTTTAGTTATTGTTCATAAATCAATAGCTTCATTTTCTTAAAATAAAGCATTTTTTACTTCGAATTCTTGAAATGCATATTATTTATATGCACATTATTAATTGCGCATACCTTGTTTAAAACAGTACGACATATCCGTGCATAATGCAGTAAATCGTTCACATTGCTTGTATTTTAAAAAGACTAAAGTAGAGGTTATCTACAGAATAATGTTCAAACAAAAGTGAACTTATTGTAGAAGTACATATTAAAAAAGTGCCTAGAAACAATAACCAAGATCATGCTAATTATAAATGGCTCATGGTATTGATAAAATCACTACCGGCAAAAACAATATGAGAAGAGAAAGGCATTAAAGCTTCTTGCTCCTAGCCCCATTGCTCTTATATTTCTCAGTTTATGCCACTAATCTTCAAAAACAGCAAATGAAATATTTCCTGGCGCCACCTAGTGCCAGTAGTTACAGTCGTGTCGTCCTAGATAATAGTGACGGCACCAGAATACAGATACTTACCCATACAATTATATAACCTTGTACAACGTTTCATAAACATTTTCAAAAGATACCGGTGAATGTAATATCTTTTTTTCTTTTTATTACTATTTCCCACATGTAATTTACCTATAGTTTTTTAATATATAATAAATAATAATACTAATAAAAAAGGGATAAATAAACTTAAATATTAACTCAGTAATTATTAAACTACATAAAAATAATCCTTATTTCATTAAATACATTATTAAGAACTAATTTAATTATACTGTAACCAATAAAAAAAAACTTTTTCATTAGCTCATACACTTGCTCTTAATTTTTATTATTAATTTTAGGTTTTTTTCCATTATTGTAATTTTTCTTTTATTGGATATCCTTGGCCTGATGATGTGCTTTTTGAATACGAAACTGGTCGCCTAATTTCGCAATAGAACTTTGTCAGATCTGGACCATTTTTTCATTCCTACCTTTAATATGAATATTTTCTTAAAACTAAATGATTTACTTGGCAGAAACATTTTGCTGTCTTGGATTTTTTTGATTTTCTAATCCTAAGGAAATATCTATTCAATCCAAATAAAATTTCAAGAAAATTATTTTCTTATATTAAACATTTTTATAGTCTAGAAATAAAAATATTTTCTTCAATAGAAACTGATTTTTGCAAGAAAAACAATTTTCTTGATGCAAGAAACCATTTCTCTGCATTTAGTATATTTCCATAAATTTATTTTCCATACGTTTCTTTAATAAAATGTAATAATTTCCAAAACTGCAAGACGTATTTTTTGCGTAAACACTTACCAACAATCAACAATATAGATAAAGTTATAGCTTTAACACGATGTTTTAATAACTTTTGACTGTTTACTCAAAGAATTGCAAGGTGTACAAATCACTTGTTTAAAGTTTCATGTGAAAGGGATTATTTAGGCTTAATCTTTGTATCCAAATACATTTGACATATAGCAAGAAGATGGGTTGCATTCTTATGCTTTGCGCATTCTTGCCTGACTTTACCCTAATATTGCTATAGTTGCCAGTCAATGTTAATATTTTCCTTTTATCTTATATAATCTTCATAAAATTCATGATCAAATATTTAAACTTTTACACTTACACACATTTTAACATCTAAGTACTGAATAAGGGAAAATTGCATAAGTAGTACAAAAAGTAATACGTTACTCATATATTGGTATTCGTTATTTCGTAACCTTAGAAACTGTGCCGCAAAATATTGCAACGTCCGCCCATTTCTACTAAACGTTGCCTACTTTATTAATTTTATCCGTTTTTCTTTGTTCCTCTTTTCAGTTAACCACGAGACGTTTACTTGCGCATACAAGATCGAAGGTGGTGTGAAATTATACCTGGAAATGATGAGGCGTTGCCCCAGCAACACTAGCACCGCCCACCTTCGCCATTGTCGTTTAGAACGACAACTATTGGATCTCGGACCGGTTTCAGCGATCAAACTAACTAGTGCTGGGATATTGGGGGCATATTAAACAATTACTTTGATCTTTTGCATTGATTTTTCATGGGATTTATAGTTCAAGATCTATTGCAGGCACCCTACATATGTAGTATATACTTTTTGAAGGAAAAAATTGTTTACGACTAATTCTTTAATAATTAAGCAATGTTTTAAATGAAATCTTTTGTTCATATTTGCTACTATACGTAGAAAGTGATTTCAAAATTAAAATTGTCACAGAATTTAATTTAAAGGAAATACTACACCACAAAAAACTTTCGAGGAATTTTTGGTGTAAATTTACACAAATGAAAAATGTTAAAGTGTAATGTGAAAATTACTAAATATCAGTTTAAAGATACCTACCACTTCTCAAATTTTCACTTTGTATCTAAAATTCCATTTTATTAAACAATTTTCTCTGGAATTGATATATAATGATATTTATTTACTCATGTTTGAGAGTGTATCTTTTTGACAGTTTAATTGCATTTAGTTCCATTCTATTACCAGGCGAAGCAGTGTTGATGACCTCTTCCCTCCAGTTTTTTTCTTTGTCTTACACATGTATAGACAAGAACTATTTCCGTTAAAAAAAAGAGTCCAGTAAACAACATTTAGTGCGAGAAACGAAATTCACCAACGGAAAGTTCAATTATATTTCTTCATTTCAAAATAATATTACATCGTATATGAATAAGCATATTACATATTACATATTACTATTCACCTGCAGTCATTAAGTTAGAGTAATTTTCATGGTATCCATTCCAATTCACTGTACCAGACATTACCGTAGCTGGAAATTTGGACATCATCACCATGGAAGCGAAAGGTATTTTCGATGGATTTCAAAAACATCAAGAATATTGTTTGATTTAATTCAAATAGTAAACTGGGAATCTGAATTGAAAAAAAAAACAAATGGAGATGAGATAAACAAGTTTCGATAACAAAACTTATTTTCAAAGCTCCTCCATAAAATATTAAAGTTTCAAGTTAATATAAAACTCAAAAGCTTCTGTAAGGAATTTTGTGTATGCGAGGTTGGCAGCGCGAGAGAGGGAATGACAGTTCGGTAGAGTGATTCAGAAATCGTTATGATTGACATTATTTTTGTATACGTTATTTTCCATATTTTTATTAAAACAATCTAAAACAATAAACAATGTCGAGTTTATTTATTAAGAAAAAGTTATTTCTTACACTTCAGAAGCGGGATTATTGGAGACTGGACTTATTTACGGTGAGGTGAATAAGACTCTGGATTGTCCAGTTAGGAAAAAGTGCGGGAAAGTTGTAGAGGAACTTGTATGTTAGAAAAACTGTGCTAGGATTGCGTGAGAGACATTAAAATGTCGGAAAGTAACGGAGTTACGGAAAACATGATAGATAAAGCGATGGAAAAAGACATGAGACAAGTAGAAAAAGAGGTTACTTTGCCTAGTGCTGTGGACACTCAGATGGCGGCAATCGAAAATTTGACAAAATCTGTTGCAGAAATGGCATCTGCATTGTCCGTGAAACAAAGCACTATTCAAGAACAGGCACAGTACGTACCTGATTTGGTACGGAACATTAAAACATTTCATGCAGAAAACGATCTAAGTTGAGCTATTGTGTGACTTGATGGCTTAACTTTAAATGCAGAATTATTTAAATGGAATGATGAGACAAAATTGGCTGCTGCGAGAGCCCATTTAGCTGGCTCAGCCCTAAATTGGTACAGTCGAAAGAATATATATGAGTGGAAAGACTTTGAAGTATATTTCCGTAACACTTTCACAAGACAGCGAACAACATCTAACAAATGGGAAATGAGAAATAGAAAGCAGCATATGAAAAGGAAGGTCTAATACAATATTTTTTGGAAAAGCAAAAGCTTTGCAGAGAATTAAATCTTACAGTACGAAAGATCAGGGATGGAATGATTAAAGGGCTTGCAATACAAGAATATAAAACAGCAATGTGTGTTAAAGAATATGCAATGGAAGAAGATATTTTACAAGATTTGTTGACACTAGAACAGAATAGTATACATCGAAAAGTTGTTAGTAATCGAACACATAAGGAAGTCACATGTTTCTTATGTAAAGCGAAAGGACATAAGTCATTTTCATGCCCGAAGAAGGAAATTGCAACGAAAGAAGAAAGATGCTCTGAGACAAAATCGAAAATTCAGTGTTATACCTAAGTGTAAAATGGAAGGACGCTTAACACGGGTTTGCCCAGAGAATAAGCCTAGAGATTCGGTGAACTATACCAATCTAGAAAACAATGCAAATGAACTTATTAAGTGGGTTTATTTGGACAATGACATTAAGGTTAAAGGTATGGTGGACAATGGTAGTGCAGTGTGTACAGTTAAAAATAATGTAGCAAAATATTATGAACTAGTCTCACATAGTGGTGAAACAAGATTATATGCATTTGGCAATGTCGAGAATCCTACAATCAAGTGGAATAAAAACATCATTGTGAGTATGAAAGTAGACGAGGCCTTAGTGGAAGATGTTAAGGTACAGTTGGTTCCACCTGAAGCGCAAGAATATGATATGATCATTGGAAGGATATTCAGTGAACATGACAGTATTGGCTATTACAGAATAGGGAGTGTACTGACATTTGTAAGAGCGAAAGGTAACTCAATGACAAAGTTAGAAGCTGAAATCAGCAATGGAAAAGAAAATGTCATTATTGTACGATCGAAAAGGGAAATAATAACATAGAATTACAAATTTCAACAAACCGTTGTAATGTGGAACTTATCAGTGACTGTGCGAGTAATATAGAATTATCTACAGGTCAAATAATTATTGGTAGGTGTAATTATGTGGAAAGACACATTTCTAAAACCGAACCAGACATGGCTCAATTACCAATGGTGAGTCTGCTGACTTCAGATGAGGCCAAAGAAAAACGTAATGATCTAACAGCTGATATGGTGAAAACTATAGATGCAATTGAAGGTGAAGCAAAGAACAAATTGTTAGAATTGTTGAGAGATTACAGAGAATGTTTTGCCTTGAATTTAGATGATTTAGGACGTTCAGATTTGATAGAGGTGACGATAAAAGATAATGATGTTCCAGTTGCTAGTAAACCTTATCAGACCTGTAAGAAAGACAGAGAGGAAATTAACAGAATAATACAGGAATGGAAAAGAGTTGGGATTGTGACGGACACTAATAGCGCGTACGCAGCTCCGGTATTATTAGTAAGCAAAAAGACTGGCGACAAGAGATTAGTAATTGACTACAGACGACTCAATATGCAAACAATGAAGTTGACTTTTCCTGTACCTACGATAGACGAACAGTTTGACGAAATGTTTGGTTGTACCTTATTTACCACTCTAGACTTGAGTAATGGATATTTGCAGTTACCGCTAACAGAAGAGAGTAAAGAGAAAACAGCTTTTATAACCGAAGATGGAAGGAAACAATTTGAAAGACTGATGTTTGGGTTAAGAAATGCACCGTTTGAATTTCAGCGAGTAATGAACATAGCTTTATCAAAATTACGAAACGAAGTGTTAGTTAATTACCTGGATGACATTCTGATTCCTGCTGTAAACGTTGAAGATATGATGCGACGAATCGAAAGTGTATTGAAGGTATTAAGAGAAGCGAATTTGACCTTGAAGATATCAAAATGTGAATTTGGGAAAGATGAGGTGGAATACTTAGGATTTGTGGTTACCAAAGATGGCATAATAAATCACCCTGCTCCAACCAACCGTAGTGAGGTGAGAAGATTCCTTGGACTTACTGGATTTTTTCGAAGATTTATTGAAAAATATGCCTGCATGAACGACCGCTTGTTACCTTTTATTGACGTATCAATGATCACTGCGGTAATGTGCGACTGCCATGGTACGCCGCGTAGTACTGCAACATAAGCAATGCTTCCATTGTCGATTCGATCAGGCCTCGACGACGGTCTGAAAACGTTCTCGTATACTTTGCAAATTATCGTTCAGCATCTAATGAAGTAAGATTTGCGAAATTCAAATACTCCTGTATCTCTTCTGTGCAGTCTTGAATTTCAGATATAGATCGAACCTTTTCTAAATCCGGATTTTTATTTAAAACTGCACGAAATTTTTGCGCGACATCTAGCCCTATAGGTTTCGCCAAGCTTTCTAGAGCGGCTGCTAAATTGTTGATGTTATTTAAGGAGTCTTGTATAGATAAGTGAGTATTTTCTAATTGCGAAATAGTTTGTGTCACTACAGAATAGTTTATGGAAATGTCATCTATTTCTTTTTGAACGTCCGAATCGGAAAAAAGTTGCTGACTCTCGCGAACCGCTTGAGAATTAGAAGAATTAAGTTTGAAAATGACATCTTTCACTTGGGAATAATATTTGCGATAGTAAGACACTGCCTCAATCCATGTTCCCCATCGCGTCAATATAGGCTGAGGTGGTAGCGGAATTTGCGGATACAATTGACGAGCTTCTGAGAAAAACCTTACATGTCCAAAATTAACTTTTTTTAGCAAAACGGAAAAATGTGAATGTAGACTTATTAATGTTTTTTCAGAAATGCCCTATTTTTACAGTTATCTACCACGCTCGTATGATGTTTTTACAGAATCTGATTTCATATGTTATATATATAATTATATTGAAGATGGTGCCATAAACTCAATTTTAGTTAAAATGGACATGTGAAGTTTTTCCAAGAAGCTCGTCAATTGCTTAAATACGCGGATATGTTTGGGAGATTTCACAAACATTTTTTTGGTAGATGATATTAAATCATTCACCCTAGGATACTTGCTTCGAATTGTTTTTGCTACGAGATGACATGCGTGTATGGGGCATGTTATGTGAAGAAGAGTCGGAAAGCATACTTTTAACATCCTACCAGCTTTCAGCATTGTTTCGGTTCCGTCAGAAACTAACATGGTGATTTGGGGTCCCACTATACAGTATACGACAGTATATTAACCTTGTAGGTGTTTACTCTTTAAACAATTTCCTACCGTTTTTGAATCGCCAATATGATTCCAAACACTTCACCATGGAGATCGAATCGGACAGTTGCCTTCCTTCCCTAGATGTTGTCGTACACCGGCGTCCTGACGGTGCGCTGGGACATTCCGTTTATTCACACCATCATTCAGCCCAAAAACGCGGTGTCATCAATTCTCTTATCCAAAGAGCCATTTCCATACCTGAACCCAATTCGCTTCCTCAATAACTGAACCACATCACTAAAACTCTGATCCGCAATAATTATTCTAGGAAAGATATTAAAACCACCATTAACCGATACACCAACCCTTCTTCACAGCAACTCTCCTCATCTAACCCTAATTTCTGTAAGCAAGCGTATCTACCCTACATTCATGGTGTCACCGATCGCATCAGCAAGATTCTCTTCGGGAACAACATAAAAACCATCTTCAAATCCAATTTCAAGCTCTCAGACTACTTTCCCATAAAGACCTCAATCATTTGGTAACCCCTGGTGTCTACCAGATTCCATGTTCTTTCGGTGAAACAAAGCGATCAGTCAGCACTCGTGTACTGAGCATAAGCGTTGTACGCGGTTGATGTGTAGTTGGGGCGTGTAGCCGATGCTATGTCATCGCTGTGTTCGTTTGCCAAACTGAGAATGTATTTGGTAGGGTTGCCGAAAACCGTCTTTTTCAGGAACCGGGTACCCGTTCAGCGCATTACTCGGTTCCGGGTTATCCGACTACTCGGCCCTAGAACTAGGATACCCGGGTACTCTAAATCGAGTACCCGGCGCCGAGTATTCGACTATTCGGTTCCAGAGCTGTTTTCGGATACTCGAAACGATATTCGAGTACTCGGTTCTAAGGCCGAATACGGGTACCCTTTTTCGAACAATAGCATTAATATACATAAGCACATACTAGTACATAAGGATTCATTTACAGGGGCGAGTCCAATACATATAGCGAATAATGTTGTCGCTTGTGCTAGGAGCGTCCTTGATTCGCTTCGCGCGCTACCCGCCTTATACTTTCATAGCGAGCAAATGTAGTAACACTGTCAATATATTTTAGCGGTTCACTTTACTATGGAACTTATTAACGCGGTATCTGCATCATATGTGTTATAAATTACAACATCGAGCTGTCATTAGCGCCACGTATAATGCGTTCAGCCAACTACAATATGTCTACTCGTTCAACGCCTGTTTCCAACCCCTTTTATAGCCTCGGGTTTCCCTCTCTCTGTCGCAGGGGTGTTAGGAGATTAATTTATCTTCAGTGAACGATTATCTCGGGAAAACGGCTAAGTAAGTTCATGTTTAAACAAAAGAAGAAGAAAGAATGATTTAAGTCGTATCTCTGTCATCATATCGTACATTAAATATCTTTCGTAATGAAGTTATTGTGTACGTTAGGGAAAGTCAATGATCTATGGTTGTCGGAAATGTCAAATATCATAGAATGACTCTATGATACTCAATGTTCTATTCCTTTCAATCTTTCAGTTGCGTCCTTGCATGGCATGCTTTATGCTACTTTTAGAATAAGAAAAAAAATTTCACACTAAATTGTAATTCGAAAGGTATATCCTAATTGGCCGTGATCAAATAATCGCTATCGCAAACAAAGGAGTCACGGGTCGCTTAGATTAGAATTTCCCAGTTTAGTTCAAACTAGCGTTATATCCTCAAGTGTTTGGCTAAGAGTTCTTTTCCAAGTGTTTAGTGCTTAAATCATCTTTCAGTGGGAAACAAACGTGTATGTAACATAAAACATATAGTTCATATTGAAATGTCATAATTTGAGGTTAGCTTTCTCTTTTCAAATTTAATTCTTGTAACACGTAAATATTTATTTATTTTTTTAACTGCCGAAAGAGTGTCTAGGAACACTCCCGGACCTACAGACCGTAAATTTAATGAATTAATTTCAATAAATCGTATCTTCCCTCGATAAATAACATTACACTATACAGTGAGGTTCTAAAGTATCCGCCCCCCATATTAACTTTTGAACGACAGAAGCTAGCGCTTTTAGAAAAGAAATGATCGATTTCTATTTTTTGTGAACAAACTTTTGGTGTTATCGACACTTCAATTGTTTTTCCGGTGTCACCGAAAGTAACATCAACATTCTTATTTTAAATAGAATATCCTGTACATTTTTACGTTTTTGGAAGGATAATCGAAAGCCAAATCTAACAGAAATGCATATTATACCACATAGCACCAGGGGAATAATGAATTTCCAAATGGATGGATAGGGCGTCACGGGCCGCTGAAGTGGCCGGTAAGAAGCTCTGATTTAAGCCCGTTGGACTTTTTGTTTGGGCTTACATTCTGACGAGGGTTTTTGATAATATTCGACATAGACCCTCTAACATCAGCGAATTAAAGTAGAGAATAGTGGAAGCATCACAGCGTCACTTTCAAGAAAGATTAGAACACTGTTTAGCAGCGTTTGGTCAACAGTTTGAACACTTGCTTAGTTAACTTATTTCATGATACAATTTTTTTATAATTTATTGTTTGCTACCTTTTGTGCTAAGAGAGTATTTTTTGTTAAGTTTAGGTAGGTAATTCATTGTTGATAAAATGTTGGTCATAGTTGTTAGTTTCCTTTAAGTGTTGAGAGTGTATTTTTTATTATAAATAACAGCCATTCTGAATTACATGTCTGCTTGTAGTGAATTGCTTGAATAATACTAGCTGTAGGTTTGATTGATACAACACGGGCTGAGATTTCCAGCTGCAAAATTGTGTCTTATTATCTCTGCTAAAAATTCCTAAAATTGCCGCTAAAGCTGCTACTTTTTTTTCTTTAATTTCAACTTTACTTTTCTGTTCCAAGACATAAAATGTCTCAAAACCTCATGAAAATCGTTCCAATTATGTGTGGACAAAAATGAATTAAACACTCCCCATAGGAAAACCATTAACATCACATAAAGGTTTTACTAAGTAAATACCTATCGCCAGTGTTATCTGAAATGCACTGTATAGTCACAGTTTTGTTAGGTTATACGTAACAAGAACATAAAAATATATAAGTAGAAATTGAACGGTCGCTTAGTTGCGTTTCCTAATAATTATTAAAGGAATGTACAGTTACTCACGAAACTCTACATACAGCACTGTAAATGATCAGTTAACGATAAAGAAAGTACTTTTTAAAAACATGAATGACTCTAATAATGTTGCTGCAATGTAAAATTAATAATATTAAATTAGTCAATATAAAAGTACAGAAATCTCGAATAATGGGCATATGAAATCTCACAGAAGTCTACATACAGCTTAATGTATAATGCCTACTTTTCAAAAACGGCAAAGACCCGAAATGTATGCAAATAGTAGGCTATGTAAAATGATTTTAGTTGATTTTTGCTTTTGTAGCTGTCAAGATGAAGTGTCGAAGTGAAATTTCGTATGACATTAAAAAATTAATTGTGACATTGCAAGGCGATGGAATATTATTAGCAGAAACTACAGGAATCGTTGGTGGACCGCGGTCGTCAGTACAAACAGTGTTATGCAACTTTTATAATACCGGTACAATTGAAAATAAATTACACAGTGGGCGCCCACCCTCGCTCTCTTCGAGAGAAAAACGAAACATCATTAAAAAGGTAAGGCAAGAACCAAGAACTAGTGCAGTAAAGTTAGCGCAAAGCATTTAATTAGAATTGGGAAAGATGGTGCATGCAGAATGTGTTCGTAGAGTTTTAAGGAAATTATGATATAGTGGACGCGTCACCAGACGTAAACTGTACATCAGTGAAACGAATTAAACCAAAAGACTCAGATTCGCTCGTAAACAATAGAGCGCAGATCCAACTTTTTGGAATGAGGTGTCATTCACCGATGAAACAAAAATCAATCTATTCCAATCTGATGGTCGCGTTAACGTTTGGCGACAACCAAACACATACTATGAAAAAGAAAATATTCTACCCAGTTAAGCATTGTGGACAATCAGTTCTACTTTGGAGTTGTACGTCGACGGCTGGGGTGGGAACTATTGGGAATTTATTGATGGCATTATGGACAAGCACAGGTATATCAACATTCTGAAAGCTAACGTTATTAGTAGAGCCTCGTAACAGGGAGCCGTGCCATGGCCGTACCTGCCTAGTATACAAAAACAATAGTAAGAAAATAGAAAAGAAATAACAGAACTAATACATAATTATAATATGTGAAAAGTAGTGAAACACTCACCCTTTTAAGCAGCCTTGGCTACGGAACAGTAAAACTAGAAGCACCATTATCAGTATTAACAAAAGTTGACACCATTAGATGTTCCACAGTTGTCTCGGTGAGCGATGTTCGCCGTGGTGAGAAAATGAGTTTATATTTTGAAAAGGAGCGTTCAACATCTACCGATGTTATACATGCATGATTAAAATACTCTTTGTACTTAGTCAATGGATTATTCGATACACCATCACAAATTTGTTTTCGTGTGCTAAAATCGGGATCTTTCTGTATCACACTCTCGAACTTTTCTAAAACGCGATTATATTTTGCGTCATGTATAGTCAGTAGTTGTGTATGCACTCCGTCCATAACTTGCAGAGACTCCAATAATGATAACGATCTATTTTGTAATTGGTCTATTGCGTCAGCTAATCCTTTATAGTAGCTACGAATATCTTTTAAATCTGTTTCAACGGAAATATTTTGAAATTTCGACCGGCTCTCCTTAACAGCTGCAGCTTCGGCAGGATTGAATTGTGCAACAACAGCTTTTACTATTTTGAAATGTTCAGCATAATAAAAAGCTACCTGCAACCATGTTCCCCAACGTGTAAAAATTGGCTCCGGTAGTTGACGAATACCAGGACACTCTGTGTGAAATGGTCGTAGGCGTTTGGGAGATTTCAAAAACACTTTTCTTGTGCTTACTATTAATGCATCTATCTCGGGAGAGCATTGTCGAATGGTTTCTGCCACAAGATGTAAAGCATGCACTTTACACGTAACATGTAAACACTTGCAACCATGTTCAAGAAGAGAACGGACTACCGAACGCATTATCGCTGCGCCATCGCTCATAAACATCAACACTTTATCTTTTGAAATTTGAAATTTTTCCAACGTACTAAGTACAACCTTCGTAATTGCTGCAGCAGTACAGTCTTGTAGTCTTCGGCTAGCTAATAACAGTGGTAATGTAGGTCTACTAGGGTCTAGTATGCGTACCATAATATTTACAATTGATTTTTTTTACAGTCTGTTGTCTCGTCAACACATAACCAAAGAAACTGTTTTTTCAATATGCGTTTCATTTTCTTTTCCACGTCATCGCGTACAAATGCATCACGCTTACGTGCCGTTTTCTTCGTTGGCAACCGCAACACGGGATTGTATTTGTCCCAAAAGTCCTTAAACGGTTGTTTATCGAGTAAGCCTAGTAGCAAATTACAGTTTATCAACATAAGAATTACATGGCATGCCCAATTTTCGTTTTCTATGCTGTGCGGAATTTACGTGTCTTGTACAGTTCCACTTCCTATTTGACATCAAATGTATTTTGCACACTTTACGAACTACCTTACTCCCGTTGTAAAACAAATCGGGAAAGTTAGAAATAAACTTATTTACTATGTCTTGAAAGGGTCGTTTTTTAGCCTTCGACATGTTCACTAAAAACTACAATTAATAACTACGTCTGTATCAATAAAATCAAAACGCACTACACTAAATAATAACTACAATTAATAACTACGTCTATATCAATAAAATCAACACGCCCTATCCGCTATTTAATGCTAAACTGAACTGAGTGATGATGATTTGTCTTGTCGTATCATAATCGACCAGCCCTGCCCGCCCACCTAAACACAGTCACACCGCCGCTGCGATTGCTCTCCAGTTACCGGGTTCTAGTTATTAGTTTTAATATAGCAAGTTCATTGCAGTCATTCTTGTTTTCTTAAATATTCTCTTTAATGGCGAACTTAAGACTTACAGTACTGTATGTAGAGTTTCGTGAGTAACTGTAGCAAGTCGTCTGATGAAATGAATAAACTTTATACCTATTGTATAATAGCATTATGTATAATAGCATTATTACCAAAGTATTGTTAAAAGGTGACAGTTATATCACAATTCTTTAACACAGTACGTTATAGGTATACCTACATTACCTACATATAAGCGATATATGCGATCAATTTTATAAACGGTAATGAGTAATGACTAATGAGCCTAATATAGACGTCTTCGTGAGGAAATTCGCTGACACAGGGCAACCAGTAGGTCGCCGATTCAGCTTGTGTGGAGTTCTTGGCACATACGTACAATAGAGAGGTATAGCTATCGCGATCGAACGGATCACCAATACACGCGCAAGACGGCCTCTTCCACGATGGAACGCACGTCCGGCGTGCTTTACCTACCGCACTTGCTCCGAATTACATCTGCAATCTGCACATTAATAAACACCCTTTCTTTTTACGATTTGACATCCTAGCCGGACCCTACTCGACGATTAACTATAAGTAATTTGTGAAGTTGATAAATTCGATCAATCAATAGAGAAAAGTACATATTTTCTCTGTTAGTATCAGTTTCGACGTTTCCACCGCTCAATTTTACTCATTAAATCATATAGGTTTACTCTTTTTCGTAACTATTATTATTCGTAACTAAGAAATATTCACAACAATTTTCTACTCATAATATAATAAAAAAAAAAAAAAATACGGACTTATTTACATATATACTTAGCTACACGTACAGAAACGTTTACTTGTATTAAAGCTGTTCGCCTTAATTCAAGACAATTACTGTTTCAATTATCCGCAATACAATAACTGTTTTAAATCAAAAGGAATATTTTCTTAGCGTTCCTTTCTCCACTTAAGAGAAGTATATACTTATAATGAAATAATTGTATTTCTTTGTTTAAGACATTTGTTAACTTGTTTCAATAAAACCTTGAACTAAGCGATTCTTATAAGTAAATGGCTATTATAACACAAAACAATACTTTCTGCAGCTGTTAAGCCTGGCTTAACAGCTGCTTATATTATTTGACAGGGAGAGATAAGAAGTTACTCATAGGTGTGTACGTGGATGATCTGATTTTTGTTAGCAATGATAAACTACTTATGAAGAAAGTTAAACAGCATCTAAAACATGAGTTTAAAATGGAAAACATGGGTGAAATAAAAAAATTGTTTGGGATTTAGAATCACAAGAGATAGACAACATGAAAAATTATGGATACATCAAGAGCGCATGAGTTCATGCAATCCAATTTCATCACCGATAGATATAAATGTTAAATTAGATAAAAGTTTATGCCGAAATACAAAGGAAGAATAAGAAAAGATGAGCACAGTGCCGTATCAAGAAGCTGTGGGCAGTTTATTATTTGCCGCCCAATCCACAAGGCTAGCCATAATGTTTGCAATAAATCTTGTAAGTAGATTTAACAACAATCCGAGTGAAACTGGAATGCAATCAAAAGAATTTTAAGATATATTAAAGGTACCATGTCATATAAATTAGAGTACTGTAAGTCTGTGGAAACTGTGGAAACCGACTATATATTTTTAAGGGTGAAGGCGCAGTAACCTGGAACGCCCGAAAACAAAAAAATGTTGCGTTATCTATATCCGAAGCTGAGTATATGGCGCTGTCCTGCACCGCGCAAGGAGCAATGTGGTTGAAAAGCCTTGAAGAAGAAATTTCTGGTAGTAAAAACCCAGCTTTTCCAATGTATTGCGATAGTCACAGTGTTATTAATTTGGCTATGAATGATGGGTATCACCCCCCTTGGTTGATTGATTGATTCCTACCCAAGCAGGGTTAGTCTTAACATCCTTAACACTGAGGCCTAATGACCTATTGTATTATTCCTGCTTCGGTTTTGTTTTACTTGAACAGGTTAGTTCCCTCAATCAAGAGCCTATGTAGTAAATCTTTCTCCATTGGCAGATCAATTGCGCTTTGCATAGCGAATCTACGTCGAGCTAGCGCTGCACATTCGAAAATAATATGAGGAGCTGTTTCTTCTTCCTCATTGCAGAGTTTACATAAACGTTCATCTTTGTAGATTCCCTTCTTATGCAGGTGGCCTATATAATTCAAGTTTGAGCCTTCCCCCGCTAGCTGGTCTGCAATTAGCCAGTAGGTTTTGCAGGCACTCCCATACTAGTTTGAAGGTTACATGGTAAGATGCTAATGCCAGCGGTCGCTGACGCAGACTCTCCCACGCGCACGTTTGTATAGCATAAATACAAATGAAATACCGTGGTGTATCGCCTAAGTGATGCACATACTTTGTATCCCTAGTTTTCCTCATAAACACCAACGCCAGAATTGGTGCCCGTTTTTGACCCACCTGTATACCAGATTTGGGTTTTCGGTTTTCTCCCCTCTCCATCTCTCAATTCTTCCCAATTCAAGAAGACTTTGAAAGATTTATCATAGGAGATCCTGGAGATTGTTGTGTCACTACCCATATCAAAGATGGGGTTTGTTACTGGTGTTTCCATACTAGTGTACCCGGACCCACTGTGGGTTCTCCAGTTACTAGTGTTTTTTAGTCTGTATGCTCCCATTCTGGCTTCTCTCTTGATATAAATCTCAAGAGGAGGTAAGTTTAGCATGGTTTCCATAGCAGCTGTTGGAGTGCTTTTAATGGCTCCAGTTATACATAGACATGCCAGTCTCTACCACCGTAGTGTGCAGCCAGTACGTCATATGTGGTTTGAGTTCCCATGTTTTCCCAACTGTTCTACGGGTTGCTATTAATACCCTCTTGCATTTTTCAGTCATTTTTTGTAAGTTGTAGTTCCAGTTCAGTTTAGAGTCCACCTAAGAACTTAGCCTCCTGACTGATCTGAACTACTTCATTGCAAAGAGTCGGCGTTTTTAGACCGTCCAATTTTCTTCTCTTGGTGAAGCGTACCAGTGCAATTTTTCCAGGGTTTACTCTAAGGCTCTCCTTTTTGCACCATACTTCTACCGTTTTTAATGCTCTCTGCATTAGTTCTGAGATTATGCTGGCATTTCTACCACTAGTAAGTATTACAATGTCATCAGCGTCTCCCTGTGTACAGTAGCCAGCATTGTTCAGCAAGACCAGCAGTTCGTCTATCACCATGTCCCACAATAGAGGGGATAGTACCCCTTCCTGCGGGCATCCTCTGGCGACAGACATCTGCATGGTCTCACCCGCCAACGCTGCCTCTACTTGTCTGCCATGGAGCATGGCTCCCACCCATCTGCGGACAGTGTCCTCTACTCCATGGCTGTTTGCAGCCTGTAATAGTGATTCAAATGAGGTGTTATCAAACGCACCTTCAGTATCAAGAAATGCAGCTAATGCAATTTCTTAATTGTTTGAGGATGCCTCTACCCGCGACACGAGTTCATGCAAGGCACTTTCACATGATTTACCTGCTTGATAGGCATGCTGATTGGGATGTAATGGCCTTTCTATTAGAGAGGTTTCCCCGATATACTCTTCAAGCAGTTTTTCCATGGTCTTTAAGATGAAGGATGATAGGGTTATCGGTCCGTATGCCTTTGCCTCTGCGTATGAGCAACGCCCAGGTTTTGGAATAAACACAACCTTAGCCCTATTCCAGACGGATGGTATGTAACCCAGCGCCAAACGGGCCCTATAAATACCGTAAAGCACTGGTGTTATTGCATCTTTATCTTGCTGTAACAAAGCTGGAAAGATTTCATCAGGTTCAGGTGACTTATATGCCTCAAACGAGTTGATTGCCGTATGTTATTGCCCGCTTAGCTAGCTGCCAGTCATTTCTTTTTGGCCTTCGGAAAGGCCATTCGAGGTCCCGGCCACTTGGTACGCTATTCTTTGAATCTGGGAATTGCGCTTCTAATAAAATTTCAAGCATTTCTGTCCCAATGTTCGTAAATTCTCCTGTGGGTTTTCTAATAATCCCCAGAGGATTTGTTGGATCTTTAACAAGTAGTCTATGAAGTCTTGCACTTTCTGATGTGGTTTCTATGTCGCCACAGAACTTCCTCCATGACTCTCTTTTGGCCCTTCTTAGGGCCTGGTTATACGCAGTAAGTGTGCTTCGATATTCCGACCACTCATTGGTTTTTTTCGCTCTGTTAAATAACTTGCGTATTCGTTGCCTCAATAGAGACAACTCCTCATTTCACCAGCTGACTGCTCTGGAAGACTTTCGTCTTGACTGAGGGCAGCTTACAATATATGAGGTTATTATGGCATCTTGTAGTTTTTCTGAGGCCGCCTCTATATCAAGTTTCTTCTTAATATCTGGTTTGACTTGTTTGATGTTATTGCTTAGCTCCTCTTTGTACCTTACCGAGTTGGTCCTTCGCGGGTTCCTATACATCTTCATTGTTTTATCAACTTCAGCGATTTCCAGGATGATGTACCTGTGAGCTGAGTGAGATAGTTCCTCAGACACATACCACTTAGTAACATGACTACTAATGTACAAGGAGCTTAGAGTTATGTCAATTACCTGTTTCCTTCTCTACGTTACAAACGTTGGTTCACTACCCCTATTCAAAATCACTAGATTCCCAGAGACAATGAACTCCAATAGTGACTCACCTCTATTATTGGTGTCGATACTCCCCCATGCAGTATGGTGCGAGTTGGCATCCGCTCCGATGATGACCTGGAGGTGAGAGTCCTCGCAGTGTGGCTGCCAAATCTCTAGAATAGAAGTTAAGCAGCGTTAATGGTTGTAGGTCTTTCTTGACATAAATGCAAGATCTTACATTATATTACATTACCTTTGGCTTCACCAAGGCCTGCTACACGGCCCCCGACTAACCAGGGCTCTTATATTAGGGCCACGTTGATACTGCCCGAAGCTAGCAGCTTTCACAGAGAAGCGGAGGCAGTCCTACTATGTTGAAGGTTTATCTGTATTACCTTCAACATTTTCAGGTAATTCCTTTCTCCCCTTGAAGGCGAGCTAGTTTAGTCCAAAATAGTGCTTGAGGCCCATACCATTTAGCACCTTCAAGGATTCCTCGTCGATGTTGATGACCAAGGTTATTCCCTTCGGATCTGCCTCGCTTGACACGACTCGCCAGTCTTTTGTTGTCAGCCTTTCGTTCTGGATTTCGAGGATTTGGAAAACTTTTCCTATCTCCGTCGACCCAACGAACTCAGTAGGGACCCATACAACTACGTTAGTGGTTTTGACTACATCCCTAGCGACACCTGTCATCGGGATTGCGCCTTCCCACACTTTGAGTTTGGGTATCGTCTCCATCAGCCATGTCTTCGATCTGTCGTTTCCACAGCTGAAGTAGACTACTCCCTTTTCTGCATAGCTATTCTTGAACTGGGGTGCGGTTGGTGGCTTGCACTTCCATATCTCCGCCATTATAGCCATTTGCAGATTTTTCGATTGTTCTTCTGACAAATCACCCCCCTTAGTAAACACATTGATATTAAACACCACTTCGTCAGAGAAAAGATTGCAAATAATCAAATTTGAATCAATTCCAAAGACATGGCGGCAGATTTATTCACCAACGGTCTGAGTAAGAAGTATACAACTCACATTACCATAATATGAATCTGAAAAACATTAATTAGTGGGAGTGTTGGTAATATTTAGTGTTGTTAAGTTATAAACTTTATGTATGTATATACCGGCTGATTCAACTGGTTCAGCGTACCTGATCCAGTGCAATATATTTGTTGTTAAAAAAGGTATTGATTTAATTTTTTTCGCATATTATGAAGCTAGAATTTAAAACGTTTCTGATACTACCAACGAGGTATCGTTTCCGGTTTAACCGGAAGTCGCATCAACTTTCGTATTTTAGATAGAACGCCATACTTTTTTATTGCCTATCCGATAGGGATTTTTGTTCTCTTTTCAATGATATCGTACATGTACATATTCCTTTCGATAGTATCCTCAAAATTAATTCAAAGTCTAAGAAGTTTTAAAAAATCTTTATCTTAGTAGACTTTGGTTTTCATGTAGCAACCGCTGTATGTATCGAAGAAAACCGATTTCTTATACAATAGGCTACGGAAACCATTTTTTTTTGACAGAAAGAAATATGATATGCTTTCAATATTTGAAGAGCGTCGTCATAATCGCCGGACTCTCCGTAGATTATATCAAGAACGTTTTCCTGAAAGACGCGTACTCAGTCAAATGTATTTCACTAGGCTGGCGAAAAATTTAAGAGACTAAGGTTCATTTATAAGAAACACTGTCTTCGCATAAAAAACAGCTACAGATGACAATAATGCAGCGGTTTATACTAAAAGGAGCTAAAACAATCGCTGCATTATTGTCGTCTGTAGCTGCTTTTTGCACAAAGACAGATCGTTTTCTTCTAAATAAATGTTGCTCCATTAAATTTCTCGCCAGCCTAGTGAAATACATTTCGCTAGAAGTATGCAATTTGTTTAATGCGAAATATCCAGAGAGAAAATGTAAAGAAACAGAGAATGTCGCGCAGCTTTTAAACGCAGGACGTTTTAAGAAAATGAATGAAGGTGTGAAACTTGATATTTTGTTAAGTTTGAGAGAGAACCCTCATGGTGTACTTCGATCAATTGCAGCAGACAACGACGTTCCTCTACGTATACTAAACACAGTGTATATAATTTCACTGGAGGTTATCCTATTTTAAAATATGAAATACCCATTAGAATTTGCGATTTTGGTTAGCTTTTTGAAATCCATTTAATATTATGTCTTGTGAACGTACCCTGTATAAAAAATAGTTTTCATAATGATATATCAAAACCTATATAGTACCGAATATGAAAAATGTATAGAAGCGTATGACGTCAATGTTTTTATAAAAATTTAAATAACTCAAAGCCAGTCCCAAACTTCGTTTCGGGGTCGACGAAGAACTTTTTTAAAAACACGACTTAAAATTTTAGCATTATGTTTTTAAAACCTCCTTTTACATTAATCTAAAATGAAATTCTGAATTTTACAATTAGTTCTGACGTGGTAACTTTGAATGTGAAACTACTGATCCAATTACCTTCAATATTGTTTGTATGGCTGCTACTCTTCCCCTCTTAGAGTGGAAATGCAGGGGTTTCCATGCACTTAGATATTAGTCCTTTTTCTTTTAACAATATATAATATGTATAACATATAGGTAGTTGTACAAATTAGTATGACGTATAATAAAATGGTCCACATGCTAATCTTAAAATGTTCTGGAAATTTGTTTTCTTTTAAGTCCCCAAATTGTTTCTTTTGTAATTCCAGTACATTAACACAATTAAATTAGTAGAGAAAAATGTATTTTTCGAAATAACTGAAGAATGCTTACAATAAAATATATGAAAGTTCTCATGAAGATATTCTATTTCGACTTTTGTTACCATTTTGAAATTGATTTAACATTTTTATGAACGTACTCTGTATACTAAAAAAAAATAGTTTTCATAATGATATACATACCTGAACTTATACAGCATCAAATATCAAAATTGCAGAGAAAAATATTTTAAAGAGCTTAAAACCAATGATATACATTATGTACACGTTGCGACACAGATCGACTGTACATACAACATGAAGAAAACAACACAGTTCGACAACAGCGCATATATCGATTATATTCGCCAGCACGAGTTCGTGCGACAGAGCCAGGGTGAATGCGAGAGGAGATACAGCTAGTAACGTTGTCGTAGAGCGGTTTAGAATTTTTATTTATTTTGTACATAGTTATGTAGAGTATTTAGTTTTCTTTTATTTCATCAGAATACTTTTCATTTCTTATTTAGAATTACTTTTTGGTTTCGTATATGCCTCCTAGCAGCAACAACATAAATATGAGAACTCATTTTCAACGTAATTTGCGAATTCATAATACGTAAGTTCCGTAATCGTTCTCTGTCCCAACGAAGTTATGCCTACTGCCTTTGTTAACGCACTAAAGGCATACGCCCAGTGTTGCCGCAGGCCTTTTTACATTAGTACCAGTAATGACTCGCAAAAAGTGCCAGGTTTGGGTCTTTCGTACCAGATTAATTTTCAAATCCCCTAATTCAGCAAAATAGCAGAAAAAGAAACAAATGATCACAAAAACTTTTATGTAATAAAAGAACAATAATTAGATATTTGTAGGAGCCTTTTTTAAAATTGTTTCTGATGGCTCCCATGAATAACATATGTAATTCGCCACCAAGCAAATCTTTTGCGTGTACAATAGCATCACATGTGGATACCGAAATCTGTTGCGTAACTTTGTTTTTAATAACGTTACTTTTGAAAAAATTCTTTCTGCATATGCAGAAGAATGTGACAATTACTAATGATAAATTTGGAAACATCAGCTCATTTAATTCATTTTTCATATTTATGACTAACAACCAAAAATTTTGAAAATCTTTTTCACCATTTTTTCTTATTTCATCCACGTCACAAAGCAAACGCCATTCATGGTTCAAGCTTTCTATATATACATCAACCTCTAAATTAGGGAAAAAGTGTAATATTTTTAGTATTGTAGTAATTTCACCTGAGATGGCATTTTTTGGATGAAAGTTATTCATATATATTAATAATGGATCAGTAAAATTAAACCTTTTCTTAATTTCTACAGTTAGTTCTACATAGAATGCAAGAGCATTGGTTTTGAAGGCGTTTATTTAATGTTCTTCAATAGTCAAGCTATCAATATCAACAATATTTTCTCTTTTCATAAAATTTCTTAAAAGAGTTTTATACAACTCGCTTACTCTTTTGTGAAGAATATGTATTTTTTGTGTTTCACTCTGGAATTCTATGTTTAACTTGTTCACTAAATCAAAAACATATGATGAAAATGAGAAATATATTTTATATACTGGATTATGAAGACAATTCATTATATTTCCTGTAGTATGGAGGTTATCAATTTTTGTCAAATGACCAAAATATAATTTAAGTGCATCCCATTAATGTAAAATATGTTTCACCACTACTTACAAAATAATATTTTTGTTAATAAATAAACATATAATTCTACCATTTATTTATATTAACCTGGAGTGAAAGCCATCTTGTTTGGCTAGGATGAAGCATTCTACAAGGTTTTATATTAGTAAATAGCTGAAATTCTCCTAAATCTTCAGATCTATAGCTACTATTTGAAAAATGGTTAAAAACTGTCTTGCTAATTTTTCCACTGATTTAGGCAACTTCAAGGCAGCAGCGGAAGCGCATAAGTAGAATGAATAAGTGAACCCAAAACAAATATATTTGGGTTTAGGTTCTTAAATTTTGCTTGTACACCTCCTCTATGTCCCATCATAACTGCAGCATTATCTGCTGCAAATCCAATTATTTTCTTTAAATCTATTTTGAAATAATTTAAAACTTCACATACAGATTTAAAAATACTATCTGCATCGCAAGAATGTAGTCTAATTAAATTTAAAAATTCATATTTAACTACATTACCCAATATCTAATTAATATAACGAGTGATTTTTGAATTGAAATATCTGTTGTTTTATCAATGATAACTGAATACACATTATTACCCAATGTCCTTTTATATTGTCATGTGCTTCATTTACAATGCTACCGGAAGTAATTACATTTGCTTTAGTTCTTGAACATTTATATATGTCTTAATCTGCGAATCTGGGCACACCGATTTTACACACAAAAATGTTATAGATTATATAAAATAAAAACGTAAACGTATTCAAATTGGCTTGGTTGTTTGGTCATTATTAGAGTTTGTTAAAAAGGTGGTACCGGCAGTGGCGCACCGCATAAAAGTAGGTACGTGATATACAATATTAGTGAAAAATAATATTGTCACCTTTTCCTGTCATCTTGATGTCCATTGTGGCAATTGGCAACCGCCTTGGTAAGCTGCGTAGAATTGCAACATCAGCAACGCTTCCATTGTCGATTCATTCAGCCGTCGACGGTGTTGTGAATACGTTGTCGTATACTTCGAAAATCATCGTTCGACATCCAGTGAAGTAAGATTTGCAAATGTCAGATATTCCTTTTCCTCATCTGGGCATTCTTGATTTTCAGTTATAGACCGAACCTTTTGTAAATCGGGATTTTTCATTAAAATTGCACCAAATTTTGGAGTAACATCAATTCCTATAGTGTTCGTCGTTTTTTAGAGCGGCTTGTCAATTGTTTATGCAATTTAATGCGTCTCGTGCAGATAAGTGACTGTTTTCTAATTGCTCAATACCTTGTGCAACTTCAGAATAGTTCATGGAAATTTCATCTATTTGTTGTTGAACGTCCGAATTGGAAAAAAGTTGCTGACTATCTCGAACTGCTGCAGAATCATTTGAATCAGGTTTCAAGACGACATTTTTCACTTGTGAAAAATATTTCTGATAGTAAGATACTGCCTGACCCATGTTCCCCATCGCGTTATTACCGGCTGAGGTGGTGGTGGTAATTTCAGACACAATTGTTTGAATACACGGATGTTTTTGGGAGATTTGATGAACACTTTTTTGGTAGATGCTATTAACTTATCCACCATTGGATACTTCTTTCGAATGGTTTCTGCTACGAGGTGACATGCGTGTATGAGGCATGTTATATGAAGAAGAACTGGAAAGCAATTGTAACTTGGGTTCCTGTGATACAAAATTCTCTCAACGGATCTTTTATTATCTTGACAACGGTTTCTGCATTAGTTTTCTGAATCCTTTTACTGGATAACAACAATGAAGCTGGTGGACCATCGCGTTTTAAAGGACGCGCTACAACATGAATGACGCTGTATTTCTGAGCATCAGTTGTTTCATCCACACATAGGCAGATTTTCTTATTTCTCAACTTGTCTTACACATTCCTTTACTGTACTTTGCACACGTGGCAAATTGTATCGTAATTGCATAGATGTTAGCAGATTCCATGAGGGATCGTACTTAGCCCAAAAAAGACGTGTTAATTAGATACTAGATGTTGCGGGATGTTGCACACACTTTACATAAAAATAAAACCATATAAAAATTGCCAGTATGGAATACTGTTTCTTAAATTCAATACGTGACGTTTACTTTTACAATGTTTTCTACATTCAAACCTATCGCGACTTAGCAGTCCGCTATTGTATATTGCGCAATAAATATGCGGACTTCTATATTCTAATCCAGGGAAATGCCTGAGATATTTATTCACATTCGAAGGGAACGTTACACCCTTTGGGCGTCCCATCTCCGCGTACTTATTTGGCGCGCAGCGTGCAACGTACTGTCGCTTTGAACTCTCTCGCGGTACTGTCGAGATCGACTACGAGTTGAAAATTACCCATACCCACGCCGCTACCGCTACGCTACTGTCATCCGGTACCACCTTTGTAACAAACTCTAATTATTACAGATGCATGTAATTCGATATGTGAAACAATGTTTAAAAAAGTGCTTGCATGTAAAGGAGGTACCTTTGAACCTAATATTTAAGTTGTGCACATCAAATTCTGTATTTGACATTAAATAAATATGGTGGCCTTCCTGAAACTAGAATATTATGAAATAATGTACCAGCATGAAGTAGTCTCCGCCCTTTCATATGCAGCCATCTCAATTCAACCAGTTTGTGAGACACATGCGCCCGGCGAGTAATTCCAAAAATCAGTCGAATGCATGAATTTTGAAGCTTTTGTAATTTAGGGATACAAATATTTGAAATAAAAGGGTCGTACAGTACGTCACAGTAATTTGTTTGAGACAAAATTAAGCTTTCACAATAGTAGCTTCCATGTTTTCTAATTTAATATATTTCAACAAAACCTCCAAACTTTTTACACAAGACTTTAGAACAACCTTTTGATTATCAACGGTAATATTAATTTTGCCGCCTAAGAAATTATTGTCTCGCATTTTTTTCGGGCCATTTTTTAAGGCACTCGTTATTTTCTTCATCTTCTCATTCACTAGAAGAATCCTGTATAATGATTTTTCCTAATTCTTCATTCGAAGTGTCTTCCAAAGCTTCCTTCTTATCTTTCAATATTTTCTTCACGTAAGGAACCAAATGAGATTTTGTTAGGTTCTGGGAAGCTGCCACATCCCGTATGCTATCGCGATTATTGAACACATCTTCCACTGCGCTTTTTAGGACGCATTCTAGAAACGTTCGGTCAGTTTTCTTGTTAAATTTATGTGCTATCTAGAATAAAAGGTGTAAAATGAATATTGGCCGTACAATGGACAGGTCAGGGATACAATGGACAATCCGTCCATTGTATCCCCGTGAGCGCCATTACGACTCTTCATAAAATCGGAAAAATGTATTAGATTTGTTTGGAGCATTCATAAATATTTTTCTATTAGTCATGGTTAAATGTAAAAGAAACGACAAATACAAAAAATTAAAACATAGTGCAGAAAAGCTTTATGTTCTTGTATTCGAAAGTGACGAAAAACGAAATTTTCACCTAATTGTTACGGGCCTAATTATATGTTTTCACAGGTTGGTTCCTTACAGTGTTACCAATATAAAGAACTGGCGTTTGCAGTACAAATCATATTGGGGCGGAGAATTTAAACCAGTCCATTGTTTCCCCGTGTCCATACCATCCCCGGTCTTCCCTACCCTCAATGCAACTAGATCTTATCACAATATTAATAGAACTTAGAACAATTCTATTCCAAAAATTAGAAAAACAAACTTCTTTAGTGCAAAAAAAAGTGCATATATACTCTAAAAAGTCAATATGATACCTTAAAAAAAAACTCAGAAAACTTGGAAAAAAAGTATCGCAATTTGATTCTTTATTCTTCTTTGGAAAAGGACATTAAAATTAGTTGGTTGTACCCTTAGAAATCAACCTTCACGCTATAAATTACAAGACAAAAAAACAGCTGCCGAGGTACGTGCTTTATGCTTCCACCTTTTCCCGATACTTTTTATGTTTCTTCTTTTTGTCATACGTCACACACTCTCCATATACCGCTTCATCCATATCCCCCCATCGCAATTCAGACCCCGCGTGGATTTCTTCTGAGACAAGTATATTACGATATCGTTTCCTCCTATCACCCCTTCGCCATTTTTGAGGCTAGTCGTTTGTTTTTGTTTAAGAATCAATTTAAAATTTACGATCGACACGCAAAAAAGAACGATGGAACAAGGCAGCGAAGTGCGCAGGGGAAAAATTAAGGGCGTGCTGTAAAGTGTAGCCTGTTCGGTCGCTAGTTCGTATTATTGCACGTCGAATTTTTTGTGTTTGTTGTCTTTAGTAACATGAGACGTACACACATATGTACGACTATGCGACGGGCTGCTTTGGCGAATTAACCAAGTGCAACGGTAACTCGGTTTGTTTAGATTTATTATTTAATATTTACGTGTTTAGTACGATTGTTCGTGATGTCAGAACGTGATAGAGATATATACGTTTCTTCGTGTTTTCAAAATGCCTTGTTTATGCGATTTGTTTGTAATTCATGTCGAAGTTCTTACACCTTGCTCGTATATTGGTGACATAGTATTATATTTCGATTACTTCGAGCGACTAGCAATATTTTACATGCCATTCTATCCAAATTACAAATAAATTAAGGTGCGTTCACATAGGGTAGCATGAAATTATCGTTAGGACTAGCCCAAAATTATTTGCAATGAAAACTGACATCTCGGTTTACTTTGTCGTATCATAACCTTAATTTATCTGTTAATAATTTCTTTTGTAGTGGATGGAATGACAAAAAAGGTTATATACTGTGTTTATTAGCAGTTTCTGCAATAATCACGACGAACAAATTTAAAAATAAACGTAAAAAGAGAGAAAGCATTTTCCCTAGGTAAGTACGTCCCAACACGATTATTTGGAAGTGATTCCGGGGAATCCAACGAATTTCAAGAGACGATTTGTGGCCATGGATGAGACCTGGATTCATCACTACACACCAGAAACAAAAGTGCATTCAAAATAGCGGATTGAATGCTGTGAATCGCTTCCGAAGAAGGCAAAGACCATTCACTCGGCTGGAAAGGTGATGGCACCGGTTTTTTGGGACGCAAAAGGAATTTTGCTAATTGATTATCTTGAAAAATGAAAAACTGTTACTGGCTAATATTACACAACACTTTTGGATAAACTGAAAGCAGCAATTCAGGAAAAACGTCCGGGAATGACCAAGAAAAAAATGTTGTTTCACCATGACAGTGCGCCCGCTCATTCAAGTGCAATCGCTCAGCAAAAATTGATGGAATTGAAGTTTAAAATCCTTCTGCATCTGCCATATTCGCCTGATTTGGTTCCGTCGGACTTCCACCTGTTCCCGAAACTCAAAACATTTCTGGATGGAAAGAGATTTTGGTAGAATGAAGAACTGATAGAAGCTGTAAACGATTATTTTGGGAACCTCGAAGAAAGTCACTTCCGGGAGGGAATCGAGAAGATAGAGAAACGTTGGACCAAGTGTGTTGAGTTTCGAGGGGATTATATTGAAAAATAAAATATAACTTAAAACCTATTTATTTTGTTTTCATTGTCATTCCGGAAACTTTTCAATGTACCCTCGTAATTGTGGATGTTGCGGATTACGATTTTTCTTTTTAATTTTTTTTTTTACAATTTTGTTTATAATTAAAAAAATATTTCTTTCATTAACAACATAGCAATTTATATTTCTATAAGTTGCCAATACAGTATAAATACAATGTTAAGGCTGTTTTACACAACGCAGAATTCTGAACATAATGATACAAATAAAGATCATACATATGTAAGTTCAGAGTCAACCGAAATCAACAGTAATTTTAAATATACTTTAGCTTTGTTTGGTATCATAAACTAGTGTATACTTTGTTTGGTATACAAAACAAGCGCAGACTACGTTACATTAGGGTTATTAGTTATTAGTAACTTGGGCAAATATGCGGTAATAGCCAGAGGTGTGGCGAGCACATAACAGTTTACACATAAAATAGAAGGTAAGAAATAAATTACAAAACGTACTGAAACACTTACCGTTTTAAAAGTCTTCCGTGAAATCACAAACTGGGTAACATCTGTTAACTATTTAAATCATTAGATATGTTTCCACAGCTGTTTCAGTCAAGTGAGTACGACGTGCGGAATAAATGTTTTTTAATGCCGAAAACGACCGTTCGACATCTAGCGATGTTATGTTTGTATATTTAAAATAATCTTTGAAACAACTTAATGCATCTTCACACGCACCTTCACAAATTTGTCTTAATATAAGAAAATCGGAGTCTTTCTCTAAAACACTTTCAAATTTTCGTATTACACACCAATTTGTTTCGCCTTCTACAGCGCATAACTGTGCGTGAACATCATTTACAAATTGAACAGAATCCACTAGCGACATCGAAACATTTTGTAATTTTTCTATTCCCTCCGTTAGTCCGAAATAATTGTTGTGAATAGTTTGTAAATCTCTTTTAACCTGACTATCTTGAAATATTTCCTGGCTTTTCTTGATTGCTGCAGCTTCTGTCGGATTGAATTTTAAAACTACCTTCTTTACTTGATCAAAATATTTGTTGTAGTAAAACGTAGCCTGCAACCATGTTCCCCAACGTGTAACAATCGGCTGTGGTGGTTCAGGTAAATCAGGACACAGTTTGTGAAATTGTCGGGTACGTTTCGCGGACTTTAGAAACACTGCCTTTGTACTAGCACTCAATGCATTTACTAGTGGAAAACATGTAGGAATCGTTTGTGCCGCAAGATTTAGAGTGTTGATTTTACACGTTACATGTAAGAAATTACCACTGTGTTCTTTAAGAGATCGGCCCAAAAAAACGCATGTTTGCGGCACCATCACTCATAAACATTAAAAGTTGCTTAGTTGAAACTTCAAATTTGTTCAATGAGTTCAACACCACCTTTAAAATCTCATCGGCAGTACAATTTATAACTCTTTTGGAAGCAAGTAAGAAGGAGGATGACGGTCGATGTAGTTCCATTGTACGTACCTTTACATTAACCACAAAATGTTTTTGACGATCTGTTGTTTCGGCCACACATAACCACAGTTTTTTATCTTTCAATTCCATTTTCATTCTTTTTTGTATATGTTCACGAGCAAGTGGCGCTACATTTCGTATCGATGTCCGACTAGGTAATTTACAGTCCGCATATTTATTCCAGAAGGAGACAAGTGCTTCTTTGTCTAGTAAACGAAACGATAGATTACATCAAATAAGAGTAACACATTAATCAAATGTAATTTTTTCTTGGTCTCGTATGCCACTTTTTGCAGAAGAATGCTGTTTGCTTTCGATGTGACGTTGACAATGGCTTCTAGACCAACACATTAAAGGGATGTTACAAACTAGACATTGAATTTTAGCGCCCTCAAAAACTAAGTCCAGCATGTCCACTATAGTTTTTAACTGTGTCTGCCATTGGTCGTTTTCGCGACGTACCTAACTGCGACATTTTTAAAGCAAATATAAGCGTACAATTACGAAATAAGTTACGACAGCCTACATATACACAGAACTACTCGCATACAGCATCGATTTAGTACTGACGCTGTGAACGCGTGAAATAAGTAATCGCCGACTCCGCACCACATATCTACTACACTGACTGTTACCGCTGTTTGCCCAGACTAGTCATAAGTTTGTGACACCAGATCTTTGAAAAGGCTAGACTGAAAAAACCGCCCAACTTCCGCTACTTTTTTCTTTTGATCTAAGGTCTTAAGATAGGCTACATTAAGACTGTATTTAAAATTTTACTCGGACAAATTCGGAAATATAACAAAAATACTAATTTCTGAAATAAATTAAAGGAAAAAATCATTTTTGTTTTATTATTACAAACTATAGCTCAAAGAAGACCCAAAATGATTCTTAAGTTGTTATAACAAGTTAATAATAGAATACGTACCTTCACTGTCAAGATCTATACTTTAACTTTTTCCAAAATCACAATATCACTCACTTAAACGTTGATTGAAATTATATGTTTTTCAAAGCGCCTAGAACTGCAACGCACAAAGTACCTAAATGACGATGAAATTCTGACTAACACTGTTAATCAACCACGTAAAATGGTAAGTCAAAATGGCTGTCGTTTGATGCACCAACTATCGTATTATTCCCCAAAATCATTAAAACCGTTCGGTTGTGTATTCAAGAAATCAGATTTTTGACCAACTTTTAGTATCAAATACTACTATGTGCGATGGGCAGATTCGCCGGCCAAAGAAAATGTCGCCAAAAGCTGTAATACACGCAAATTTATGATACTTTGTACACGTAAAGCAATATCCCCATGTGTAAAGCATCATATGTGTTTTAGGTGCATTACAGCTTCTCGAATTTTTTTTTTTTTGACCAGCGAAACCGCCGGTCGGCGAATTTGTCCGCCGTGTGCAAGTAGCGGTACGGTGTGTCTAGAGCCCACGCTTATTTAATTAATATGTCTAACATACGCAAAGGTGTCTGGTGCAACATGCATATGTAGCAGTATATAACGTATAGTTCCTAATGTTTTGAATATTGTTTCCTATCAGATGTGTCTTATATTGCCATAAGCTCAATATTGTACTTACTAGCTTTTACCAAGTTTATTATAGATCCTGCTTCATACAATCCCCTTGCGTTCTACGTCGTCATATTCAAAACATCAGTTACCTTTTTCATCTATTTCCCTTTTCCTCATTCGTTCCAATATTCGTAGCTGTCTGCCTGCTTGTTTCTACCTTCTTCCTTTCTATCCATTGTTTTTGTTTACATTTTTCCTTTTTCAAAGCATTTGTCGTCACCGTAAAATCGTCCTTTGCATCATTATTTTCTGCTAATCCTTTGATAAAAAAAGGGTCTTCAGCCCCTTCTTGCTTCTGCGCAAAGTCTCTATATTGGCTATTCCACAATTCATCATCCACCCATAGCTTCCAGTATCCAATCTTGACTTCTTTACCCTTCTTCTTTTCCTCCTCTGCCCTTTCTTTAATTCATTTCAATTAAATGCCGGTGAAAACTCAAACACGTCACTTCGCTGTAGAGTCGCAACCTTCTCTCCGCATTAATGCTTTTTTACATTATCTTGAATAAATAGTATCAATAAAATGCATAAATAAGAACCCCTTACAATATGTCTATGTACGCCAAGGATGTTATAGTTCCCACTATAGTGGGAGATTTTCCACACTGTTGAGTTTGCTACCAGGCCACCACCTTAAAGTAAATCTCGCACAATTTAATGGAAATTAAAAACGCCAAAGAAAATAAAAAACTTACAATTTTAATTTTTACCGTGGACTCGTAGCTATATAAACTATGCCATCTAGAGTATATAGAATAAGCTTAAGGTAAGGGTACTTCTTGTTTCAAATTTTCAAGTGTAAAATATATTCTTAAGTTGGCGCTATGTTTTATTAATAGTTATTTTAATACTCGAAGTTGATATCCTTGCATTAACATGTAGTTAGTTTATATTGTTAAGGTGCCTATTCAAATACCGTTATGTTCATAGAGAATTGACTTTGGGCGCGAATCGCCAATCAAGTATAGGTCACAATATACATACATTGAAACAGTACCGATATACATACCATGAGTCATCAGCAGCACTACCAGTCGGAAATTGCATTTTTAAAATCTACTCGGTTAAAACATGGCCGCTTATAATCAGCTGACTCGTGTGCATTTCTATGTTTATATTTTATTTACCTTCGTGGAATCTTAAGAAACATATACTAAATATCATTATATGTGACATTGTGCCGTTTGTTACAAAACATCTTTTTTTATAGTTTTAACTGTTGTGATCTGTGACAATAGACATTTTTAGTTTGAGCAATGTACGGCAAAGAATCTAAAAAGTTGAAACGTGGTAGATGGTGTTCAGCTCCAACCTGCAGAGCTAACTCAAGCACGCAGCAAATCAGTTTCTTTAGTTTTCCATCTAATCCAGAAAGGTAGATAAACCGACATAATATAATAAATGCCATTGCAAGCTATAGCGATACATACTAATAACTATGTGTTTAATTTTAATTTGTAGGTGTCGAACTTGTATCGTTAATTGTAACCAATTGGATTTATTAGAAAAAACTACAGAGTATTGTCATAAAAATTGTACCCTCTGCAGTTGGCATTTTTAAAAGAGGATGATTTTGAACTATTTAAAGAACAGAAATCCGATGCTGTTCCAACAATATTTGATTGAACCCCAGTAACCGGTTAGTGCAATATATTTAATGTCCGTCAACTTTCTACGTAGTATTTATCAGATCTGTAAACAAATATTCATTTTGTGAGACATTTTCTTGTTTCTATTCGCCATACACAAGTCAATGTATTTTAGTGGGTTTGCATTTACTGTTAGAGCTAATAAACCTCAAAGTAAATTAACCATGGTTAGCTCGCTGATTTGCATTGCTGATAGGTTAGCAAAATAACCAACTTTTTGGATTGAAAAAACGATATAATATTTCTGTTTTGTTAATAGGTCAATCTAAGGAAGCAGAGCCGGTGATGCTAGTGTATAGTGACCAACTATCAACTGTAACTGCACCCGAACAATCCTAAAAATAAGGCACACCAAAGCTAGCGTTTTTTATATTTTCTTTTTTCGTAATGTTGTTTGTTCTCCACCAACCTTGGTTTAGATATATTTTGTGGCATACAGATATATATCCTGTATGTATCTATAGTGTTAACTTTGAAATAATAATAAGCTACCTTATTGTTTTTAGACTCGTTTTTTATTACTCCATACTAATTTCCATATTCTTATGCAAATTCTTGAAGTTTCGAACACTTTTATCCGATGAAAATTGAATCGTAGTTTCTGTTACTTCATTTCAAGTAAAAATAAGTTATTTGAGTGCGTTTCATTTTAATATTTTACACAAAATGTATTTGGCTTTTTATAAAGGGGATAGAGAAACCTATTTCATATTTGAAACGTTAAAATTTTCACATAAATTACAATATCATTGTTTCGAATTGTGTTTTACATTAAAATTATTCTTATAAAACAAAAATAATAGCTTCTTAGGACTAGGAAAATAAGATCAAATTCTATTCAAAATTACCGCTCAAGATAATATATATATATATATATATATATATATATATATATATATATATATATATATATATATATATATGTTGAATCTAATCGGTTTCAACCTGACTGAAGGTCAAATTTTTTCGTCCTGGCAAAACCTATGTAAAAGAGGTACTATGTCCGTACTGATTTGACGTATACTGTTGTCTAGAGTCTAGGACAAGTCCAGTAGTAAGACAGTCGCTATATAGCTGCTAATGTGCAAGTAAAATGGCGAATTATTAAATGTTCTTAAACAAGTTGTGTAGTTATTTTTGTGTTGAAAATTATCCTTAAGAGTAGTACTCTTCAGAAATACATTATGCAATTGGTCAATAACAAAAATGAGTTGTAGGTTTTTAACAAGTCCTAAAAATAATAACATTAACATACAAAATTTGAATTTGGTGCTAGAGAGGTTACAAAAGTTAATAAGTTTGTTTTTTGCAACCGATTTATGATAGTTTGATTAGAGGTTAATTTGAATTAATATACGCATGCGCGAACTAAATCTGATTTAACAATTTAACTGCACGAACGCTTTGTTTACATTTATCAAGTGGTGTATAAGTTACAAGCGTATTTAATAGACTTAGAGAAAATATACTCAAATACGCAGATGAAAACAATAGATTTATCTTACATTCAAATATTATAAAAAGAGGTAAGCCAAAACAGAAATAAACGCGAAATGTTTAAACAGAATTACAACCTTAAAGGCACTGTTAATTCCTAACAAAACTACAGACATGAATTAAACACGCGTAAAGTGTGAAAATATTCTACAAAAAAAAAACCTAACACAATTTTTCACTTCACAATATAACAATGCGCATGCGTCTGATGAATCACTGGACGATAATCTTCAAACTGGAGCAACTATCAGCAAACGGTTAGAAATTAATTTGGTGATCTGCACGAACGCCAAATTACGTCAAACTAGTAGTCAGAGTTTGGCGTTTTAACCGGACGAACACTATTTTTGTAATGCGCATGCCCTAACGATTTTAAATTGCTGCAGAACTTAATCAAGTATATGGAGATAATTATAATTTTTAGGCATCTATTAAAAGCAAACCTATTATAGACTATTCCCGCAATTATTCCTCATTAAAATAAAAATTAGAAATAGACTAAACATTCCAACATGCTCAAATATTTTACATGTTAAAGAAATGAGGAAGCAACACGGATCTGCTGGTAGCTGGAAACCTGCCAAGACTATGTTAAAATATAATCTTCATGAAAGCACTTAATATTGAATATTAATAATTTTTTTCACCGTCTAAAAAAATTTCCAGTGTTATATTTTAAATTAAGATTCACTTTAGAGTAAATTAAATAAATGATATTGTTATGGTGTTAATATTGGATGTCAATTAAAACTACAGGATCTCAAATATTCGATGTTTTTGGTTTTACCCACCTCCAACAGAGGGCGCTAGTTGCCAGGAGTGCAAGTTGACATATATGAATTGTTACAAGTTATTGTTCCCTTTGTTATAATTGTTATTAAAAGTTTACATTTATTGTAATTAAACGACTCCATAAAAGTACTTCCTTTTATTAAAAACTCTGCGACAGATATTAACTTTTTTAACAAGCTGAAAAAATACACAGGTCTTGTAAAGCGAATGCGTACAGCAAAAAATGCGGGCGTTACCCCGATCAAGTGAGAGCATATATACTTGCGCGCGAGCAAGAGAAGGCGCGACGGCGCGGTTGACTTGTGATTTCCAATCGTTGAGAGGGAGCGGGCGACTCACTATTTTTTGCTGTACGCATTCGCTTTACAAGACCTGTATATTTAAGCTTTAACCGTTTAAATATGGCGCCTTATCTTCTACTATTTTGTCCAGTTCTACTACCATGTTACCTTAAATTTCCCGTTATATCGAAATCTTCCGTAACATCCCTGTTGTACGCCTATGGATTACGGCGGCCATATTTACTTGTTACTTTGGGCGGAAAATTAGGTTTAGGGTTGCTCCCTCCTGTTTATTCTTCTCTCAAAGAACAATGCAATACAATAGATTCTATTGCAAAAACTTAACTCTTCTTGTAGTGGCATACATGAATACAAATTGTTACATTTTTCTTCCCAGATTAAGAATTTAATTTTAGGCTAGATTTTTGTAATATTCATATCAAAGCTAATACCGTGTTATACGTACTCAAGTATACAAATTATGAACTTTTAAATTTGATCATTAAATTTTTATACAAGGTTTGAAGACAGAGGTAAAGCAATTTTACAATGTATTTTATTTGTTAAATAAAGCTGTAAAATCAAGCAAATTTGCAACAATAAGCAAACCATAAATATACAAGAAAATGTACAAAATACATAAACATTTTGTCATTTAGAGTAGTGAATAATACCAAGAATGAAGAAGAATAAGTTTATTAAAAAATCTACCATAAATAAAAATACTCTAAAAAATAATCATTGGATTAAATGCTATACATTGCATTGAAATAGAAATCACTGATTAAATAATATCCACGCCTTTAGCGACGCCAAAGTTCCACCCGCGATTTTGAATGCTATCACAATTGTTACAAGTAACATACTGTATATTGGCACTAACGTAGCAGCATATACTTGATATCTATTAAATAATGTTATACAAGATACAAGTAGATGTGATAAAATTACATATGCTAATTGCATCCTACATTTATTGTCCAAGGCATTAAAGAATATTACGCCCCAAAAGGTGTGCAACAATATGAAGCAGAGACATGTCGCAGCACTTGTAATGAAAAACATCTCTGTTCCAGATTTCAAGCCCATCGTACCAGGTCCAACAGCATCCGCAATCACGTTTACCATCGCAAAGCTCCCACTCATAATTCCAAACCCTAATCCGCTAACATAGGCGGAAATATGTTTATTGTCAATGAGTTGGGTGGTATCATCAGTGATCTTTTTTAAACCATCTTCGGTCTTCCGTAAGATCTTATAGATTAGATACCTGAATATTTCTTGGAATATTACAGAGAATATTAGTCCTAGTACAAGCTCTTTGGTTACCGGAAGGAATATATACCACCACAGCGATGATAGTATCAACGACAGCAACCAAAGGAACGCTGCAGCTATAAGAACGATGATTCTCACGGGATCGTGCGCTACTGTGAATACGAACATCGCCAATGGTGGTCCGAACGCCAGGAATGTACATCCGAAAAATTCCACTAAAGTCATCTTGTATATATTTTTGTTAACTATTACATTTGGGAATATTCACAATTGACAGATGACTAACCTAAATACGATCTAATAAAAGAAAAAGATATTACAACTTACATCTGATTGGTTACGAATAACTTCATTGCGTTGATAGGTGGCGACATCTAAATATGACTCACTCTGTTTCTATGTATCTTTAATTTGTTTGTAAATTAAAAAAACTGAAAATGTCCAATAGTAATTAAATTAAAGTACATGAATCTCATTAAACATCAAAGGCTTTTGTCATTTGTCACTGTGATTTTCATTTATATCAGTGTGACTTTCTGTAATAAACTTTTCTTATCGCATTTTACAATTCGTGTGTTGGTAAAACATTGGGAGGAATCCCTAAAAATAATTAAATAAAGAAAACAAATTTAAAAAATTGTTCACTACCGCTACACACAAAACGAAATATGGTAAGCAAGTTTTTTGCATATTAAATCTGTTTAACTATTTCCTATCCATACTCTTACTCATTTTACAGAGTAATGTTAATATTTGTGATATTACTGATGAGGTAAAAACAGCTTTAAAGGAATTCCGCTTCAATAAAGCTCAATCGACATCCGCGTTAATTCGTATGTATTATGAATTATGTGTATCTGTACTATAAGCTGTATAAAATATTTCAGTTAAAGTAGATCGGGAAAACCAAAAAGTGGTTGTAGATGAAAAATTGGATGATACTACCATTGATGAGGTGCGAGAAAGCTTGCCAGGGCACCAGCCCCGATTTATAATAATGTCCTATAAACGTGAGCATGGAGATGGCCGTATCTCCTATCCACTATGTTTTGTGTTCTATACACCACGAGATAGCCATTCCGAACTGCAAATAATGTATGCTGGTACAAAGATCAGCCTGCAAAGGTCTGCCGATCTCAACAGGGCATACGAAATAAGGGAATTAGATGAATTCACCGATGATTGGTTGTTGGAGAAGTTAGGAAACTAGTACACCAAGCAGATGATACAATCTTGCCATTTTATTTATCTACCCAATGGGATGACCATATTGAAGATTTTCCTTTGCATATTTTTTTATGTAATTATTATACATATATGTATATTTATAATTTTTAGAAAAACTTTATATTGTGTATATTACGATGAAGATTTTATATATTTAAATGTGCTTTATATACGATGTACAGTTAATTGAGGAATTAATAATAAAAAGCAATAATCTTTTCGTTACATTCATTTTAGTAACTAATATTTAGTGGTTTAAACTTTCTAATACAATACGCAAATTTCAGAAAAAATTAGAAATAGATTTGGAATTTTGTTTATACAAGGTTTGTTCGAACCCGCAGTTCTGAGCAATTCTAGAACTAGTGCGCATGTGTATTACGAGTGGACTGTTTGAGCCTAGAATTACAAACTGAAACCTGTTTGTTCGCTGTTCGAACTTCAATCCAAATTCCGTTCCGAACGGTTCTAGAGAGTACCATCCAGTGTTGCCAGTATTTCTAGACTGAAAATCGCCATATTCTTTGATAAAGGTCGTCAACATAAAAACGTTGCTACTGGATGCAGCGAAAGCAGTTATATTATACACGTAGAACGTATTTGTAGAATAGGCTAATCGTTGAAAACTGGCTAAAAATATACTTTTTATTGAATTTTAAATTGACCCAAAAAGAGATGAGTACAAAATTACATTTATTAAATAAATAACAATGGCTCTTATAATTATTACAATAGCAAATAAATAAAATGCAATTTTAACATCACAAATTCAAAGATGACAAAAAAGGCAAACTTTTCTGTTTTTGTTGAGGGTGAGTCAGGGGGCTCGATGGTAATATTTTAATAAAACTAACTTCATTAAATGTATTGTATTTCTTCATTTTACATTAAAACGCGCCGATTTTGTTTTACAGTCGACAACACTTGTGTACGTCATTCTTTTTTTACATTTTTGTATCACCATGTTCCCTTTTCACTGTGACCCACTTCACAGCATATATTGCCAACTTAAAGTCTCTAACAGTAAGTAGCCAAAGTATTGTCACGTATGTCCAAGGTTAGTAGAATACATTTTCTCTAAAGGTTGTCTCAGTTTCTATCTTGCTATACTTCACCGAAAGTTTATGGGCGCAGGGGTAAAGGACCTTGCGTAGTGAACTAAAGGTTATACTTTACATTTTTCAAAATGTAATTAACGGTACGTGCTATACTAACGATATGTTCATATAAAATTCTTAATATCCGATAATGTGATACTTTTTTTGATATTGCTCATTATATATTCCTCAATGGAATTTTCTTCAAAAACATTTAGTATAGTCCATTCACTGTAAGTTCCGTCTTTTTAAAGGGCACTTCCCCTCCACAGTGATGCCAAATCCGCCAAACTGACGTTAGCCAATATAGGTTAGAAATCACAAGATTTTTAAATCACCGAATAAAACCAATAAAAATATGGGAGTAATTAGTCATTCTGTTAAATTTAGGCAAATTTCTGGATATTTCTATAGTTATTCCTGTTATCAATGCAAGATTTCAAAAATTCATAAATTACGATTGCGAAATTATAAACGGATTTACATTGCTAGAGGATAAGTAATGGTTTTAACCTGCAAAATTTTCAGATACAAGACGTTATATTAACTTGACCAATACACCTTGAAGTATTACTCTATCAGAATAACAAAAAAAGGGAATGCATCAAATACAGAAAGAAATAAATGCGAAACAACTAGACTGTTTATTAAATTTGTTGAATACATTATGCAAGACATATAAAATTCATTCAAGTCATTTATTGCTGTAGTGAGAAATATACAAGAGAAACAAGTGGTTATCTGGATTTTAAATACATAGGTGCGAAATGAGTACAAATGTAATTAAATATGTGAAAAACTCAATATTCATTCTCAGGTTCCGAACTTGAGATAATTTCTTCATCTGAAGATTCCCCTTCAAGGTTTATTATCAAAGGTAACACCTCTTCTTGGTCAAAACCAATTTCTCTCTCCCACCATTCAATGACAGTGTTTTCTGTATGGTTAACAGTATTGGACCACATTTCCGTTGTAATGTGGTCAATTGACTTGCCACATACTCAACACTTTTTCCATCCCAGATCCATCTCTTCCGATATGATTGTTATAGTAAACCTTACTTATACCCCAAATGTTCTCAATAGCATTGAATATGCAATGGTACGGTGGCAATCGCAAAACTCTATGTCCGTACTGGTGTGCCAGTTCATCCACAGCATAAATTTTGTTTGGTTTATGTCTAAAATAGATATATATATATGTATTGTATATATTAAAAAATAGTAAAACAACACTTACAATTGAACTAAATGTAATAGTTGCAATTTTAACATATCAGCAGCATATACAATGTTGTTTTGTGTCAGCCAAGTTTGAATGTCCTGTTTTTTCCAAGCTGCTGTTGGAGAAACATTGACGCATGTTCTGTGATATGGGGCATTGTCCATAATAATCATAGACGGTTTTTCCAAGTTTCTTAATAAATAATTTTCAACCCAGTCCAAAAATGTCTCTGCATTCATTTCTCCGTGGTAATCTGCATTTTTGTTTTTGATGGGAAAATCAATGATGCACCAGGAATAAAACCACTGCGATTACCTGCATGTACTATGATATATCTAAAAATAATATTCATGTGGACCTCATGGGGCTATAATATCAGTTCACTAACCTTTTCCCATCAATTTTTGTTCTTTTAACACTTTGCACGCTGGTATCTTGCCAGGATCGACCAACTGTGCCATTCTCAAATACCCATGTTTCATCAAGGAATACCGGGTCCCAGAAATAACTATTTTTAATATTTTGAACGTAGTTTCGAAGGAAATCAATTCTTAAAAGAGCAATATCCGAACGTTCCATCATGGCTCTGCGAGGATCGTCTTTTTTCCAAGAAAACCCAATATTCTTTAAAATTTTCATTAACGAAGTTCTCCCCCCAGAGAAAATTTCATCATCCTTCAATTTTTGTAAAAGTAAAGTTAATGTTACTTGTTGTTCTGAAAAGATACAAATTTAGCACTTCAAACCGCATTAGAATATGTAATAGTATTACTTTGTCTATACATAGTATAGAGTGCATTTCGGATTGCCACAACAGTGAAATCATCAACAGCTGTCACTGTTTTTACGCGGTGTCTGGTTTTCTTCGGGCTACTGAGGGGGCGGCATTCTTTTACTTCTGTCGAGATACCACAAACGGTAGATTTATTAATTGACAGGGCATCTGCAACTCTCTAAAAATTAAGTTGTAGTATATGTATAATACTTTTTATAATTTTTACCTGACGAACAGAGACTAATGGAATAAGGGGTCCACCATTATCACGTTCTCTTTCAAAATAATTTATAAGTGACGCGACCAGCGCTTTTGACTGCGAATTTAAACCTCTCGGCATAATGCACAATTTGTTCTGAAAAGAACAGTTATTAAAACGTATATAACACGATATATAATAACAAAATGCAACCAAAATGGAATAAAAAAACGTCAACGCACGAGAAACAGTAAACAACTGATGTTTTGGTTATCTTGCAACGAAGCATTGTGGGGGGTGAAAGTTATTTTATATACAATTTTTTTTTTCTATATTACAGCTTCAATAATTGAAATATTAGTTTCAATTTAATTCAATTACTATATTCTTATAGTTCCAAAGGTGTTAAATTATTTCTAACACAAAAAGCAATTGTATTCTTTAAATTATGTTTTTGGTAATTTTGTTTTTCTTGATTGGCATCATCAGCCCTCAATTTGGGGGAAGACGGAACTTAGAGTGAATCGACTTTAGATAAATATCTTCTTCTTCTTCCGTATTTTCTAAGATACGTGTGAAACTTTTGCATCATAGTTTTCCTTCTTTTTACGACAACATTACTACTTTCTTGCAAAATAAATTTTCACTGACATCTGTGACTGAAAGATTTAAGTTGTACTTGTATCAACAATAAATGAGTAAATAAACTTTTCATTTTCTTAAATTTATTCTAAAATCTGACTTTAATTAATTGATCTTACAAAGTCGCCCAGAGCTGACGCCAATTTTAAAAACAGTCTTGTCGATCTGTTTTATCATTTATAGTCGTCCATTTAGCGATAAATTGCCTCAACTGGCAACACTGGTACCATCCCCTAGTGGCTATATTCTTTCACTACAAAAATTCAATATAAGGTGTTTGTCTAGGGTTAGAGTCACAGTCTATACATGTAGATTATGGTGGGTTTATGCGCACATTTAAATTTAAATTTATATTTAACAGTAGGTAGCGATAAAAACGAATATTGACATAAATACGTTCATGTGACAAATTCAATTAGCATTTAATTTAAGAACATTTACAAAATTCAACTAAAGGCGAGTTCGGGTATTCGTTCGGAGTAAGTCTATTTACTCCAAATACCTCACTCGCGTTCAATGTCGTCGAGTTACTCCATCCATTCGTTTAAGAGTATGGGTTGCGTGATCCACTCATGCTCTACTCCTAATCCTCTCCACGTGCTCTGCACTCTTGATTCGCTCCGAACGAATACCCGAACTCAGCTTAAGACGTTAATTTTAGTGTGTATGGGTTAACTTCATATATAGCAATTTTTGATAAGCAGTTATATTCATGAATATGTACATGTTGGTCCAGGTACGAACGGGGGATTGCCTTTGTGAATGGCAACAGAGCATTCGAGTCTCACTGATAGATCGCATCCAATCGCAGTATATCATAAAGCGAGTAGCGGTACGCACGCATATCATAAACACGCATATCCCCTCAATCACCTAATATTATAATTCAACACCCTCTGACAAAATGTGTCAATACAGAATTACTGCGTAATTTTTCTGTATTCTCAGATTATATTAGAAAGTACAGTTTCTTATATTCATTTTGTTGCTGCTATACGATGTAGGAGAACGAAAAAGTGATTCTAAGTAGGAAAACAAACAACGATTCTTATAAAATTAAACTAAAAAAAAATAAATTCGATAATTTACAAAATAAATTGTAATCTAACAATGTTTATTAAGGGGAAAAATCTCCTGGCAATTTTGAACTTTGTAACTTTTGTATTTATTGCGTTTCAAAATACATTTCACAGCACTTCTACGAACACCGATTTCGTCTGCAATTTGCAGACTAGAGCAAGATTCGTCCATTTCAACTAACGAACAAACCCTCACTACACTCTCCTCCCGTTCGGGATGCATTAGAGGGATTTGAGGTTGTTCGCTTATTTGTTGGCATTTACGGCAATTCCCAAAATACTATTTAATGATCTATACCATCTCTGTGGTTGAATAAACTAACATAATGTATTTGAAATCCACGATCTCTTGGTAGAACCTTACGAGCGCACAGAAAGACAAAGAGTGCGTCAGATAGGCTACGGCAGTTGCGCGCGGCGAGGCTGGCCGGCGGGGATAAATACAAGGATGCCAGATCGCGGCTACGTACAATATCTCTCGCATCCCGGTGAAATGTGGACCAACGTGTATATTATACCACCAACGGAATAATACCCCTTAGGTCGAGTTCCGCTTATGGTTGCAAAGAGCTTATGGCCGTAGTTGAGAAAAAAATTCTCAACTACAAAAACTTTTATTTTAAGTAGCGTTCACACGGGGTAGCGCGAGGGTAAGGTACGAATTAAGAGAGTTTGCACAATTAATAATTTGTGTACGGCTAAACTATACACTCCTTAAATCATGGCGCTGCCACGGCGTTGTATAAATACAGCCGACCAATCACAGTGCAGGTGGCGGTTCGTGTCAATTTGTATACATACTTTTGAGGTTATGATATTTTATTGATTAATTTTGAACACTCTATTTTCCTGTAATAAAATAGCATCTATATCAGATACAAGTAGATTCTGAAACTAGAATGGTCACAGAAGCTCATGAAGAAGATTTAAAAATATTTGATGTAACTATATATATTTATGTAGCAATAATCCAGCTACAAGTGACAAGGGATTGTAAATCGGCAAAAACCTTGGGCTCAAATATAGGAAATGTAAGCTCAAAATAGCTCATAAAGCTGAGGCTTTAGAAGACTGCAAGTGTTCCTGGTGATTTAAACATTTCATTCAACTATGTGACATTGTTATCTCTTGAATTAACATTGATTGTAAAGTTTCGCGCAGAACACAAAGATGCAAAGTTAGGTATTTGCTTTAAATCTGTATTTCTTGGGACCAAGGATATATGAATATATAAGGAAAGTACTACATTTATCAAATATGAGGACATTAACAAACAAAATGCGTCAGATAGGCTACGGCAATTGCGCGCGGCGAGGCTGGCCGGCGGGGATAAATGCAAGGATGCCAAATCGCGCTACGTACAATATATCTCGCAGCTCGGTGAAGCCTGAGCCAACGTGTATTTAGAAATATTAGGAATTTATCGTAAGTATTCAAAAAATTAAAGATCATGATCATGTTGTTATCGATTCTGTTGGGTTATATTGTTTGTTGATACTAACTAGGCACTTAAGTAGGGTAAATAAAACACAACCATATATTGCGCATGCTCCATAATAATAATTTATTGAGCAATCCCAATTAGGGAAGTACACATTAGATCATCACTATCTGCGCGAACAAAATTTGTCATTACCGTAGATATTTTGAACAGAAAAGGGTACTCAAAAATAAAAAAAAAAACAAAACGATTTTAAACTTTTGTAATATATAGAATGTAATGGAAACAAAGATACAACAGTTTAGTATAGATACAATCATAAGAGATGTTAAATTCGGTATTTTAGAATTATTTAATTAAAACTATATATCCAGTTTTTCTAAACACCCCTAACCTCCTCGAAAACAGTAGGGGTAAGCTACTGAAGTACGGTAGAGCCCTTGTCAAGTGATAATGGAGTCGCCCGACTAAAAAAAGCCTGCGCGTATGACGTAACATGTACCATCACTTTCATAAAAATCTGGGACAACTCTTCTGAGCTCATTTTGACGTTTTTTCAATCTTGTGACAATGACTTGTCCATTTACGATTGACACTGACAGACAATTTGACATATTTTTTCATAGCTTACAAAAGACATGTTTAAAATAGGTAATGTCATAATTGTATCCCTTGTCATAGATTTTTATGAAAGCGATGGTACTTCACTAATTGGGACCGCTCTACCATTGCTGTCATAAAAATCTGGGCATTTGGGACAACTCACGTGCTATGGAATGTCCCATATAACGAATTAAGCGGATTCATATCGTAGTTGTCGGTTCCACTCCAATTTGCAGAGGGAATGTTTGTTGGTAAACGTTTCCTTAGAAACGATGTTGTTTATAATTTTTGATATAATTTCCGTCAGTTTTGCTTCTGATTGTCAAATCTGGGTCTTATTTATTTTATCGTGAAATAGTTTAAACTCAAATTCAGAATTAGGACCACAAGTAAACTAAATTTAGCATGGGGCTGCGATAAACGCCTGATGGACGCATTCATAACCCCAGACTTATAGACAGGATTGCGCTGTAAAGGCACCCCACCGATGTATTTTATAAGGAAATAATATTTGACACTGTCAATAGGGAATAATAAATTTTGTACTTAATTTTACTTTTTCTTTTCTTAATATTAAGGTATTGTAATGATTTAAGCGAGTTACAATTCTAATCAGATGATATAATTCTCTAAAAATGATTTATTTTCAGTATAAGTCAAAATTGACACTTCAAAACTCCCAAACGTTAATAACTGAAACCATGACGAACAAATGAAATTAACTCTAACTGTCTAATTGCGATGACCGTGTTCTCACACCTTCTTTACGGTGCCGTTGCTTGTAGAGCCCGTAACAGTATTTTATCTACTCGAATATATTGAAAATGAAAACAAACTGCATGAAAATGTATTATACCTAAATATTCATTTAACCGATCTCCATCAATTTCATAGTTCCATTACGAATTGCAGAGGGCCACCTAGACCGTGAAATATGTAGGAAGTTGCCAGATTATACCTCACTATATCCATTATTACCTCATGCTTATTGGAGCCAGGCTAGAGCCTCTAAGCTCCTTTGTCACACTTTGACAGCTTCTTTCTTTCTGTTTGAGGGATGAGAACTAATTTTCAAGCAGGAGAGGAAGTAACGGAGGAGACTTCTCATTTAGCTAGAAATTTTATCAGACAAGCGGACAACCTTACAACGGGGTGGAGGACGATCTATGGGCATCTCTGCTAGCTGGGCCACCAGGGGGTTCCAAGAGTTTTTTGCTCGCTCAAGGGTGCTCTTTGCCTTTGCCTATCTATATCAATGTACAAATTATTTAATCTATGACAACTCATATGTTATAGATTAAATAATTTGCTCATATGAGCTTATTTTGATGTTTTTTTAATTTTTTTACTTTATTCGTGTTGTCAATAGCAGTGTGAATAAAGTGTTGATGTAAACATTTTATTCATCCTTTTGATTGAACTATTCTTTAATAATGAGATTTAATATATAAAATGAGCATTTTATTAATAGGAATTGGAAAAATTTTGAGTTATTTCGTGCACCGAGTAGCCTAAAACCTAAAATTTGATGTAAATTCACTGGAATATTACAATGAACGGATATAATTGCACTTATTGTAAATTGCAAACTCCAGATACGGAAGAGGAAAGTTGGATGTTAATTAGTAGCCATAATTGTTTAAATGGCCATAATCAGCTATCAATGAAAATAATACAATTTGCTTTAAAGAAGGTATGTAACTTTCTTGTCCAGCTAAAGTCCAAATTGTGATCAAACATTGCAAATTGAGATCATTTTGGGGACGCCTGCGATTTCTTTGTTCTAACTTTGAAGCATCTTTATTAATTAATAAATTCATAGTAGTTCGCGAAATTCGAAAATGAAAATGAGATTTGAAATCGTCAGCCAAACAGCGGTCAACTAATGCTTTGTAACCATAAATATCTTCATGTCGTTTACATTACATCATAATAATTCTAATAATGAAACATAAAGTAGTTTCATGCCTCCCTACATTCTCGTTGTTACCAGACAATTGGTGAACTTGTGCAAAAAGTAAACAAAACAAATTCTCTCTATTTATATTTCTAGAAAATTGTATGATCATAAAGAAGAATGCTATTTTATTAATCCACAAGTAATTCTAAACCTTGCGTTTCAAACTTGAAATGGTCACTTATTTAAACTTTGAAGGCACATATAAAACAAAAAATTGACACACGTCAATTAAGGTTATGAATAAAGAAACACTGCTCCAACCGTTTTTTAAGTTACATTATGTTCGAGTAAATTTGGCAGCACACAGCTTGTTCGAGTAAATAGTGCTCGAACGATAAATACAATTAAAAAACACTAATTAATGCAAGTCTCATGTAAAACGTAACAATGACTAGAGTTGCTCACTAGCGTCAACGGGCAGTGGCGGAGGTTCGATGCAACCCTCAGTATAACTGCGAGTCTCAACCAGATCTGTTGTGTATACATGTACGCTTGCCGTAAATACTATTTCGTAGTTCTACGTTTATTTTAAAAATGTTGCCTACGTCGCGAAAACGACCAATGTTGGACAAAGTTACAGAATTTATAGCAGAAATGCCTGGCCTAAATTAAAAAAATTCGTTAAAATTCAATGTGTAGTTTGTAATATCCCTTTAATGTGTTGGTCCAAAAGGGTTTGTTTACGTCACGTAAATAGTAAACAGCACTCTTAAAAAAAAATTGCACACGACACTATGACAAATTTAAATTTAATTTATGTGTTACCTTTATTGCATGTAATCTACCGTTTAATTTACTAGACAAGGAAGCATATGTCTTCTTTTGGAATAAATATTCGGATTGCAAATTACCAAGTCGGGCATCGTTACAAAGAATTGTGCCATCTGCTCGTGAACATGTTGAAAAAAGAATTAAATCGGAGTTGAAAGATAAGAAACTGTGGTTATGTGTGGACAAAATAATAGATCGTAAAAAACATTCTGTGCTTAATGTAATGGTACGTGCAATGGAACCACATCAATCGTCACCTTCAATTCTATTAGTTTCCAGACGAGTACAACAATGTACTCGTCGAAGTAATTTCAAAGTTAGTGTTAAATACATTGGAAAAGTTTGAACTTTCAACAAACCAACTGTTGATGTTTATGAGTAATGGTGCCGCAAACATGTTTTCTGTAGGCCGGTCTCTTAAAAAACATTGTGCTAACTTGTTACATATTACGTGTAAAATTCATGCTTTCAGTCACGTGGCAGATAGTATTAGAAAATGTTATCCTGAGGTAGACGCTTTAATCGCGCATACAAAAGCAGCGTTTGTCAAATCTCCAAAGCGTATTCGCAAATTTCACAGACTGTGCCCCCGTATGCCTGAGCCACCAGAACCTATTCTTACACGGTGGGGAACATGATTACAGGCCGCGTTTTATTATCACAAATATTTTGAGAATATTAAGAACGTGGTTTTACAATTCGATCCAAAGGAAGCTGCGGCTATCAAGGAATGCCAGTCGAAATTTCAAGATAGTCGGGTTAAAACGGATTTAAAAACTATTCAGAACAATTACTTCGGACTAGTGGAGGCAATAGAAAAATTACAAAATCCCTCAGTGTCGTTAGTGGAATCTCTGCAAATAGTGCAACATGTTCACGCACAGCTATGCGCGGTAGAAGACGCAAAAAATGTTGTGTTCCAGAAAGGTTTTAGAGAAAAATTCTGATTTTGGCACATTAAGACAAATTTGTGAAGATGCGTCAACAGTTCCAAAGATTATTTTAATTACGCAAATATAGCCTCACTAGATGTAGAACGTTCGTTTTCTGCATATAAGCACACTTTTTCCTTAGGCCGAAACAACTGTGGAAGCATATCTAATGTTGCAAATATTTAACAGACATTATTCACTTTGTGATTTCACAGAGGACTCTTAAGACGGTAAGTGTTTGAGCACGTATATTTTATTTCTGACCATTTATTTTATGTAAACTTTTATGCACGCGTCACTGGCTATTGGCGCAAATTGAGCAACTCTAAAAATGACGCATCATACTGTGAACAGATGTGTTTATTTTGTATCCTTCAACTTTACGAATTACGATACATTTTACGTACATATTTCTAACGCTTGCGCCCATTGTAAACAACCATGTGATACACATCCTTGAAAAATATACTCGTCTCTGCTACGTTTACAATTAAATCAGATTTGGTTGACAGTTTTGTAGTTGTCACCTTGGAAAAATCGGTATTTATCTCTCGATACCTATCTAAATATAAATAATAGGTTCGTTTCAGCACACCAGCAAACCAGTTTGTGAATCGCCGGGTACATGCGCAAAGCAAATTTGGCGTTCCAACATAAGTTCTGACTGAAATGTGTACGAACAGTCGGACGTTCCAACATAAAATTTGACGATGACCGAATCGTTCACTGAACAGTCGAATCGATCCGCAGATTTTTGTGGAACCGCTAGTGAGAGACATGTGCAGAATGTAATTAGTTTATTTTATTTTCCTACGTGCAATAAATGACTGCAGTTTATAACTTGCAAATAACGTAATTGTTTATTATTAGTATTTATTTAAGAAATCTGTTGATGTATGAGGGATTTGGAAGAATTCTCCGATTTCTTAAATAGTTCTTCCAGTGATGTTGACGATTTAAACGTTCAGTTAGTGGTTCCCAGAAGAAATAATGAAACAGTTTTCATTATTTCTTTTGGGAACCTATATAGTTATAAGGAAACTTAAAATGACAGACAGGTCCAAATTCAGTAAATGTCCGTAAGCTGTTCTAACACGCCATGATACGGAATTGGTCGGAAAGTAATACATTTTTAACGCATGCGAAGAAAACGGTTCATGAACTAATCCATGTATCGTACACAAACTGTATGTTGGAATGAACCTAATATTCTTCACATCCTACGATTTTACCATGAATTTACTACTTCCTAGTCTGGCATCTATGCTCGTAGGAACAAGATTACTTTGAAGCGCTACAGCGTTCGAACGTTAACGATCAGAGCCTTCCGAAGTTTATTTTAAAGCACTTGGATTTAGAATTCTCAAACGAATCCATATAATTGTACATTTTTTGTATATTTATGGAAAATTATAAAAAAAATAAAACTAGCAGTAAAAAACATACCGCCCAGGAAACTAAATATCTTCGGTGCCTAACGCAATATATTACACGTACCTACACAGTCATCGAATTGTGACCGTAGTGCTGCGCCCCTTTCGTCACCATATTCGTTAGTTCATAAGTTTAATTGCGATCGGCATACACGTCAGTCGCGACTATAGGTTTGTTCGCTCGGGCTGCACTTTTTACTCGGTGTAGTGTAAAATGACGTCACTGGAGTGGTCAGTGCAAGTAGGTGTATGGTTGTGTACAGCTGCACGCAAGCTCAACGAACGTATATTTTTACACCGGTTACTCGGAGTAGTTAGTGTAGGCCGAGCGAACAAAGCTTAGTTAGTGGTATTGAGTGTACTACTATGCTTTATGCCAGTTCGAAACCGAAGAAAATATTTCTTATAATTCGCATATTAGCAGAAATTTGAGTTTAATTAATAAAGGAAGTTTGCTACTACTTAAATTCTACTATCTGAGGAAACTAAACATTTCAAATAAAAACTAAATTCTAAAATAAAAAAGTAGAATTTAAATTAAACTGTATTGCTAACCCAATAAAAACAATAGCTGGGACTATTATTATTATATACAATAAATAACAAAGAAAAATTTGCTTCATACACAAAACTAGAATTTCTAAGGAATAATTTGTATCATTAAATTAAATGCTCAAAAATTCCCCCGATTTTTTTGTAAACATTGCGTGAGGCACTGAAAAAATTTGGTTTTCTAGGGGGTATGTGTGCTGGCATTTTCAACGGAAGTGCAGCTTTTTGGATACTCCATATATTGTTAAATTATGTGAAAGGTATTTCAACAGTATCTTCAATAAAATAGTCTCCATCTGCTACTGTTTGTGATCTTAATTTGCTTACAGATTTTAATGTAGCTTGTATTGACTGTATAGGTAATATGTTTCTATGCACATGACATAAGATGTGTAAATATAATACTCTTTGAATAGAAAAAGGAAACAATACCGCATAAAACCCTTTACTTTTTTAAGGTGCAAGCAGAATACTGTTGCTTTAATCATATTCCAAGAATGATTTTTTTATCCACTTAGGAAATCGAAGCGTTATATTTGACCTCTCATGTACGTCACTACTAACCGCCACTGTTTGCTGAACAGGCGAGTTAAAAAAGAAAGCGTTTATACCGGCCGGTCGGCAAAAACTCGAACGCTATGGTTTAATACTGCACTGCGAGATGGCCACACGCAGCATTTTTTTAACTAAATGTGAGAGAGTCATCAAAAAGAAGGATTATTCCAACTACCAATTGATTGAATTGGAGTTTTTATTAATTTCTAAAATTCATTGTTAATTCTTGAATCTATAGTTATTTATTTCGAATGGTTTATTCATTGAACCTGGGATTCATAGTTTATTAGTGCTACCATTGTTTTTTATGTTCTTTCGGGTACGCCGGATTAACTACAAAACAAATGCCCATATAAAAGCTGTACGTACCCGATCGAGTCGTCCATTTCCAGATGGCATGTCGATTTTATGCGATTATCCCAAAAATTGTTCGCACCGCAGTAATAAAATAAATGTATTGTTTTGAAATGTATATTGAAAAAAGGAAAGAAAAAACAATGAGAAATTAAAATGTAATTTTTATCGGAAATAAGGGAAAACAAAAAAGTTGCTTGAAATATATAGGGTTTTCACTTCGCTGCTATATGCAAAATAATTGCTCTAAAATTAAATGCGAAATTAAAATATTTATAATATGTATATGCATATTCTCCATATTACTTACAGTATTATCAGTAACCATAGTAATCAATCAAATGTATAATAATAATATTAATAATAAGTCTAATTACACATTCAAAGGATGAACAATGGGAATCGGACGCTATCGTCCTTTCAATAAATTCATTAGAAAACGCATCTCAGTATTGAAGTCATCCATGCTTAAATCCAGCGCATTTTTCAACATTGCCACTAGAGGCTCCACCTTTGCCGGTCCTGTGTGCTGGTTCAGCAGATTACTGAAGAACATATTCCAACAATCCACCCTCCAGTACCGCGTGAACCGTTGCGTTATCGACCAATGACCGTCCTTCTTCTGCATTTGGATGTATTTATCGAAAAGCAGTACGTGCGCAGTGGCAGCGACGCAGAACAAATCCGTGTGATAACTCCATGGCCTACCGTCGTGCATCTCGCAGCACACAAAGTCCTCGGTTCTTACTCGCCGATTAAACGTCGTATCTGGAGGAAACATCGCCATGTCTATACTGCACCCGAAGTCGATTAGCTGCAAGGTGACGTTATTATCATTCAGTTGTACCAAGAAATTGTCGGGCTTGACGTCAGCATGGATGATCTTCGCCTGGTGCATTGCGCTGACAATCTCCAACATTTCAATGCAGAAATATACACACAGCGTCTCTTTCATTGTCCTTCCAGATTTTTGTTTAATTGCGTTCGCTACGTCTAGCAGAGATCCGTTCGGGCTGAAGTCTGAGACCAATATTGAAGCTTGCTCGTCTAGAAATTATAAAATTGATCATACAACATGATTTATTAAATTAATAATTGAGAAGAGAAAAATCAGTTGAAATGCATGTAAATACAAGAAAGATGACGTAGAAATAGAGTACTGATTGTTCGACATTCCGTATAGTTCGATCCAACTCGCTGCAGGCACAAATTATAGCAATGTAACGTTCTTTCTAGAATCTCTAGATAAACATAATTGCAGTGTTTTAATATATTTACCTACTATATTCGCATAGAAAATTAAAATTTTACAAAAACTGTTGTAATTGTTATTATTCAGGAAATTGAAGATGTAGAGATCAACTACAAAATGACAATGATGCACAGAGAATTAGATTATTAATTAATTAACATTTGAATATATTATAGTACACGTTTTAATTGTACTAAGAGTAAGTAACCCTAACTATGACAGTTTTAAAATGAACATCCCATTCCTTTAATTTCCAAGTTCAAAATATTTATCTGTTGGAAAAATCCTTATTTCTAACAGCAATATTAATAAGTAAAGTGCGGACAATCTAGGCTCCTATCGCGTATGAATCATTTTAAGCACGGGTTGAACCGGAGGCGTATAGTTTACGAAAACGCGGAGGTGGAACTCGCACTTTCGATATTAACACTAACATATTTAACTAAAAAAAGGTAAATTTTGTTAAGTGCCAACCCCTGTTTTTGAGAATGTCTACATAGTTTACTCGAGAAAATCCGAGTACAACATATTTTACTTCCTATACCTAAATTTAAATTTTCCCACTTGCGCGCGTAGAAGAAAAAACATATGCGCATGTGCTATTGTTTCATTGTATGTGTATATACATCCTTTTTGTATCATTTGTTAATTACATGTGTTATTCAAACAGTCCACTGAGTTATTTATTTAATTACAACATAAGTTTTGGTCAATCGAACCGCATTTGTAGTAAGGTGCTATTCCTACAAAACCAGGTCAGTCATTTTACATTCAGTGTTTCCCTCCAATATTCAACCTAACCTCAAGTTATCCCTTTATATACAATAGAGTTTAAATATAATATTTCCAGCTACAGCTATTACAATCCAGCTGATCTTATTTCCCGAGGTTGTTTTCCAGAAAGAAGAGTTATTTCAGAGTCTATTATGGTGGCCAAGTTTTATTTGCGAAAACGATATACCAGATGAGTTGTTGGAACTCAAATGAGAAAGGCTTAATTGTATGACGTCTGTTAAACACTCCTTATTTCAAAAAGTTTCTAAATTATCCAAGTTACAAAAACAATGGCATACTGCTTACAATTTAAAAACAATTCATTGAGCAAGCCAGAACTTAGAATTCAAGGTCCACTTACAGTAGATGAACTGAACCAAGCACTCCATTTGCTAATTAAATTAGCACAATCTGAATGTTTCTTCAACGAAGTGTCTCAAGAGGAACAAAAATATAAATTCTACAAGCAAAATCAAGTCGCTAACACCATTTCTTGATCATCAAAATTTGTTACGTGTAGGAGGACGAATTGAAAATGCAAATGTTGGCTATGAACAAAAACACCAAATTATTTTACTAGCTAGCCATACATCTACGAAATTTATTATACAACAAGAGCATATAACATTACTTCATTCCAATACTCAAGCAGTTCTTTACAACCTAAGGCTTGAATACTGGCACATAAATGGTCGAAATACTATTAAGAAAATTATACACAATTGCCATCGTTCTTTAGGCAACGTGCAACACAGATTCAATCCACTCAGATTATATGCAGTCTTCCGAAATGTCGTTTTGAGACGATACGTCATTTCATAAATGTAGGAATAGACTATGGAGGACGGGTGTTAATTCGCACGAGCAAGTTACGAAATTCCAAAACTATCAAATCCTATATTGCATTATTTATATGTATGACTACGAAAGCACTGCATCTAGAGGTAGTTACTGGTCTTTCTACTGCTGATTTTCTAGCAGCGTTCAAAAGATTTGTGGCACAGCGAGGCAAACCTTCTAATGTCTATAGCGACAACGCTACCAATTTCAGAGGAGCAGCTAATGAATTTCAGGAGCTAGAAACAAAAAGAAAATCAAGGGGAAATAATCAAAGAAATGGCATCAGATTGCATAAGGAGGCATTTCATTCCACCCAACTCACCAAACTTTGGAGGCCTTTGGGAGACGGGTATTAAGCGTGTAAAATACCACATTAAAAGGACAATTGGAGACACGAAAGTTACTTTCGAAGAATTATATACTCTGCTCACACAAATAAAACACAAATAAATTCCCGTCCTCTAACTCTAATAAATGACGATCCCTCAGACCCCGCAGCCTTAACTCCTTTCCATTTCCTCATTGGTTACGAATTTTGTTTTAAATTAGTACGTAGGAAATACAAAAGTACCAAATACATGAAGTAAATATTGATTGAAAAACACAATATGTGAATCAAGCACATGTGAGAACGCTTATTTTCTTTCACACTCTAAGATAAAAATAATATTTAAAAAAATTAAATGATATTTGCGTAAAAGTAAAACCTAATGCTAAGTTAATTAAAAAAAAAAAGAAAAATAAATAAATTATACCGATATAAAAAAAATCATATATGATTGTAGAAGAATAGTAAACAGGAACATCTATATTGACAACCTGTTACTTCAAGTGAATTCTGAAATATTTTAAAAAAGTTTCCTCGGATAACAGACAACAGTCAGGTGGTAAAAAAATTAATACCTTCATAAAAACAATTTGTGAGACATGCTTGTAAATAACGAAAAAGATGATATTTTTACAATATTTTTTATATATAACAATAAAATAGGAAATATCAATATATATTTTCGTAATAATGAAAATAAGAACAGAAAGAAAAACGATGCCCTCCGTACAACGGATCGAACCGGTATCGTTGCGGCCGTGTTCCACCACTTTCATCACTCGGCCAGCACGCCTTATAAATAATGAGATTATATAGGGTGTATAATAAGGTATCTATAATTCCCAGCGTTATCTTTTTCTAAAAAATCAATTTTTTATTTCTTAATTGATATGAGCAATTATCGTCCTATTTACATTTTATCAGTCTTTTCTAAGGTGTATGAAACTATAGTTAATATCAGAATAACAAACTATTTCCATCGTTTTCGATTGCTAAATGAGAATCAACACGGTTTTACTCCAGGTAAATCTACTGACACTGCTCTTTTTAGTTTCATAAGTCGTCTACATCATAACTCTGATAATGGAGTGCCTTGCTTGAGTATGCTGATAGATCTTTCTAAGGCATTCGATTGTGTGGATCACTCTCTTCTGCTCTACAAACTTGAGAGGTATGGGGTCAATGGTGTTTGTTTAAAGTGGTTCCAATCTTACCTTTCAATGAGAACACAATATGTTAGCGGTAGCAATTGCGTCTCGGGTGGTAGGATTGCGGAGAGAGGCGTCCCACAGGGATCGGTACTGGAACCAACCTTGTTCCTACTTTTCGTCAACGATCTTCCTAATTGCCCGAGTAATGCGGCTGCTGTGACATTATATGCCGACATCATGAATGCAAATAAATTGGTTTTAAATGCCAACAAAACCAGCTGTATGCTCTTCTTTAATAAGAGAAAATACGAAATCGATCAACTCAACTTGGCCAGTTCTGATTTTGAATTGGGTAGTACATCTAGATTGCTTGGCCTCGTTATAGATGAGAATTTAAAATGGTCTAATCATGTAGAGCAGCTATGTCCTAACCTAGCGAGGTCATGTTATGCGCTTTACCAATTGAAAAGATCATGTAGTGACTTCACCGTTAAATCATTTTACTACTCGGAATTTTATTCAAGGATGCGCTACGGAGAAACAGGAAAAACTATCTGTTGCGACCTTCACACAAAACATCAACCTTTCAAAGAAGTCTTATGTTCATGAGAACGAAATTGTTCAATGTTTTGCCTAACGAAATGAAAGACTATCCTAATGTGTACATTTTTAAGCGAAAACTGAAGTTATGTCTCCTCCAAGTTAATGCTTACTCTATTCAAGATTTTATCGATTTCATTGATTAGGTGGTAACTATATATTATATTTTTAATTTATGTATATGTATTGTTGACGTTTTTCTTGTACATCTGTTACCAGTTTGTACTAAGAAATAAAGAGTACTACTACTACTACTAATTTATCAGATAAGCTTGTAAATACCGAAAAAGATTTTTTATATTGTCTTTCTTATACAACAATAAAAATATGAAATATCTGTATAAGGGAACAGGAATAATTAATTAGAATATAAAGAAACAATAAATCTCACGTTTCGTCCTAACATGGACACGCGCCCGGCGTGTTTTTTTCACTACCGCTCCGATTTACCGAACCCCGGTTAATATACTTGCGGACCCCCGTTTCGAACGAAATTACGCCTATTTTATAGGGAAAATAACCCTCTTTCGATCTACGTTGATCGCGCGCCTCCATCTTGCTCGCTCTTTTTCGCAATTTGCTCCCTCTTGGCGTACTTTCCCATCTCCCTCGTGCCTACGTTCGACCGATCTATAACTGAGGACGCAAGAGAGATTACGTGTTTTTCACAATCACATATTATATATACAGTGCATTTCAGATAACACTGGATAGGGGGAATTTACACAGTAAAACCTTTATGTAACGTTAATGGTTTTCCTACGGAGAGTGTTTGATTTATTTTTTGTCCATACATAGTTGGAACGATTTTTAACGAGTTTTGAGACATTTTATGCTTTGGAACAAACAGATAACGTTGAAAATAAAGAAAAAAAAAGTTGCTGCAAAATCGTGGCTCATTATATCTGATAAAAATTCCTGCAATTGCCGCTAAAGCTGCTGCTTCTTTTTCTTTAATTTCGACTTTACTTTTTCGTTCCAAGGCATAAGTGTCAGAACCTCATGAAAATTGTTTCAACTATGTGCCGACAAAAAATTAATCAAACACTTCTCGTAGGAAAACCATTAACATCACATAAAGGTTCTACTATGCAAATACCTATGGTCAGTGTTATCTGAAACGCACTGTATATAATTTGATTTGAATTATATATTCTGTATCTTCTAAAAGACATTAAAATTAAAATATATAAGTATGTTAAAGTAAGTGAATATTTACCTGCCATGCTTTCATTTATCACGTTGATTGATTCTATTTCACGTTCCAACAAAACGTTTTTTAGCATCATTTCAGAATTGATACAATTGTGGCGCGTGCGCACTTAACTGCACATGAACTCGTTCCGGAACTAGTTCTCAAATCGTTGTTGGAAAGATCCTTATAATTACATAGTTAGATGCATTACACTTATGCTTTTATTTAAAGGAAACACGATTTTTATATTAGAAACTAAATATTCACTTTTATAAATTAGTTTCTATACGAATATTTTTTGCGGTTGCAAATTTTTCTAAAACTTTTTCGTTGACATCTACAGATGTAATTAGCGTGCCAGTGTTATGTTCTTGAAAATGAATAAAGCCCCAAAATCTTTCAAATGGATTTTCTTAACTGACATGTAAAACCACACTCATTTCATATTTTGAATATATCAGCTAAATAATTTGTCTCGTCCACATTTATCTCTGCTACAATTTCTCTACACCCTTCTAACATGCACTGCAGGAATTCATTCTGAATATCCTTCGAAGTACCCTTAAATGTAGTAGCAAAGCGACTTATAAATGTTCTCGAAATACATTATCAAGCTGTGCGCTAAAATTTATTAAACCACGAAATACACCGGGTTTATCAGATTCACTAGATTCATCATGTCCTCGAAGAGCTAGTTCAAAAACCCCACAGAATCTTCTAGGCAGTTTATAATTCACGATAGCACATATCGATTTCTATCAACTTGTTCGTTATTGTTTTTGAATATTTTGATTTCCTAATGAAGCAAGATGAGCATGATAAATAAAGCGTATGTACGTATGTGGATGCAAAGTTTAGTAATGCGGTAGACATTGAGGAGTTCGCTAGTTCGGTTATTTATCGGATTCTCATTGTGTGTTTTCGTGAGGTACCTGGTGTACCTCTTGCATCGCATGTGAAGAAATATATTTGGCGTTTCCCTGGTTTGGAATTTACAGGCTCGCACATTCATTGCAAATTTTGCGGTGTAGGGTTGCTAGGTCGCAAGACATTTAAGTGTAGAAGTCATATTGAAAGTAAAATCGAATTTAAGAAACAATATTCCGTACTGGCAATTTTTGTATCACTTTATTTTCATGTTGAGCACGTGCAACATCCCATAACACCTAGTAGATAATGAAAAACTCGTCTTTTCTGGGATAAATATGTTCCATCATGGAAGCTACCAACAAAAAGACAATTGCGGTACAATTTCCCACATGTGCAAAGTACAGTAAAAGACTGTATAAAAGACGAGAAATCAAAAAATCTGGCTACTGATGTTCAGAAACACAGCGTAATGGTCCAGCAGCTTCCTTGTTGTTAGCCAGTAAAAGGATTGAAAGAACTGATGCCGAAATCGTTGTAAACATAATAAAAAATATGTTAAGAGAATTTTGTATTGTAGGAGCCCAAATCACCATGTTAGTTTCTGACGGAGCCGCAAAAATTCTGAAAGCTGGTAGGATGTTAAAAGTATGCTTCACATAACATGCCTCATACACGCATGTCATCTCGTAGCAGAAACAATTCGAAGCAAGTATCCTAAGGTGAATGATTTAATATCTACTAAAAAAGTATTTGTGAAATCTCCCAAACATATCCGCGTATTCAAGCAATTGTATCCGCAAATTCCGCTACCACCTCAGTATTGACGCGATGGGGAACATGGATCCAGGCAGTATCTTACTATGGCAAATATTATTCCCAAGTTAAATATGTCATTTTCAAACTTAATTCTTCTAATTCTCAAGCGATTCGCGAGAGTCAGCAACTTTTTTCCGATTCGGATGTTCAAAAAGAAATAGATGACATTTCCATAAACTATTCTGTAGTGACACAAACTATTTCGCAGTTAGAAAATACTCGCTTATCTATACAAGACTCGTTAAATAACATCAACAATTTAGCAGCTGCTCTAGAAAGCTTGACGGATCCTATAGAACTAGATGTCGCGCAAAAATTTCGTGCAGTTTTAAATAAAAATCCAGATTTAGAAAAGGTTCGATCTATATCTGGAATTCAAGACTGCACAGAAGAAATACAGAGTATTTGAATTTCGCAAATCTTACTTCATTAGATGCTGAACGATCATTTGCAAAGATACGAGAACGTTTCCAGACCATCGCGTCGTCGAGGCCTGACCGAATCAACAATGGGAGCATTGCTTATGATGCAGCACTACGCAGCGTATCATGGCAGTCGCACATTACCGCAGTGGTCATCGATACATCAATAAAAGGTAACAATCTATTATTTTTTTATTAATACTGTGTCTACTTTTGCGCGGTACGCCTCGGACGGTTCCACTAGTTTCTCGAACATTATAAATAGTACACGCACACCGATCAACCGATAATAACCGAACGTCCACTCAATTCCTTGTATGTACATAGTAAACACAGCTCCTTTCACGGCGCCTCTGCGGGCGCAACCGTTTGTCACGCTTTAATGATAAATGCTTTTTGTTATTTCGTGTCCTTTGATATTTTGACTTAAGTTGCCTATGTCTGTAACACCAGTGACTGTCCAGCTCTTATCACCACCAAATACGCACAGAAAATAAAATAATGAATTTTTCTCATCACAACCGTAAATCCACTTTGTATTAAGATAAACGCTATTATAAAATTGACATTTATAGCTGGAGTTGGCATTTTTTAAATTTCGCAGATGATTTAAGTTGGTAGTTCCTACAATAAAGGACATATTCGCAAATTTCTTATCGTAATACAGAGGAATATGTCCTTTATTGCCGGAATAACAAACTTAAATTATCCGCGAAAAAAAAATGCCAACCAAAATGGAAACATTTAAATCCAATGATTGGCAGTAGTCAATAATTTAAATATTCATACACACCTTACCTATTTTGATCACACTTACAGTTTCACAACAAATGCTGCAAAATGCCATTTCTCTCGTTAGATGTCAAATTGTTTTTTACTTATGCTTAAGGTTTAATTAGTAAAAGGCCACCTTCATTGTAAAAAAAAACAGGAAAACCACGCGTGATACTAGCGGATATTTCTTCTTTATACTTTTAAAATTTAAATAATTTAATTTGCGCCAGTTAACAAGTAATGTTAACAAAACGAAAGTGTTAATTATTTCGCATATATTGAATATTAAATTAATAATATGGATTCAGTAGTATTTTACTGTTTTATTAGATAACATTTAGTAATCTAACGTAAAATGAACGCTTTTAGATACGACAGTAACCAAACGCATGTTCCGCCATTGGTGAAGAATCAATTATGTAGCAAAACCGAGCGAAACGATACGCTGCTAAATTCGGGGGGGAACGCCATATTTGTTTACAAAATCGCCTGTTTATACGCCGAGATTTATTTGCCAATTAATCGAACAAGTTCTTGACCAAGAAGTCCGTAGAAATATGCCGTTTTACATACTACAATAAATTGGACAAGTTTTTCACAATCGTGAATACTCTTTTAGTTTCGGTAATAGCTGAACGGGGGAATTATTAAATAGGAAACTTTCATCTGCATATAAAAATTGATTGGTTAGGTTACTTCGGTTTCGGTTAATTAATTCAAATTATCCATTACATCAATCGCAGTAAATTTTCGAAATTTAACCTCACTTTAAAAACACAACAAAATTCGTGGGTACTTTTCTGTTATTAAAACAGCAGAGTTATTTGTTGTTGGTATTAAAACAGAAAAATTAGTTAAAAAACGTCGGAAAATCGTGGCAAAAATAGAGCATATTCTATTAATCGTACGATAAATTATTCAAGAAATCTTACCGATTTTTGCTGTTTTACACGGTACAACTAAATTGATCAACTTGTTCAATTAATTGGCCAATAAATCGAGGCGTCTAAAACAGGCTCTACGTGTGCTTCGCGTCAGCATATAGTGACCACTATAGGATAGTACTTCTATTACTCTAACTCCTTTGATACCGACAAAAATTAGTGGCGTGCGTCCACAGTTAAAATAAACGAAGTGTAATTTACTAAATTTCGAATACAGAATCGCTTGAGAAGAAACCGGTTTCCATTTTTTTTTAATACCTTAATTCTAACGAAAATATAGATCGTGCAATGAAAAATCAACTACTCTATATACCACTCTTTTTTCCAAGTTATATGAAATGGCAAAAAATAACATGTCATGTTATTGAACCTTCTACATAGATGATCCAAAATTCAATGTGCCAAATGTATTTATGAAATGTTTCTAGAGAACAAAAAAGAGCATAACGTAGTTAGTTCCTGCAAATCTAACCATCTGTGATGTATTAGACCTTGATTATTGCAACATTTAATCCTTATACATTCTTAAATGTATAGGTATGCCCAGGGCATTATTTGCAACCAGTTTTGTTTATTTTCAATAACTGCTAATTGAATGAAATAAAATTGAATCTACTTACTGAAGTAACCTATCGAAACGTCCATGAACTTCTCTTTTAAAGGATGATCGGCCAATCTAGCTTGCAATTCTCGACATATATAAAATTCCCACTTATTTGCCGGTTTCTGGAACTTCAAAGCTACCACCTCGTTTGTCTGGCAGTCCACCGCTTTAAACACCGAGCCGTATGTCCCTTTACCCAGCATCTTTTCGACGAAATACTTATCATCACCGATAGCCACCATTTCTTTTTTAATATTTAACCTGGGAACAGTATACGTCTTCCTATATCCGTAAGTATGCTGGCCGGGGAAATTTATCCTTTCCAGCAGTATTTTAATTAAAGATCCTTGGAATGGGTCGGAAGGCGCTTTAGTCAAAGGAGTGATCGCTGTTGGTTTCACCGCTGGAATCGGGGGTGGAGTTTCTGTAACAGGACTGCTTTGTTGGGAGTGGCAATCCATGTAATCACCCAATAAACTGGAACGTAGGGCTGCATTGGCTTTGAGATTTTGCGCTAAGTTGGAGGAATAGCTGTTTTGTTCCGGAGTGAAGTTCGTGTGATTGATCTTACGGGATTGGGCACCTAACGACGAACCGCTACTTGATGTCAGGCTGGAAAGTTATCGGATGTAAGTTTACAAACACGATAAAATCTTTAGAACCTTTTAACTTATATTAACATCATTTTGGTGAGACCTTGCGGAATCGATAGTTTAATTATCAATAATGCAACGCGCACTGTTTCCAAGCTACAATTAATATTACAATGTTCCAAACAACGTTTTAAAGCGTCTATTGAATTGTACCACAATTGTACAAGATCTATTTTGAAAAGTATCTAGAAATGTATAAAAATATTTTTATTTTTAAAGTTGAAAGTCTCATTTGGTTTGAATAGTTGCATACAATAAACTTTGTTCTGCAAATATTGCCATAAAATAATTTAATAATAGCACAGAAGGTGAAGGCGAAACCAAGGCAAACAAGCTCTTCAGAAGGACATGTTTTTGTTCATTTGGCAGAGATAGTGTCGTTAACTCTGAAATTAATTCTAATTCCAGAAATTCAAAGTATTAATGTAAGGTACTAATTAAGGTTCGACAAACGAGTGCAACGTCAGAGGCGTATTGCGCAAAAGTCTTACTAAAAAATACTATATTGTTACCTTTTATTGACGTCCTGATGTCCACTACGACAACCGGGCTTACCGGGGCAGTAATATTTTGTCGCAGTGGACATCAGGATGTCAATAAAAGGTAACAATATATTATTTTTTAATAATACTGTATCTCACGTATCTACTTTTGCGCGATACGCCCGTGACGTTGCACTCGGTTGTCGAACCTTAGTAATAATAATAATTTGTCTATTATTTCTACTCATATACCTAGTGTGTAGACGGAAAATAATTCCTTTCCCGAGCAATTTAGAGAAAAAGTCTTCAAATAAAACATATTCGGGGACAAATGCTGCACAACATAAAATTATATTCAAGTATACAAGGTATATTATTACGATTTTAGATGCCTCTCTTCAATTCATGGCAGCTTTCAACAATATTCGCTATACTTATCTATTTTAGTTTTTGAGATAATTAACGTAATTTGAGATTTTTGCGAAATATCACTGTTTCTTTAACGGCTGATATCTTAAACGCACTACACGCTAGGGTGGTGATTCAAATTTTATTCCATTGAGCATTTCTTGGAGTTTTTGGGAAGACATCGAAGATTTTTTTTATATCAACCAGATTCATACACACATAGGGTGCTCTGATGACATACTATAAACTTTTGCTAAAGGTATTTACTAAAGCAAATGTGTAAACGTTATCTTTTTTGGTACAATTTCATCATCTACTTGAAGTAACCATCATTTTTCTACATACATTGTCTAATAAGTTAACCACCATGTATAAATAATAAATAGCGAAGATAAGTAGACAAATGTTAATTAAAATTGAACATAAAGGAATAGATTTATTTAGCACCATACACTAAGTTTTTTCAGGAGCAAGAAGTATAATAAGAACATACTGAAAGTTGTTCAACAACTTTCACAATTTAACTGAATAGAGATAACCAAAAAAATAATACTGATATAGCTCATGGTATTGGTAGAATCATTCTCGGCAAAAAACAAAGCGAGGAAAGGGAAAGTGTTAACCCACGGACATGTTTCTGCCTATCAGCGTGGTTCCGAACCACGCTGATGAAGCCGGGTAGGCAAAAACATGTCCCAGGATTGTTTTCCCTTTCCTCGCTTTGTTTTTTTGCCGGGAATGATTCCACAAATACTATGAGCTATATTAGCATTAATTTTTTGGTTATTGTTACTACGCATTCTTTTCATGTGTATTTTTAAATAGATATTTATGAAAAAACTTCCTGGATGAATTTCTTAAGGCAATGAGATGTTGAGATGTTAGTAAATGTTCAATAAAATACAAGGAATCGCATTAGTTTGTATGAAGCAAAATGCATAAATTAAATTTTGCAGTTTATTTTTAAGGAATATCTTTAGAAAAACAAAAGTTTATAGTTTTTGCCGCTGCACTCTATGAATTTCAGAAAAAAAAATTAATATTTAATTTACTAAAGAACGACGCATTTTAGTTATAGAAAAATGTTTATAAAAAACATTTTATTACAATTTCTCTGGCTGTGATTTTGGTGGCCTTCTTACTTCAGTTGATATAAAAAACTTTTCGATGTGTTACCTGAAACTCCCAGAAATACTCAATTGAACAAAATTTGAATCACCCCCCTAGAGTGTAAGACGTTTAAGATGTCGGCCGTTAAAGAAAGAGCCACATTTCGCAACTCAAATTACGTCAATTATCTCAAAAACGAAGACGAAAAAAAAACGAAGGGAATATTGTTGAAAGTTGACATGAATTGATGAGAGGCATATAAAATCGTAATAATATACACGGCGTTCCGTTTAAAAAACCAAACTGAAACTGAACACCCTCTATACTTGTATAATTCTAATTTTAGTATAATTCTAATTTTATGTTGTGCAGCATTTGTCTTCGAATATTTTTTATTTCAAAATTTTTTTGCCTAAATTGTTCAGGAAGGAAATTATCGTCCGTCCACGCACTAGGTGGACATGCTGTTTCATTTCTTCGAAATAAAGAAATAATTAGTTTTAGGACCGGAATGCACGAGCAGCAATGAGCTCATACTGTCACAGTTCGGCGGACCATTGTTTCCAATGCAATCGCGCACACACCATTGTATAGCATGGAATAAATATGCGGACTGTAAATTACCTAGTCGGACATCGATACGAAATGTAGTGCCATTTGCTCGTGAACATATAGAAAAAAGAATGAAAACGGAATTGAAAGATAAAAAACTGCGGTTGTGTGTGGACGAAACAACATATCGTCAAAAACATTCTGTGGTTAATGTAATGGTACGTACAATGGAACCACATCGACCGTCATCCTCCTTCTTACTTGTTTCCAAAAGAGTTATAAATTGTACTGCCGATGAGATTTTAAAGGTGGTGTTAAACTCATTGAACAAATTTGAAGTTTCAACTAAGCAACTTTTAACGTTTATGAGTGATGGTGCCGCAAACATGCGTTCTTTGGGCTGATCTCTTAAAGAACACAGTGGTAACTTCTTACATGTAACGTGTAAAATCCATACCCTAAATCTCGCGGCACAAACGATTCCTACATGTTTTCCACTAGTAAATGCATCGATTGCTAGTACAAAGGCAGTGTTTTTTTTTAAGTCCCCGAAACGTACCCGACTATTTCACAAACTGTGTCCTGATTTACCTGAACCACCACAGCCGATTGTTACACGTTGGGGAACATGGTTGCGGGCTGCGTTTTACTACAACAAATATTTTGATCAAGTAAATAAGGTAGTTTTAAAATTCAATCCGACAGAAACTGCAGCAATCAAGAAAAGCCAGGAAATATTTCAAGATAGTCAGGTTAAAAGAGATTTACAAACTATTCACAACAATTACTTCGGACTAGCGGACGGAATAGAAAAATTACAAAATGTTTCGATGTCACTAGTGGATTCTGTTCAAATTGTGAATGATGTTCACGCACAGTTATGCGCTGTAGAAGGCGAAACAAATTGGTGTGTAATACGAAAATTTGAAAGTGTTTTAGAGAAAGACTCCGATTTTCTTATATTAAGACAAATTTGTGAAGGTGCGTGTGAAGATGCATTAAGTTGTTTCAAAGATTATTTTAAATATGCAAATATAACATCGCTAGATGTCGAACGGTCGTTTTCGGCTTTAAAAAACATATATTCCGCACGTCGTACTCACTTGACTGAAACAGCTGTGGAAACATATCTAATGATTCAAATATTTAACAGATGTTACCCAGTTTGTGATTTCACGGAAGACTTTTAAAACGGTAGGTGTTTTAGCACGTTTTATAATTTATTTCTTACCTTCTATTTTATGTGTAAACTTTTATGCGCTCGCCACGCCTCTGGCTGTTACCGCATATTTGCCCAGGTTAGTAATTACTTTACAATTCAATGAAAGGATCATTTTAATTACAATTTTGACCAAGTTGTAGAACATGTGAAACGTAAAAATCTAACCTCGAAATTTACGTTGGTATGCTTGTTTATTTCTTGGAATGTCATTTCTGTGTAAATCAATCCTGCGTTCGTTCTTAGCACAGAAATTATTGCGCACAGAAAGACGATGACCTACACTCAAGTGATTTGCTCATTTAATTAGGTACCTTCTTTGATTTACAAAATAACGTACATTTTGTTGAATTTGACAAAATTTTATTTGGAATTTATATGGTTTTATCTTAGTTCTTTATTTTTTCTGAAGACTATATTAAAGAAACCAGTTAATATCAACATACTAGATGTCCGATTTTTTTTTTTACTATTTTGTTGAGTATGGATCTCGGTAAGATGTTCCTTGTAGTTTCATTCACAGTAGTAGTTATAAATAAACAAAAATAATATAAAAATTACACATTTTATTTTCCCAAGTTTCATTTTTTCATTCGGTAGAACGACCCAATAACGTTTATAGGACGTTCCGGTCAAAATGGACAAGTTGCTATCGAGTTCTAATATAACTGGAGGCGACAGAAATGTCAATATATTTTAGGCAAGTTGATTCTATTGGTGCCAGTAATTTGCCAAATATTCAGATATCTCAGATTAATACCTTTCCAGATATCGATAGTTGCAGTGGGACACTATGGCAGTCAGCTAATTGAAGATTGAGGTGGCAAATTAAATATTAAAATTGATTTTAACCAGAAGTGTTTGCAGAACGCGTACGTTTACTTACAAAAATAACTAAAACTTAATATAATGCCCTCAAATATTGAACATAAGAAATAAATAGCAGTTTAACCTTTCAGATATCTATTTGTTAATCTAAAAGTTTTTATGTGCATACTAACGTACATTAACAATTCTATTAATTTTCATAGTACCATGGGAGCTCTGCAGGCTCCACACTTTATATCAGATATCTTCAAACAAATCTCGTAAATTAAAACATGTGAAATGGAGTATTAACTTACGCGTAACTTTTTGTTTCCTCATAAATCGTTGATAACGCCTTCTCCTCGGTATTAAATAATTGTTTCTTCGAATCCACATCCGCATGATTTACGATAGCATTCAGCCGTTCCGTAACAGGCGTCGATACTTTCATCGCAGTCAAATTGAAATTGAACATCTGCGTGCTCGTTATGTCGAAATTACCCTGCGGTTCCATTCCTTGGTAGGGTAGCGCGTCGCCGTACGAAGAATTCGTATCCTCATCCAAGTTGATTATAGCACCATCTACCGGCTGCGCAGTAGCAGCAATATCTAATCCTCCACGAGACCCAGTTTCAGCCAAATCATCATCCGATAAAATCTTGATGGGGGTTTTCATAGATGCTCCTTTCGGATGCATTTGAAGCACCCCTGAATCACCAAACATGGCGTCATTGCGAGATTCCTGCGGTGACCGCCAAATGGCGTCCATCGTCATGATTCTAGTTTGGTGTTGGGGCGAAGCTATGTAGGGAGATTGCGAGTTATATTGATGTTGTAAAGCTTGCTGCGGTTGTTGTTGCTGTTGTAGAGGGTGCGACCATAGGTTTTCCTTTGATTCAATTTGAGGGTGGATTAAATGCGGTTGATTTTCTTGATCTTGATAAATCAATTGATTGTGATTACTGGTATTATCAGTATTACTACAGCTATGCGACATCTCATTCGACTGCTGCAGTGATTGATAGTCGATAGTTTGATAATGTAAAGATTGGTTCGATAGTTGAACTGCGCTATTGTGATGATGATGATGGTAGGGGGATTTGTGTATGGCACCTGTCGACGTTTGTTTCTCGTTCAGAATTGACTGAATCGCCTGCTCGGTTTCGCAGTAGGAAACTTTTAGGCTGTTATTCGGCCGGATCAGGTATTGTCGCGCTTTGATCTCCTCTATCGAATATTCCATGTTCTCCTCGGCGTATACGAGCGCTTTCGGATATTTGGGGATTATCTTGGGATCGGCCGGTTCGGGATAATGGAGACTCGGTTTGAAATTGGAGAAGTCTTCGTGTGTCACCGGATAGAAGTCTGGTGGTTTTATGAGACCTCTTTGGTGTATGTCTTCCGAGTCTTCATGTACTGCAGAATTAAGAGAAGAAATATATTACAAATGAAAATCACACGCAGAAGCTAATATAATAGGTGTTCAGCAAGGAACATATTGTTCATGTTATTACATTTTCACTTTATTTTCATAGGCAACCTTGTAGTTTAACTCTTTCCAGCCTAGCGTTGGGTCACGACATTCATTTTAAGTAAGTTTATTTTTTTACTTTTTTGTTACAAAAATTGTGTATATCGACAACAAAAATTGTACCAAGGTAAATATTCCAATTCCTCTTTTTCTACTGCTTCTTATTTCATTATCTTATAAACACAGTGTGTCTACCTAAGTTGGCTGCATATGAAAATCTTTTTATTACTAATTTTAGGGAAAAAAGTGACTATAAAAAGTTCTGCTTTCAGAAAAAATAATATTAACACATTCAAATTTGAGGTAGTATGTACAGAGTAGTCAAAAAACTTCAGGTACTTAAAGATCATAATATAGTAGTACTGTATAGTGGCTTTCATTTTCCGATATGTCGAATAGTTTTTGAGATATTCGACTTCGAATTTAGGTTGGGAGGAAGATTCGGAATTCGTATAGGTAAACATTACAAAAACATGTTTTTAATAATAGATATACAGCGTGTCCCACTAAGAGTGGGGACTGGCGATATCTTGGAAACTACAATAGCTACAGTGGTGGAAAAAAAAAATTTATAACTAAAGTGGGTAAGAAAATATTTTTAAATTCCAAACATGAGCGCTAGGGGGCGCAGTTGTTAGGGTCAACAATAAATTTGAAATTAGTCGGTAAAAGTTCCAGGATTAGCTATTTTCAATGTTTTGAAAACGCGCGTATTGTTGAACGTGAATATGCTGTTAAGTATCCAGAAAGAAAACATTTCAGCCAAGAAGTATTCTAACGTTTGGCGACACGATTACTTGAAACAGGGTATGTTCAACCTCGTGGAAATCATACTAGAGCACGTGTAGCTAGAACTGAAGCTAATGTGATAAATGTCCTTGCATATGTTGAAGTTCATCCTCACAGTAGGCACTGGAGAAATGTCTTCTATTCTAGGTACAAGTAAGTCATCAATTCATCGCACCCTAATAGACAATACGTCACACCCATACAGACTTTGACCATAGACTCAATAATTGTAACTGGTTAAAAGATATCTACCATAAAAATGCTACCTTCTTACATTGCGTGTTGTGGACTAATAAAGCTACTTTTATTAATGGTGGGCCGGTAAATTTGCATAATATGCATTACTGGTCCAGAGAAAATCTTCATTGCATGAGAGAGATTCATCAACATAGGTGGAGTATAAATGTTTAGTATGGCATTTTAAGTGATAAAGTTATTGGACCATTCATTTTTGAATGCAACTTAAACAGCGGAACATACTTAAACATTTTACTTAACAAATTACTAATACTTTTAGAAGATGTTTCGTTGGAAACTCGAAAAACACAGTGGTTTCAGCATGACGGCTATCCAGCTCATTGTTTACGAATCGTCCGTGACGTTTTCATATCAGTGGATTGGAAGAGGATCTATTTTTCCATGGTCAGCTAGATCCCCAGATCTGACTGTGCTTGACTTTTATTTATGGGCAAGGATAACAGATCTGGTGGCCAGAGAATCTCAGAAAACCTGTGAATTACTATTATTACTTGGTATCATACCTGTTGGCGTTCATGTACAGGTAGGTCATTTATTTTGCTGGTTAGTTACGTAAATTGAAATCTGTATTCCTTTTCCTGACATCTAATCACTTCATTTTCAGTTGAGCTGATTCACTTTCTAATCACTTGCAAATCATTTCAGTTTATAATCACTTGATTATTTTGTAAAAGGAAGACTGAAAATGAAGCGATGTTGGCAAAAAGAACGCATATTTCAATTTACGTAACTACAACGTAACTAACCAACAAAATAAATGATTATGATTTGAACTTGTTCGGTATCTTAGCAATTGCACTGAAACTGAACATTTATAAATAGAAAGCGTCAAAGTGATTATATGGTGATTTTGAATCAATAAATATTCAGTTAACAGGCTAAAAGGAAGACGCCTCATGTATCATTGTAATAGGATATAGTACGGAAAAAATTACAAAATCATATTTTTAACAATAGATAGACGCGTCTGTATATGTGAATCTAGTTTGTGATTCTAAACAATGTTTTAAACAAACCAGGTTCAAATATATACTCATATTTATCTATTGTTAATAATATGAGTTTGTAACATTTACCTATGCGAACTCCGAATCTTCCTCCCGACCCAAATTTGAAGTCGAATATCTCGAAAACTATTCGTACTACTTTATTATGATGTTTAAAAATCTGAAGTCGAAAGTTTTTGACAACGTACCGACGCGACATACTCATTTTTGACTATACATGCTACCTCAAATTTAAATGTGTTAATATTATTTTCTCAGAAAGCAGAACTTTTTATAGTAGTTTTTTCCCTAAAATTAATAAAAAAGTTTTTCATATGCGGCCGACTTAAATAGACACACAGTATAATCGAGAATATTTTTGTTGGCCCAATAGCAACATTAGAAGGATAATGTAAGATTTCTCTGATTGCAATCTAATTTAGGTTTCTTACTTTTTTTCTATTTCTCATTTGTTTAGTCTACATTTTGTATGATTAGTACTTTGAAATTATGTACTTATATTCATGTAATGTAGATTTAGCGACTAACCGAAAAATACTTTCCTTCAATTAATTGGTTTCTGGTTCAAACAAATGTGTTTGGCATATTTTTGAATGAGCGCATTTAAAAAGTAAATAAATTTAGAAAAAATATATTTTAAGTTTCGGATGTTTTGAAAGATTTTGATGATGAAATGAATTTAGTAGAATATGGTCAAGAAAAAACTCATGTCGAAGAATTTTGTGTTTTACGAAAAAAAAAAATACAATATTGAAAGCAAAATGGTTCTCATTTTGTACTCGAAAACAACAACACAAAAACCAATACCGTTGGAAAAAAGTATGAAACTAAATATATGAGAAATTTTCATAACAATTCAAATACCGGATTTACAAGAACCTTTAGTGATCCACCAACTGAACAACTAACATCGCTGGAATACTTTCAATTGATAAAGTTATTGAAAATTTGACACATAAAACAAATTTTTATTCCGTGCAAAAAAGCAGCGTTACAATAAATTCAGATGAGTAAAAAATAGAACAATTTCGGATGATCCCCATACTAAGTGGAATTATTCTTCTTGTGAGGTTATTCTAGCCAAACGGAAGCCATTTTGTAGCAGTAGCACATACCATGCGAGTATAATGCATGTAAATAGGTTCTAGAAATCTTGTGTTTTCTCCTTTGTAGTGATAAGTACTAAGTTGATGTTTCGAAAGTATCCCAGCTACCTTTTTCTCGAACTACGTATAGCAATCAATGATCACTGAAACAGTTCACTAAAACCCTTACCACAATACTTAACTCGTACTGGACGCACGTTTCGCAGCAGTAAAACTGAATTTACAAACTAAGTGAAAAACTAACCTTATATAGCAAATAAATTATGCAATATGCAAATTTAAAATAAGCACAGTAATCCTTAATTATATACGGCGGATCCGAGTTGGGTCGGCGCGCAGTAGGGGTCGTTAAGTCGAGTCCGAGTTGGGCCGGTCATTAAAATAATCCTTGCTCGTCTTATCAGGGGATTTAGGTAATCAAACTGAAGGTAATTTAAAAAGTATTTATTCTTTTCAAATGAACTTACATATTTGATACATAGGTACTAATCTATGATGCGCATATCTATAAGCTACACATTTAACAAAACCTAACATTGATATTTCGCCAGAATTTCGCTTTTGAATCATTTTTCCTAAATATTCTTTCCTTTTTTGAATTGCGGGTCTTAGTTTTTTTGAAAATTTATTGGCGGTGTACATTTTTACATAGGTTTCGGTTTGTACATTTAACAAAACCTCTACAAAATCAAACAAATTTGGATGAGCGCAATAGAAATTTTCATTAAACTTGGAATGGAAAGACTCGTATCCGTTTGTAGTGCGGGCCATATCGTCTGTAGAGCATGCCCAAATATGGGGAGGAAACAAAGAATCTTCATCGATATAATTCTCAACCAAATAATCCAAAAATTCTACAATTTTAGGATTACTGTCTTCAATATCGAACAGTTTCACAAAACAGTCTCCAACTTCATTTGGATTCAAAAATTGTAATCCAAAAAAGCGCTTCAATAATTTTCCCACTTGGGTTTCGCGAATATAATCATTCACTAAACCTAGAAATTGTATTTTGCGAAACCATGCTTGACCTAAATGGAATCAGCAACCAACAATATGAACATTTAGCCACGTTTTTGTTACAGCATTATGTATCGCCATTTCATAATCAATTACCACTGTTTTAGGCCTCAATGACAAATTCAACTCCTCACATTTTTTTGCTAATAACCGATATAATTTGAAATAATTGCTACTTGTTTTATCTGCTAACAAACAAAAAACTAAAGGCACATAATGTCCATTTTATAGCCATGTATTGTGAACATTTGATGAACAAATTTTGTACAAAATTCAAATGTCCCATCCATATAAAACGAATCGGTGGAACAAAGTAAATTTTAAATTTGACTCGCAAGACAACACTATTATTCGTTCATGCTTATCACTAATTAGCAAAAAAGAGTAATCTTTCTTTGTTTTAGGGTTAATTTCGTCCAGTCGATCAAACACTTCACATTGAGTTTTTGGAAGTCGTGGCGCAACACTTCTTCTTGCATTCCATATATTTTTTCTTACTCGTTCCAAATCGTGAGATACTACTTCGTCAAAATTGTTTCTTCTAAGCTCGTCACAAATTATTTTCGATGGTCTTGCCACCAAATTGTCCACAGTTTTTCTTTTAGCACTATTACTTAGAGTCTCCCTTTGAATGTTTGCTTCCTCTCAACGATTGAGTGAGATCACTTTTTATAAAAACCTGGACATCAGATTCCGATATGTACACTTTAGCACAACACTCAGATTTTTTATTTACGCACCTCCACTGACATTGTCCACTTTTTAGCTTTTCAGTTAAAAAAAATTTAAAATTATTTATAACAAGTAACTGCTTTCCTTTTTCACTTAACATGCACTTTTCTTCCATCTTGTTAAATGAACGGACACAAATTTATTTTGCGTATGCAGAGCAGAAAGTACAAATGACTTACCTATCATTATATTAACCCCTTTTAACCACCCTCTCCAGCCTCCTTAAACTGATTTGGGACCACCGGTCATTGGCCCAACTCGGACATTGAGAAGGTAATAAACCTTAATTTCTTAATTACCTTTTCCTCGCCTGAGATTAACCCAGGTATGCGGCCCAACTCGGGCGCCCCCATTATAGATATATATACCCTTCTACTTTAAGTGTTTCTTGATGAGACGTTTCATTGTACAGGAGTATAATTAAGCCTAAAATGCAAATCTAAAGATAATAAGCCCTAAAATGTAAATGGTCAGGATGAGGTGAGTTATTAAAATCCTTGTTTTTCAAAGAAGCGGTTCATTGCACATGGTTATAATTACAGTTGCAATTAACTAAACATGATGTAACAAAGGACAAAGGCGGTAATTTAGTGGTCCTATATCTGAATTCATTAAGTGATTTTGTAAATTTCCATGCCTTCATAACAATTTAATTGAACAATGCTCTTTTCGTTTTTAATTAACTTTGTTATCAACATTATGGATATTTTCAAGCGTATGTAGGGCAACGCTAGATTTATCAAACCTTCTGAATTTGAAATGAGCCAAATGTTCTTTGTGCCTAATTTTGATTGATCTTTCTGTCTGCCCAATATACACTTGATCACAATCTTTACATGAAATTTTGTAAATTCCTGATTTATCCATGTTATCTACTGGGTCTTTGGAACTTCATAAAAAGTTTTTAAGATTATTGATTGAAGAAAAAACAATCTTGCGGTCAACTTTAGAAAAGATTTTTTGAAGACCTTTCGTGTAACTTGGATAAAAGGGTAATTTAAGATATTTCTTATTATTACGGCCGTCAATGCGTTCTAGTGTGCTTATATTTCTAATTCTTAATCTATTCTTATGTTTGCTAATAGTATTATAGACGACATCTTCAGTAAAGTTACCAATATTGATGATTTATATATGAGTGATTAGAATCCTGTAAGATAAATCTATTATTACTAGTAGGTTTTCTGTTGATGTTCGAAAGTATGAGACCTATTGTTTCGAACATCAACAGTTCAACTTACTTACTTTCCAAGTGGTTATCTGACAAATTGAACCAGTTACCTGTACAGTTACTCGATTTGGCTATTAAAAATTCTTACGCGTTCATAAAAAAACTAAGGACATTGAGCTTACTGGCAAAGAAATTTTAGTATCGTTTGACGTAAGTTCACTGTTCCCTAGTGTGCCGGTTGATTTAACTTTGGAATATTTATTTGCCGATTGCGAAATTCCTGAAGGTAAAAATTAAACATCAGATTTGACGTATTTATTTTCTGTAATAATCCCAGTAGCTCGCCATGCTAAAAGTCAATATGTTCAATTATAAAAAAACGCATCAGTGCATGGAAGGTACATGTTCAGTGGTAAAAAAAAATGCACGGTATAGTATTTCTTAATTATTTGAAGTCGAACGGTATCTACTGAATAAGGGGAAATGTTGGTTTATTTTTAGTTTTATAATTTGTAGGATTTCTCATTTATTTTGGATTTTTCTTTTCAATTTTTCTCTTTTTGAACCTCTTTGACCCCTACATCTCGTCTTAACATGTGCAACACACGCACTGGCGCGTGTGGGATAGGATAGCGGCGGTACCCGCTTTGCTTGTCGCAGGATGACTGCTTAAAGCACAAGCAATTTACCGGGCTCTTCTGTTGCCGGAGGCAGCCGAGAAGATTTAAGTGAACGTAACGTAGACGAGCATTTTCTAGATAATACACCCAATTCTCAATCGTTCGCCTCAGTTCTTAAAAACAGTTCTTCTGCCAAATTTACGTTTCCAAATAGGAATTTTTCTGATGAAGCGTTCGGGTCGTAGTTGCCTTCTAATGAAGCAGAGACTGTTGGGGGTGCACGAATATTTTGTAAAACTCAAAACCAAAAAGGAAAGAGAAGCGGTAGATTCTGGAGATTTCTCTTTATATTCCGAACTTAGGCTGACTTTGACGAGAAAATAGAAGTAGTCGGTTTTTGGAAGATGTTAAAGGCAGGCAAGATGCACTGCTAGCAGCCAAATCATTTACTACTTACATATACTGATTCCTCAGTAGAGCTTCTTATCAAATTCACGCGTTTAGTCAAAACAAATACTATCTTAAAAACCTTTCTATTGGAAATCTGGCAACGTTTAAGACGTTCCGTAAGAGCAATACTTCGATCTCAACGTGAAACCAGCTATAGCTACTTGGAGCACTCGATGCTATAACGGAAAATGACGGGAAGTCGTTCATTCGCATCTGCTTGGTGTAACATACACAACCATACATCTACTCGCACTGACTCCTCTAAATTACGTCATTGTACACCACACCGAGTAAGAAGTGCAGCCCTAACGAACAAACCTTATTGAAAATTGATATTTTGTGTAAGTGCATATAAAAGCCGTAAAACCTAAACACAAACGACAAATACAATTCCTATATATATGTATATACAACTTATTTGAACACCTTTTACAATGTTGCCAAATCACCATTTCTCTAATGACTGATAATCTCCCAAAATGATTTATGCTTTTTGCCACTACGGCACACCACATTGCAATCAAGTTTATCTAATTTTATAATTCAATGTCTCATTAGTTTCTTTTCGAATGCAGAAACGTATAGAAACTGTCTGTTTTACTATAGAGCCCCTTTTCTATTTTAACATCACAAATGCTTTGAGACGTTAAATAAAGCTTTAAAAGGGCATTATAGCAAGAAACCACAATTTATTTGAAAGCAAAAAAAATTCCCTTTGTCGCCAATACTTGATTTATTTTAGAAATTAAAACTCTGGAAAACACGCAACCGGTGCAAATTTATAATTAACAAAACAATATGAATTTGCAAGATCAACTGTGCAATTCCGTACAATATTCATATCAATTTACTATTTATAGCGGGATAGAAAATATTGAATTTTACCAGAGAATCTACGATTCCTGTAAGTAAGTATAGTATAACAGTGCCCTCCCTTACTAAAAGAGAGCAATGTTTCGCTGTTGACATATATTGTGCTTACTTGTAATCGGTGGGAAACGATGAGGTGTAGGGGGTTTACGATTGACGACGGTCGTCCAGGGTCCTGGTTTCAGGATGTTCTCTTTGCTTCCCTCGTCCCGCCTAGCGATGCTGATTACGCTGATGGGACCCGCCTCCGCTCCCGCTATGCACACCGCGTTATCTTCGAAGATGGGGACGGAAACGTTGGCTTTCGGTTGCAATTTCGCACCTATGGTACAAGCATTACTAGAGCTTGGCGTTCGTATACTGCCAATCACGCCATGTCTGTAGGGCCGGAGACACGTTAAAGCTTGCCGTTGTTCTTCCAATCTCGCTTTGTCTACTCCATTGATCACCTGCAGCCCGAATTTGAACGGTTTAATACGCAGACATAAAAAGCATATTATTGCGGGTATATAAGATAATCATATCAAGGACTGTGGGGTAGTATGGGAAACAACTCTAAGTATCGGCACACTCCGCACCACACACACTTTAAATTAATTCGGGACAGCCATTTCAAGGACTTGTGGGTTCTCATCGTCAACCGAATGACGTGAGAACAAATTCTAATTCTACCATGCTTGTTTTATCCCTACTTTGCGAAATATACGGAAAAAACGCGTGTAAAATTACGACTTCAAAAAACTTGAACGATGCAAAAGGTATGAAAAGTAACACAGGTGATCTCAAGGCTATTAAAGGCCTCAAAAATAAAAATTGTTTTTATTTAAAAGTAGATAAAGAGAACAGAATAGCCAACAAATTGCTATCATCGGGACCTTATAAAGAATTAAGAAAAAATCCGTTAATACCATCCATGATTAGAGAAACGAAAGAAGTTCTGAAAAATTGCCCAAAACTTATTAACGCGAACCTTAAATTAAAACTGTCAATTCCAAACCCGACAGTTCCAAAAATGTATTGCCTACCAAAAATCCACAAACCGGAAAAATCTATGAGACCAATAGTTTCAGGTATAGACTCACCTCCGTATAAGTTGTCCAAATGGCTAGTAAATAAATACAAAAGTTTACCCATAACGGCAACATTTTGTCCACTTTTTTACAGTGGAATATGAAGGAGATACATCACCATAAACGCCATCTAAACGTTGTTTAATATGATTACGCGTATGCCCTTTTGTTTAAAATTTAATGACCGCGCGGTACTCAATTTTCGTTACCTGAGACATTTTCATGTACTAGCCACGTTGTCTGGCTGGCTACTAGAAACTCTCTTCGAGCCGTAATATGTATAGTGTAGGCCTCGCACATGTGCAACTATGACACAACGGAGTTTGAACACGCTAGAACCTGTATAAGCCTGTCAAGCTGAGAATTTATGGCGCCTACCTCGTATGTTTCAGTTCGCGTAATACACTCAAAAACTTTTTTGGCAATCCGGAAGATAAACCGGACATGAAAGAAAGGGCGGGAATTTATAAAATTGCATGTAATGACTGCGATAAAGCCTATATTGGTCAAACAAAACGAGCGATAGATACTAGATTCAGTGAACACAGGTGCTACAGGTACGGGTGTAGCACAACACATAAACGAAACCGAGCGTAATATTAAATTAGAAAACCTGAAACTGATTAAGAACGTAACTTCGCCGCGAGAATTAGAGGGCTACGAAACTATTTACATAAAATGGAACACAAGTTTGTTGAACAGAGAGAACGGACCGTTACATTACTCTTGTATTTTTGATTTATTGGGGTAGGATGGCGTTATGTGCTACAATGGCAAAAGACCCTTTCGTCTTTTTTCCGTATATTTCACATGTTTTAGATTTAGTGTGTATAGGCGGAAGGGAACACAAATTTGACGAGAGAAAGAACGGACCGTTGTCTTACTCTTATTTTTATTAAGGTCGGTCGGCCATATGTTTTGCGTTTCGTGCTACAATAACAGAGACCATTTCGTCTATTTTTTTCGTATATTTCGCACATTTTAGTTTTAAGCAGCAAAAGTAGGTACTAAATATTTTTCTCAAGAGTAGGGATAAAACAAGCATGGTAGAATTAGAATTTTTTCTCACATCATTCGCTCATACGGTTGACGATGGGGACCCACGAGTCCTTGAAACAGTTGTTCCGAATTAATTAATTTGTGTGCCGATACTTAGTGTTGTTTAATATACAAAATAATCGATTGTTTTGCACTAAATAGGAACACTTTACTAAAATAATAAAGGGCTTCGCCGCCTAACCAGTTGATTACGTGAATTGACCGTTAAGCATGTCTAAAAGTACACAATGATTGGATGTTTTGTAGGCAAATGCCGCACAACATAAATCCAAGTATACACGGTGTTCAGTTTCCCCTACAAACAATATAAGTTTGTTTTTTTTAATGGATCACCTGTATGTTATTACACTTTTGAATGCCCTCCCTCCAACTCATATCAACTTTCTTCAATACTCCCTATACTCGTCTATATTAGTTTTTGAAATAATTGACGTAAATTGAGATTTTTTTCTACTGTTTCTGGAATACCTGATATCTTACCTGCCTTATGCGCTAGAGCGGTGATTCAAATTTTATTCGATTGAGTATTTCTTGTGACGTGTAAAACAGCAAATATCGAACGGTTCTATTGATTTCTTGGTCAAGAACTTGTTCAATTAATTGGACAATAAATTGAGACGTATAAAACAGGCTTGTCTTAAGCCTGTTTTACACGTCACGTCTTGTTTAAGATATCGGTCGTTAAAAAAACAGTGACATATCCCAAATTATCTGAATAGGTACAGGAAATGTTTGAAGAAGGTTGACATGAATTGAAGAGAGACATCCAAGAATGTAATAATATGTGTTCCATTTAATAAATTAAACTTGTATTGTTTGTAGCGAAAACTGAACATCCTGTTTACTTGGACATAATTTTATGTTGTGCAGAACTTGTCACCGATTATTGTTTTATTGAAAACTTTTTCTAAATTTCTCAGGAAAGGAAATTAACTTCTGCCTATGCACTGTACTGGACACGGTGTATAATTTTAATACTGTTAGCGAATGAAGTTACAGATTTTTTTGTAATAGGAAATAATACAGCAGTTATTAAAAAATGTTAACATATTAGAAATGTTTAAAACAAATGCTTCACATTTCCGTAAACCGCCGCACTTTTTCGAAGATTCCTGGAGATCAGCGATTTGCCTGATGCATTCTTTGTGCGCCGTAAGTTATTTAAATTACATTGAAAAATGATATTAGCGCTGAATTAAGGACAATAAAAAAGAAGTTAGTTTTATTTTATTATGGCAATTGCGATAAAAGCTTCAGGTATGCCGTTTATTGATTAAAACGTCTTTGACATAAGCGATTATCAGACGTGTTTACAAAAACAGTTTTTGTCTTGGGGGGCGTATAAGTAGGCAGGCACCTACTTTGTTATTTTAAATGGAAAATCCTGTCGTTACGTCGTTAGTTTTTATATCTAAAAATGAATTAATATAATGGAGGTTCGAGATATTTGTAAAGTTGTCTTCAATAGCCTAAATGTGGAGATATCTATTTCCTTCAAAAATCCGAAATGCAAGTACATTTTAGCCTAAATTTTTACGAGGCTATATATATCATGCCCTTGAAATATACAAAGTATTCAGTATTGAACAACAAATTCTGCCAAATTCAAACACCGGGCAATTCATTTTTTTTTAAATAGCACCGTATATTTTTTCTTAGGATGTGTTTATAGTGAAACTGTGATAGTCAATAGCAGCGATGCGTTAGCAAAACGGGCCAATCAATAAACGCTGTATCTTTCCGTAACCATTGTTACAGAAGCGAGCTGTGAAATATGTTGTTTGAATGCGGGTATTTATATTGGAACTACGCGACATCCATGGACAGCGATGATGAGCAAAGATAAGAGCATTTATAATCGAACTGTCAAATTTTATCTGCTTTCATCGGCTCTAGTTTTAATGGTTATCAAAAACTTAATAAGCGAAATTTACCCAAAGCCCCTAGCATGGGATCAAGACGACTAAAATCAAAAAAGAAGCTTCATAAACGCCATCCGCAATGCATATTTTTCGATGCTTTTATCGCTGCTAGTATCGTCGCTCTTATCGACTATCACAACTTCACTATAAACACACCCTTATCCATCGTGTAGGAAATTCGTATTTCTAACGGTTTTGTGTAACAATGCTTGTGCCTAATATTCAAACTAAAAAAGATATTTTCAATCAAAAGCAAGTATTGCATTTGGACATAGCATCTAAGAGGTTGTCTGTCGTCCTTTTGAATTGAAATTACCCGTCTAATTTGTTTCATTATACATATTTTAAAAAGGCTGCATAGAAATTTGTTACCTACAGTACCAATTGTCAAAAAACATACTGCAGGGCCCGAGATGTTAAATAGTAGAATTTTCGTCGAACTCTTATTGGCTACTACCGATCACGTGCTGCATTCAGTGTTCCGAAGTAAAGTTAAGAGCGCTAGATTACCTGCGTTTACTACCTAACCTAACTAGGGAATCGTCATACCCACAGGATGCACGTTTGGCTTAATAATCAACATTACTTTTTCCTTTCTCTGGAAGTTGTTATTGTTGTATTAAGGAATACACATCGCACTTCTAGGCATCGATTCCTATGATCACTAGCCAACCTCACTAGGAAGATTTTTAACGTGCCAAACATCGAATTGACACGGAGCCTACGGTTTTACTTCCTTATCCGAAAAGAAGGCATACTTCGATTTTTATCCGTAATTAAAAAGCAACCGTCTCGACCGGGATATAAGCTAACGCCGTTCTGATCGAAAGACAAGTATGCTAACCACCGAGACGGTCTCTCTGCAAGTTAAAGATAAATGTACGCCCCAAAATAAATTGAGCGTCGTTGTGTGAAAATTAGTTTACATCTACCCAAAGGTACAAAAAATGTTTTGAATAAATCACTGTTTTCACTATTATTTATTTAGATTAAGCAAATATGTAATATATAGGGTGGGGCAATAGTGCGAGATTTTTTGATAGCACCTTTACCATTGGTAATAGGAAAAATATCCTATACAAAAATCATAGGTATACATTAGTAGCACGTGCTAAAATTATTTTGACATATATTTTGTTAATAGAACACCCTGTATATTAGTACATATTTCGTTTATAATCTCAATTGTTTTCGAAATATTTACGAAACATGGTATTTGTAATGCTCTGCAGAAATAGCTGTAGTTTGCATAAAATTTGATATTTTACTTTCCACATATGGTATTAAATAACCTAGAACAAGAGAACTTCTTGATCATAGGCCATCTCTAACAACGCAGTAAAAATTTAATTTTTCGAGTGACGTTTTCGTCTTTATTTTAAATAGAACACCTGTACATTTTTTAATTTTTGAATTGCTGATAATATGTATTTTGCGTTAGTTACGTAAAACTTCTCCTATACCTAAAGTAAGTCGTTTTTGAGGTATATTGCATCTTCGGCTTATCGTCCCGACTCAGGGTAATTAGGTAACAAAAATTTAAATTTTGCGTTCCTATTTATCTATTACCTCTCTCAAATTTCGTAAACATTTCCAAAACAATTGAGTTTAAATATGGGTAATCCTATACAAAGTAACCTTAGATTCTCAAGTATAAACGAAATTAGTACTCATATACAGTGTGTTTCATTTAAAAAAACATAACTTTGATATGTAACTTTTTTTGGTTCGTCCTGTGTATGTCAAAATAATTTTAGCTTATGCTACTAATGTATATCTGTGATTTTTGTAGGGATGTTTTTTTCCTATTATTAGTAGTAAAGGTTCTATTGAAGAATCTCACACTATTGCCTCACCCTGTATATATCAACTTCTGTTTTATTAAAATTTGAATAGAAAAAGATCATTTACAAAAATAACTGCTCCATATATTTGTTTTCTTATATGACAATTATCGAACAGTTTCAAGATTAAATTCATAATTAACGCATTTCCAGAAAGAAATTGAACGTCGTATGGAAATTAGTTTTCATCTACTTAAAGATTCAAAAAATGTTTTGTATAAATCTGTTTTCCTTATTTAATTAGATTTTTTTCGTAAAATAAAAATTATGTGAGTGAACATATTGAATATAATATTGCAATAATAAAAGTTGTTAATAATTTGTTATTGTTTTCGTTTTCTCTCTTCTATTACTTTAAATATTAGGCATATGCATTATTATTAGTGAAAACATTAGCTGCAGTTTGTTTTTACCGCTAACGACCTTCAGCAACTCCTAGCATCTGACCTAAATAAAAAATTACTGACGAAATTAGTAGTTTGCAAATCCGAACGAATATTCAATCGGAAAATATGTATACGTAACATGTATGCAAAACACATTTAATTTACCATTTATAAAATATCCGGTTGGTTTTTATTCAAATTCCTGTCAACATAAACATTACGCGGCTTGATAAACGATCCATTCTCGATCAAGTTTCTATGAAGGTCTAGAAAAATGATATTATGTGGCTGTTATCATTCTGGATACAATTGTAATCGAAATGTTTGACACTTTAGAATTTCATGACTACCTTATTTAATCTTAAAATGTATTTTCCGTCAATTAAAACATAATATCAATAACTTTCGTCAACATGTTACATGGTTGAAATCGGAAAAAAAGAATCTTTCTTACGGTGTCAAAGTCCAATGTGGCACCGATAAGAAATAAGAAAGTTGATGATGTCATCAAAAATTTCGACTACACCGTTAGATAGAAGATCGAAAGTGGCCTTGAGAATGTGTTTTTAGTTTTTCTCTGCAAGGCCAAATAAAGGCGCTAGCGGTAAAAGAAGAAAATTAGTTTTTTTCGTTTTTTTTTTTTATCTAAAATGTCATTTATCACTAAAGCTGGCCACGAGCGGTACCGCGCAGTAGCGTAGAGTCGACCAGGCCTCGCGTTCCACTAGAGTTATTCTGCTAATAGAGATGTTTGCTGCCGCAAATAATTTCGCTCATCGTTTAAATAAAAATTAAATAACACGTGCTCAAACACTTACCATTTTAAGAGTCCTCCGTGAAATCACAAAGTGAATAATGTCTGTTAAATATCTGCAACATTAGATATGTTTCAATTGTTGTTTCGGCAAAACTAGTACGGCCTGAGGAAAAAATGCGTTTATATGCAGAGAACGAACGTTCTACATCTAGTGACGTAATATTTGCGTAAGTAAAATAATCTTAATAACTAGTACGGCATGAGGAAAAAATGCGTTTATATGCAGAGAACGAACGTTCTACATCTAGTGACGTAATATTTGCGTAAGTAAAATAATCTTTCAAATAACTTAACGATTCTGTTGACGCACCTTCACAAATGTGTCTTAATGTGCCAAAATCAGAATTTTTCTCAAAAACACTTTCAAATTTTTCTACAACAGAAATATTTTTTGCGTCTTCAATCGCGCATAGCTGTGCGTGAACATGTTGCACTATTTGTAGAGATTCTTCTAACGGCACCGCAGGATTTTGTAATTTTTCTATTGCATCTGCTAGCCCGAAGTAATTGTCGTGAATGATTTTTAAATCCATTTTAACCTGACTATCTTGAAATTTCGACTGGCTTTTCTGGATAGCGGCAGCTTCCTTTGTATCGAATTGTAAAACCACGTTCTTAATATTGTCAAAATATTTATGATAATAAAACGCGGCCTGCAACCATGTTCCCCAACGAGTTAGAATAGGTTCTGGTGGCTCTGGTATACGGGGGCACAGTCTGTGAAATTCGCGAATACGTTTCGGTGATTTGACAAATACTGCTTTGGTATGCGCTATTAAAGCGTCTATCTCAGGATAACATTTTCTGATACTATCCGCCACAAGATCGAGAGCATGAATTTTACACGTAATGTGTAACAAATTAGCAGAATGCTTTTTAAGAGACCGGCCTACAGAAAGCATGTTTGCAGCACCATCACTCACTAACATCAAGAGTTGGTTTGTTGAAAGTTCAAACTTGTCCAATGTATTTAACACTAACTTTGAAATTACTTCGGCAGTACACTGTTGTATTCGTTTGGAGACTAATAGAATTGAAGGTGCCGATTGATGAGGTTCCAATTTGCGTGCCATTACATTAAGAACAGAATGTTTCTTCCGATCTGTTGTTTCGTCGACACATAACCACAATTTTTGATCTTTCAACTCCGATTTTATTTTTTGTTCAATATGTTCGCGCGCAGATGGCACAATTCTTCGTAACGATGTTCGACTTGGTAATTTGCACTCCGAATAGTTATTCCAAAAGCAGATAAATGGTTCCTTGTCTAGTAAATTAAACGGTATATTACATGCGATAAACGTAACGCATAAATTAAATATAAATTTGTCATTGTCTCGTGCGCAATTTCTTTTTGAGACATGCTTTTCACTATTTACGTGTCGTAGACAATGTTGTCTGGACCAACACATTAACGGGATTTTGCAGATTACACATTTAATTTTAGCACCTTCATATATTAAGTCTGGAATTTCTGCAATAAATTTTCGAAGTTTGTCCGATCGCGGTCGTTTTGCTGACGAAATCATAATTTTTCTAGGACAGATAAACAATTGCGCAAATGAGCGGCAGCAAAAATGTCCGTACTGCTCCGCAGACGAAGTAATACTACCGTTCCTCTCGGTCCGAACTGATTCTACGCCGATGCGCGGTACCGCTCGTGGCCAGCGTTATTTATCACTGCCAAATTTGATGGTCGAAAATGAATCAGCCAGATACATATACCGAGTGATTTAGCATACCTGTATCTTATATCTTTATTGTTAAAAAAGGTATTGATTTCATTTTTTTTCACATATTATGAAGCTAGAATTTAAAATTTTTCTGATGTTATGTTTATGAATTATTTTAAATTGGCAATATTTTTGTATTAGAAAACATGAGCGTACGTAGCTGTAGCGAGGAGCAGCAGAGCTGCGACTGCGAAATAATGTTGCTGTGTTATTGAGACAATTAAAGTAATATAGAAGATACCTGCGTTTTATTGTAATATAGAAGATACCTGCGTTTTATTAGTAAGAGGGTATTATAGATAATATCGAGTTGTCATTTCCGGTTTAACCGGAAGTTACATTAACTTAGCTTAAGAGCTTTTAAAAAACCTTTATTTTAGTAGATTTTGTTTAAACCGGAAATGATACCTCGTTGATATCAGAAAAAATTTTAAATTCTAACTTCATAATATGTGAAAAAAAAATGAAATCAATACCTTTTTTAACAACAAAGATATTGTACTGGAACAGATACGTTGAATCACCCGGAAAGCGATTTCAGGCCACCTACTAGAGTAGCATTTTCTGGCATCGGTATTGGCCGGAATTGCCATTCCCTGAGTACGGAGCGGAGACACGACATAATAATAATCCATTGCGGCAGTACTTACACTAACAATTATTTATAAGTGAGATAGTACGTTTAATTAACTAAAAATGTTAACAATTTCAATAGAAATCAGGCTAGTACATAATGGTATAAATAGAAGCAATTTGTTACAATAAAAGAAACAAACCCTTTTTAACGAATGCTGCCGCTATAGCGTTGACCATATTACAAAAATAATGTTTTCCCCTGAGAAAACACTTGTGCCCTCGAATAAATGAAATCAATTGTTTTGATACAATACTACATGCATATTTCATCTTAAAAGTTATTGTCGTATCTGTTCTTATCATCTATACACTTACACACATACATACAATAGTGCTCACGTCTTTACGTAAATGATGAGAAGAGAGAAAATGAGCGCGGTGTGCCTCACTCATCAAACACAGAAGACCGCCATCTCCACCAACGGTCCCGTCCGTATTTCCCAGTTATCTATGCACTTGGAGCAGCAAATTTTCATATTTCGTATCTCGGCAGTGGGCAGAAATCGCATCCCTGTTTATAACTGATCTGCGATGCCATATTAGAAAAAGGATCTTCTTTGAACGCATAAATATTTGCAAAATATATAATTTTAAATGCTATAGATTATTTTACAGCAATTATTAATATTCGAAAGCACTGCAGAAATAGGTCTGTAGCGCTCTATATACAGGTTGTTCAAAGTTATCGGGCCACTATTGCTAACTTTGTTATTATTGTAGCTACTATGTTGGTTAAATTAGCAAAGATGTAGTGATCTTTCCGCTGATCACAATGATGGTGATCAGAATGGTGGCGCTAACTTGAATTGTTTATATTTTTTAAATTGAATACCCTGTATATATTTCAATTATTCAATAGGAAATGACACTGCGTAAAATATCCTTACAGCACTATAGCCCTAAAATGGAAAACAAAAGAGATAGGAAGAAATTTATATTGGACATTTGAAACTTCATTGTTAGAGCAGCTATTGAGATAGTCAAAACACGAAAAATATGAACATTTATTCCGTCCAATAAAATGGTGTAATCAAAAAAACAATTGCGCATCGTATTTCAGCGTTTGGTTAAATAACTCCCTTTTTTATTAACATCCTGTATATGTTTTCACAAATCGATAGAGAGTGATATTTCAAATAAATTACTCGCATAATGCCAAGGCCCCGAAATGAGAGACAAAAGAGATTTGATGGATTTTAAGATGAAAGATTTAAAATATAAATCAAAGCAAGCGAGCGTTCCTTTTTTGACCCTTTGCAAATCTTGTTCGGCATTGCGATCAATTAAGGGATTTAAGCGGAGAACACATATGCGATCACGACCACGATTGCGGTAGCGTTCGCGTTTACGATCAGATGCATCACACGAAAGAGCACAGCACAGCACATGGTTGTTGCGATCTGTTGGCGATATAATCGATTTGTGCAGCGTTCACTCGCGTGCAGACGCAACATGTTGCATTTATCACAGATCGCGTGAAGAACATCATATAGCAAATGGCATATCGCGATCGCGTATATGTATATGTTCGCTGCTTCTTAAGATCGCAATCGCTAAAGCTATCGCGATCGTGGTCGTGATCGCGTATATGCGTTCTCCGCTTTATTAGTGAGAATAACTGCTTTTTGCCTCCGGTTTTTTTTTTTACTTTTGTGTTGATTATGTGTTTTACAGTTGTTATTATTGTTACTAAGCGTGACATGCTTGAGGCACATTTTGCAGACAGTAGAAACTGCGAAAGGACCCTGCAGTGTTACAGCGAAACAAATTTCGGAAGCTAATCCTACCAGCTCCATTCGTGAAGTTATGCAGGTATTGAATATTCGTACAGAGATTATTCACGCAATTCCGAAAGAACAATAGTAACAACTATAAAACAATTACTCTCACTAATACATTTTCTAATTGATCGCAATGCCGAAGAGGATTTGCAAAGGGTAAAAAAAAAGCAACGCTCGCTTGCTTTGATTTATATTTTCAGTCTTTCATCTTAAAATCAATCAAATCTCTTTTGTCTCTCATTTTGGCGCCTTGGCGTTATAAGAGTAATTTATTTGAAATGTCACTCTCTGTCGATTTGTGAAAAAATATACAGGGTGTTTAATAAAAAAGCGGATTATTAAGCACGATGCGCAATTGTTTTTTTGATTACACCATTTTATTTTTTTTTAACATCTGAACAACGAATTTCCTAGGAGATGAATAGAGCGAGGGGGTTCCATTGCATGGCCTCCAAGGTCTCCCGATTTAACTCCGTTGGACTTCAGTATCTGGGGTTTAGTATACGCAACATCGGTGAACGATCTTCCAGAATTGCACCAACGAACAGAACGTTGTTGCCAGATGAGAAAAATTCGGTTTTTTTTTAAAGAATACGCGCTTCCTTTGGAGGAAGATGTAGATTCTGTATCGAAATTGAAAGATAGCATTTTGAATATCTTCTTTGGTTGTAATCTTTTTTGTTAAAATATAATAACACCTTAATAAAAACCACGAAAGCAAATTCAGTTATTGCATTAAAATCGCTGTTAGACGGCTCGGTGGTCCAAGAGAGAGGCTGCTAGGATTACACACTAAACGTTCCTGCGGTTATGACAAGCTAAAAAAACTTATACACCCCGTTGGGTCGTCACCACACTTTAAAAAATTCCGTAAACAGTTGGTTTGCGGACATATGTTTATTAAGACTTTTTGCCTTATTTTCGACCGTACTATATGTCCTTAGAACCTCTAAACGTTATTTTAAATCTACATAGTATTAGAATGTTTCTATACTTGACCACTAGTAGTGTTTCTACACATAACAAAATTATTATACAAAAACGTTAGAAATATGAACTTCCATGTCTACGGTATACATGGAAGAGATTAAAAAAACGACGTCTTCGGTGTTTGAATTTGGCAAAATTTGTTGTCCAATACTGACTATCTTGTATATCTCGAAGGTGTTGTGGTACCGTGACTAGATAGGGTGAAGTGTGAAATTTAGCCTTGTAAAAATTTACGCCTAAATATATTCGCATTTTGGATTTTTTTACGGAAATAAATATCTCCACATTTAGGCTACTGAGGATAAAATTATAAATATCTCGAAATCTGTTAAAAGGCGGATTCTCGCTCGTACGTAGAATGTCGATGACGCAGAATGTCGTTGACGTAAAAAGTTCAACTAAAAGAAACGAATATGTCAGTTCTAGTTCGCACGTTAAACTTCGTGACGCAGTTGACTGTATAAATGCCCAAAAAGCGCGTCCGCAAAAGTTCGACAAAGTTCAACTTGGACGCACAAGTTCGTTTGTGTTTATATGTCAAGTGTTTATATGTTTTTTAGCGTTCGGTAATAATAACCCTTGTTCATGAGCCACTGTAGCTAACAGCAGTACTTCTATGTTGGTTTTTCGATTAGTGGTCTACATTTCGTTAATAAGTACTTGTATGTGTACAGATCAGTACGCCTAACTAGATAACAAACGTGACATTAAAGTGATATTCGCAATTACATACGTGCGCATAACAAAAAAACCTACATTGAAAATGCACTAATATACAAATCAGTCCGCTCCACTAGATACACCCCCGTGTTGCAAAGTCATCCGACTACATCCGACGAATTTCCGACTAGGTGCCCGAGTAGTTTTGAATTTGACAGTTCGTAATAATTACGTTAAAACTTTAACGATATGTATGTAATTGTTCAATTATAATGTTTCATTCAAATTAGAGTCATTACAGCTTGTGAAGAATCGGTGTTCTCTGTTACAATGCTAACGAATATTTTACTTTCACACTCAAAACTACTCGCGCACCTACTTGGAATTTATCGATTTTCGTCGGATGCAATCGGATGATTTCGCAACACAGGGGGTGTATCTAGTTGAGCGGACTGATCTGTATATGGCCAGTAGCGTTATTTTGCGTCAAGCACTTTTATGTACTTCTGCGTCATCGACATTCTACCTACGAGCGAGAATCCGCCTTAATTAGAAATAGTCCTATAAAACTCATTTTACATTAAAAATCCGTAATTTTCTAGGTTTTTCCGACGTAACTTTTGAAAAATATGAACTCCGGTAGTCATATTTTTTACGTTTTTTTCTATTTTGGAAAATAAGAGTAATTTACCCTTGAGCCTCTTTCAATTTTAAATGCCCCTGCAGAAGGTAAATTGCGTTTAATTACTACAATTTTATAAAAGTCCATAAAAAATCCTATATTGTGCTTACTTTTTGACACACAATATACGAGGGACACGCTATATATTTTGAGATGCCACAAAAGTAGAGAAGTTAGAGCTGGCAACACTGCATTTCTAAATACCACCATCCTTAAGTAGTAAACTCTGACTGTCAGTTGAGTCGCTGCTGTCATAGAGTAAACGTGGTAGGTACGATTTGTCATCGAAACATAGACTTGTCAAAAGAACATGTACGCGCAATGATTTACTACGATTTTAAGGTCGGTTTAAGTGAACAACAAAGTCTTGAACGTCCTCCACGCGCAACTGTGTTTAGCTGGTATAGCGAATTTAAAAGAGGACGGATATCGCTTGGTGATGAGGAACGTACCGGTAGGCCCTGTTCTTCAGTTACCGCTGGAAACATTGAGAGTGTGAGACGTATGATCGACGAAGATCCAAGATGCATCTATCAATTGATTGAGGCAACTCTTGGTGTTGGATCCGCAACAGTAAATTCAATTTTACATGAGCATCTTCGGATGAAAAAATTGTTACTCGTTGGGTGCCACACACGCTTACCGATTTCCAAAAAGCAGAGCGAGTAAGAATCGCTCGGGAAACATTGGAAATGTTAAATAATGGTGGACATCGTATTCTATCAAAAATAGCAACAGGTGATGAAACTTACATCCCATTTTACGATATTCCTACCCGCTAGGAGAGCCGCGTGTGGATCCACGAAGATGCACCAACACCAACAATTGCCAAAAGACAAAGGGCTGTCAAGAAAGTTATGTACGCAGTTTTCTTCCGTAGTACCGGATTAGTAAAAGCAATGAAGCTGGAAAATCAACGTAGTCACAGCAAACTGGTACACCACAAAATGTTTACCTGCAGTTCTTGAGTCAGCCAACATTCGCGGGTTAATGTTGCATCACGACAATGCATCGTCACACAGTGCACAGCAGATAGTTGAATTTTTACGTGAAAATAAGGTAAAGGTCATTGAACATCCACCCTATTCGTCTGATTTGGCCATGTGTGATTTCTGGTTGTTCTTCAATCTAAAGAAACATTTACGTGGTCGACGTTTCACGACGGAGGATGAGATAGATAAAGCAATTCATCTATTTTTTAAGAGCATTCCAAGAGATGACTGGCTTCACGCTTTTACGTTGTGGAAACTTCGGTTACAAAAGTGCATTGATGCAGGAAGAGATTATTTTGAACATAAATAAAATCATTTTCGTAAAGAGACTTGTAGTTTTCTTGTATCTCAAAATATATAGCGTGACCCTCGTATACCACATTACATTGGTTTATTTTTACATGGAGAAACAAAAAACGTATCCTAATAATATACAGAATGTTCCATTTTAAATAACAAAGATACTCTATTGTGTCTATTTTGTTATCCAAACATTTTAATCTTCTACCATACACACTATAGACGCAATTATACAATTCCAGAACGTTGAGACATCCCGTATTCCTTAAAAACCCAAAAAATCATCTACAGTATGTTCTATGATATTAATTATTATTATTAAAAAAGTACAACTTATCAATTTTGAACACTGTCAATACTTCTTTAATTGCTTTATAAGAGTAACAAATTCAAAAGATTCACTTTTGTAACTTAAACTATCCTATAAGATTAATATTAACGGAGATAAGTTATTGGCACAAATATACGGAAACATCATGTATGTAGCTTCTCGATGTTAAGCAAGATAACAAAAACAATAAAATAGAAATAATTGAAAAACAAAACAAAATGGTTCTGTTTAGAAAATGATGTGATAGTAGGAATGCCATGGAATACTTTACACACACCGTTTAGATACTAAAGACTCCTTTGGTTGACAAGCTTCATAGCTTATATACCCCACAGAACTGTCACCACATGTAAAAGGAAAAAATGAATAAGTTAGTTAATAGAAAGTAGTTGTGCTATTGTTATATAAAAAAATGACTGAAATGCTTGTTTCTAAAAACATTCCTGTAATAGGCTTCTAGACTGAAGTCACTTAACATTTTTATTTAGATATTGACCTACAGTTTCATGAGATAATGGTTACAAATAAGTCAAGATAACTTTCTCGATTTTCAAATTTCACATATTCTTGTATAGGAACCACTCTCTACAATATGCGTTTTGTGTTAAAACAACTCTAGTAGTGATCTGTTCTTATTTCTCTCTCATTATGTGTAAAAATTTCAAATCAACTTTGTTATTTTAATAATTTGTACTTCCAGCAATACTTAAATATACAATTTCCCAGAAATTTTACCTGTTCTCCAGCCGCATATACCATATTCTGATGGGCAGCCCTCAAATCATCAAACGGTTGTGCCAGTTCCCTTTCACCACGTTGAAATACCAAATCGGCTCCTTTATAATCCCCAACAGCTTCGTAATAGTAAGCCCAAGCTTTGTACAAATCCGCACAACCTCTGCCAATCCCCTTCGTATACAGCATATGATATAGATCCAATGGGTTCTGATGATAGTCAATCTATAAATTTCGGACATTGATCAAGCCTTATGTTTTTAATGTTCATTTTGTTTCTTGTTTCGTACTCACAAATTTAATCCATAACTTGCAAAACCTATGGTCGTTTGTGTACTTCTTATCGTGTTCAAATTTTGTTAGACAGTCTTCTAGCAACGCTTTAAGATTACCCTCATATCCATGTTTGGGGTAGCTTTGCTCGACCCACGATATATAATTGTACCAATTGTCGAGGGGATCGTCTCCTTCGTACGAACGTATCGCATTTTCGAATGCCCTAAAACATGCAATTATAACCTACCTTTTCTGACAAGATCGCGTTAATTATTTACTCTTTTTGCTGGAGCAGTTCGCGTTGATATTCGTGATTATTTTGCGCTTGCAATGCGATCACCAGCTGGCTTGCATTCCGTCCACCTCTCAAAGGCTGAATGTTTTCTTTACTCAAATCGAAATCCATTTCTGACGTTTGCATCTGTCAAATTTTGTATCTTTGTATCCCTACAATTTGTCTGTATTCGGCAAATGATCACTATCATAGAGACTTCACCAAATCATCATTTTTTTGCTAATTATGTATAAATGCATAGAAATAACACTAACGAGACGATGTTCTAACGACGACTCATCTGTTGGACGCTTACAATTAATTTTCTTTAAACACTTTAACGGAATTTATTTTTAAAGCCTTTATTTCGCGAAAGAGTTGCCAACTTCCCGGCAATTTAAGCCATGCATTTCACTAGCACATCCGCGATTGTTTAGAAACTTCTTTTATCAAAAAAAGTCAATTGTGAATATACGTGAAATACCTTTCGTAAGGTTCATAATTTGTCAAGGGAAGGTAGAGAATACAAACCAAGGGTTGCATATCATTCATAATAACCCTTATAAAATAAATTACTGGTTATATAAAACTAGCCAAACCTTTCAACAGACCAGCAGTATACTCAACTGCATTCCTTATTAATTTGTACTTATTATACCACTGGTTCAATGGTGTAACTAACCCTATATTTTTCAATGGCATAAATATATAAGTACAGGATGGGGCAGAGTAACTTGCTTATTTAGAAATTCAATTAAAAAAAAAGTAATGCAGATATATATTTCATTCTTTGAACAGCATCAAGTACAACATTTAAATTTTATGTTTTCCCAGTTTTAAACATGATATCAGGCAGATGGCGTCCATTATTCTCAATACACTGCGTTAATCGAACTCGGAAGTTTCGTTCAACTCTTCACAGCATATCGACGGGTATGTTGGCGACAGCCTGACGAATGTTGTTCTTCTGGTGAGCCAGGGTCCTAGGACGATCATTGTAAACAAGTGATTTTAGATAGCCCCATAAAAAATAGTTGCAGGGGACTAAATCAGGCGAATGTGCTGGCTAGTGCAGATCGCCCCTCAAGGAGATGAGGCGTCCTGGGAAGTGTTGCCGCAAAACAGTCATTATTATTGTCATTAACACACGCGCTGTGTGTGCCACATCAGTTTTATTTTTGTAAAAGGCACTAGTTGACGCAAATTTTTTCCAGCATTTCGTTTTTTATATTTATGATGTCATCATGTTTTTTTGAATTGTAACCCGTTTTTCCCACAAAACAATTATCAATTATTTTCGGAGTACAATGATACCTACATGTATCATAAAAACTTGGGACAACTCTTATGAGCTCCTTTTGACGTTTTTTGATTTTAAAAACTGTTTGTCTTTAGCAAAAAATATATCAAAGATTATTTTTAAATATAAACATTTTTTATTGAAAACCCTATTACATTGATGGGGCATTATTATTATACTTCAATAGTTAAGTATTGCAAAAAACTTGTCGATTTGCGATTGACACTGAGACAATTTGACATTAAATTATTTAATTGTCATATTTTACAAGACATGCTTAAAATGGATACTGTCATAATAGTATCTCTTGTCCCAGATTTTTATGAAAGCGATGGTACCTTTAACAACCGTTTACAAAATACATATTGTTTTTTGAAAAAATAACGTAACAGTTCTTCGTTTGTGAATTAGTGTAATGTGGAGTACCTCGAGTTTCTAGATTGCGCGTTCGTTTGTAAAGAACCTGGCAATTCCATGTTCGTTTATATATGTTGTGCAGCTTCCGACAGTTTTGAACTGCACAAACTTACACCTCCTCAGGAGGTGACGCAAGTTTGCTGTAACTGTCATTGTATTATTTATCTAAACCATTACCCAACTTTACTCAGTGCCGTTCCAAACAACTTGGCCGCCTGTATGCGAAAATATTTTGACCCCCCCCCCCCCCTCCACTCCTTACGTTTTTTTCCTGGAGAATAGTTATTATATGCGTAGGTATTATGTTATAAAAACCACTAACTGGTGATTCGCTTTAGAATTCAATTTGAAAAAGAAATTTCACTTTATATTACATGACATACTTGACATCGCTTAATCGAAACTTGAGGTTTTTAGAAACCCAAACAAGAAGGAACTAAACAGTCAATAATTTATATCCTTCAAACTGTTTTGATTTCTGCTTACTCAATACGTGCCGTCTAACGGCTCGTTTTCCTTGTTAATTACTTGTCACCGATGCCGCCCTTTACATTGGCCTCCTGTGTGCAACGCACACTTCGCACATCCATACGGCACGACCCTGACTTTACTTCATATTCATACAAAATGACATCCATATCCATTGTCATCATTGAAAGTAAAATAAAACAATGAATAAAAACAATAAAAAGGCGTACAAAACTAAGAGAAATGAAAAAATGAAGTTAAAACTAAAGGAAGATATGTTTAATGAAATGAGAAGGAACCAATTTCTTCAAAATTTACTAGAATCACTTACACAAAAGAAGTGCGGTATTATTGTTATATAAACTAGACTGCTGTTTCACTTAGATTTACGTTTTGATACAAATATAGAAATAAAAATATTTTATTTAGTAATGATAGCAAGGACTGTGGGGTAGCATGGCAAACAACACAAAGTATCAGCACACTCCTTACCATACAAAATATTAATTAATTCGGAACAGCTGTTTCGAGGACTCCTAGGCCCGCATTATCTACCGGATTACAGAATAAATCTGAGCGAAAAACAAAAAACAAACCTAATTCTACCATGCTTGTTTATCCCTTCTCGAGGAAAAGATAAAAGCTCCTGGAACTGTTGTCATTATATTTGAATGTACTTGGAACGTTCCATTAGAAATAAGAAATAACGTAACGAAGCGACTACGTTCCAACGTTCCTCACATTACGTTACAACCTTTAGTTGCCCGATCTATTGGAACGATAACGATGAACTCTGTGTATGTTCATGTAAGTGTAGAACGCATTACTTTGGCTAAAGGAACATGAAAATAACGCTACAACGAAATAACGTTCCACAAGTAACGACTCATCTCTAGAATGTATGATTTCACAACATTTGCAGTTATAGGTTATTTACGAACACGTTCCGTTTCTCTAATATTGCCGGTGCTATCATCAATATCGGAACAGCTTTGAAAACCTACTGTAATTACGTCATAAGTTCAATACTCTCAGTATATATCAAAACTGGTCCGATATTAATGAAGGCACAGGTAATACTGGAGTAACGGAACGTTTAACATTATTCGTACATAATCTGTAACTCCAAAATACTGAAGCCGCACATCCTCGATAGGTAAGGCATTTACAGTACAAAAATGGCGGATAATTATGACGTCACATAGATACCGGCAGTCACAGCCAGTATTCAGAAGTGGCTTATGGAACGTAATTACAGCGCAGCCCAGTACTTACAGTACATAATGGAACACACTATTAATATATTCAATTCCCAATAGACAACCAGTGACCATCGTTTCACCGCGACGTTACTAGTTAAAATTCTAATGGAGGTTATTTCACCGATATTATTTATTTACTTGTCAATCGCCAAACAGTAATCACCGTTTTGCCGCGCCGTCGCCTGATATCTAAGAAAGATTATTTATCCCAATCACTGCTAATTCACTGATCACTGCCTTTAAGAATTTCACTTCACCTGCGTGATCGTTGATTCTCCAATCACCGTGAAAGAATCACCGGTAGTGAAATATCGCACACCACTAGTAACATAGATAAAGAGCCATCTTCCTGATCGCATTCTTTATTGAAGCCGATTGTCTAAATTGTTACCACAACGCATTATAGTGTCTAATGTTTCAAAATTATTTATAATCGCGTTAAGGTACATTGGATTTTCTTACTTTGTGAAATGGTGTTGTTCTGGTTATATGTTTTGCTTAAAATAAACGTTCAATGATTACGAACGTGACTCCATAGTTATTCGCACGTATCTATATAGGTACAACATCCAACATATCGTACAACTAAAAATTTTTCAATAAAAAGCTATTGATTTTATTGTTTAATATGTATTCTGTATTGAACATTTAAAATTGTAGCATTATTACTAAACGCATATATTACAAATATGTAATTAATACAAGAGATATGGCATGGATATGCAAACATTACCGGCTGATAGGCGGAAAAGTTAGTGGGTGTGCAGTGTATTAATTTAATCTAATGAGTGTTAACACTTAAATGCTTTTACTAGTCTTAATCTTGTAAAACACATTAAAGGATTTTAAACTATTTGATTGTGAAATCATTAACAATAAATGGAAAATGGGTAATAAAAATAGTTGCTGCTCACACAACAGTCCACAAATAAGTCATCGTGTAATAAATCCTACTGAAGATGCATCCTTGCATGAAGGTGATATTAGTATTAATAATCTGCAACACATCAGTGAAAGAGAACCTGATGATGGAGAATTGGACCCCTCAAAAGATCCCATGGCAAAAACATTATTTATGGAAAGATCGAGAATTGCAATTGAAAATGGTCTTACTAGGAGAAAAAGCTTACATCAAATAACAGATCTTCGACCACTCAAGAAAAGTAGTTCGTGTTCTACAATTTATTTGGATGATAGTACAGTATCACAACCTAATTTAAAAAATACAGTAAAGTGCGTGGCATTAGCCATCTATTATCATATTAAAAATAGGGATTCTGAAAGAACAATTAGTATTTTTGATGAAAGACTACATCCATTAACAAAGGAAGGTGTTAGTGATGAATATGATAAACATAATCCAGAACATAGACAAATTTATAAATTTATAAGAACTTTATTTAATGCTGCACAATTAACTGCTGAATGTGCAATAACTACACTTGTATATTTGGAGAGATTATTAACTTATGCTGAACTAGATATTGCCCCCTCAAACTGGAAACGGATAGTGTTAGGTTAGTATATTCTTACACATTTTTTTAAATGCATAGAACCAACCATGTAGTAGGCCTTCTAATAACAAACAAAAGTCAATGTTGAAAACTAAGAAATACAGAATCGAACAAAATTTGAATCCCCGCTAAGACATTTAACATATCAGAGATTAGAGAAACAACCATACTTGGAAAAGTCTCAAATTATCTCAAAAACTAAGCTAGATAGGTATATACAGTAAATCCTCATGATGGCGAACAGGAACGGGAGAAAAGACAATGTTCTTTATATCGAGGTATTTGTATAAATGAATTTTTGTTAGTGTGAATTAGTTTGTTATAAAGAATAATAGCATCTATGTATGTGCATACATAATAAGAATGTTTCAAGTGTTTATTATTAAATACATATTACATACTACATGTAATTACATTGTATATCATATATTTTAAAGTAATACTATAGCAATAATTAATACATAACTATATTTTTTTTAAATAGCGTCAATTTTATTTTTTAGTATGGTAGATAATGTTGTTTTCGGAATGTTAAATTTTTCGCGATCTTAGTTTTGGACATTTGTTTTTTTTTCTACCTCTTCTAAAATGTCCAATTTTCTTTTTAAAGAAATCGCTGCTCTTTTGTCACTCATTTTTTTTAAATTATGTGTACTCACACAATTTATGTTGACTAAATCTTAACTCTAAAATAACCTCTCAGAAACTAAAATAATAATAAAAAAATTTAAAAAATGCCGCTTTAAAAATGAATGTTTACACACGGTTTCTAAATTATGTTGGTGTGAGATTATACTGGTTCTTATTAATGGTATTTTTTTATATTAGTTTTTCCGCGTGGAGGATTAAAATTGTTCGTAATTCGCTTAACTGAAATTTCGTTATAATTAAATAAACTGCTTTAGAAATACATTAGAAGTTTTCGTACAGTGATTCTTGTTTGTAAAATAGATAATTTCGCAGTATCGGTGTTCGCTGCAACAAGGGTTTACTGTATATATAACAGCACTACAATAATATTTATAATCGTTCACCATATTCTCCTACCCATTGCTTGCTCTTCCCAGTTTTGTACCCCGACATGCCTGAGATCTTCTTTCACTGCTTGCAACCACTTTTTCCTTGGTGCAAGATAGGTTCTATATCTATCTTGCTAAAGAAAGTGAATTGTAGAAAGGCATTTACACACAGAGGATTTTATTTAAGAGAAAAACTTCTATCATGTGCACCAAAAAATGAAAACTTGTTACTTTAACATAATTTTATGCTATGTTGGACTTGTCTCTGAATATTTTTTATCAAAATACTTTTTCTCTAAATTGCACAAGAATTGTACAACGGCATTCCATTAGTTTAGAGCGCAAATAATATTGATGCGCGTGTATGCATTTTTATTAAAAGAAAATTAAATGGCCTAAATGCTGTGAGATTTATCGTACCCTCTCATTGTCCATAACCGTAACCACATTACAAACTATTGTAATTAATTAAAGCAGATACTGTGTTCTAGTATAGCAAATACTCTTTGCCACATGCACCATTTGACCATATGTTTCACAATGATTTCGAATTAATTAAACGATCTATATTATGCTGAATGTGCCAATACTTTTGATATCTGCTATCGTAATTCATTTACTTACTCTACAATCATATCTGATACTATGTTAAAAAAAAATACAAACCTAATATGTTTTAGGTGCAATACTGCTAGCATCCAAAGTGTGGGACGATCAGGCTGTTTGGAATGTGGATTACTGTCAGATATTGAGAGATATATCTGTAAAAGATATGAACGAACTGGAAAGGGAATTTCTTGAGTTACTTCAATTCAATATTAACGTACCAGCCAGTGTTTACGCAAAATATTATTTCGATTTGCGTACTTTAGCGGAAGCAAATGACTTATCATTTCCGTGTGAACCTTTAAGCAGAGATAGAGCACAGAAACTTGAGGCAATGTCAAGGGTGATGGAGGATAAGTACACTGCCGAAGCCATGAAAAATGGCTTGAAAAAGTGGTCAAGTTTGGACAATTTACATTCAAGTGGTGGTTTAGGTGTAAGACGCAGCATAGCAATTTTATCGTGATTATAGGATATATTAATTGTATATAATAAAAATGAAGCCAAAGTATTGCTACAACATTTATTTACATAATAATTTTATACATTATATTCCTATTTCTACATTGATTTACATTTATAACAGTATTTTGGGGTAAAATATTAAACATGAGAGTTAAAAGAGATTAAAATGTGTTTCTATCATCAGATGTTGATCTAAGGTTTGTTCGCTCGGCCTACACTAACTACTCTGAGTAAACAGTGTAAAAATATGCGTTCGTTGGTCCTGCGTGCGGTTGCACGAAAGTTGTTCCTCGGGATCCGTGCAGCTGTACTGGTGCAGTTGGAGTTTACATTTCTTACACGCAGCCTAGAGTACGAGTAAGAAGTGTATTATGCACCGAAATAAGTAGCACTGAATACTGTGATGAAAAATGACGGGAAGTCGTTCGTTCGCGTCAGGTTAGTGTAAGCTGCACGACCGTACACCTACTTGCACTGACTACTCTAGTGACGTCATTTTACACTACAATAAATAAAAAGTACAGTCCGCGCGAAAAAACCTCTAATTACGGAATGTTAGTTTTACAACATATGAGGACGTTCTGCAATGTGTATTATTGCAAATATTTTAATTTCTATAGGAACCACCAAGAACAATTACTTTGGGATGTCAATTTATTGCAACGGTGTACATTGAAATTCACCAATGGTGTCAAATATAACATTTAGTATGTTTGTTTGTTTACTCGGATTACTCTATCCTGTGATACCCCAAAAGGCTCAAAAATCGTTGTTATAACTTGGCTACAACACTTTGACATGTTGACAAATAATTGTAACGAATAAATCTTGTACGCTGTCTACATAGTCTAGCGGGCTGTAAAGTTTACTTTTTCACTACTATGCAATAGTTGTTTATGTGTTAAGGGATGTAAGTGCAGTTTTGCAGCCGAGAATGTTTAATCAAGGCAAAGCCGAGGTCTGCAAAACATCCGAGATTGTAAAAGCACTTCTGGCTCAAGTGTAATATATTTTCTTACTACCGGCCCAAAAATTTCGAAAAAATGCAATTTTCGAAAGTATTTGACTTTTGCTTATATACTTGCGTAATTGCCAAAGTTGTCAATTTTTGTTATGTATTAACACCTATTAATACTTTACGTCCCTAATGACGTAAAATTCCATTACATCCCTCTATCAAGGGCAACCAAGGTAAATAACCTGTAAATCGGCTTCCAATTAAGGCAGTAATGGCTGACTTAGGTAGCTTGTAGTAGGGAAAATATGTTATTTACTTTATTTTCCAGCCGTGGAGGGAATTTCTTTTTTAAGAGGTTTCATTATTTTTTGGGTTATTTGAAGTAATTGTGAGTCACAATATTTTTCTCTACATTGTTTAAAATTGGCATTTCATTTGATATACTGTCGCCTGTTATAATTGTTATTTATAAAAATAAAGATATGTATTTGTCGTTTTATTGTTTATTAATGTAAAAAACTAATTAAAAGCCATAACGGGACTAGTAGTAAAAATACCAAGTTAGAGAAGACATTTTTTATAAATCGCGAAGCTGAAAACCCTTCCCTGTTGTGGTTTATAGATTATATTTTCACTACTAATAGTCCTCTATTTTAATTAATTATTACATTAACAAAAACTAAAACGATAAGTGCTTTACATATACCGCAAGAACGAGCGTATCTACTATGATCACTATGATCGGCGAACATAATCGGCATTTTTCGGAAATGCGAGATCAAAGTCGTGTCTTACACGCGTACGTGAACGAATATGCCGTTTATAGCGTGAACGAGGTGTTTTCGGAAATGCAAGAGCGAAGTCGTGGCTTCCACATGTGAACGACTACACCGTTTATAACGTGAGCAAGGTACACAAGTGAGTTTGCGTTTACGCAATTTTGTCAAGTAAATGACATTCAACACAGCGCACATTCGCGCTGAGTTCGTGTAAAATCGGGTGATCATAATACGCTCGCTCGTACGGTACTATATGTTTCACATATTTCTATTCAACTTTGATAATTGTGACGAATTTGAACAAAAATTATGGCGGTACGTCTAAATGCAAAAGTATTAGGAGTGATATGTACCAAGTGAGCCAAAATGATTGAAGATCATTTGAAATTCCCGCAAAGAGAATTATCAATTTCTACTATTGTCAGTACTGCAATTTGTTATTTGAGATATGGCCAGTGGCGTATCGATGGATTATTTCATAGGGCAATATGACAGCAAACCTTAAAAGTTTTACAACTAATCCTAAAATGTGAAAATATAAATTAATGGTGGGAGTATTCGATTCTTGAATATATAATCTACATATTCAATTTTAACGATTAATAAAATTACAGTAAATGTAATAACCGAGTAATACGTATTGAAATTTTTTATAGATTCAAATATAGTACGATTTCTCTATTTGTCAATATATTTAAGTATGCTTGAATAGTGCGTCTGTCACTAACGCAAAGGCACAGTAATGCTTATCGCAATCAGCGTATAAGATTTAAGAATAAAGAATTGAAATGCAAATTTCTATTTAAATATCAATAGTTAAATACATAACAAAAAATAAATTTCATATTTTACTTTACAATGAATGTTCAAAATGTCTGCCGTTATTTTGTAAGCATATTTGTATTCTTCTCCGCATATTTTCAAATACTCGTTCGGGGGTTTGCACTGTTATATTATTAATTTCTTGTTGAATCACTTTAAGTTCATCCAGAGTATGCGAGCGATTATGAAAAACGGTGTTCTTCAAATATAGGAATAAAAAAAAATCTAATGGGTTTAGATCAGATGAACGTGCTAGCCAAATTCCATTGCTAATTAATCTATTCCCATAAAACTCTTCTAAATACGTCAACGTTTCGTAAGAAGTGTGTGCAGTTGCACCGTCCTGCTGAAAATATCCATTACTTAATACTTGGTACGCTAATGACGAAAGGAAACTCTGTGACTGTTTACTTATAAGGCCCACCAACATTATTTCCTTAACAAAAATGCGGGAAATTTAAATGATCTTCAATCATTTTGCCTCACTTAGTATATTTTTACATATAAAAATATATTCAAAATGCGGACGTCAGATAGGACACACTTTTCATGCAATGCGCTCAACTAGAAGCAGCGAAGCATGACTATGTGCATGACCTCAACTGATATGCGATGATTGTACTATATATATACATCGTTTGCGAATCACCCGTGTATAGCAGGCCAGTGCCTTTCGCCATTTGCATATATTTCCTAATTACCACCTACTCTTGTTAACAATAAAGTATCATCATTTTCAGTAATTGCAAGATATCAGGATTTTACTAAGTTCACATGCATAAACATTAAAACACATTTAAATAGACTAGAATTGTATATTATTTGCTTTTAGAATTATCTTTATATTTTTAAATTTGTTTTTTTTTGTAATATGATGTATATTAAAATGCGTATTGTCTGATGATCTCGATAACTTACTACAATATATTCAAATGGTATATTTGAAACCCAATTGCATTTAATTTCTATTGAAATGTTTTATAGTATGTGACTAAATTAGCTTCATTTTTTTACCTATACTAAATATAAGTTTCTATTAGCCTGAAATAGATTTTTTGGCGCGTATTTTCAAATGTGCGACATTCCGTGCTGCCAGCCTTAAAATATATACACTTCCTTGTCATATACTGTTGGTACCCCTGCAGTACAATGTTTATTTAACTGAATCTCTATGGATAATCTCATTTCATATCGGTTTAATATTATATCGTTCCAAAGTAATGATTTTGTCGAGGTATTTTTGCGTCACAGTCGCGAACGCGAGGTACCTTGTACGGAGCGGTATTTTCCATCACTAATTATCATACTTTTAGGGAAATTTATGCACCAATATTGGTATGTGACATCTGCCATCTTTGTATGTATCCGGTTAGTTCTTTCTAATCCTTTTCCTGGTTTTACCTCAAGATGACGGGTTTTAGCAAAAAAGTATGTACTACTTTATTAGGTGTTTCACGTATTAACTTAACTTCTTAGACCATATAGTAGCTTTCTATCTTCTACTAATAAGCTTTATTTAAGTTTATTCGTAAAATTATTAATTCTCGACAGTTTCAGTATGTTTTTAACCTTTTCGCACGTGTTGTGGTATGGTTATCCTGAAAATGTGTTCTTGTATATGTTTTAGCCTATTCTGATTGATGGCAGAAGCCATCTACTTGGTCGACTCGCCGCTATAGTTGCTAAAGCACTCTTACAAGGAAATCAAATAATTGTCGTAAGATGTGAACAACTAAATATATCCGGCAATTTTTACAGGTATTATTTCCATAAACTTTGAAGACTGTTCCTTATTCTAATTATATATTTTTTTAAGAAACAAGTTGAAGTATTTATCATTTTTACGTAAACGTTGCAATGTAAATCCAGCTCGTGGCCCTTTCCATTTTAGAGCCCCGTCACGAATTTTTTGGAAGACTGTAAGAGGTTAGTATGAATAATTGTATTTTATGAAATTAGAGTAATTATGCATTTGTAACTAATGCTTGAAAGAATTTTGGTTTCATAACTGCATTTAGTTTTAGTATAGTATATGATGGGGTTTGTGTTGCCTGCTGGTTTCCCCAAGAGTCGACAAAATGCAAGTGTCTAGTTGCTTTGAAAATTTAGTCATTTTCACTATCTTGGCCATCTCTGATTATATCGAAATTGATTATACAGTACAAGATCAATACAGGATGCCTCAGTAAGATTAGTAAAATGTGTCACTGTGTGTTGAGTTACTAACTGCGATATGGCATATCTCGAATTTCAAGTGCCATGCTGATGTGATGAATATTTGTTATTCATAGAGAAGAATGAAAAACAAAAGTAAAAATATTAAATTTTACACACATACATATATATATGTTGATACTTTGTTACCAATTCAGCATTTTAACATGAATGAAATATTACAAATGTCGAAAGTTGTTGATAGAAACAAGCAATGTCATAGAAGTTTCAATAAACCGGCGCTACACTAATCAATCATAACCATGGTTTTATTGTACCATCACTTTCATAAAAATCTGGGACAACCCTTATGATCTTATTTCGACGTTTTTTTAATCTTGCGACATTTGCGATTGACACTGACAGACAATTTGACATATTTTTTAATATTCTACAAAAGACATGTTTTAAATGGGTAATGTCATAACAGTATTGCTTGTCCCAGATTTTTATGAAAGCGATAGTACATGTCTTATTGTTTATAATTTTTTAATTTATAAATTATACACATACATCGATGATGCTAAGATATACCATAATAGTTTAAACTCTGACAATATATTACGCTGTTACTTTTTGCACTACTGCTGAGTTAAGTTACTTGCTACATACATTAATGATTGTTTATAATGAATCTGGATACAATGAGGCACCACATTAATAAGACCATTTGATTCAGAGAACTTTCAATTATAATTAGAGTTGCTCACTAGCCCCAACGGGCAGTGGCGTAGGTTCGATACAACCCTCAGTATAACTGCGAGTCTCAACCAGATCTGTTGTGTGGTCGAAAAAAAATTGCACACGACACTATGACATTTAAATTTAATTTATGTGTTACCTTTATTGCATGTAATCTACCGTTTACCGACTTGGCAAATTACCAAGTCGGGCATCGTTACAAAGAATTGTGCCATCTGCTCGTGAACATGTTGAAAAAAGAATTAAATCGGAGTTGAAAGATAAGAAACTGTGGTTATGTGTGGACGAAACAATAGATCGTAAAAAACATTCTGTGCTTAATGTAATGGTACGTGCAGTGGAACCACATCAATCGTCACCTTCAATTCTATTAGCTTCCAGACGAGTACAACAATGTACTGCCGAAGTAATTTCAAAGTTAGTGTTAAATACGTTGGAAAAGTTTGAACTTTCAACAAACCAACTGTTGATGTTTATGAGTGATGGTGCCGCAAACATGCTTTCTGTAGGCCGGTCTCTGTAAACACACCGTGCTAACTTGTTACATATTACGTATAAAATCCATGTTTTCAGTCATGTGGCAGATAGTATTATAAAATGTTATCCTGAGGTAGACGGTTTAATGGCGCATATAAAAGCAGTGTTTGTTAAATCTCCAAAACGTATTCGCAAATTTTACAGACTATGCCTCCGTATGCCTGAGCCACCAGAACCTATTCTTACACGTTGGGGAACATGGTTACAGGCCACGTTTTATTATCAAAAATATTTTGAGAATATTAAGAACGTGGTTTTACAATTCGATCCAAAGGAAGCTGCGGCTATCAAGGAAAGCCAGTCGAAATTTCAAGATAGTCAGGTTAAAACGGATTTATAAACTATTCAGAACAATTACTTCGGACTAGTGGAGGCAATAGAAAAATTACAAAATTCTTCGGTGTTGTTAGTGGAATCTCTGCAAATAGTGCAATATGTTCACGCACAGCTATGCGGAGTAGAAGACGCAAAAAATGTTTGTGTTCTAAAAAGGTTTGAAAGTGTTTTAGAGAAAGATTCTGATTTTGGCATATTAAGACAAATTTGTGAAGGTGCGTCAACAAAACCGTTAAGTTGTTCCAAAGATTATTTTAATTACGCAAATATAACGTCACTAGATATAGAACGTTCGTTTTCTGCATAAAAACACTTTTTCCTCACGCCGCACTCGGTTTGCCGAAACAACTGCGGAAACATATCTAATGTTGCAGATATTTAACAGACATTATTTACTTTGTGATTTCACGGAAGACTTTTAAGACGGTACCTGTTGGCGCAAATTGAGCAACTCTAATTGTAATACATCAGGTTTTCTGTTTCTATTCATACGTATGAACTTATAACTTTTCTTTTTAACCAATCGCTGTGGGATGTTGAAACATAGTACCACATCATGTATTTTAACTAGTAATAGGCAAAATTAAATGTAAAGTTAATAATTGAAATATTAGTACTTGATTAAATTTTCAGCTTGAATAATTTACTTGATAAGTTATATTAAAAATTAAAATCAAATGAAAATAGTAGGAAATGAAAATCATTCGTTAAATATAGTATTGATAAGAATTATTCATTTAAATTGAATACAAATAGCAGTCAGCAATCATTTGTAGTTGGTAACAATTATTCAATGAAAAGTAGGTGGCGGAACCAGAGAATGGAAATAATCGACAAGGTTGATTCGTTCAAAAATAGTGGTTGATAAAATTATCAAATGAAAATAGTAGTTGGTAATATTTTGTCAAAAAGTAGTAGTTAATAGAATTGTGGAATGAAATTAGTAGTTAAAAAAAGTAAAAGTATGAGTTACTTTCATAGAACGAAAGTATGACAAATACAGGTTATAATAACAATAAATAACAAGAATAATTTACGCTTTTGGAATTGAGATTTGACAATTGTTATAATTACTTTGCCTAGCAACGAGCTCTTTAGATCAGTCTGACGTCACAAGAAACAATTAGTTGCTCTTTCCTAGCCAACTTTGCGTAACAACAAAAACGGATTACCAAAACCTTTATTGCTGTATATCGTCATATTTCTTAAGTTAAAGTATAACATATGTGGTATCGTTGGATTCGCCTTTTGATTACCTTTTCAACAGCCTAAAAATATACGGGGTGTTCTATTTAAAATAAGAAAGTTGACGTCGCTGCCGATGATACCGGAAACGCAACTACCGATAACGGCAAATGTTAGTTCACAAAAAATGGGAATCGACCTATTTTTTTTTTTTACGCAAGCTTCTGCGTTCAAGAGTTAGTATGGGGGGGAGGACGCTTTAGGACCGCATTATATACTGTAAACGGGTAAGATTGGCCCGATTTTTCTTGCGCAAAGAAAAAGCGCGATTTATATCCCTTTTCAATCCTTTGTGTAAACGAGCATAGATTTTTTTCTCGCACAACACATGGTTCCACGTTATTTTCAATAACTGGGCGAACACTTTAAGCTATAATAATAAAAAACTCGTCTTGTGAAGTTCAATGTATTTTTAGTTTATGCTAATATGCATATGTAAAACTGTTGGAGATAGGTATAGAGACTATGTATACATTGGGAAACGATTAAATTTGCTATTCATTGTAATAATCTACCTAGCGTTTAATTAAAAATAACGAAGTTATATATAATCCATAGTGCCTGTGTGAGATGAAGTATAAAAGGTAGAAATGAAACAATGGTCCAGATCTCAAAAGAATTCTGCTGAGGAATTAGGCGACCGGTTTCGTGTTGAACAAACACATCATCAAACCAGCCATAAGGGTTATCCAACAAAAGAAACATGACAAGATAGAAGAAACATATGCGGATAATTAGTATTAGCATCTAGTGAAAAAAGTGGTAGCTCGCACAATTATACATATTAATTTTAAATTTTGACACGATCTTCAACTGTTTACATTTAATGTAAGTAGAAATTAAAAAAAAATCTGTTTTATTACCATTGACCACGTGTACTGATTTAACAATGTATTTCTTCAATTATATAGTGAATTATGGTAATAGAAAAGACAAAAAAGTGATAAATATACTTCAATGTCTGTTAATTAATAAACAAAAACAATTCCCCTTTTTTAATCACATTATTTTTTTTTTTTTTTTTTTTTTTTTATATTAGCACATACAAGTGACTATAACGTTACGATCTGTTCACTATTTGAACAATGAGTGACTTGTTTCTAATCTAAATTACTACGTGATCTCTTAGTCTAAAGCCTTACTCAGTAGTAGTCTTTAGTTGTTCTATTAGCTCATTGCTACTTTATACACCATTTTATTGTGTACACTACCGCACTGTGCTCTGCTTTTTTCTGAACTCACTTCACTGCACTAACTCATGAGGCTTGGTCCTCTTGAGTCGCCTCACTTGGTTCGTGAAATCCAGGAGCTGGAGGGCCTCGACGTTCACGTGTTGATGGAGCTTTTCTTCATGGCTCCGAGCATACTTAGCGATGGTTTGTTTGACAGTATCAGTTTCCAGATCTTTGTGGATGTTACTGTTCTTGACATACCAAGGAGCATCAACGATATTTCTTAGCACCTGTTTTGAAAACGTTGAATTATCGAAATACTGCTTTCGCTGGCGCAACCCCAAAGTTGTGATCCATAACTCCACACAGGCTTGAGAATTTGATTGTACAACAATAACTTGTTATGGATTGATAACTTGGCGTCACGTCCAAGCAACCAGCACATTTTCTTATATCTGATTCCAAGTTCTTGTCTTTTCTTTTTTATGTGTGCTTTCCATCGCAGTCTTGCATCAAGGGTGATGCCCAAATATTTTGCAGTGTCTTCATACGGAACCTGGACATCATTTATTCTGACTGGGATATGTTGTTTCCTTTTATTTGTGAAGTCGATGTGAACGGACTTGGTTTCATTCAACTTTATCCTCCACTTATTTGTCCAGTTGTAGATTTTGTCTAAGGAAGTCTGTAGTTTTTGTGTTGCTTCTTCGTGATTATTTCCGACTGATAGAATTGCCGTGTCATCAGCAAAGGTAGCAATGGTGTCTTGACCCAAGTCAGGGATGTCTCTGGTGTAAAGCAGATATAAAACTGGTCCCAAAACACTCCCTTGTGGGACTCCAGCTTTTATGTCTTTCAATTCAGAGTATACTTCCTCCTGCTTGATTCTGAAGCATCTCTCTGATATGTACGAACTAAGTAGTGTACAATACTGTTCAGGCAGGCAATTACGGAGCTTTTGTATCAGTCCTTTATGCCATACTTTGTCGAAAGCCTGCGCCACATCCAAGAAGATAGTGGAACAGACTTTTTTCTCTTCTAGTGCCATTTCGATGATATTGGTGATCCTGTGCACCTGATCAATGGTCGAATGGCTTGCTCTAAACCCAAATTGATGTGTTGGGATTAGATTTCTATCTTCAATTATTGGTTTGAACCTTTTTAATAGCAACTTCTCGTATAGTTTAGATATCACTGGGAGTAATGATATTGGTCTGTACGACGTTACTTCATGTTGTGGTTTTCCTGGTTTCTGGATCATTATTACCTCCGCCACCTTCCATAGCCTCGGGACGTACTGCAGCCTAAACGAAGCATTTATCAGATGGGTTAGTTTTCTGATTGCTTTATCTGGCAGCTGTTTTAAGATTTCACCTGTGATGAGATCAAATCCAGGTGCCTTTTTCGGGTTGATATTGTGTTTTACCTCTGCTGCTACCTCCTTGGCAGTAACCGGTCTAATTGGCATTTTATCTGTTTTCACTTCTTCTTCTTCTTGTATTTCTTCTCCTTCATTTGGTTGAAATGTGCTTTCGAGATGCTCAGCGAATCTTTTTGCTTTTTGTTCATTACTACGAGCCCACGTACCGTCACTATTCCTGACAGGAAAGTTCTGCATAATTGGTCTTTTAAGACGTTTAGTAGCTTTCCAAAGGGAGTAATCTGTTGCCTTTTCAGCCGTCAATTCACTGAGGTACTCTCCTATGGATTCTTGCTTAATACGCTTGATTTCTCGTTTTAGTTGTTGGGTAGCATTGTTCAAAGTGGTTTTATCTGCGGGATCTCTAGTTTGATGCCATTTCCGTCGCAGTTGTCTTTTTTCAGCTATCATATCTCTTATTTCTTTCGGATAGTTGTTTCCTTTAGTTCTGTGGGTAATAGTGGGTGTATTATCCCAAGCTGCTTGTTGGATGTTATTTGTAATCTTTTCTACAGCTTCATCCAATTCTTCAGGGGTTTTCAATGATCCAGAGAGGTTAATAGTCCTTTCTAGTTGTAGTTTAAAGCTAACCCAGTCTGTCCTTTTATTGGTTAGTCGAGGCGAGTTTTCATTTTGTATTATAGTATCGCTAAGGGTAAGGAGAATGGGGGAATGATCTGAGTTCATATCCCATGCTTCTTCCACATGGATATAGTTAGACGCAATGCCTTTTACGACAAAGAAGTCAATTAGATCAGGGATCTTATTTGGGTTTGTTGGCCAATAAGTAGGTTTTCCTGTAGATATAACGTCACATTTCAGTCGTTTTGTTGCTTTCAAGAGTTCTTTACCTTTGTTTGTAGTCAGTCTGGAACCCCAATTCACATGCTTTGCGTTAAAGTCGCCTCCTATGATAAATCTCTCTCCTTGATTCATCAGGAAGTTAGTGTACTTTTCATCTTTTAGAGCGTGCCGAGGTGGGCAGTATAGTGCTACAACAGTAACATTATAGCTTTTTGTTGCTACGTTGACAGCTGTAGCTTGGAACTCTGCTGTCTGAAGTCCTATCTCTTGATAGTGTCTGATAGACTCTTTTATGATGACTGCACTCCCTCCCCTCGCTGTATTGTTTGGGTGGATAGTGTGGTAAGTCTTGTAGCCTCTGAATCTGATGTAAGATTCTCTGGTTAAATGTGTTTCGGCTATGAGACACACAATCTATCTTTTCTAGTTCAAGAACGGCCTGCAATTCTTGTTGATGGTTTTGGAGCCCGTTAGAGTTCCATTGCATTATGCGAAGTTGCTTAGCCATTTTTGTTTTTTGGTATCGCTCCTTGTGCGCGTTTTTCTAGATTAATAATTCTCTCATCCATCTTACCGAGTCTCTCCAGTATTTGTTGGAGTAGTACTTCAGTAGATGCAGTATGTTTTTGTGATACTTTCTTCTCACTATTACCAGTTTTTCCAGCTACAGCTTCACTGTACGTTCTATTTTTTGGTTTTCCTTCTCGCTGTTGCTTTGTTGGCGAAGCAGTACCTCGTTGTGGTTGTTTAGGTGGGTTAGGCTTTTTGGTTTGTTTTTGTCGGAGTTTTTGCATTTCTTTTGCAACCATACAGCCTCTGTAGTTAGCTGGATGTTCACCGCCACAATGCACGCATTTTGGTTTATCATCCCTAGGTTTATCACAATTTTCGGTCAAATGTTTGCCCGCGCATCTAACGCATCTTGGTTCTTTACCACAATATTTCTGTGTGTGCCCATATGCTTGACATCGTTTGCATTGAGGTACAAGCTGATTCTTTTTCAAAGAGACTACTTCTACCCTGCTACCCATTATATCAGTGATTCCATATATCTTATTTATATCTTCATCTTGCTTGAAGGTCAGCACAAACATGTTTAGTGGTTCTTTGGTGTGGAATTTCAACTTAGGAGTTACTTCCATCAGTTTATATCCTCTTTTTCGTAAGTCATCCGCAATTTTTTCAGGTTTGCATGTATGGTGCAATTTTTTAGCCATAACTTTTATTGGTCGGTTCTGTTTGTTTTCATAGCTATGAAACGAATAGTTCTGTTCATCAAGCAATTTAATTACAAGCCTGTAGTATTCTCCATCTTGTATATTTATCTTCATATTTCATTATTTATAATTTTGATTTGAAATCCTTGAATTCTCCCATCAAGCATTTCATGTAGTTTATTGTAGTCCTTGATTCCGTCTACAATAATTGGCGGTGGTAATTTAGGTTTATTTGTATTCTCAATATGTTTGTTCTGGTTATTTTGCCCTTTTTGTTGTGGAACTTTTAGCGTATTCACTTCTATTTTAGATTTCTTTTTATTTTTAACGCGTATCCACTCGGTCTCTTTTGCCAGATCTTCTTCATCCGTTTCATATTCGATCGGTGCTGCCTCGTTTCCTGTGCCGCACTTTTTTCCTTGTTCGTATTTTTTTAGTTGTTTTTGCATTGTTTGTATCTGTTTTTGCATTTGGGAAATTGTGTTCTGAAGACTTTTAACAGTTTCGGTCTGTTCTTTCCATGCATTGTAATAATTTTCTTCGTTAGTTGCCCTTGCTTCATTCTCCTGAATCCGGGCTTGGCTATTTTGCTGCGTGAACAGTACTTTACCAGTCGTAGTCGGCCTCGGTGAGCACTGCATCTCTTGCACCACAAATTCTTGTTGAATTGGTGTATTTAATCCGATATTGTTCGCCTGCATCATTGAACTTCTACGCGATAGTCGGTAGATAGCCAGATATCACTCGCGAAACATGATATCTTCGCACGTCGTATTCATTCACATGTAAATACAATAAGAACAACAGAAATACGAACAATCACGGTCGTTTTAAGCGGATATAGTCATTAACATGATGCACCCTAAAATTTTTGTCCTTCCGAGAAAATCGGTCGTAATGCTGCGAGCAGGTCAAAGTGTTACAACCCCTACAAAATACGGTCAACTGTCGAAGTATTATATAGCAATACGAAAGTTATAACAATCAATTACTCCTCCGCTAATTGAGGGTAACAGAAATGGAGATTTCAATGACCCAAAAATTTCTTGATAGTCACACAAGTGAATCCTATTATAAAGATAATCGAAAGAATGAAAAAAAAATGCCAAAGAATCAGGACGTGCCTGGAAGATGTCCGCACGCGACGACCGTTGACACGAGACTAATCACATTATAATAGAGATAATTTTATATTGTAGCATAGAGTTAAAGATAAAAAACTTTTTTTGATTTCCCTTTTTTTCACTAGATTCCAATATTAATTATTCGCATTATGTTTCTTCTAACTTATAATGTTTCTTTAATTAGATATCCCTTATAGCTAGCCTGATGATGTGTTTGTTCAACACGAAATCGGTCGCCTAATCCCTCAATAGAATTTTTGTGAGATCTGGACCCTTGTTTCATTTCTACCTTTCGAAGATATATATGATTGAAGTTGACAACTCCAGGCAACTCCAACCAACCCATAACTCATAAATAAATCCTGACTTGTGTAAATCAATCCATTCCAGAGATATTCATATTTTTACGAACCCCCCATTTTTAGAAGAAATCAAGTAGGTATTCCGAAAACAGTGGAGATGGATATAGGGAACCTTGAAAAATATGTCTGTTTTTTCACGTAGAATTCAAAAATGACTCAATATATAAGATGTTTAGTTTAAAAAAGTATATGATATGCCACGCTTTTTGTATGTTTGCAAAATATTTTTAGAATGTGAATAGAAACGATCAAGATGAGTCTACGAGGTTAGTTTTCGAAAAAGATGACATGACTTGTCATAAGCCTAGGCGTTGCTCGTAAAACATCCTGTATGTACAAGTTGTCAACTAAATGTGCAATGTTACTTTGTTACAATGAATTATTGCATTGGTTACTTGATATTCACTATAATCGAACAGCATCGTATGCCCTTGTTCAATGAGAAAATCATTTATTTGATGCTTTATATAGATAAAGTTGTCTTAAAAGAAATGGAGAGAATAAATGTTAGCCTTTTACTTAATCCTAGGAAAGCAAAACTATTCTATTTGAATAAGACTAACTGTAGCAGATGTCATATTGTACAACATGTTCACCATAACAGTTTATTTTTAGGAATGTTGCCACATAAAACTGAAAGAGGGAAACAAGCATTAAGAAGATTAAAAGCATATGAAGGTGTACCTCCCCCATATGACCGCAGAAAACGAGTTGTGGTTCCTGGGGCATTGCGCGTTATTTGCTTAAAACCAGGTCGTAAGGTAAGTAAATAAAAATATTGCGCTGGTTTTGGATGTCATACATAAAGGCAACTGTCGTTAAAAATATAAATATATTTCAGTTTACCATAATGCGAATACCATACATTTAGCCATTACGAAACACATTTGGAATTGATGATTTTTTATTGAAGAGAGATTATATTTTAAGACAATACGGTTTACCAAATAAACATCACATACTTTGAAAAAACTGACCATGGCAAATATGATACTAGTAGTATACTTTATAATTCTTTCAATTCCATAGTTGACCTCCATTGATAGTGATGATGTTACTTTCTAACACTGTTTCCAAATCATTGTTAATCTATATATTTGACAGTTGCTATGCTCATGATCGTTAACCCAGAAACGGTCGTGCTTCCCAAAGTTACGTGATTAGTCGCATCCCGGCCGATTTAACCACAGAATTTTTAACGGGTTTCTTATAAATTGATAAAATTTTTGCTTTTTACTTTGAAACATATGCTCGTACGAGTTTATTTATTAACATTTGTTCTAATTTTTTTTTGAAAACGTACACTAAAACATCAAAAACACATTTGACGAGTATTCTTAAAAGATCAAGTCCTTAACTAGCCGCTTTACAAAGTCCCCGGATTAAATAAGTTAGATTTGTATTATTTCATTGATGCATATATTGTTTGTGAGACGGATTACCGAGAGAACAAGTCGAGTATTTTAACTCGTTAATTCGAGTAGAACATCCAACTGCATCCTTAATGTTTACTGAGTAAAACTTGCAGCACAATATCTAAATTAATTTTTGACCTGGTAACCTTTAAGAATAAAAATGCTATAAAATATATTATTCAATGATTATTTCTTGAATTACCTACATTATTTGAGGGTCTGTGATATTAATACCTATATGAGAATATTAATTGTATCAATAATAATGTAACAAAAGTGATGGAGTGAGATATTAATTTTTATTTATTTCAAATTACAGTTTTGCCATGTGGGACGACTGTCTCACGAAGTCGGTTGGAAATACCAAGGAGTTGTTAGAACACTGGAGACTAAGAGAAAAGTGAAAGCGGTATTAGCTATTCGTAAACGCAATAAGTTGAAGAGGATTACCAAACAAGCCTCAGAGAAAGTTGCAAAGTCTGTGGCTCCTTACAATGCTGTTATAAAATCTTATGGATATTAAGCTAAAATTTCTTTAATAAAAAATTGACATGTATTCGTGTTTTATATTCTTAGAAGTAGTAGTAATGAGTGTAATGACTATAATAGCGCTACCAATTGACAAGGACCCCTATTCTCAAATGCCAATGTAAGAGAACGATTACGTTCTGAAAATAGTGGGCGTGATTCTCATTTTGTATTTTTTACACTGAAATGTATCTCCTGTTTGAAGATTCTCATAGAAATTTGAAAGAACCAAGTTCTCTGTTTTTAGGACAATCACTTCTAAAAACAGACAACTTGGTTCTTTTGGAAATTTCCATACCAGATATTGAAACGGCCTTTTGGATAAGAGAATTGATAACACCGCGTTTTGGGGCTGGATGATGGTGTGAGGCCATTGAGATATCTGTCCGTGTGCGTGGGTTTTCGGCACACGGAATGTCTCAGTGCACCGTCAGGACGCCGGTGTACAAGAACATCTAAGAAATCCTTTGAAAAATAAAAGGTGCCGATTTGATGTTTCCTTCAGAGCTGCAATCATTTCTAATTCAACAGAATCAATTTTTTGATGTAGGTTTTTTGAAAGACGATTCAGGTTTTTCAGCTGCTGCAGTATCACGTGGTACGCTTGGAACTGACTATATAGGATTCTCATCATTTTCAACAGTTACATCCGCAACACCAACATCATTATCATTATCATCAATATTTTGTGAGAGAGTGTCATCTGTTTCTCTTTCTTCAAATATTTTCTGCAGGAACTGCAACTGAGATGCATAAATGGCTTTTGTTTTTGACACCCCTGCTCCCGATTTCGCTTTAGTTTTGCCAATTGATTTTCGGTACGAGTCTCTCACTTGCGTCCACTTCTTCAAAACGTGTTTACCTGAAAGAAAATATTTATTTAATTAATCACAAAACAACCTCTCATATTGAAATAGTTTAAACATTTTGGGCGGATTTGTCTAATCTGATCCACCTTGCGTTACAATATGTCAATCTGGTGGTTTTGCTTTTTTGTTTTAGATATTTGGCAAGTGGTTGTACTTTCTCAGATTTGCATTATACTTATCTCCTCGGGATTTCGACTATAAGCAAGATCGTCAGAGGTTTGTTGTGCAATCTGGACGGTATTACGATTGGAATGCATTCCTGCTCCAGATAAGAAATGGGAATCAATTGCCCAGAAATTTGAAACTATCGCTAATTTCCCGAATTGCTTGGGCGCCGTTGATGGGAAACATAAGGATCGTACACCCCCTCAACTCGATGCATATCAACTATAAAGGATATTCGTCTATAGTTCTGATGGCAGTAGCTGATGCAGAATACCGATTTGTTCACGCTAATGTTGGAGCGTATGGGAAGGACTGCGATTCTAACGTTTTTCAAAACCTTCAACTTTGGAGATCTATCATTAACGGCACCATGGATCTACCTGAGGACAAGTACACAGAACCCCAAAATGCCTTACTACCTTATAGAAGATGATACCTTTGGCTTACATAAGCACCTCCTCAAACCGTACGGTGAACATAGTTTGACGGTGGAGAAAAGAATCTACAACTATCGTGTGTGCAGAGCTCGCAGGTATGTGGAATGTACTTTTGGAATACTTAGCAACAAATGGAGAATCTTCCATCGCGCAATTAACTTGGATCCTGACTATGCTACGGATATAGTGAAAGCTTGCGTAGTTTTGCACAATTTCGTACGAGACCGGTTTTGAAATGGAAAATACGTTGTCCATTTAGGATTTTGAAGATGTCCCCTCGGGTGAAATGAGGAGAAATCAGACAACTATCTTAGCCAAAAATGTAAGAAATGTGTTGAAAGATTACTTCATGACTGAAGTGGGTTCAGTGAGTTGGCAATTTTCTAAAATCTGATTTACCTTAATACTTATCACAAAAAATGGTGTACTGTATTATAATTTGATATGTATTTTAAATAAATGTCATTTGTTATTTTCTTAATGTTCAAATCATTTCCTTTTAAATTTCCTCAAAACCGCGGTGAGTTTACAAATTGTCCTAATGTACTACGTCTCATATTCGACAAAAATGAATTTTTCAATACTCACCCAATTCCATTTTTTTCGTGACGTCAAATTTATCAAAGTCGGTCAAAATTTATACACAAACGTCTTTCCATGCTTCCTGCGTCTTAAATGTATCCTTATATTTTTCACAAGTTTTGTCCCACAGCACTGGTTTAGATTGCACTGCAGAAATCAGCCAATCCACATCAACATCTGGTAATCCGCTCATTGTATCAGAAAAACTGCGACTACTTTCAAAAAATAATAAGAGATAATTTTTAAAGAGATCCACTCGCTATCAGGTTGAAACAGAAACTGAACTGTGCGTGTGTGAACGCCTTGACTGCTTTTTGTTCCCTGGACACGAGTTCGCACCTTATAGAAACCTAATGAAACCTGTTGGTGTCGAGGGAGTATTCGGTGTTCTACTGTTTCTATTAGGTACCGAATAGAAACCGAAGCACCGTTTCACACTTGTCGGCAGCGACCGAAAACAAATCGAACCGAATGGAACCGCATACGTGTGAAACAGGCCTAATGATACTGTATCCGGTATGGGAACCTTAGTGAATAAGGATTCGACATCAAAGCCGACAAGTAAACCGCCAGGATTTACCGTAAATTCTTTCAATCGTTGGACGAAATGGAAATTTTGGATGAAAGAGTCGCTGTGTCCAGCGTATAGTTTTAAAAGGTTGGAAAGGTATTTCGATAATTTGTAAGTGGGACCATTGATAGTGCTGACAATAGGACGCAAGGGGATATTAGGTTTATGAATTTTAGGAAGACCGCATAACTTGGGAGTTGAAGAATCACCGGGGAGAAATGACCTCTGAATGTTGGTAGGGATAGATGACCTTTTGATGGAACTCTCAATTCGGGAAGTAAGATCACGTTTAAGAAGTTGATAGGTGCCGTCTTGCAGTAAGGGAAGAACTTTTTGCTCGTATTCTTCGCTGTCTAGGATAACTATAGCATATTTCCCTTATCAGCTCTTAGTACAGCAATTTTAGGGTAAGATTTCAGGCTTCTTAAGGCTCGGGTTTCTGACTTAGGAAGGTTTGATTTCGGAGGTCTGGCACGCGCGAGGATTTTGGATTTTTCAAAGTGAATGGGATCAGGGGTTTCAGATGGAAGACCGATAAGAGCAGACTCTATGCCAGTAATGATGTCTTCGGTAGGAATAAGTTTAGGCGTAGGGGCAAAGTTGGGGCTTTTGGAGAGTACAGTAACCTCATCAGAAGATGGAGGTCAACTAGAAAGGCTTATGACAATGTGTGACATGACTCTAGAATTCTGGGATGGTCTAGTGATAAAGGAATCGAATTTCCGCTTCTTTGATGCATAACATTTCCGCTTCATCGACGCGTAACATTTCCGCTCCATTGACCCAAAGTGAGCCCTATATAAACCTCTTCGGAACGAATAAATCCCCAGTCAGTGTGCACTAACAGCCCTGAAGATGTCCCATAAGAGTGTGGACAAAACGTCGACCAAAGCTACGACAACGACCGCGGAAGTCTATGGACCAAATCAATGTTAAATGTAAGAACGTATAGGGGAGCCTGCGCTGATTCAGTTTACTTCAGGGTAATAGCAATTTAAGGCAAAAAGTTAACACAGTAACAAAGGACAAGAAAGCAAAATATAAATGGGATATAGAGAAATTAAAAAATATAGGCGGAGGATGTAAATATACGGAATGTTTAAATGAAAGGACTAATGCAAATGCCTCAAGATACAAATGAAAAATGCATAAATGATGCAGCATCCGAATACATAAGAAGAGAAAAGAAACAAAAAGAAAGAGTGGTACAATTAATGAGGAATGTCAGAACTTATTTAAAAGAAAATCAAGACAAGTGGACCAGAGAACAAAGAGATGAACATAAACTAGAATATGAAAAACTGAAGAAGGAAAGCGAAAAGGCAAACAGAAGAAGCAAAAGAATGTTTATGGATAACAACATGAAGGAAATTTAGAGATAATACAAAAGTAGAAATACAAAATTATACTATAAAAAAATCAAGAACCAAAATAAAACCAATAAAGGCAAAATAAGTGGCATAAAAGATGGCGAGGGAAGATTAGCCCAAGGTGAGGAGTAGTATAAAAAGGTCTGAGCAGAATATTTCAAAAGGTTATTAACCGATTATGAGCAGGATGAAACCGTAGAAGAAGTGGGAGAGATATATGAATTAACACAAGAACCAAAGAAAGAAGAAATTATCAATAGAAGTTACAATGGAAAAGCCCCAGGATGTGATGGAATAAATATAGAGCCTATAAAGTATGGAGGGGAGGAATTACTAGAAAGATTCTTTAAATTAATAATGATTAAATATAGAAGAAATGATTAAAAATAGACCTCGACGACGGTCTGAAAACGTTCTCGTACACTTTGTAAATGATCGTTCAGCGTCTAATGAAGTAAGATTTGCGAAATTCAAATACTCCTGCACCTCCTCTGTGCAATCTTGAATTCCAGATATAGATCGAGCCTTTTCTAAATCCGGATTTTTATTTAAAACTGCACGAAATTTTTGCGTGACATCTAGTCTTATAGGATCCGTCAAGCTTTCTAGAGCGGCTGCTAAATTGTTGATGTTATTTAACAAGTCTTGTATAGATAAGTAAGTATTTTCTAACTGCGAAATAGTTTGTGTCACTACAAAATAGTTTATGGAAATGCCATCTATTTCTTTTTGAACGTCCGAATCGGAAAAAAGTTGCGCGAACCGCTTGAGAATTAGATGAATTAAGTTTGAAAATGACATCTTTCACTTGGGAATAATATTTGCGATAGTAAGATACTACCTCGATCCATGTTCCCCATCGCGTCAATACTGAGGTGGTAGCGGAATTTGCGGATACAATTGCTTGAATACGCGGATATGTTTGGGAGATTTCACAAATACTTTCTTGGTAGATGATATTAAATTATTCACCTTAGGATATTTGCTTCGAATTGTTTCTGCTACGAGATGACATGCGTGTATAAAGCATGTTATGTGAAGAAGAATCGGAAAACATACTTTTAACATCCTACCAGCCTTCAGCATTGTTGTGGCTCCATCAGAAACTAACGAGCTCCTACGATACAAAATTCTCTTAACATATTTTTTATTATGTTTACAACGGATTCAGCATCAGTTCTTCCAATCCTTTTACTGGCTAACAACAAGGAAGCTGCTGGACTATTACGTTTTAAAGGACGTGCACGTGCTCAACATGAAAATAAAGTGATACAAAAATTGCCAGTACGGAATATTGTTTCTTAAATTCAATATATGTTTACTTTTAATACTTCTACAGTCAAATGTCGTGCGACCTAGCAACCATATACCGCAAAATTTGCAACGAATGTGCGAACTTGTAAATTCCAAACCAGGGACACGCCAAATATATTTCTTCACATGCGATGTAAGAGGTACACCAGGCTTACGTCCCATTTTCGAAAACACAATGAGAATCCGATGAATAACCGAACGACCGAACTCAATGTCTACCGCATTACTGAACTCTACATCCACATACGTACATACACGACCCAGTACAAGCGTCTCTGTGGGTGCAACGGTTTGCCACGCTTTAATAATGATTGTTCAAGTTGTTCTGATGACGTAGATAGTTCAACTTAGTGCAAATAAGTGCAACGCCAACGAACATACCTAGAATTACAAATATCTCGAAATCTGAGAAACAGACATGAAATAACAATTTTAACACAGATACAGCCGAAAGTAATTTAGTAAATAACCCATTTTTAAAGTATTTAACCAAATGTACATTACATTAAACAATTGTTGAATCGATGACAGAATGATTTTTAAGACGTCGTGTCTGATTTAAATTCGCAACACTATGAGTAAGTTTATTAAATGTACATATAGAAAGTTGAAATTTGAAAATATAGTATTAAGTCAATTTTCAGCAACTTTTTCCTCTAATATTTTTTGTTGCCTAGTTTCGTCGTTAATGTGGTGGAGCTTTAGGTCACGGGGTCAAGGGTAGGAGTAAAGATTGGAATTTTTTTCGGTACTATCTAGCCGACTTGCAGCAACTTTTGCTTAATATTTTTGGCGGCCTTACTGTTTAAGGTTATGAGTAGTAGAGTTTGCATTTTTTTAAATTTCGCGGATGATTCAAGTTGATAGTTCCGGCAATAAAGAACATATTCGCCACTTTTTTAACATAATACAGACGAATATGTCCTTTATTGCTGGAACTACCAACTTAAATCATCCGCAAAATTAAAAAATTCCAACTAATTTATTACGAGTAGCACGGTGTTCGTGTATGATACACATTTAACAAACATTTCGCATGTGAAAATGAATTTAAATTGAGTTTCGGCAAGTTATGTTTCAAGTAGATTAATCATAATCGAGTCAAATTAGGGCAATTTCGGGCTTAGATAACGTCGTTCGTTGCGGTTTGTGTACAATGTACACGATAGGCAGCGAAACTACGAGGGAATCAAAACGTTGTAATGCACTATGTTAACAATGAAATACGAATCGACCAACTTCGAATGTGTATAATATATATAATTGAGTTTTATTTAAATAAATGCAAGCATAATCAATTTATTAATTTAATAATTAATTAACACTAAAATACTCTACGGTCGCGAACCTACTTAAACATATTTATTTTCTATCTTTCATTGTATTATTATTTATATTTATCAAACTTCAAACAAAGACTTGTGTATTTAATTCCGATGAAATTATGACTAAATTTTGTACTATTTTATAACTTTGAACAAGAAACAAAACGAATTTTGTATTGAGTAATAGAATCAGAAACCTGTAAATTAATAAATTGATTATACTGTCTTTCTTGCATTTGATCGATCGGTCAAACACAAAATGTATATATGTTTTAGTAATTAAAATAGGTGTAACCATAATTTGAGTGCAATAAGTTCATATACCTATGCATTGTAAATATTAAATAATTTTACATGATTATTTTTTTTCCGGTTATTTAAGGAAAATTTTATCGAATGCGATAGTCTTATGCTTGACACTAATTTTAATGAAGTGCTTTCATCAAGTATGATTTTCACTCGATAATTCTATTTCTTATCAAATGTTTTTTACCGACTACTATTTTCAGTATCATTTGAAATAATCTAATGAATTAATCACTAGTAATAATAAATACATTCATTATGTTTGAAAGAAATTACCTTGGTATCTTCGTTTTTCTTGAATGGTAGTAATGATACCACTACAATATTACATATTATTTATTGAGCAATTTAATCTAGAGTACAAATCGAATCTGGTTTAAAAATTCGGTAAATCTACATATATCTATTACAAAAATAAATGAACATAATATTTATAACCCTTCTCTTCATGCTGCTTAATTGTTGAAATTTAACGCCAGTTGGAAAATGAGGAACTCCTGAAAAAGAAAGAAACAATATTGTTTTAAAATTTAAAAAAACCACCAAAGATCCAAGTGGCCGTATCTCCTGTGTCGCACCCACAGTGTCATTAATAGAGCGGGCCAAGAGCGCCACGCGCCAGGTTCGCAATCAGGCTGCCGGGCGCATATATGTATGTAAACATAGGTAATTTAAATATGTAATTATTAGGACGAGGACCAAAACCACTGTCTATTACGTCGTGAAGACGCGCAAATATACACCTGCAGTTTGGGTGTTCGTTGATAAATAGGGCGTTGTTCACAGTAGGCCACTACAAAAAAAAAGTTCATTCATCGACGGCTACGAACTAACAGCGCGCTTATTCATTTACGGATGACGCGCTCTATTCATCAACAAATGACGAGTCTGCAGATGTTACGTTTGCACCACTTCGTGGCATACTAGAAACAAGCGTCGGTGTGCTCGCTTTAGTGATTATGTCTAACGTAACTATTAAAAATAAACGGCCATTACCTACGAAAGTTAATAAATTTCTTAGTGAATTTGTGGATTTACACTACAATGGGAGTACAATTTTCTGTAAAGTTTGTAAAAAGAAACTACTGTGCTGGAGCAAACGTGATTGTGAAAGACATATAAATAGCGCACACCACAGAAATAAAAGAAATGGTGTGTCACAACAACGTCAACTTCAATTAGAATTGCTTTTAACGTTTATGGTATGTGGTCTACCACTTCGTATACTTGATAAAAAAGCATTTCGAAAATTCTGGGGTACATACAATACCGAGTGGATACTACCATCTCGGACAGCGTTACGGAGAGATATTCCACGAATACGTGAGGACATTGAAAATCGAATTAAAGCCGAATTAAAAGATAAACAGCTGTGGCTATGTCTTGATGAGACGACAGATTGCAAAAAAAATTCTATTTTGAATATAATAGTGTGCGTATTAGATCCTATTAAACCAAATTTTGCAATTCTATTAGCCAGCAGAAGATTAAAACAGTGTACTAGTAAAGCAATTACGGCCGTAGTTCTCGAAACGTTACAAAAATTTCAAGTGTCAACCAGTCAACTGTTGTTGTTCATGAGCGATGGTGCAGCAACAATGTATAGTGTAGGCCGTTCCCTTAAAGAAAAGTGTGAAGGACTTTTACATGTTACGTGTAAAGTCCATGCTTTACATCTTGTGGCACAAACTATTCGAGAGAGTTACCCGGAGGTGGATGCATTAATAGCAAATACAAAAAAAGTGTTTCTCAAAAGTCCTAAGAGGACTAGGGCATTCCACAGGTTATGCCCTGGTATTCGAGAACCACCACAGCCCATTCTTACGCGTTGGGGAACGTGGTTAAAAGCCGCTTTTTATTATAATGAACATTTTCAAGAAGTCAAATCCGTTATTTTGCAATTCGCCCCTGCCGAAGCTAGAGCTATTAGGATGAGCCAGAAGGGATTTCTCGATATTTCTGTTGAAACACATCTAAAGAATATTAGCAACAATTACAAAGGGTTAGTAGACGCGATAGAAAATTTACAAAATTCTGGATTGTCGTTGGTAGAATCAGTGCAAGTCGTGGACGAAGTTAGTACATTGTTACACAGTATAAACGATGCAACAAGTGGACGAGTTTAGCTAAGTTCGATAGTGTTTTAAAAAAGAATCCGGACTACACGAGATTAAGACAAATGTGCGATGGGGCATCTGCAGATTCCTTGACTAAGTCTAAAGATTATTTTAATTACGCCTGTCTTACTTCGGTAGACGTGGAACGGTCGTTTTTGAAATATAAGAAAATTTTTTCGTCTCGGCGAACATCCTTCACCGAGGCAAATGTGGAAACTTATCTGATGGTGCAACTTTTTAAACAAGCCTATCCGCATTATTAAGAAGGATAGAATTTATTTATTATATCTTTATTTACAGTTACATTATTAAGTACAACAGAATAAAAAAGCGTTCAGTTTCTCAGTTATTTCCTTATTACATCCCATTTACAACGCATACCGTTTTCAATCAAATAAAAAATCATAATGAAAATAAAAACACCTCAGCGTGTACATATATATATATATATATATATATATATATATATATATATATATATATATATGCATCCAGCTATCTTCCGAGCGCCCTTATATTGACCAATATCTATCCCCTGAGCGTCCGGTTCCAACAGAGCGTCCGTATACGGACGCTTGGATGTATCGCCATTGAAATTTTGTAAGAAGCATTACACGTTGCATAACTTTCATTTAGCAAAAAATGTGTTTGACGCTTACAAGATAGCTGCATCTCTTGTTCTTGTATATTTGCGTATATTTCTGGTTCACATAAGTTGCCGATAGAGGCGCTACCTATATACACGCAGTATTCGGTGTGTTTGAATTCTCGACTTGTGGACGCCCGCTATGTATATTCTGTTTTTATCTTTTCGATTACTCGGCGTCCGAAATTTGGCAACATTGCAGCTTGAAGTTCTTTTACTTTAATAACAGCTGCGCAGTAGCTACAGCGCGCTTATACTTACATCTTTGTTTGTTGATTTTAATAAAAATCGAAGTTTTCTGTCTATTGTTCGAAATTGTACTACGTGCACATCTACTATTTAATGAGGTTATTTAAAGCAAAAACTCGTTAAAAAGAAAGGTATACGTACAAAATCAATATAGTAAAAAGCAAAACAAATAAAATGCAATATTAAATAATAAAAAAATTGATGCATGGTTTTTCTTTCGTCCTCCTAGTTACTATCTCAAAAAATTGCATAATAAGATTTGCTTATTATTATTTTCCGGTTCTGCTAAAAAAGCCTTAAAGGGGGTAAAACGGGGCACTGAAAATAGGGATGATTTTGGTTTCTTCTAAATTATTCCACAATTGCTGGAGAGACAAAATATTGGTGTGTCCGGATGTATTGCGTTATAAGAGCGCTATTAGTAGTACTCGCAAACATCAGCATTCGGGGTGAGAAAAAGTCACCTCCTTCCCGCCGCCCCATCATCGTAACAGAGAAAATTTTTATTTCTTATCAAGTTTGACGTATCTGTAGGACTATAGAAAACACCGTTTCCTGTTTTTGCTAAGAAACCCTTTAAAGAGGTAATACGGAGCACAGAAAATGGGGATGATTTTAGTTTCATTTATAAATTATTCCACAAAGGGGGAAGACAAAAATAGATTGGTGTGTACCGATGTATTGCATTTTAAGTGCGCCTAAAAATCGGCAGCATTTAATAAATAATCTATAGAATACAGGTGTTCTAATTTAAAGCATAAGTTAAAAAATAATAGGTTTAATAAAAACACAAATAAACTTTGTAATTTCACTGTATTTAAAATAATATACTAAATGTAGGTGACTATAGTTTCGACAATATTCAAAGGATTTATAATCACCATACTGTTACTAATTAACTACACTCGTGTGATTGAAAGTGAAACTGAATATTTCACAGTTCATTTTATACCCATTATAATTACATATCTCCTGCAATAGACAGCAATCGTAAACAAACTGGTAATATACAAACCTTCAACCACCAAACCCAAAACAAACATACTTCACATAACATTATTATATCAAACAAGAATATATTTATATGTATTATACTAAAGACAAAAGAAATGTTGCATTTATTTTCGGTGGTTCATTTTACCTCCTTAAAAAGTATTTTAGTCGAAACGGGGCGTAATCTTCTAAACAGCTTTATAAGGTCTTTAAACCCAATAAGAAATAAACATTTTCTCCGTTTCGGTAATGGAGGGGGCGGGAAGGAGGTGACCTTTTCTCACCCCGAATGCTGATGTTTCTGCGTAGTTCAATAGCGCTCTTATAACGCAACACATCCGCACACACCAATATTTTTTATCTTCAGCAATTGTCGAATAATTTAGAAAAAACCAAAATCATTTCTATTTTCAGTGCCCCGTTTTACACCCTTTAAGGCTTGCTTAGCAGAAACTGACAACGAGGTTTTCCATAGTTTTGTAGGGTCTTCAAACCTGATAAGAAAAAAAATCTCCGTTACAGTGGCGGGATGGCGGGAAGGGGGTGACTTTTTCTCACCCCGAATGCTGATATTTTCGGGTACTTCAATAGCGTTCTTATAACGCAATACATCCGCACTCACCAATATTTTTTATCTTCAGCAATTTTGGAATAATTTAGAAAAGAACAAAATCATCCCTATTTTCAGTGCCCTGTTTTACACCCTTTAAGGCTTGTTTAACAGAAGCGGACAACGGGGTTTTTCATAGTTCTATAGGGTCTTTACTTTAGCCAAGATTCATTCAAATCGATGTCTGCGGGTTGGAACAGTTTCCTTGTAAGGCTAATATTATTTTACTACTAATACTGTTAAGTTGTTTCTGTCAAATATAACAACATAGTTGTGATAAGAGCATTTTTTACTAACAACAGCAGTCTTCTGCTACTTTGTTTACGTTTCTCATGCTCGCCTCGGTGCAAACCTTTATTAAAATAAAGTTCTTAAATGATTTAAATGTTTCTGTCTGCAGGTATATTTTACGTATAATGAGAAATATAAATTGTTTTACCAAAAACACTTCCTAAATACTAAATTCAATGAGCAACTTCATATTAAAAGAAAACAGTTTTTAAAAAAATACAAAAATTTAAATCAGAAGCATTAACATGTTTTGAGCACATTCCTAATACCCAAGTGAAAATACGCATATTACCTAAAACATCTCTTAATGCTTCGATACAGAATTCGCTGCTGGCTAAACAAAATATCTCGTGGCAGCAGTAATTTCATACTCACAAGAATTGGCAACATCTACGGACGCCCAGTCGTTGTAAGAATAAATATAAAATATACAGCGCGGACGCCCAGGCGTCAGTTGTATGAATGCAGTACGAATATCAAGGACGCTCTCTGACTGATTTGTGAAAGGACGCTTGCTGGCTGGATTGTGAAAGTACACGACACGGACGCCGAGGAGCTTTTCCATGAAAGGGCGCTTAAGAGATAGCAGGATGTAAATATATATATATATTTACATCCTGCTATCTCTTAAGCGCCCTTTCATGGAAAAGTCCCTCAGCGTCCGTGTCGTGTACTTTCACAATCCAGCCAGCAAGCGTCCTTTCACAAATCAGTCAGAGAGCGTCCTTGATATTCGTAATGCATTCATACAATTGACGCCTGGGCGTCCGCGCTGTATATTTTATATTTATTCTTACAACGACTGGGCGTCCGTAGATGTTGCCAATTCTTGTGAGTATGAAATTACTGCTGCCGCGAGATATTTTGTTTAGCCAGCAGCAAATTCTGTATCGAGGCATTAAGAGATGTTTTAGGTAATCGCGTATTTTCACTTGGGTATTAGGAATGTGCTCAAAACATGTCAATGCTTGTGATTTAAATTTTTGTATTTTTTTTTAACTGTTTTTCTTTTAATATGAAGTTGCCCATTGAATTTAGTATTTAGGAAGTATTTTTGGTAAAATAATTAATATTTCTCATTATACGTAAAATATACCTGCAGACAGAAATATTTAAATCATTTAAGAACTTTATTTTAATAAAGGTTTGCACCGAGGCGAGCATGAGAAACGTAAACAAAGTAGCAGAAGACTGCTGTCGTTAGTAAAAAATGCTCTTATCACAACTATGTTGTTATATTTGACAGAACCAACTTAACAGTATTAGTAGTAAAATAATATTAGCCTTACAAGGAAACTGTTCCAACCTGGAGACATCGATTTGAATGAAAATTTGGATAAAGTAAAGACCCTATAAAACTATGAAAAACCTCGTTGTCCGTTTCTGTTAAACAAGCCTTAAAGGGTGTAAAGCGGGGCACTGAAAATAGGGATGATGTTGGTTTTTTCTAAATTATTCCAAAATTGCTGAAGATAAAAAATATTGGTGAGTGCGGATGTATTGCGTTATAAGAACGCTATTGAAGTACCCGCAAATATCAGCATTCGGGGTGAGAAAAAGTCACCCCCTTCCCGCCGTCCCGCCACCGTAACGGAGATTTTTTCTCTTATCAGGTTTGAAGACCCTACAAAACTATGGAAAACCTCGTTGTCAGTTTCTGCTAAGCAAGCCTTAAAGGGTGTAAAACGGGGCACTGAAAATAGGGATGATTTTGGTTTTTTCTAAATTATTCGACAATTGCTGAAGATCAAAAATATTGGTGTGTGCGGATGTGTTGCGTTATAAGAGCGTTATTAAACTACGCAGAAACATCAGCATTCGGGGTGAGAAAAGGTCACCTCCTTCCCGCCGCCCCATTACCGAAACGAAGAAAATGTTTATTTCTTATTGGGTTTAAAGACCTTATAAAGCTGTTTAGAAGATTACGCCCCGTTTCGACTAAAATACTTTTTAAGGAGGTAAAATGAACCACCGAAAAGAAATGCAACATTTCTTTTGTCTTTAGTATAATACATATAAATATATTCTTGTTTGATATAATAATGTTATGTGAAGTATGTTTGTTTTGTTGGTGGTTGAAGGTTTGTATATTACCAGTTTGTTTACGGTTGCTGTCTATTGCAGGAGATATGTAATTATATTGGGTATAAAATGAACTGTGAAATATTCAGTTTCACTTTCAATCACACGAGTGTAGTTAATTAGTAACAGTATGGTGATTATAAATCCTTTGAATATTGTCGAAACTATAGTCACCTACATTTAGTATATTATTTTAAATACAGTAAAATTACAAAGTTTATTTTGTGTTTTATTAAACCTATTATTTTTTAACTTATGCTTTAAACTAGAACACCTGTATTCTATAGATTATTTATTAAATGCTGCCGATTTTTAGGCGCACTTAAAATGCAATACATCGGTACACACCAATCTTTTTTTGTCTTCCCCTTTTGTGGAATAATTTATAAATGAAACTAAAATCATCCCCATTTTCTGTGCTCCGTATTACCTCTTTAAAGGGTTTCTTAGCAGAAACAGGAAACGGTATTTTCTATAGACCTACAGATACGTCAAACTTGATAAGAAATAAACATTTACGATGATGGGGCGGCGGGAAGGGGGTGACTTTTTCTCACCCCGAATGCTGATGTTTGCGAGTACTACTAATAGCGCTCTTATAACGCAATACATCCGTACACACCAATATTTGTCTCTCCAGCAATTGTGGAGTAATTTAGAAGAAACCAAAATCATCCCTATTTTCAGTGCCCCGTTTTACCCCCTTTAAGGCTTTTTTAGCAGAACCGGAAAATAATAATAAGCAAATCTTATTATGCAATTTTTTGAGATAGTAACTAGGAGGACGAAAGAAAAACCATGCATCAATTTTTTTATTATTTAATATTGCATTTTATTTGTTTTGCTTTTTACTATATTGATTTTGTACGTATACCTTTCTTTTTAACGAGTTTTTGCTTTAAATAACCTCATTAAATAGTAGATATGCACGTAGTACAATTTCGAACAATAGACAGAAAAGTTCGATTTTTATTAAATTCAACAAACAAAGATGTAAGTATAAGCGCGCTGTAGCTACTGCGCAGCTGTTATTAAGGTAAAAGAACTTCAAGCTGCAATGTTGCCAAATTTCGGACGCCGAGTAATCGAAAAGATAAAAACAGGATATACATAGCGGGCGCCCACAAGTCGAGAATTCAAACACACCGAATATTGCGTGTATATGGGTAGCGCCTCTATCGGCAACTTATGTGAACCAGAAATATACGCAAATATACAAGAACAAGAGATGCAGCTATCTTGTAAGCGTCAAACACATTTTTTGCTAAATGAAAGTTATGCAACGTGTAATGCTTCTTACAAAATTTCAATGGCGATACATCCAAGCGTCCGTATACGGACGCTCTGTTGGAACCGGACGCCCAGGGGATAGATATTGGTCAATATAAGGGCGCTCGGAAGATAGCTGGATGCATATATATATATATGTACATATATATGTATATCTGCTGTGACTCACATATACGCTATTTACAATAAGCGGCCGTTGTGCCTGATTCCGATTCTGTTGGATGGCGCAATTTGGCCCGCTCTAGTCATTAACCAAACTTGTAGATAATTATCAGGGGCTTTTACGTTAATTCGCCCTCCTTAATAATAGAAAATTATGTAAAAATCTCGAAAAAATATAGATGTTTTCATTATCACATTTACCAGTATCCGAGTTCTACAACAAATCGTTAACCAGATATGGCCAATCGCCATCTTTAATAAATCACCCGGTTCAAATTTAAAGTAAGGAGATTTACATGTAATTCCTGGCGAGTTAATTTAAATTAATACGACTATAATCATATTTGATAAATAAAAATCAAAAAATTCCATAATTTCCAACGTTCTCGAAAACGTCATTTCATTAGGCATGGCGTCATAACTCATATCTATCTAGTGAAATGGATTTTACTACTGAATTTATCTTGAAAAAACAGCCATGGAAAGCTTCCACCATATATCTTCACATCATTGCAAATGATATTTTCCTGCTGTTTACATCAAATTAGGGCCTTCCTGTACACAAAATTTCTTCACGTACTACTATATTTGTATGTAATGTACATCATGAATATGTTTGTTTGTGGGGAATATCGCTACCCCCTCCTCGCTTTCAAGCGGGCAATAGATGGCTCGAGGTTACCGATGTGGTTAGTTACGAGGTAGACTGCGCTATGTGCGGACGATCTTAGTAAGAATTTATTTTTCTTTTCTTTCATTTAATCAGAATCTGTTTTTATTTTCGTCTTTAGAACTTCTTATTAATTTTGTCTAAACTTCGTAGCAACAACAAAATAAATATGCGAAACTCTCATTTCCAGGCGACCTTGACTTCAAATTATTACGTGCGCTTTTTGCACAGTAGGTCTACATCTCAACATTGTTCCAAGTGGACTAGCATCTCCCGTATCGAATTGTTGGGATATCACTCAGTTCCCTCTACGCCCTCTCGCATGTACGGCGAGAGAGCGAGGAGGGGATTTTCCCAATCTGTATACGTCTTGTTGCATGGCGGCGACTTGTCTATTCAATATTTGGTGAGTTTTGTACAGTTCATTGAACACATTTATGTTTTCTCCGTCTTCTGTTTTAGAATCAGGCCAAAATGTAGATCAAGAATACCTCTTCTCAAGCGATAACTGTCATTGACGTATAGTCCTCAGTCAAAATCGGCGAAATTACTTTGCATACACTTTATTTGCTATAAAATTCATAATGTTAATTTTACTTAGTCTTCACAATTCTTGATTTTACCCCAGATCATACACACACATACAGACGTCTCAATCGGAGGATTAACATGAACAGGATTTCATTTTTTTTGTCGACTCTGCGCCGCATGGTAACAGCCACAATCTCTCTTGCGCGGAAAATAATCACGTCTAGTTCGATTGTTTACAGTTACCGCCACAGAGTAACGTGTGGCCCCAAAGTTTTCGGAACATTTTTAATACGGATAACTTGTTCAAAACTGTTTTACTTTTTAAACTAATTGTCGCGATAATTAACAATAAATACATTAATATATAATATTGAAATTATTGATAGTGGCCATTATCTTATTCAATGGTCCTCTGTTTTTTTCTGACTTGTTTCATCATCCTCCTGATAATAGCAGGGTCGATTTCTCGAATTTTTTGAAAAATGCGACGTCTAAATTGGTCTTCATTTCCATCTATTGCCTGGTGTGTTTTCTTTGTCGTCAGTATAACAACTGTCGCGTCGTTTCTTAAAATAATGTGTTCTACCGCTTCGATAGAACACATTATTTTCAATTCAGCTTTTACATTATTGCTGTTGAATTTATAAGTAGTAGTTTATAAGTCATTAGTGAAAGACTGTGTTAATTCATGAAAATATGGGGTAGACATTGTGCAGTTGCTGAGTGCAGAAACAATTCGGTGGCAGCCAAAACTAGCAAGGAAAATGTATGTGATCGTTTTCTCGAAAATAAGAATATGGTTCGGAAGATTATCAGGGAACAATGGGTTAAATGGTGTTAATTTAATTTGTAATTTTCTTTATTTCTATTCAGGCGATAGAAATAGAAAAAATTACATAAATTAGGCTTTTCAACTTTTTACCCTTTCTAATTGGTTACAAGTTAGTAGTTGCATTGTACACCGTTACTTCGGTTTAACGTAATTAGATATAGATAATAATATTTAATTACAGATTTATCTAGAAACAATTATCGACGATTATTGACATCGATATTATTAAGTAGTAATAGTATAAAGTCTACTCTGCGCGTGTATAAAAACGGAGTACATAAAAAATTACACATCTGTAAAATGAGCTCCCCGCCATATAAGCAATATACAAAGGTGAGGTGCAGAATATGTTAATGAATTAATTTTCTTTTCTATATTGAATTCATTAGGATTTAGCTATTTAAATAATAAAGGAAAATAATTAATGAAAAAATCGGTTTATGCCTATAATAAACTACAATATTACATTTCCCTATATACATATATGACACTGAATAGATTAATTTACAATTCGCTTTTTGTACGGTGTTTCTGCATACTACGAATAAGAAAATAGAATTAAAAGTTATTTTTTGTAGCGTATTGCTTATGTTGTGCTTAGCTCATAATAATATACCTTTCATTACCTTGTAAATATAAATTACGTTTACCTGGCACAATATCTTAACTTTAAGCGACCTTCCATACACTTGATTATTAATTTAATAAATAACGTAAAAATAAGTAAGTTCTATGTGAAGATAAGTTGTGAATTTATAAATTATAGCTCAATTATCAAAGAAATACCTATATCAGAGATACTGTACGTACCCAGAAAATGCAGGTTGAGAAGTGGGCGTCTGATTTTGCTGTGCTAAGCTTTCAAATCCTAATGTTTGTTGGCTGGCGAGATTTGCAAAAGTTGGATTTTCCTGACAAGATGACCCAAATGTGGCTAAAATAATAATGTTAGATACATTATATACATTTATAAAGAGATTATCATTACTCGAAAATGGTTTACTTGCAGCGTAGGGTACGTTTTGGCTAAAAACAGGTGATCCGAAAGTTGGCGGAGCACCAAATCCTCCAGGGGCCGTTGCTCCAAATGATGAACCAAATACAGGTGCGGCAGCAAAACTACTTTGATTCATATTAACATTATTGCCAGAAAATGCAGTCGGTTGTGCAGAACTTCCAAAAATATTTGAATTGCCACCAAATGAGGTTTGACCAAAAGAGGAATTTTGATTACCAAAAGCTGGCGCTTGACCAAATAAAGCCGGAGCACCGAAAGCAGGGGCAGTTTTATTAAACGGTGATGTTGTGGGAGAAAATGCATTAGACGATGACGTAGTAGTAACCGTAGAACCAAATAAACTACCTCCACTAAAGGGTGATTTTTCTTCTGGATTTGGAGCTCTACTAAAAGGATTTTGAGCAAATCCGCTACCAAATGACCCTGATGTAGTAGTTAAAGAAAGGTTACCAAAACTAGGTGTGGTTGTATTAGTCGAACTTGAATTATTACCAAAAGTAGTGAATAAGGGTTTATTAGTAAATCCGAAATTTCCACTTGATGTACTTGTTCCTGTAGTACCAGAAAAACGGAATGAATCAGTTGAAGAACCGAAAATGTTGCTATTATTACTGGTGGGCCCGAATGCAGTACCAAATGATATACCACTGGTAGTAGCTATTGCATTGCCAAAAGCATTTGTTGGCCCTGTAGACGAATTTCCAAATATACTTCCTGTGTTAGTGGTGGTAGGGCTGCTGAATATGGAAGTTGATCCAAATGTTACGTTTTGTCCAAATGTAGGCGTTGCGGAATTTGCGGACGCAAAAAAATTAGTTGAATTTGTGTTACCGCTACTAAAAGTTGTTGGCGATGAAGCGAACACGCTAACAGAAGTTCCTTTAGAATTTGATAATAGGGGTCCCGACGAAGATATGTCAAATACATTTCCAGACGTATTTGGTACGTTAGTTTTCCCACTGAATAGAGTACTATTGGGTGAAGTTTCAAAATGAGGCGTCTGAACTTTAGTGTTAGTATTCATATCAAAAATGAAACCTTGTGAAGATTTAGGTATAAAAACTGACTCTGTTGTTGAAGGAGGTATAGTTCCAGTGCTAAATAATGGCGACTTTGTTGTATTAATTACATTGTTTGCTCCAAATATAGACGATGTCGTTGTGGTTGTACATATTGTACCGCTATTGTTTGCAAATAAGGAAACTTGAGATAGTTCAAATCCTGACGTCGATGTAGAGGCACTAGTTGTTGCAACTAGTGAGCTACTGCTAGTGGAAGTGCTTTTTTGTGATCCTGTCAATACTGCTGATGGTGTTTGTTGTGGAGATTCAAAGAAGGGACGACCTGCAAGCTGCTGAGGACTTCCGAAACTCGACTGAATTGTTTGAGGAACAGAAGTTGTAGAAATAGGGTGCGAATTACTAAATATTGATTCAGTAGGAAAGTTGCGAAATGTAAACGAAGTTGTGGTAGGTGAAAATAAAGATACTGGTGTAGCCGTGCATGCTTGAATAATTGTGTTGTCGACAAGCGTTATACGTTCTGATGGAACATTTCTTTTAGAATCGTCAATTGTTGATTCGCTGGAAAACGATGCAGAAGTTAAACCTTTTTTAATATTTGTAATGGTTAAATCCAAGCTTAAGTTTGAAGTGGTAGATGCAGCAGATCCTGATTGCGAAGAGGGTATAATATTTGTTGATGTTCCAATTCTATTTGATAGAGGAGTGAATTGAGTGTTGACACCAAATGCTGAACCAATTGGTGTAATTACAGAAGGAGATGCAGTTGTTATTGTTGCAGTAGTAGTGACAGGTGTTAATGTCAATAATGGCATGTTTGAAGATATTTTATAGCTACTTGGTAATGATGTTTCGAAGGACTTACTAAATGTTAAGGATGAATTTGATAGTGCAGTATTTTGAGATGAAGTTGTAATTCCATCAGTAGATAATCTTATTGCTGTCGTCACTCCCGTACTGCCGGCTGGTGAAAACAATGGGTTAGATGTTGATGTTATGGTATTATTGCTATTAGTAGGTTTGAAAGTGGAAAACGTAGAATTGTTTAAGAATGACGTGCTACCAATAACTGTTTTAGTACTGACATTTGCAGAAGTTCTGGTATCCTCAGTCTTTGATAAGTTGATGAAATTAAAATTAATTTTAGGAACGGCATGGTCTGCCGATGAAAGTGTTCCTGCTGCTGAAGTTGTGACATTCGAAGATAAATTTCCAAAGACAAATTTCGGAACAGTTGCTGTTGAAATCGTCGTCGGTTTTCCATTACACTCATTTTTGTAATTATTAATACCTGCAGTTGTAACAGTAGAAATTAGGGTAGATGAAGGATCGCTTAGAGTGGTAAGAGATGCTTGAGTCGCAGAAAGAATATTTTTTGATTTGCTTGTAGATATGGGGTTTATGGTTTCAGAAGGTTGGAAACTTTTACCGTTAAAACTATTCTGCGCAGTTGGTACGAAGGCTGATGCTAAAGATGTCTTAACTTCACCAACCCCAAATGCACTGTTTGGCAATGCAGGAGGCACTGTAGGGGACATAATATTTAATTTTGTAGAAACTAAGTTAAATTTATTCTGATTTAGTTCAGTTCCAAGTTCAGTTTTTGCAAGATTTTGTCCCAGAATTACACTTGGAGGTGGTTGTTGCATTTTTGCTTCATTAATATTTTCTAACATAAGGCTTTTCTGTTTATCTAATACTTTCGGTGTAGACTGTATAAAAATTAGTCTTTGTGGTGGTAAATCTTTTTTTAGAGGAATGGGTGAAAGTAAGGTGCTCGTTAATCCATTCAATTGAATTGTTTTGTGCTTCAACTCAGGTTTGGTAACGCTAACGGTATTTAAACGCCTACTTTTAAGTAGTTTCACTAATGTTTTGCTTTTATTAGCAGTTAATTGCTTTTGCCTCTCAAACACTCCCTTGTATTGGATTTGAAGTAGATGTTCCATATCTGAAGATAACTGCAGTTTGTCCAGTTTCTCTTCTAATTTATTAATGTCTAAAGACACCAACAAGTGCGGGGTAGTGCGACCATGCACATTTGTTTTGATTCGGTTCGATATATCTCGTAATAAGTATACCTGCAAAAAGATAAAATGAGTTACACATTTTTTAAATAATAAACATGCACAAAGATTCCTTCTAAGCTTCACAAAATTTTTTATAGAGTGGAATTTGATATGTTCGCTGTCGATCACTCCGATCGGAGTGGAATTTTCAATTTACTTATTAAGAAAAATAAATTAATTGAAAAAAACCTGAATTTAAATATCTAAAAATTTGGCAATTAATACTATTAATGGAATGAACTGAGTTAAAAGTTTTTACTTGTTCATTTCTAATTAATGTAGGTGATGATGTTTTGGCGCAGGTCTTACTTTTCTTACCGCCCCTTGTAAACTTTGTTTTCGTATTATTCTGAAAGTAGATGTGCTATTGTGGATATCGTGCGGCGAACGTATTGCATGATAATTTTTATTTAAGCAATTATTTTATCGTTATTTACGGCAAATACTGTTGTTACATAATATTAACATCATTAATTAATTACGTCGGAAATTTGATAGAAAATTATAGATTTCATTTCAAATCTCTGCTTAAAATTTCCACATAAAGTTATTTTTCGTAATTTCTCTTTGCTATCATTGCGTTTTAGTATGTTATAATTTTATTGGGGTTCATTCATTGCAATTGAATCACAATACGTTCATTACTAATTATTATGTACTCCTTTAATCTTGTTGTCAATTATATCGTTTTGTTGCTGTTATTTTTAACTAACTTTCATTAACTAAAAATGAATTTCTCGAAAGAGGAGCTTATAGACATGGTATTTGTTTTTGGCGCTTGCAATAGAAATCCACTATCAGCATCAAGAATGTTAGCGGAATACCCCTTGTGATGTTTTTCTATGGGCTACCATAAAAGACATCGTTTACATGACACCTCCTACAATGGCAGAAAACATGCAGCAGCGAATAAGAAACGTCTTTCTTCAATTAAACGAGGCTCAACATGTAAGCTATTCCGTAGAGACGGTATCTCATGATTTTAAAACCAAGTAAAACGTTGTACTTAATTACAGTCTTCTGTTATTATGTGCTGATGCATATTAGAATTATCATACTTCTGAACGTACTGGAAATAAATGCAACAATGTAATTTTTTATGGTAAGACGATAAATATGCGCGTAATACCACCACCATTTAAGATTTAATTTTTGTTTGGAAATCATGACCATCTAGCTGTATCGCATATCAAATATTACCAACGTATGTATTTCCTATAAAAGTGTAATATCTTCGAAAATACTGGAAATAAGTATTACGTTATTGGCACCATTTTATAGGTAATTTTCCAAGGAAATTGCTAGTAATATTTAAAAAACATAGGTTATACCCAAAAAAAATCGAAAAAAAGAGTTTCAATTTCGATAACGACGTATTTAACACCCTGTATGTATTTTTACATTATACCACCTTAAAATGTATAAAGTCAAAATGATCCATAAAAACTATAGCAATCCATTTAAAACAAAAAAGTGAAGGCGGTTGTGGAAATTTGGAACACCCCGTACATTTGAAAATAGTTTCACAAAATGCGATGTGGTATACCGTATACGTACACAAAATCTCATTTCTCGATCTTTGGTACTTTTCACGCTAAATTCCGCCGACACACAAATGGCGCACTCGGTATAAGGTAAAAAATACGTTACTTTTTTTGCAAATATTATTGCAATATATATTATACCACCCCGTAAATTTGGCCACGAGCCGCCATTAACTACGAGATGCAAACAAAATATTAAAAATAATAAAGGAGCAAGAGATCAAAAGAAGCAAGGATGGCAAATTATACAAGTTTCGGCACACTACGTACCACACAAGTTATTAATTAATTAGTCCGGAACAGCTGTTTCGAGGATTCATGGATCCTCATTATCAACCGCATGGCCGAATAATGTAAGAGCAAATTTTATTCTAACATGCCTGTTCTATTCCTACTCTCGAGAAGATGTTTTTAGGTACCTACTATTTCCGTTTATACACCCTAAAACTAAGACATGCGAAATATACGGAAAAAAGACGAAAAAACAAAACGTAAAAAATATGTTCGCCTTGCCCTAATAAATCAAAAAGATTTGAGTAGGACAGCGGTCCGTTCTCTTTATTCATCAAATTTGTGTTCTCTTTTATGTTAATAGTTTCGTAAGCGTCTAATTCTTAATCAATTTTGGTTTTTCTAATTTAATATTATACTCGGTTTTGTTTGTGTTGTGCTACATTTGGCGATTCAATCTTCCCGTATTTATAGCACCTGATGTACTCATTGAATCTGGTGCCTATCGCTCGTTTCGATTGACCAATATAGGCTTTATCACAGTCACTACATGCAATTTTATAAATTCCCGACCTTTCCTTCATATTCGGTTTATCTTTCGGATTGCCAAGAATGTTTTCGAGTATATATCGCGAACTATGTCACATGTTCATATCTTGTTCCCTAAAAACTACCAATTCCTTTCCATATTCTGTGAAAGGAAGGTTTCACAAATTTCTTATCGCGGGTTACTGTTGGGATTAAGGTCGTGGAATTTCTTACATAATGCCTATCTTGGACTTTCTTAAGAATGCGATCGACATCTATAGAAAAGTAACCATTCTAAATAGCTACATTTTTTATGAATTTAAGTTCTTTATTGCACCTACTTTCACTCAAGGGGAATTTTACCAATCTATTAATTAAGAAATCGCCGCCATTTTGTGTTGTTCACAGTGGTTAGAATCAGTCATAAACAAGTCAGTTAGAATTGAGGAGTGACTGAGAGCGTCACAGCAATACGTCAGCATTAGTAGGGACAGAGAGGCGGCATCGCATACGGATTGCTAGGTCACGTACATCATTCTATCGTTATCTTAGATAACGATGGAATGCATATGCGATGCCGCCTCTCTACCCCTACTAATACTGACGCATTGCTGTGACGCTCTTAGTCACGCCTCGATGCTAACTGACTTTCGTTTTTGGTCATAAATGTATCTATTAGTGTTTGGTTCCTTTCTATAGATATCTATTTCCAGTTTTTTGTTGTTTCTAATTACTAAACTATCCAAGAACGAGAGTTGATTGTTCACTTCTTCTTCTACTGTAAATTTAACAGTTTCGAATTTTGAATTAAGTGTCGTGGGGAAAATATTGTCTACATACCTAAGCCAGATTCTAGGAAAATATACGGTGTATTTTTTCATACACGTTTCAAATTTACTCAGAAACATGTTGGCTATGAAAGGGGACAGCGAATTGTTCACCGCCGTACCCTGTAGTTGTTCATAATACTTGCCTTCTATTTGAAAACGATTTTGATTCATGCAAAGTGAAGTTAGTCCTTTGTATTCCACAATTTTGAGATCACTTTTATTAAGTTTCAAGAACTCAGTTCAATATTCTATGGTTTCTGGGATCGGTAAGATGGGGAAAAGTGAACAAACACCAAATGGTACTAACATTTCCCCATCTTCTAATTCAATATTATTTACTTTATTTAGTGAATTTTCTACTTCTAGAGAAACTACTTTGATGGGCAAATTATTGTATTCGTTTACAGGTACCTGCAAAGTCTTTTTGATTTATTAGGGCAAGGCAGCAACATGTTTTACGTTTCGTGCTACATTGACAAGAGACTCTCGTTTTTTTTTTCTGTATATTTCGCATCTCTTCGTTTTAGGGTGTATAGGCGGCAAAAGTAGGTACTTCTAAATGTCTTCTTGAGAGTAGGGATAGAGCAGGCATGCAGATCCTTGTAGAGATATTGTAAATTAATTATTAACACAATATTACCTGTTTTTGTACAGTAGCGCTCTGTTTAACCATCGATTGATAAATAGCTTCAATATTTGGCAGTTTTAAACTTAATTTCTTTTTGCAGGAGTTTTGAAATGTTTCCCATTGTTCATCGAGAGCAGCACTAGCATGAATTAACTGCGATTGTAAGTAATATAAAAGATGACGTATTTCTTCTAATTGTCTTGATGAAGCAGCATCCAACGGTTGAGCTTGTACCAACGTTATTAATGAAGAATCTTTGCTAGTGGCAAACCTAGATCTTACCTCTTCGTACCATGCCCAGTTTTGAATTAATTTTTGCTTTAAGAGATGTATCTAAAAATAAAGTGGTTAGTAGGAATTATTTTTTCTTTGTGTTTTAGAAAACATTTTATTTCGTATGAACGCGTTTAATACGTTTGTTAATTACATTTATAAACGTTAATGTTCGAAATCTGTTGTTGGAATCACGAAGTGATGCAAGAAATAGGAATCACAATTTGACCGGAAACAACGAAATACCGAAATCCGTTTACTCTTAGTAAATTTTTCATGTCGGGTTGCTCACTCATATTTCCTGCAGCATGTCATCTAATTCGTTACAAACTAATCCCTGTAGGAAAATGAATGTGTTGTAACACCATTTTCGTTTTAAATTATGAATATTAGAAACCTTAGCAGGGCTTAACTTAAAAACCAAAAATGTTAGTTACTGTGCCGGAATTACATGCATTTTTTGTTTGTTTCATATTTTGTGCAACTCTCGTTTTAATTGTACATTAAAAAATTTACATTTTAAAACTATGTTAAAAATATCTACCTCTACAACCTGCGATTGACAAATATCATTGATTTCATCTACAAACAGTTGCAGATTATTTCCAGTTTGAACAAGATTTATCATCTCTTTGTCCTCTCCCAAACTGATTTTAAAATTTATGTTGTTTTTCACAAATGACTTAAACTCTGATTCCAATATAACATATTCTTCTTTTGTCATCTGGGTAATCAATAGTTCGGAATCTGCATTTGTATCAGTGGGAATATAAGATTCACCAACCAACGGTTTAATGGTTGGTAATGTTTTGGTAGGTTTTAGTGTTGTCTGTTGTAAAGGTTGTATTTTATTTTGTTGGTTTTCTAACTGAGATTTGAGTTCAGATTTTTCGCCTGTTATACAGATCCCCTCAGTTAAATTAGTTGCGGATTTCATATTAGCATGAAAGAATGGTTGCGTATTTGCGGAAGTAATATCAAAAGTTGCCAGTGATGTAGACGCTAAAGTTGGTTGAAAAGGTTTAACATTCAACGTTGGATTTGGTGTCTGATTGAATGTAAAGGAAAACAAATTGTTAGACTGTGACACGCTTCCCGGTATCTGAAACAAATATATATGTAATAAGTATGTAGTTACACTGCTTAAAACAATTAGACAACGCTACGGGATTCTTTCTTAAACATAAATTTTATATTCAAGTAAACCAACAAAAGCAACACATAAATATCATGTGTATATGTCATACTAAGTTGAGTTCATTACAGAATTAGTGTAAGCAAACTTTTCAAATGCTCAATTTTGATGATCAACATTTTACGGGAAACAATTCTTTGCTACCCAGCAGATGCAGGTAAATGCTTCATGTAAGGAAATCTGCGAATGAACGGATAACATATGACTTGCTAGAATACAAACAGTAATATGTGACCAACTTTAGTTTCGAGTAGGTATGAATAGCAAGCATAAAATAGAGCATTGGCCTTTAAGCTAAATGATTATGATGTATACTGAGGGATGGCCATTACGTCCGGTGTAAGTGACAGTCTAATTGGTTACGTTCAGGTGCTGTTTAGGTCTCTTGAACCTATTATTATAATTAGGGCTGTTATCCGGATCCGGATAATTTACTCTCCGGATATCCGGATCTTGATGCTATCCGGATCCGTTACCCGAATAATTAACAGACCACTTACTTTTTTCACGTTATTGTCGCATTTCATTCATGAATTATAAGAAACACAATTGATACATAATTTAAATGTGCTTATTTTAATAATTTATAATATTAAAATGAAACTATATGTATGATATTAGGGGAGAGAAAAAAAGATCTAATAATTTGTGTGCATGGCCACCTTTAGCAGTGATAAGTGTGATAACGCTTCGTACTCTTCAATTAACTTATTAATTCGTCTGCATTCTTTGAATTTTGCTTGAGCTTAGTTCTTTCCAAGTAATTCAACACATAATCAATAATGTTGAGATCTGAACTCTGCGGGAGCCAAACCATGGCTTCGGCAACATTTTTTTCAACTATTTCATTTAAATGGTATTTAAAGATTCGAGCAATGTGCTTCGGATCGTTATCCTGCTGTAAAATGAAACTCTCGCCGATAAGTCGTTTCGAAAATGGTATTCTACACTTCCGTAAAATATTGATGTTATAGACCTCCAAACAGGAATTGATCCTTCGCCATGTTTGATGGTACGGATGGATCCTTGCACGACAGTACACGACACCGACCTTCTTGGCAAATAAATTTATTTTAAAACCTCTTATATTGTCGTGTATTTTTGCAGATATGAGTATACATACACCAAATGTTTTACAAACAGTTATATACATATAGATATAATTTCTAAAATTTCAGGAATTTTGGTTGTCCACTAATTGTAAGCGAACCTTTCTAAAGTTCATCGTTTAAGTAGTTTATCATGTTTTAAACGAATTGATATATAATGAAAACACATCATATACACATAGAAAAGGTTTTTTTCTAGAATTGAAGTGGCTGTTATATTAAAGATGAGCAACAGAGAAAAAATGAAAAGCCACCACCAAAAAATAACGTAGTGAATTGCCACAGTGACCTCATTCAAACAAAATGACTATAAACAATTCCCGACTCCTCTAGGAATACGGCGTAATAACTACAAGGAACTCTTTACTCAACTGTACACTTTTGAGATAAATACAAAAAGCGAAAGATAATACACACATGTATAAAACGTCTGGGCAAGAGTTATCTGTTCAAAACACTTAACAATTATATCTATCTTTACACATTAATGAATGCGAATAGATCTTGCTAATCATTATATAATAAAAGTCTGCAATATTTTATTTTGAAGTAGGATATTACTAAGTTTACTAGATTTCAACGAAATCTAATGTAAACTTTACTAAATTTACTACGAAATTTTACGGCACTGCACCTATTTGATTGAGAAAATTATCGGAGAACAAGGCTGGATTCATGTTGTCGGATAATGGATTCGGATCCGAAGTATCGGGTAGTGGATCCGGATCCGAGGTTTCGGATAGCAGATCCGGATCCGAGGCTTCGGATAGCGGATCCGGATCCGAGGTTTCGGATAACGGATTCGGATCCGTGGTTTCGAATTACGGATCCAGATCCGAAAACCGGATAGCGGATCCGGATCTCAATTTTATCGGATATCTACAGCACTAATTATAATAGACGTTCAAATAAGCAACCATTTGGAGTACTGCTACTAACGTAGTACCATTTAACGATTTCCTACTTTGTAATAATATATGATTAAAAAGAAAATTATTTCATAGCACAACTACAAGATACAAAACAAATCAAAAATAACAAAAGATCAAAAATAATCAATTAAAGAAGTAAACTCGGAGTACAACGTATGATTAGAGTCGAGTGCAATTCACTCACAGCGCGCTTAGATTATTACTGATTGATTCCCGTCGTCGTACATTCTGCGAGCTGTCGCCCTCATGTGTACGCATTTTTATAGCGGGTAAATTTTGCAACAGTGCCCGTGTATTTTAACGGCTACTGCATTACGGAACTTTCTAACGTAGTGTATAACTACAGGTACCATTTTTATCTGTATCACAATAAATTCACAAACAAGCTGAACGGTTTAAAGCAGGAAAAGCCTGAGCTACAACCGAGTCTACTCGAATGCAGCTATTAAACTATCAGTTGCACCCCAGCGTACAAGCGATTTCGTATATTTTGTAAGTCGCGGAAAACGGTGATTTTGTATAAAAACATAATAGCCACAATCACCAATAGGTGGTGAATTCTGATAGATTTCCTTTCAATGTACCAGTTCTTTCTGTTCGAATATTCAACGAATATCTACTTATAATAGCTTATTTTAGTCTATATATTATTTTTGATTATATTGCTTAAATAACTGACAATTAACAGCCGTGACACAATACATATTTCAGTAATGTAATGAATGAATATCCCCTCTCCCGTTCCGAATGTACCCGATCAAGAGATAGGTGCGACCATAGAACCGACTCTCAATCTGTAGATGCATAGTTTAATATTTAATTTACTAATTTCGAGCACACATTGTAAGATAGACAATTAAGTAGATAGATTGTTGCAATAACAGATACAATAAAAGTTATTAAGTTTGTTCATAGTATATTTCAATTGTGGAACGCTAGTTTTTTTTCACTAAAAAGATACACTAGCTTTATAATTCTTTTTTTTTAATTTTAAACTAGTAGAATGAATGTTTCCAGTAAGAACAAATCTTAACTTTAATTTGACAAATGTTTTCTGTTGTGTACATCCTCGGTTAGGATAGCGCAGTTTACACTGCCGAGGAAACTAAATCTTTTCGGTGCCTAACTAAATGTATGAAACGTACACAGTTATCGGATTGTAAAGGAGGTGCTGCGCCCTCATGATATCCTTCAGTTCATAAGTCTAATTGCAATCGGCATACAACTCAGTAGCGACTAGTTAGTGGTACCGTGTGTATTGCTATGCTTCATTCCAGTTCGAGATTGAAGAAAATATTTATTCTTGTAATTTACATAATAGGGAAAATCTCTCTCTTTTTCCTAATACATAAACTATACCTATTACTGAACTCTTCTTTACTTAGGCTCGAAAATTTGAATAATCCAAGATCGTCAATATCAGTATGTTTTGTTCGTTGTTATCAAGGTACCCAAACTATGTTAACACCAGAAACCATTTGGATGTACTTCCAAATGCAAGACTCGTTTGACTGAAAATAGCTGTTTAGGCTCAACATTCTGAATCAATAGTTTAAAAACGTCAATGTCAGTATCTTTTGTATACTGTTGTCATGGTAACCAAACAATACTAATACCAGAAACCACTTGGATGCAATACTCAACCCCAGGACTCGCGCCTAATTATAAGTATCTCTTTTATTTCCTATATGGTGAATACAGAAAAGGATATGGAGCTATTGAAAAGAATTACGTTTCTGGTGTTTGAATTTGGCAAAGTCTGATGTTCAATGTTGAACATCCTATATATTTCGAAGACGTTTTAATACCATGTCTAGATAGAGGCAAGTATGCCATTTAATCCGTAAAAATTTACACCGAAATGTAACCCACATTATATTGATTTATTTCTAAATGGAAAATTAAAAATATGATTAGATGCAGAGCATTCGATTTAAAATAACAAACATATATATATGGACATATTTTTGGAAATTAGCTTTCTACTATTTATACCATAGACACAATTTTACAATACATATAATGACATGGTAAACTCCAGTCCGTCCTAATTTGAATTCAATAATCTAAATTCATTTGAAATTATCTTACATATCCTTTATTGGAAGTCGATGGGATAGATTTTTTCGTTAGATGTTCTGTCGGATCGGAATTGCTTGTGAAGTACGCTGATGGAGAAGAAGAAGTGCTATTTAGACTCTCCGGTGATCGACATATAGCTACTGCCTTCTCCTTAAGATTTATAGCATAAAAACAGCAAAGAACTCCATGGTTCGAAAGTAGCAGCAAAAGCGGTGGTGGAGAAATAGTGCCTTCACTCCACGGCAATGGTTGGTTTGACGATGTATCAAAAGCTAATCCAACGGGCAAGGTGTCCTGGTTAGTGGCACTTAGCGGTAGTTCCGCTCTAGCAGCATCCGTCAATATCCACTGCCTCCAAATATCATTGTCAAATCCTAGAACACCTACTTCCATGCTGTTGGACGAGGCCACCAATAGGATATTCCTTAAACATAACCAATTATTATGGAAATTGTATTATCGTATTATTTCAATGTAGTAAAAGGCCGTATGCTTTATGGATGTTTAAACAAAAAAATGGATATCCAAAGAGTGTGTGTATTACAGCGGAGAACTTTCGGAGCAAAAAAATGTATTTCTCCTTTAATGTGTAGGTGGTGTGCAATTATATGCTACAAATAATAGACATTGTAAGCAGATGGCCTGGTGCAACATATGACACATATATTTGCAATATCTATGTTAGACAACAATTTATAAATGATAATTTTGGAAAAAATTTTGACTTGTTAATATAATACACAATCTAACATATCAGTGTGGTATTATTTATTTGCTTATATTCTAAACATTATGACGTTACATTATCATTTTGAGTGTTTTTAATCGTTGGAACCTTTGATCAAACAGTTCCAAGATTTTTAAAACGCAGCTCCTGTTTTACTTCACATAAAAACGCATTTGTGTTGCTCGAATTGTTCGATCAAAGGTCGAGCAATTAAAAAACACTTTTGTCAAACAAGCTTTCGCAAATTTGTGAAGCATAATTGATTCAATTTTACCTTGCGCAATAATAATTTTTGTTGGCAAAGGTTTGAATGAGCAAAATAAAGAAAAATAGACAGTATCTATTTTAATAGAACGTTAGTCTTGTAATTGTTTTTGTAATAAAAAATTTTGAAATTTGCAAAAGGGCTGCGGTGGTGTTTATATTTGAGCGAAATGAAAATGTCAGGATGGCGCTGTTATTACGAGAAATTGATTGGATGACATGTACTTTAGATCAAATACGCAATGTTAGGATCACCAACCGTTTCGTTGGAACGTTTAAATACCGGTTAGTTAAAAAGCGTATTTTGTCACATGAAAAAGTTAACCAGACTTTTTAATCGAGGTTGGAAAAAACGGTCCTAAGATTATCGTATTTTATACAGAGATGCAAATGGGTCGGACTAGCTCGTCCTGGGCGCACCTCTTCTTTGGAGCGTTATTTACGTAGTAAAATACGACGATTGAAGTTGTATAACACGATGGCCCTCTACTCAGCAAGTGTATCGAACAAAATATGTTTCCACTATCTCTAATAATTATAATATAAGCGAGTATAACAACCGCCATATTAGATGGTGGGCGGCGCAGGGTGCGTTCTGCACGAATTTAAGCCTAAGGTTTGTTCGCTCGGGCTGCACTTTTTACTCGGTGTAGCGTGAAATGACGTCACTGGAGTGGTTAGTGCAAATAGGTGTATGGTTGTATACAGCTGCACGCAGGCCCAACGAACGTATATTTTTACACTGGTTACTCGGAGTAGTTAGTGTAGGCCGAGCGAACAAAGCTCTAGCGTTCTCGGATGGTGCAGCTTAGTGTGTTAAGGAGTGATTACAGTGGTGTAGTAGAAGCTCCACATTCCTGGAAAAAAAGCGACAACGATCAAGTTCAGTTAACTAATTTACCGGAGCATGAAATTTGAAATGCTCGGGATATAATTGTTATTCAACTTTTGTTTGAACTGTTTTTGTTGTGAGCCATTACAAACTCACTTGCAAGTTAGATGTAGGGCGTTTTTTTCTTCCTCATTTAATGTTAACACAACTTTTTTAAGCACAAAAGTGACCGTGTTATATTGTAGTCCATTAAATCTTGAAGTTTCACTTCAGTCAAGATGTCTTATCTGGGTACCAGGGACGGTGTCTTCATAAAGCCTCAAGACCGTGCGCCCTCGCTGATATATCGTTTAAATTTTCAAATAATGCTTGTGTTTTTAAAGGAACTTCAAATATTTAGACTCTATGCTTACTGTTCGCAGAGTAGACATTTCAAGTCGAATTAAAAAATCCAGTTTATTGTGTGGAGAGACTACAGATGTAACAAACTGATGTCAGATGGTAATAATATTTAGATATTTGCATCTTTAATGGCAGGAATTATGAACATTTTTGGGAATTTAAACGAATTAAGGCGTTCAGTGTGGTACTGGTGCCCTTCTTTCATTAACATCTTGATCATGGATCTATAGCTTTTGGCCTTTACTGGGTGGACTCGAATGCCATACACCGTATTCTGGGTCTTTGAAAGCCAGTAGCACCTTCTGTTAAATGTAGAACTTATAAGCGTCCATTTATCCGTATAACTAATTACAATAAGGGAAAGCCGGGAAGGATTTGTGCTTAAATATCATTTAGGAGAAGCTTACAAGGGAGTGAATTATGTTAATAGATCATTAATATCACTCAGAGAGTATCCCATTACTGCATATAACAATGTTTTTAAACATAACTTTTGATCAGCTAGATGAAACAAATACCCCGGTGTGCGACTCGTTCAACGGGAGTGGGCGAACAAGGCGCTCGTAGCCAAGGGGTTAAAATGAAATGTCATTAAAGAAGAACGCATAAAGGAGAGTTGAGTGAGCGGCAATCGTACGTGACGTTAATGTGAGTTCCTAAATCCAGGAGTTTACTAAATGATCACCTGCTTATATGATAGAAGGACGACTATACTCTCACAACTTTTGCACATATAATACTAAAGCATAAACAATCTTAAGTGTGTCGTAAAAAATGTAAAATATAATTAACAGGTTAGTTGGATAAACCGTACAACTACACGAGGATCGTCCACATAAAACTCAACAAATGCAACTTTTGGTCGAATGGAAATTGTATGCAGAACATTTAAAATACTGGAGCAAGCAAAAATTGATAAATGCTAGTATAATTGCACGGCAAAAAAAAAAAATGCAAAGCGTTTAATCTAGTGCTGCAACCTTCACCTTACCCCACACAGGTACAATTATCTTAAACGGCTGTACAATTTCCAAGACCGATCGAATAAATCGCATCGTTACTAGTAAAATTTTATTTTAAGTTTACATATAACAAATCGCTATTTTTATAGCTTTTAGTATTTGTATCTGTTAGAAAAAAATAAATGTACGGCACTTTTAGCTTTTAGTACAATAAATTGTAGAATTTCTACAGGATTCTTTTTAACCGACACGATTTGTCCAACTTTACTCTAATTACTTACCATATGTTTTGAAAGTACATATAAAATTGACGTGGCCTGGTATTACCATAGCTGTAACATATGTCTTCATAATTTATATAAGTAATTTCGCCTTTTTTGGGATTGTTTATAACTATCAAATTGCACTGATCATTCTTGCTTGTTGCATAAATAGCAATAAATTGGTAGTTAGATATCCATTGTAGAGCGATTGGATATTGGAGTCCATCTAATGGTGGACAATCTACCACCTTCGCAATTTTTAGATCAGGTTTATATTGAGTGATTTTACTATCTTTACTACCAATTGCTAACTGTTTACCCTTAGGACTCCAACACATGCACGTCGCTCCTGTGCTTTTTGGTAATTCATTGATTTCAACTGCAGATTCTTTTATGTCATACACAGCTTGAAAAAAATAAACAGAAGAAATTATATAAACAACATTGGATGTGAAGAAGTTGAAATATATAAAAAGTATATGCATACATATTAGAGGTTTAAAGACACAGTGAGTGCTGTAAGTAAGATAGCGTCATATGTACTGCATTTCACATCCTAAGCGTCTTTATTGGAAAATCTTAGATTAGATTAGGAATGTTTCCGATTAATTTCCATCAGTGTAATAGTCAGCTTATCAAGTCAAAATAATTAACTACATGCGCATAAATCAGATTCTACCTGCCTTATAAGTGAACATTTCAAGGTGTTTACTGATTTGAACGAAACTTTTGGTACGTTTGTAGGGTCCATCAAGTATTGTAAATTGCTTTTATCGTTTCTATGGAACTCTACGATTAGGGGTGAAATCTGCCCTTAAAATTTTGCCGATGTTTAGATTTTTATAATTTTCATTATTGTTTTGAACACAAAAATATGTATACCTCCAAGTTTGCCATTTATAAGTCTATTAAACTAGCAGGGATGAGTTTTTTTATCCCATTACAACTACTCCCTCCCCCTGGTCGAGAATGGGTCGAACGAAAAAGCGTAAAGTATACTTACAAGTAATCCTTTACACATATATACAGCGTGACCACCTAGTACGTGGGTGGAAGATGATTAATGAGGAGAGTTTGTTAAAAAGGTGGTACCAGATGGCAGTAGCGTAGCGGTGGCGGCATAGGTAGGGGTAATTTTTAACTCGTAGTTGATCTCGACAGTACCGCGAGAGAGTTCAAAGCGACAGTACGTTGCACGCTGCACGCCAAATAAGTGCGTGGGGATGGGACGCCCAAAGGGTGTAACGTTCCCTTCGAATGTGAATAAATATCTCAGGCAATTCCCTGGATTAGAATATAGAAGTCCGCTTATTTATTGCACAATATGCAATAAGCGGATTGCTAAGTTGCGATAGGTTTGAATGTAGAAAACACTGTAAAAGTAAACGTTATGTATTGAATTTAAGAAACAGTATTCCATACTGGCAATTTTCATATGATTTTATTTTTATGTTAAGTGTGTGCAACATCCTACAACATCTAGTATCTAATGAACCCCTTTCGTCTTTTTTGGGCTAAGTACGTTCCCTCATGGAAGCTGCCAACATCCATGTAATTACGATACAATTTGTCACATGTGCAAGGTACAGTAAAGGAATGTATAAAAGACGAGTTGGGAAATAAAAAAATCTGCCTATGGGTGGATGAAACAACTGATGCTCAGAAACACAGCGTCATTCATGTTGTAGCGCGTTCTTTAAAACATGATGGTCCACCAGTTTCATTGTTGTTATCCAGTAAAAGGATTCAGAAAATTAATGCAGAAACCGTTGTTAAGATAATAAAAGATTCGTTGAGAGAATTTTGTATCACAGGAAGCCAAGTCACAAAGTACGTTACTAACGGAGCCGCAACAATGCTGAGAGTTGGTAGGGTGTTGAAAATATGCTTTCCGACTCTTCTTCACATAACATGCCTCATACACGCATGTCACCTCGTAGCAGAAACCATTCGAAAGAAGTATCCGATGGTGGATAAGTTAATAGCATCTGTCAAAAAAGTGTTCATCAAATCTCCCAAACACATCCGTGTATTCAAACAATTGTGTCCGAAATTACCACCATCACCTCAGCCTGTAATAACACGATGGGGAACATGGCTCCAGGCAGTATCTTACTATCAGAACTATTTTTTACAAGTGAAAAATGTCATCTTGAAACTTGATTCAAATGATTCTGCAGCAGTTCGAGATAGTCAGCAACTTTTTTCCAATTCGGACGTTTAACAATAAATAGATGAAACTTCCATGAACTATTCTGAAGTTGCACAAGCTATTGAGCAATTAGAAAACAGTCACTTATCTGCACGAGACGCATTAAATTGCATAAACAATTTACAAGCCGCTCTAGAAAACTTGACGAACACTATAGGAGTCGATGTTGCTTAAAAATTTGGTGCAATTTTAACGAAAAATCTCAGGTGAACACGCTGTACATACTTTCTTCTCCCTCGCCCCTAATTACCCTTAAAAAATAAAAAATAACTTGTATAGTATACAATGAACCCAAACAATTTTAGTGACTTTATATCGTATAATATGTATGTACTTGAAAACAGTGTGTTATGAAATAAATTGATTTTACATTCGCCAACGTAACAACATACTTCATTTTGGAGCGCTACATAAGTAAGACTTTTTGCGTTATTCTGTTGAGTAATCAATAATGTGAGCAAAATTTATATTGAAAAAGATACAGTTACAGTAAGAGTTTGGTAGTTATCACGTGTAAACTGATAATTTTCTAATGTACCTACAAACTATAACAATATTACGAATTCGACGCGACGTATGTATGCAGTTGAATCGGCACGGGCTACCTCAGCGAATTAAATTATTGACTTATCGCAACAGTTTCTCATCAACCCTTCGCTGCGTTAGTCGTAATTATAGAGATATAGATATATTCTATATATGTAAGTATGTCTAACGTACGCAATGAAAATAAACGACCGTTTGCTAATAATGTCACTAAATTTATTAGTGAATTTCCGGATTTGAACTATAATGGAGCTAAGGTATTGTGTAAAGTTTGGGAGAAATGCCTTTAATGTGCTTTAATAAATTTGAAATTATTTTAATTATGCCTGTGTTACTTCCGTAGATGTTGAACGGTCTTTCTCGAAATATAATAATATTTTTTCATCACAGCGAGTTCAGTCTTGCTGCTGATGATGATAGCTTGGCTATCGAAACGTGCGTCCAGTACGAATTAAGTGTTGTGGTAAGGGTTTTAGTGAACTGTTTCATCATTCACCTGATGGTGCGAATTTTTGATCAATCTTATCCACGCTGTTAAGAAGTTACGTTTACTTATTAGTATTTATTGAAGAGAAATTTCATATGTAGCGTGCAGTAGCAATTCGATTCTCTGGTGTATGTACACCAGGAAATCAAATCGTTGTCCGCGTCCTCCCGATTACGTAATTACCACACTGCGGATCGGCAACCGCCTCTATCGTCGATGCTTGAGACAGAGTGCAGCACGATAAATTCGTCCAACCGCGGCATGTACGAGGATATTTTGATAAATAGTTAGCCTAAATAGTTTAAAATTGTCAAAACGAATTTTCGTTGTCATAGCAACAAACCACTCAACTGAAATGTCACTGTAAAATTTGAGTAAGAAAAGTAATCGCATTGCTGTGTGATAGAATTTCAAAAAAAGCCATGTCCACCGACATTGTGAAAATCGATAAAATGGAATATCGACCAATCATTAAGTACCTGTTTTTAAAAGGGTTACAGGGTAAGGAGATTTACGAAGATATGTTTAAAACACTTGGTCATCTTTGCCCTTCCTACGCGACCGTAAAAAATTGGATTGCCTCATTCAAGAGCGGTACATTTTCGGCTGAAGATGACGAATGACCTGGAAGACAGATTTGTGTGTCCACTCCCAAAAATATCGATGCAATTCACATGATTTTGTCAGATTGTCGAATTGGGATAAAACATATATCTGAGACATTGAAGATTTCATGTGAGCGTGTACATCATATAATTCACTTCGATTTAGACATGAAAAAATGTCGGCAAAATGGATTTCTAAATGCTTGAATGCTGATCCGAAGCGACCAAGAGTGGAAGCGTCGCGCTCTTTATGCGCCCGGTTTGACAACGACCCTGATCTTGCAAATAGTCTTGTTATCATAGATGAAACCTGGCTCTATTTTTACGACCCAGAGACAAAACAACAGTCGATGGAATGGAGGCATTCTGGTTCGAGAAGGCCTAAGAAGTTTCGGGTGCAAAAATCCACCCGAAAAGTTCTTGCTTCGGTTTTTTGGGATTTTCGTGGAGTCATTATGGTTGATTATTTAGAAAAAAGCAAATCCATAACTGGAGAATACTTACTCTACATTATTAAGAACTCCGCGAGAAAAAATCATTGAAAAAAGACCCGATACATTGTCCAAAGTGTTCTGCTTTTGCAGGGCAATGCGCCTGCACACAAATCGCGCATTGCGATGAACACAATCCATAATTTGGAATTCGAAATTCTTGAGCATCCTCCTTATTCCCCGGACCTGGCTCCGTCCGACTATTATTTGTTTCCTCAAATGAAAAAAATGTTTGAAAGGATGTAAATTTTCTTCGGACGAAGAAATAATAGAAGCTGTCGAGAGTTGGTTTGCGGAGCAAGAAGAAATATTTTATTTAAGGGGTTTACAAAAGTTGCAGGATCGCTCTAATAAGTGTATAACTTTGAAAGGAAAATACATCAAATAAAAAATATTTTCATTTTAAAATTGTTTTTTATTCTATGATAGGCTAAGAATTTATCAAAATACCCTCGTATATGCGTTAGGGAAAGCGGTACACAGTCGGACGATACTACTTGTATGTTTGTCTGACTGCAGAAGCTCAATCTAAATGTAAAATATCAGTGGCGTTGATGCATTGAACGGAAAGCATTGGCAACTGACTTACGTGGAGCCGTTACCTACGATATAAAGAAGGCCCCACAGCTTTGACGTCAGCGGGCGCTGACGTATTTATATTTAGGCCATATAAACGCATTTACACGCTGAAACCATCTCTGCGTTTTAAATTGGTTTATCCAAATTATATTGGTTTTATTTTAAAAAAATACTGTGTAGTGATATTTCCGTACTTTGTTGGTGATACCTGCAATGTTTTTGTGTTGTATAAGCGATAAAACCTTTTCTAAAGCGATAAAAACGTTAGGATCGATTAAAGCGTTTTGAATTAGTTTATCCAAATTATATTGGTTTTATTTAAAAAAATACTGGGTAGTGATATTTCCATACTTTATTGGTGATACCTGCAGTATTTTTCTAGTGTTGTACAAGTAATAAAAACGAGATAACTTCGGTTGTTTTGTTTGTGAGTAACACTTTGTAAATAAAAGAAGATATTATTTATTCTTCAACAGCTACAGATTCAAGGACCGGTGAAACTATAACTGTAAGTTTAAAATATCCTTAAAGAAAAAGCTATTCCAACTCAATTCCCTTACGTTATATTTAACAAAATTATTTTTGACACGGAGAGATGTTTTTAAATGTATGTAATAACTGTTCTGTTTTAATATAATATATTTTAAATTATATCCCCGAACATAGCCATTTTGGATACTGTTATATGTAAATGTCGTATTCACAGCAGGGAATGTATTGCAACGTTTATAATAACTTGTTCTACAGATACCCTACTTAAATATGATTGTGGGAAAAGTAATGATAAATTAGGTAAAATACCACATAACAGGAAAGATATATTAGGTAAAACACCACATATTAGGAAATTTAAGACCCTTCTCATGAAATTGAACAAAATTTCGAATAAAGTTACAATTACTGTATCATTTCAATCTTAATTTCGTCCAAATACATGTACAATTACAAATAATAATAATTAGTTGATTAAGTATCCACCACAAATACATCTTTCACGAAAACGGTGCTCGGTTACGCGTTTGGTTTTTGCTTTGAAAGTTCGTTTTTCCACAATAAATGGGATGCGAAGAAGGGTTCAGTTTACGACTGGCATCCTCTTTAAACCGGAAGCCCTTCAAAACTAAAAAAAAAGCAAAAAAACGATTCTTTTACCGCTTAGGCTAATGTCGTGCATGCCGATACATCAGACCTTATATATCGATGGTAACGGTGGAGCGCGGTGAGGGGAGTGGGTTGACTGACGGACATAATCGGCACGACTCTGTACCAGCGTTTGTGCGAAATGATAGAGGCGGTCGCCGATCCGCATTGTGGTCATCACCCACCGCTACTGGTGACGTATTAAAACATAACCTTAATTTTAAAAAGCAATCAATGTAAATACATATATTCATTATCTTTGAAGGATAAAAGTGCTTTTTACTACATACCTATAGTTACTAATACATTTACGTAATTAAGTACAACAGATTTCTGAAGAAACTACTTTGTTTACTTTGTACGGTTATTACATTACATATACAACAAATGCCGTTTTCTAACAAAAAAAAATAATAATAATGGCAATAAAAACACTTCAACGTGTGCATATAATCGCTTTAATTACCAAACATTTTTATTGCGTCCGCTTTTATTTTTTTACACTGGGGTATTGATTTCAAAATACTTCTGTCGGCTGTGAATCACACATACACTATTTATAATCCACGGCCCATGCGACTGATCCGATTCTGTTGCGAAAACCGATTGTGCCCGGCTTACTAATTATATAGCCTTCTTCACCTTTATTAGTTTTATGTTTACTTGATTCTAACGTAAGAATTAAAATATTTACAAACTGGCAGGTATTGGTTGTGCACAGATAGACAGTCTGTAATAAAGTAACAGCTTCTAAAGCATAAACAAATTGAGTGTTTAATGTGAGACAATACCCGCCTGAACGTTAATATTCAGCGGAACGCAAAGAGGACCGGTTAGTCCAGTAGGTCGGCGCATTCGCAAACAAAATATATATTGAATATGCTATTACTTCACCGCATGCAGATCTACGCATGTTTTTATCTTAGTTGACATTCGATAAGACTGTATATGTATTATTATTTTAATCATATGATTTTCCGCTTTTTATCCACTCCTAAATATTACATTACACAAAATAATTGTAAATAAGCAAAACTTCAATTTTCAAAAATATGTAAAAACTTCAATGAAATATTTATACCTAGTGATCCGTCACTTCTACACACTGCACACAACGAGGGTATTGTTGGATTCCAAATTATTTCTAGGATGTTCACACCACTGCCAAATGATAATCTCACCTCTTGATAAATTCTAATATTCTAAAATTAAAGCAATCAGTGCAAAACTCAATCAGAACACTACTGGGAATTGTCCCCAATTTCAAAGTTGATTTTCCTTCGAATCGTCAATCCGATTTTGACGGCTTTCTTGAATTTCTCAATAACTGAAGTAAGATTCTGAATAAAATTTTAGTTATCATATACAAAGTGCGGTAACAAAAATAAACTTTTTCCGCAAATTTGTAGCGCTACTGCCGCGGGTATCAATTGGAATTACAAAGTAACCTGCCGTTTTTCTGAAAATGTTATTTCTATTGTTAATGAAGATATAAGAGCAGTGGTAACAAAACACACATACTAGATGTTAACTTAATACACCATCTGTGGGATAAAATAGACTTCAGCTTGCCTCTCTGAAGTAAGATAATAGTACTTCCCTATAACATTTTCGTAAACAGCGGAGCCTCAGAACAGTATAACTCTAGTAATAGAGGTGATGACATAATTCAAAAACAAAGTTTTCTATAAAAATCGAGCTAGTTTGATTCCAGTTGCTACCTGCAGCAGTAAATGGGGTACCTGAGAGAACACTACAAAGTTAGGAAATAAAATTTTTCTTTGTTTATAGATCTTGTACATGTGAAAACTAAAATTTTCATAAACATGTCTATCACAGTCTAGTTGCCAGAGTTGAGCTAGAATTCACCCAAAAATAACAAAAATCATAACAGTTCGAGAAAAAATCAACTTTGAAATTTTCACCAACTCTGAATAATGCTTTTAATGTGCAATATATTATCTTAAAACCATACCTCTTGCAAAAATGATTCAATATCATATATGACAGCTTTAACACAATCATCTTTTACAACAACACATAATTTTGTGCAATCGCAATTCACTGATAAATGCTGCGGGCTAGAACTTAATAATACATTTCGCCTGATATAGTTAGCTATATTGCCATCTTTAAAACTATATTTTTGAATACTTTGCAATGGAATTACTAAAATGAAGACGTTGAAACATGTTTTCTAATATACTTAAAACTACTTTACCTTGGAAAAAAGGCTTGATTGAACCAACAAATAGAAGGCCAAATTTACTAGCAACTGCAGTAAGATTATACGGTATATTTAATATTGAAGCATCTTCAAAATCAAATACTTTCAATCGACAATGTAATTTAAATTGGAAGTCCTGAAATAAACACACTTAGAACAAACGAGTTTTTAAGGACGTTTTAGTTTTACCAATGTATCTACAGGTAATGGAGCAGCTTGTGCCATACTTGAAATTACATCGCACTTACAATTATGTTTTAAGAATTATTATTATAGTTTATGGAGTAAAAATAAACACAAAGCCACTCACAATTACAATCTTACAATATAATTAAAACATAACCTCATTCGCTTCAAACGATTTCAGAGCACTGTTGCCAGATTAGAAAGTAAGAAATTCGTGAACTTGCTTACAAAAAATCGTGAATGATTTTTTACATATAAATACGATTTAATTCGTTTTACTAATAGGAAAACTAAGGAAGTTTGTAAAAGCAATATTTTAGTACTTTAAAATAAACACAAATTGTACACAAATACACATAAATATAGACAACTAACTATTAGCAACTTCAACAAAAAATATGTTATTCGGAATCTGTATCGGTGTCTTCTTTTAACGAATACGTTAATTGAATTTAATTAAGTTTTTCTCCAAGGTTTGAATTAATTTTAAACCATAACAATTGCCACTATGTAAAACTGAACTTTTTGTGAGTAGTAATCCTTCCAACGTGTCGTTCTTAAGTCTATTCCTTGTCCGAGTTTTCTGTAGATTGATTTGTTAGAAAGCTTTCTACGGCAGCACTGGGGTGCCGCAAACAGTAAATTAATTACAAATGTATGTACTTAGGAAATTTATTTTCGTCGTTTACATAATAAATGCCTTGAAGTAACTTTACCACTTTAAAGTAAATTTAAAGTTATTCATTTTCATAATGTAAAGCATTGATCAGTATGATCACATAATGATCACTGATCACTGATCACATTGATCACTTTAACTAAAGTGCACTTTAGCAATTTAAAGTTGGTATTAGCAGTGAATATAGTAAAATTTTAGGAATGTCACCCGATCCGTAATATTCAAAAATATTGTAGCGTTCGTCCATACACGTGTTTATTTTATATTCTGTTATATAGCTTTCTGTTGTCCTTGTTGAAAAATGAGTAAAAAACCTGAAACTTTACGAATAAGGGATGTGAATTTTAATAAAGAGAAGGAATTATGTCTATTGAATATAATTAATAAACATAAAAACATTGAATGCAAAAGCACTCATTTAATTACACCAAAACAAAAGGTGTGTAATATTAAAGAATACATAGCAACTGTACGCTGCAGCAAATAAAAAGTAAATATGATAATTTGAAGACTGCAGCTAGAAAATATGCAGCCAACAATAAACAAAATATGATAAAAACTGGTGGTGGTACATCAAGTGGGGCTGAGAATATAATATATAATAATATATTGAACCTGATTAGTCCAAAAACTGTTATTGGCTTAGAAAATAAATTTGACGGACAAATTACAATTAAATGTAGCTAATGGAGAAGTCCTGCCAATTATTAATATCCAGTTATTTGATGAGCAGGCCTCTTGTAGTGATTCACAGGACAGGGTTGTGTTGCCTGTACTTGCAAGCAACAGTCCCATTCCTGGACAGCTTAGTAATTAGAAACAAAAAACTGAAAAAGAACATCTACAGAAAGGAATTCTAACCACTGTGGACAACACAAAATGACCAAGATTAGTTTCTTAATTAATAGATTGGTGAAATTCCCTTTGAATAAAAGTAGGTACAATAAAGAGCTTAAATTCATAAAAAATGTAGCTATTTACAATGGTTATTGCTCTGTAGATGTCGACAGCATTTTTAAAAAAGTTTAACTTAGATGTTATGTAAGAAATTCCACGACCTTGATCCCGCGACAGGAAATTTGTGAAACTCCCCTTCCACAAAGTATCAAAAAGTATTAGTAAGGCTTTTAAGGGAGAAGATATGAATGCACATATGTTTCAGTTTACGTAATACACTCAAAAACCTTCTTGGTAATCTGAAAGATAAATAAGACATGAAGGAAAGGTAGGGAATTTATAAAATTGCATGTAATGACTGTAATAAAGCCTATATTGATCAAACAAAAGCGATAGGTACTAGATTCGATGTACATATCAGGTGCTACGGGTACGGCAAGACGAAAGCGTCAAGTGTAGCACAACATTAGAACGAAACCGGGCATAATATTAAATTAGAAAACCTGAAATTGATTAAGAGCGTAACTTCGCCAAGTGAACTTGACGCATATGAAACCATCTACATAAAACGGAACACAAATCTGTTAAATACAGAAAGCGCACCACTTCATTTCTTTAATTTCCTAGGGTAAAATAGCCATATGGTGTAAGTAACGTGCTATATTGACAAAAGACTATTTCGTCTTGTTCCGCACGTCTTAGATTTAGAATGTATAGACGGAATAAACACAAAATTGACGAGAAGGTACCGTTGTCTTGCTCTATTTTTCATGAGAATGAACAGCTACATGTCAGGCAACAATAAATGGCCATCTCGTTCCATATATTTCGCATGTTTAATGTTATGTGGCAAAAGTGGTTTCTTGGAAATATATATATATATATATATCTTTATTTCATCGAGAGTAGGGATAAACAAGCATGGTAGAATTAGAATTCTTTCTCTCACATTCATTTGGTAATCCGGTATTTTGTGTGGTGCGGAGTGTGCTGATACTTAGTGTTGTTTGTCATACTACCCCATAGTCCTTGCTATCATTATTAAATTAGGATAAACTTTTCCGGGAAGTTCAGTAGGGAGGCGTGCAACATGGATAGTATAAATAGATTGGTACTTGGGATTCTTTATCTCGCTTAAAAACTCCGCCTAAAACTTTCAGAAAACGTTTTTCCAAAAAATGTCTGGAAGTGCTTCTATCACCAAAACATCCACCAGACTATAAAGAGTTATCGGAGGAAGAACTTCGCGAATATGATTCTGACGAATGAATATTGTAATCGTGTATATTTTTTTATAATTTGTTGTCAAATAGACCGTAACAAAACATTATAGGTGTTTCATTTTTTCATCATATCTCTAGTGTATCTTATTTAGCTTAATTGGAATAATAATCAACCTAAAAAAATAAGAGAAATACTTATTGCCAGAAATGGGGTACCAATACCCCCACTGTGCGACGTACAGCGAGTAGTGTAGGATGCTGCTTCTATTACTCCAGATTCATTGATGTAAACTAACATCTTTTGTTATATAAAAAGTGCCTATAAAAGGTTATGGCAAATTAATTTCAAAATACGTGCCCAAGTCAAAATATAAATCAGCCCTTCATTTTTTTGATAAATATCTAACTATAGGTATTTTCTAGTTATTTCAGAAAATGCTTTTGTTGCTAATTTAAATATTTTAATGTCGTAAATAAAGCAAATGACTATAACATTACTTATAAAGCACACGTCACAGTAATATTATGTAAATGTTACAATGGCTCAAAATCTACGATCAACAAACGCTTCTACTTTTTGTATGTATTAGTTATTTGTTACTTTATTCTAAAAATGATCATTTTTGAATCAATGTTTATAAACATTAATAGTTAGCTGTCACATGAAGAATTTTAATGAAGTGAAACAAATGTTGTAGAATGTGTACTTTAATTTATACAAAAGGCATTTCATTCATTAATCCACATTGTCACAATACTGGTACTTCACTTAAACTCTAAAAACCGGTTACCCGGTATTTACAATTATTAATTAATTAAAAATATATAAACATCACAATGTTAAATAAACCACATTAGATCTATTTCGTTTAACGAATCGAGTCTTAATTAAATATTAATCGATTTTAACGGCACTATAAATTTTTCTAACAAATGTATACGCAGCGAAAAATCCTATCGTTCCTGTTAACAACCAAAAAGTGAGAACCATTAGTAGCGTATAACCTGTGTACAACAACGTAGGAATAAATTCCGTAATTTCAAGTTTAGTGATGAAATAGAACAGAGAATATGATAAAATATATAACGCCGATCCTCCAGAAACAATAAAGCTGCGCCACCACCAATGATAATCCTAAAAAATACGTTAATAAATAAAATACAATATCAACACCATCCATACATTATTTTGTGAGACTAAGAAGTTTTATTTCTTACAAAATTAGAATTTTAACAAGTGATCCTTACCATACGTATAAGCTTTCAATCAAAAGCCGTAAACGCTTCACTTTATAGAAAGTAGAACTAACTTAGGAAAGTATTTAAAAACCTTCACAAAGGTGCATTTTTGCCATTGTAAGTAATTTCTTCGAAAGATTCATTTTCTACTTCAGTACTTTGAAGACTATTATAATTTAACGCAGCAGCGGCTTCTCGATTAGGTCAATTAATCAATGACCTCCCAAACAAATGATTACTTTTTCAAGTTATGATTTATATCTTCCTTAAAATGTAATATATTTGCGACCGTTTGTGTACGAATGTAAGATTTACATATTTATTAAGAAAGAATAAAACGATACAGGGCACCTATACAATAAGCCCGCCGTAAATGTACGAATGCGTGTATGCATACGTAGTGGATGTTCGTCAGGCGCAGCTGGTTTCCCGGCACAACCCCGCTGTCTTAAATGAAGCCGAAGATTTTCCGAACTCACAATTACAAGCAATGAATTTCAGTTTCATATAAAAAATGCGGCTTGAGTCAAGAGCCAGTGCAGTCAGTGCAATAAAGCGTGTGTTAGCTGTTTAGTATATATTTCTCGTGTTCGGGTTTCGGTTTCGTTTCGTCGAGTTATCGATGAATTTTAGATACTTATTATTAATTTTTATTTTGTTGCGTGTGCGTGTGTGCATATATTGTAAATAATGTCAGTGGAGGAAAAAATTAAAGAACTTAGAAATGTAACCCCCCGTTTTCATAATAAAATTTAATTCTTCATTAAACTTTAATGCCATCATTAGAGAATTAGAAAATCCGGTTTCATAATTTATTTTTAAATGAATTGTCCGTTTTAATGGAGAACTAAGTTAATGACTAGTTTTTGACGCATTATTTTTTTAATCTTGACATTAAAGTATTATTGAGGTTACGTTCTATCGGTTTCACATGTGAATCGACAATATTTGTTTCCTGAGTGTCATTTGGAGTTATTTCTTGAACGAGGTTATTGCTGTTTATAGGAAAATGAGTGAACATGGTGTTAACCAAAGGATATGAATATTAAGCAGTGTTACATTCGCGGAAGTAACATCAATTCGTAGCTTCATTGGCTAGTATTACAGTAAATGTATTTTTTATTATTTGTAAACGGTAGAAGAAATCAAGTTCATCATATTTTTCCAAGTAACTTTCGCGCTTTCTATAATTTCTTCTTCTTTGCATAAACTCATAATTTGAGCGGACATTTTTTAAATTTCGCGGATGATTTAAGTTGGTATTTCTGGCAATAAAGGACATATTCGCCAATTTCTTAACGTAATACAGACGAATGTCCTTTATTGCCGGAACTACCAACTGAAGTCATCCGCGGAATTTAAAAAATGTCAACTCTATTCATAATCATCATGCGATGAAGAAGTGCTTGTTTCGAACAGATTCATTGTCTCCAAAAAAACTCAAGAAAACGTAAATTTTATTTAATATGGCATTACTTAATGTATACACAGAGTATGTGTGTAACTAAGTGGGGTGTTATAACTACCGTAGTTACTAATCAGGTTTAAGCAACCCTTTATATCGTAAAATATGTTGGGGAGTTGTCGACTTCTAATGTAGAACACTACTGTAGAAAGCAGCGTATAGAATGCGAATTCGCTTTCGAAACGTTCGCACCAGTGGCGGCTCATTACTCTCAATAGGTAAGACCACTGAGACACCACAGCACCTAAACAACTCCAAACAGTTGTTTCAATAAAAAATATTTTGTATTTGTACATTTTTGAATTATTTTTCTGAAAATACGACTTCAACCCATAATTTTCCACCATACCTAAAAGTTTGGTGATCCTGTATATTTTCGTGGCAACTACTCACATAATCTTGCAGTACAGACTGCATGTAAACGTAATCGCTTGCAATGTCTTTGTTTTCATGAATTCCATAAAGTCATACTGTATGTCCGAATTAGTCTCACAAAATAATATATATATATATATATATACATATATTATTTATCACTTCTCTTACCTCTCCACACAGTTGAAAATAAACCATTACGATTGATATTTGGGAACATGATATTATTAGTATAATAAAAACCAGAAACAAAAATCCAAACAAATAATAAAATTGATTTTCCCATATTGCTGTGAATATGAAAAATAATTCTATGAATACTGCTCCGAAAGGTAAAATACCCGCCATTAATGTACTAAAAATTAAAAAAAAAGTGCATTACAAAGATTTCTGTACAATATATTGCTATAAATCTTATTAAAAATATTTGGTATAAAACTAAAAGAAGCATATTTTGGTCGTAAAAATCAAACTGTTGATTTTAAGCGTGTTCCAGAACATAAGATTGTTATAACAGATGACGCTAATGAAGTTTTGTTTATTTCAAAATTGAATTCCAAGCATTTTTATATTATCTCAATAAGTTAGTAACTGAAGAGTATTTATTATATTATTGTTATAGGAATATAAAATATGTATAGATTGGTACTACTGGAAAAGATACAGGAATGTCCATATATATATATATATAGATATATTCAAAATGTATGCTAGAATGTAAAATTAGTAAAACGTTTATCTTGTTTATTAAATATCTTAATAGAAAAGTGTGGTGTATCATTTTACAAAAGGCCAACCATTACAATTATATTGTTGTATACCAAATATACACGGATGTATATACAGTGCGGTCCTAAAGTGTCCCCTCCCCATGCTAACTTTTGAACGACAGAAGCTAGCGTTTTTACAAAAAATAGGTCGATTCTGTTTTTCGTGAACTAACTTTTGCCGTTATCGGCATTTCAAGTTTATTTCCGGTTTCACCGGAAGTGACAACTTATTTTAAACGGAACAGCCTGTATATTGTTACGTTTTTGGAAAGATAATCGAAAAGCAGACTGATCTAAAGAGCTCATTGTTAAGTTAAGTAATCATAACAATTGCCAAACTGTCAAATCTCAATTCCAAAAGCGTAAATTATTCTTGTTATTTATTTTATGTCATTTTAACTTGTTTTGTTAATTGTTGTTTCTCCTTTACTTTATCGAACTTTATTGCAATTAATTAATTGAGGTAGGTTTGTTTAAGTTTATTAAATTTTGATAGGCAATGTGCTTAAGTTTAAGTGTTTTATGACCACGCAAGATAACCATCAAGTACCTAATTTTAATATTCGGTAAATTTGGCAACAATTGCCACGAAGTGGAATATAATGTACAGCTGGAAATATTTGAACTTTGCGCTAAGTAAGCATACATATTGCCTATCAAAAGCTAACATATTTAAACAAACTTACCATAATTAATTGCAATAAAGTTCGATAAGGTAAAAAAATAACAATTAACAAAACAAGTTAAAATGGGAGAAAATAATAGCGAGAACATAGAAGCAACGTATGACAAATGCAGGATATAATAAACAACAAGAATAATTTACGCTTTTGGAATTGAGATTTGATGGTTTGGCAATTGTTATGATTACTTTGCTTAGCAACGAGCTCTTCAGATCAGTCTGGCATCACACAATTTGGTGCTCTTTCCTAGCCAGCTTTGTGTAACAACAAAAACAAATTACCAAAACTTTTATTGCTGCATATTGTCATATTTCTTAAGTTAAAGTACAACGTATGTGATATCGTTGGATTCGCCTTTCGATTACCTTTGCAAAAGTTAGTTCACAAGAAACAGAAATCGACCTATTTTTTCTAAACCTAACTGTATGTACATTTAGGTATATAGTAAAATGCACAAGTTTATTTTTATTCTAATCATGATTACTCCATCACGTAAAAGATGCAACATACTGGCGACGAGGGTGAATACGTTATGTTGATAGCAAACAAACGGCCTTGTCAAACGTAAGTTTGGTGAAAAAAACAAGAGAAGCACATATATAACTTGGATGGATAGCAATTAATTTAAACAATTTTTGGAAATTCAAGCTCAGCAACGACAACAAATTGCACAGATATTACAACAGTTAGACCATACGCAAAACTTAAGTGTTAAACAAAACGATGACAGTGCAAGTGAAGTGACAAACATTATTAAAAATTTTAAATGTGAAAAATATCAGTGCCGAGTGTGGGGACTTGCAAACAAACGCAAAACGTGAATTATTCTTATCGTGCTTAAAACCAGAGACTTATAAAGAATTAAAGATAACTTTGCGCTAATATTGAAATTAATTTCGAACAACAAACATACAAACACATTTCAAAAAAAAGTTTATTTCAAATAAAAACTAGGAGGTTTAAAGCTTTAACAAACTTTTGGAATTGCACACGTGGGAAAAATCAAGCATTTGAAAATTGTGCGAATAAATTAAAATTAATGGTGCAATACTGTGGGTATGAAGGCGAAATGTTAGACAGTTACGCGATCGATTTACTACAAGATCAACTTGAAATTGAACTTAAACAAAAGTGACTTCAAAACTACAATAAATAACATATAATATGAAGTTACGTTTGCAGAAGTGTTTGAAATTGCACAAGCGCGGGAAGGACTTTAATGATGACATTGATGTAGACATTGATAAAGTTAACAATAAACAATGTAAACGGTGTGGTAGATTTAAACATTTTAATAATAGTTGCGCAGCATACAATCACATTTGTAAAGAATGCAATTTAAAAGCACATTTTGAAAAATGACGTATTAAGACAGGTAAAGCTCAAATAAAATTGTTTAACAAACGTGACAATTTTAAAACAAGAGACAATACAAAGAATCGTAAAATACATAAAATGGAAAGTGACGACACTGACAACGACAGCGATTACGAAAAAAATTTCAAAACATCATCAGCATCACGTGGTAAGAAAATTAATGTAATTACTAACAACATTAAATACACCATGGACTGGGGCCCAGGAGCATCTCATTCAAGTATTAGCTACGAAATGTGGAACTAAATAGGTCATCATTAACAAAACCTCTAAAACTAAAAGCATATGGTAATTATAAACTTAAACCAAAGGGGAAACAGAAGCAGACGTTACAATAGACGAAAACAAAAAAGCTTCCAGTAGTTGTAATAGATGGCGCTGATCCAGCGTTATTTGGATCAACATGGAGCAAAGCTTTCAATATGCCTCTCCCTAAACAAGTGTATTCAATGAAAACAGACGAGCAAGCTGATTTATCAAAAGCAGCTAACGACAATCAATTAGAGCAGATTATCAAAAATAATACCGAATTATTGAACAAAACAACAGACAAAATCAAAAACTACAAAGTTAAATTTGGACTACAAAAAAACGTTAAAGCGGAATTAAAACGTCTCGTCAAAGAAGGAATACTCTCCCTAATCGACCCCAAACGAAACAGCAGTATAGTGACAACACCTATGGTTAACGTACCTAAGAAAGATGGAAGTATACAAATATGTGGTGATTTTGGCACAACAATTAATTACGTTATTACCACAGAAAATAATCCAGTACCAGTTTTCGATCAGCTAAAAAAGGCAACTAGCAAACGGACTAAGTTATTCAAAAATTGTTCTCAAAGACGCGTGCGTACAATTTGAGCTTGACGAAACGTCGCGTAAATATTTAGTTATTTCAACACATAAAGGTTACTTTCAATATAATCGATTACCTCTTGTAATTGTAAATGCAGCAGCAACCTTCTGTCGATTTATAAACCTGCTAGATGAAATTGACAATGTAGCTGTTTACTTTGACATCGCCGTAACGCCGTAACTGATGAGTGATGGGCAACATTTACGAAACCTCAAAGAAGTATTCAGGCGTTCGCGAGATACGGATATGCAGGTACAGTTAAACAAATGCATATTTATGCAATCCACAATATAGTACCTAGGTCATGAATTTAGCATGAATTGAAATCATTTCTTGGTTTAATAAATTTTTACGAGAGATTCATTCCCAACCTTCAGCTTATATGCAGATTGATGCGAAATAATGTTAAATGGAGTTGAAAACGTAACGAAAACGATACATTCGAACGAGTTAAGCAAGCTATACTTAATGCGAACGCTTTAGTGCCATACGATCAAAATAAACCACTATATCTAGCGAATTAAAAATCTGCTTTTCAGTTATAAGGTAAGCCTACCAATTTTCCTAAGACTGTTAACACAATAAACACTACATACTTTCTCAGGTACTAACTTAAATTACGAGGGCGTATTGATAACTAACGCCTCCATGGCCATAACTTTTATAATGGTGGGCCAGACAATGTCAAAAGTGGTTTGCCATTTACCTTAACTCTTGGTACATAAGTGGAGAGCAACATCGCGTTTGTGCACGACAGTTGTGAAAATGGCGACCGGCATGGACGTGCGGTTAAAGCAACGAGCTGTCATCGAATTTGTCTAGAATTGTGACCAGCAACAAGTCGTGGGCACATCATTACGACCCTGAAATGAAACGTCAGTCCATGGAGTACAGACATAAGGGTTCGCTACAACCGAAAAAATTCAAAGCAGTTCCATCTGCCGGGAAAGTCATGATTACCGTTTTCTGGGATTGCGATGGCATCGTTCATATTGAAATTTTGGAACGTGGCTGTACTGTCAACTCCGAAGGATATGTTAACACCCTAACAAGTCTGAAGCGACGGCTGCGTAGGGTTCGTCCAGACAAAGTGCCAATTCTGCATCATGACAACGCTTGGCCTCACACAAGTCACAGAACGCGTATACGTAGCATTGGAGAAGTTTGGGTTTCATGACGTTTTACCTCATCCACCTTAAAGCCCAGATCTTGCGCCTTGTGACTTTTTCCTCTTTCCGAGCTTAAGGAACATCTCAAGGGCAAGCGTTTCTCTTCGGATGCAGAGGTGATAACGGAGGTACGGAAATGGTGCCGTGCGAAGACTTCTGACTTTTTCCGTGACGGATTTGCGCAACTTGTAATACGTTGGCGTAAATGTATTGCTGTCAATGGCGATTATGTGGAAAAGTGATTATATCAGTGGGTAGAGGGCAGTTTATACTATCATTTCACACTTATATGTAAACAATATATCTATTACTAATAAAGTTATAGCCATGGAGGCATCAGTTTTCAATACAGTTTCAATACGCCACCGTGATATGAGGTTACTATAAACCTAGTATAATATTTTCTTTCAAATAAGCTATTATTTAGTGAATAGTGTCATTCGTTACAATAACCTTCACACGTTTTGAAACACCTTGTACACAGTGATCATTTAGAAAAGTCTGTGGTTGGTATTGATTGTTTATTCATTGCAACAAAACACTACGAATGACGGTTACTAATTTAGCATTAGACACAAACCAAGCATTGTAAGTATGAATAAAAATACTACTGACTGATACTTCTAAATTAACTTCGTGTAGGAATAGCTTCTACATAAATGAGAAATAAATGTATTGCATAAATTACGTCATTCTAATTACTAATACACATTTTACGTCAAAGAAAACTTTTAAGAGTTATGGGCGAATTCAAATATTGCAGTAATTATATTCCGATGTAACATTTCTTAATTTTTTCGCAGTAAAGAACTAAAAATACAAATCTTATTATCAATAGAAATAATGCAGAATTTTGTTTAACAAGGAAAATACGTCAATCTGTAGTTTCAATAAATAATAATTACACAAAAAAATATACAAAAGATTTTAGAGGGATTTTAATTCTTATTAGAACTGGATGTAACAAGAAATAAGTTTACGAGTCATCTCATGCAAAATATCCAAATTGACCTATCCATTGAAATGTTGAGTAGAACTGGGAGTATATTTATTGAAACGAAGCACGTCAAAGATCTGTCAAGTCTTAGCCATTCAAAAATCGGCTAAATATGTATGTAATCCCGTTATTATGATGTCGGGTCTATTACAGTTTGGTTTTTTCATTCCCATCGCACAAGAAAGGATTTGGCAGATGTTTATTTAGGCATTCTCTACTTTAAACCGCCAAGCTTTAATTATTTGATTAGTTAAAGATGTTATAAACAACAGCGCTTTTCTTAATTAATATGTTAAAGGAAAATAAGTTTTGGTAAAAAAGAAGAATGCCAAAGTAAGAAAAAATTAACGCTTAGTTTAATCATTTAGTAAAACAAATTGTAATTAAACATGGAAGGTAATTAATAGCTGTTCAATAAAGAAATAATGGAAAGAATATCAATCAAGAAACTAGATTCAGTACATCATACAAGAAGCACCGAGCCTCAACTTGTATTAGTGACACAGGATAACATCTGTAACTTTATGAGATAATTAAAAATTTGTTTTAAAACATTTTGATTTTAAGAACGCAAACCTTTCCAAAGTCGAATGTTTAGAATTGTGTGAAGATAGCATCACCTTAAGGTTTGAACAATAACTGCAATACTGGGAAAAATAGATGGCAAGTAGATTTAGCTATAGACTGCGTCATCTACAGATCGAAGTATTAGGGGTCATTCCACGTAGACGGGTGTGACATTTGCACGTGTAAACTATCCTAAAACTCGAAAAAAAAATGGCTTTAAATGACTAATTGTTAGATAGTTGTTTGGTGATTTTAGTCCTTAAATTTGCTGATCTATAAGTTATTTATTGAGCCAGTGACGGGCTAAATTATCTACGTGTTCTTTGTGGAGATATATTCAATTAAAGCTCAATGATTGCATTTTCTTTATTAATTGTGAAATGAACATGAACTTTAACAAACGTGTGAAGTTACCAATTGAATAAAAAGGGACAAAAATTGTAAATATTTATACAAATAAATTTTAGAAAATTGGACGGGCGTAACATGTCACTGTGACGGGTGTGACGGACTAGAAAATGAGATTTTAGAATAATAAATTAAACTATTACTAAAGATGAAAATAGGGTATATTTGACATCTAAAAGGATTCAAGAAAGGAGTAGGCTGTTACCGCATAATACATTTTATTATTTGAGTTGTAGTATTTAGAAAAATGGTTTCTTTAAGCGTGTGGAATTTTATGACCTTTTTCGCATCAAATTTGTCCGTTATATTAAAAGTGAAAATTGTATAAGTTTAACGGTAACAAAATATGTGAAAAGTGTTTTATAATGGAATTTTCTGTTTGCCTGAATTAAGGTTATTCGTTAACTATCTGAAAAGTCAACGCATATGCTCTTTAAACATTTTTAAGTTTTCGACAATGTGTGCCTTAATATCGTGGAATGGCTCTTAAGTCTTATTAATTTATATTGATATACATATAGTTATCCTTGGAATTCGGGATGTAGTCGGGTAATCTAAAGGTCCACAATAATAAGCAGAGAACGGCAAAATTATATGGGATGACGTCACCCGCAGCAGAGCATGTGATGCACGCGGTGATTATTTCAAGATTGAGTATACAGTCGTAGTATTCGCATCGAGCTCTCTCTTCAAATTATTCTATTAATATTTACTATTTCTATTCCTTATTTCGTTATTATGGTTTTAGGGCATTTATTTTCCATATTAAACACTTAACAGCAATGACACAATACTTCGAAAGTCGAAATATAAAATTAAGAGACATGTTCAATACATTAAACGACACAATCACTAAATTAAAAAGTATTGCCAGTGACATTGCAAATAAGCTGGTACAAAAAGTTGATGCAGTGTTCAGCAAAAACCCCGATTTAAATACATACATTATCTCAATTGTCTACAGACTCTACAGGAGAAATACAAAATGCAAATACAGTGGTACCTCGGTTTGCAGGTTCTTATAAGAAATAAAGGAAATAGAGATAATCTGTTATAACAAAAAAAATAATCAGAAATTCATTTTATGCATTTTAAATACAATTGACCATATAGAAAATAAAGTTACGTAGAGAAATCAAAAAACTCTTATGATTGAAATTAAAAAGAAAAAACTTCACGTACATACATTACTTTTAATAAAGACTCTTTCTGGCGCATGGAAGACAGTGAGGGCGAAGTGGCTTTTTCATATATATTACAATATTAGCGACGTGACATGAGAAATTGTTTGAGTGTAGAACTTTGGTTTTTATACAAAATTTTATAGAGAAATAAAAGGATTTTCCAATAAAGCAAGAATAATATTAACTATAAATTCAAGTCAGGTGCGAAGCGGTGGAATAGTGGGAAGTTAACCATACAACCCATCACATTAATTGTATATAACTATCTCTTTCTAGCATGTACACGTGTCGCCTGGAAATTCTGCTGAATCTGTGCTGGCCAGTGCAAATCGCCCCTCAAAGAGATGAGGCGTCCTGGGAAGTGTTGCCGCAAAACAGTCATTGACATACGCGCTGTGTGTGCCGTGGCACCGTCTTGCTGGAACCATACATCTCCCACATCCATCTAGTTGAGTGTTGGCAGAAAAAACTCCTGAATCATGTGGACATAACGGTCAAAAGTCACCGAAACTGCCCGTTCGTTTTCTTAAAAAAAACCATGATGGCAACTAAACCAAGCGGAGCTACAACTTTACGCCCCGCCCTCTCGAATGTGCCTACCCCCACCATCCTCGAAGCAACTATCGCTTCAGGGCGCCAAATTCAAATAAGCAAGTTGCGCTGCCCCACCCTGTATAACACATTTTACTTTTGCTCCGCTTACAAGTTGTGAAATTGAAAGAACATTTTCAATACTGAAAGACGTACTAACTTCAAAAAGAACCCGTTTTACTGCAGAAAATAGAGAAAAGTCTCTTGTGGTAATGGCTAATTCCCTTCTCCTATTTCCTACATGAAACAAATTTATTACATATGTACATATCTTCTATTTCAATTTATAATTAATATATAAATTTCGTTTAAATACATTTATAAAAACTTAGCGTCTGAAATATGCAACATACACTTGGTGCGTCTCTATATCATATTTGTGATGCGCGGCTCTGAGTCATACCCCTTACGATTTTGCCGTTCTCTGGTAATAAGTCTGTGTCATTTTATCAGAAATCTGTCAATATAAGAGCACACTTTGATCTGAGGGCGCCGCAAACTACAGTTACTTATAACTTCTATTATAAGAGCTAATGTGTGCCTTTGAAATGAAAACTAGTGCTACCACTGAATTAATATTAATTGTGTTACGGGTTTAGATTAGATAAAAAAGTTGCCGATTTGCACAATCGTGAATTCTGCTTCAGGAGAAAAAATCTGTATATTATTTGTTCTTCATTCAATGTTGTCAAAGAATAATACCTTTTTATTAACTGGTATACTTTCATCTGAAACTTATTTCCTGTTTATGTAATGGTAAAATGTAGTATGTTATTTAGAAACGTTCTTGCTTTAAATTTTTTCAAACTACTTACCAAAGTATAGGATTCATATACCAATGTTGCTCAGGAACCTGTCTAGGTATCTGATTAGTCCGCACAGGATGTTGGAACGGTTGCTTTCTATATCCAAAATAGTAACCTAAGTATACTAGAGGCAATGAAATACAAAACCATAGAGATAACAACGATAACATTGTTGAAAATGGCACTGCTCCACTGCTAGCCTTTCCCCAAATAAAAAAATTCAAAAAGAAGCATGTAGAGGCAATTATGCCAGGATAGAATGTGGCAGTCAAAAATGCAGATTTCTTCCACTCTCTTCCTTTCATAGTTTTATACAATCTTGCGGAAAAATAGCCAGCAATTAGTCCCATAAAGACATATAGAAATATTGCTACAGTCATTAGTGCTCCTCTTGAAGCAGGTGACAACATGCCTAACATGGCAAAAACTGCAAAAGCACATTTTAATTACATGATAAAAACAAAAATTAAGTTGTATTACACAACGTAATTAGAGCCATTAAAAATATTTGTATACCAGACCCTATTACAGCGGCAAAAAGTCGTGAATTTTTTGGCGGGCGAAATACATCACCATGTACTAACTTCCAACCTGTTTCTTCTACTGCTTCATCAATACCATCATCTGCATTATACCGCGCGATGTCCCGTCTTAGAGTGCGAACAATAATCATAGTTAGTATACCTAAAAATTTCAACTTATATAGTATAGGTGATTATATTTAACAACAAGCGAAATTTAATTAAGCAACCGCTTGATTAGTCAAAATTTGCCGTATTCTGACGATGCCCAATTAAGTGGAATGCATTGTATTATATTATCACCCCATTCTGTTCTTTAAAAAAATTTACTTCATCGCCGAAATAAAAATAATGTGCATGAATTATGAGTAGAGCGGGCCAAATTGCGCCATCCAACAGAATCGGAATCAGGCGCAACGGCCGCTTATTGTAAATAGCGTATATGTGAGTCACAGCAGATATGTGATATTTCGAAATTAATACACAAGAGTAAAAAAATAAAAGCAATAATAATGTTTAGTAATTAGAGCGGATATATATATATATGTACACGCTGAGGTTTTATTGAGAAACTGAACGCTTTTTTTATTCTGTTGTACTTAATAATGTAACTGTAAATAAAGATATAATAAATAAATTCTATCCTTCTTAATAATGCGGATAGGCTTGTTTAAAAAGTTGCACCATCAGATAAGTTTCCACATTTGCCTCGGTGAAGGATGTTCGCCGAGACGAAAAAATGTTCTTATATTTCGAAAACGACCGTTCCACGTCTACCGAAGTAAGACAGGCGTAATTAAAATAATCTTTAGACTTAGTCAAGGAATCTGCAGATGCCCCATCGCACATTTGTCTTAATCTCGTGTAGTCCGGATTCTTTTTTAAAACACTATCGAACTTAGCTAAAACTCGTCCACTTGTTGCATCGTTTATACTGTGTAACAATGTACTAACTTCGTCCACGACTTGCACTGATTCTACCAACGACAATCCAGAATTTTGCAAATTTTCTATCGCGTCTACTAACCCTTTGTAATTGTTGCTAATATTCTTTAGATGTGTTTCAACAGAAATATCGAGAAATCCCTTCTGGCTCATCCTAATAGCTCTAGCTTCGGCAGGGACGAATTGCAAAATAACGGATTTGACATCTTGAAAATGTTCATTATAATAAAAAGCGGCTTTTAACCACGTTCCCCAACGCGTAAGAATGGGCTGTGGTGGTTCTCGAATACCAGGGCATAACCTGTGGAATGCCCTAGTCCTCTTAGGACTTTTGAGAAACACTTTTTTTTGTGTTTGCTATTAATGCATCCACCTCCGGGTAACACTCTCGAATAGTTTGTGCCACAAGATGTAAAGCATGGACTTTACACGTAACATGTAAAAGTCCTTCACACTTTTCTTTAAGGGAACGGCCTACACTACACATTGTTGCTGCACCATCGCTCATGAACAACAACAGTTGACTGGTTGACACTTGAAATTTTTGTAACGTTTCGAGAACGACGGCCGTAATTGCTTTACTAGTACACTGTTTTAATCTTCTGCTGGCTAATAGAATTGCAAAATTTGGTTTAATAGGATCTAATACGCGCACTATTATATTCAAAATAGAATTTTTTTTGCAATCTGTCGTCTCATCAAGACATAGCCACAGCTGTTTATCTTTTAATTCGGCTTTAATTCGATTTTCAATGTCCTCACGTATTCGTGGAATATCTCTCCGTAACGCTGTCCGAGATGGTAGTATCCACTCGGTATTGTATGTACCCCAGAATTTTCGAAATGCTTTTTTATCAAGTATACGAAGTGGTAGACCACATACCGTAAACGTTAAAAGCAATTCTAATTGAAATTGACGTTGTTGTGACACACCATTTCTTTTATTTCTATGGTGTGCGCTATTTATATGTCTTTCACAATCACGTTTGCTCCAGCACAGTAGTTTCTTTTTACAAACTTTACAGAAAATTGTACTCCCATTGTAGTGTAAATCCACAAATTCACTAAGAAATTTATTAACTTTCGTAGGTAATGGCCGTTTATTTTTAATAGTTACGTTAGACATAATCACTAAAGCGAGCACACCGACGCTTGTTTCTAGTATGCCACGAAGTGGTGCAAACGTAACATCTGCAGACTCGTCATTTGTTGATGAATAGAGCGCGTCATCCGTAAATGAATAAGCGCGCTGTTAGTTCGTAGCCGTCGATGAATGAACTTTTTTTTTGTAGTGGCCCACTGTGAACAACGCCCTATTTATCAACGAACACCCAAACTGCAAGTGTATATTTGCGCGTCTTCACGACGTAATTTTTTTTGGTCCTCGTCCTAATAATTACATATTTAAATTACCTATGTTTACATACATATATGCGCCCGGCAGCCTGATTGCGAACCTGGCGCGTGGCGCTCTTGGCCCGCTCTAGTCATAAGACGCTTTGAAATTCAACGAAGAATTATATGAATAAATTGATTGCGTAGCGGTGCTAAGAGCAACTTCTTATTTCCATTATTAAGTATATTATTACCTAAATAAGTTTTCAACCACTTCATAGAGTGATCTTTTGACATTCTGATGAAACTATCATAATGCAAAATTCGTAAAGAATAACTGGAAAAGAGCGGTTTTCAGTTAACGCTGTAAATAAGGATTTAAATTTAATTCAATTAGTGATACGAACATCACGTTATAGATACATATATACGAGGGCATTCCAGAAAATAGTACCCGTTTAGTCATACAGATGGCGCTATTGATCCAATTAAAAGCAGATGGCGCAGATGTCAATGTAACATCGTAGCTTTGCGGGAAAAAAGAGTTGAAGTTCTTCCGGTGCGTGGTGTGAGTTTTATGACTGTTTACAATGGCGGATAAGATAGAAAATCCCGCGAAATGCGAAGTGCGATCCGTGATCCGTTTTTTGAATGCAGAAAACGTCCGTCCAAGCGAAATCCATCGCAGAATTACTGAAGTGTATGGTACGGGTACAATGGATGAGTCATCGGTAAGGCGCTGAGTTCGGAATTTCAGAGGGAAGAGATAATGTGCACGATGGAGAGCGGTCAGGTCGCCCGTCCCTTATCACCGACGATCTGAAGAAACGTGTCGATGATTTCGTCTGCGCAGATCGACGCGTAAAACTGAAAGAAATGAGTAAGCAATTTCCTGAAATTTCACAATCATTGCTCCATGAAATCGTGACGGACCATCTGCTTACCGACGAGCACAACGCCAACCACATGGGTACAGCGTTGACGTTTTTGACTCGTTACGAGCAACAGGGCGATGCATTCCTAGACCAAATTGTTACTGGGGATGAAATCTGGGTGTGCCATTTCACACCTGAGACAAAACGCAAGTCCATGGAGTGGCACCATCCACGATCTCCAACAAGGCTGCGCAAGTTTAAGTAGTCGTTTTCCACGAAAAAGGTTATGACCTCAGTGTTCTGGAACCGAAAAGGTCTGTTGCTGATTGATTTCATGCCCCAAGGGAGGACCATCAATGCGGACACATACTGTGAAACACTTCAGAAGCTGCGTAGGGCCATCCAAAACAAGAGGCGGGGAATACTGACAAATGATTTTGTTCTACTGCATGACAATGCTCGTCCTCACACGGTTCGAAAGACCATTGACCTTCTTCGAAAGTTCAAGTGGGAGGTTTCTGACCACCCCCGACTTGGCTCCAAGTGACTATAATTTGTTCAGTAAACTCAAGGATTTTTTGTCAGGAGAACGTTTCCAAAGTGATGATGACTTAAAAGCAGGTGTACAACGTTGGCTGGCTACTTTGGTGGTAGAGGTTTACGCGGAAGGCATAGACAAACTGGTTTCAAGATACAACAAATGTCTCAACAACGGCGGCGGCTTCGTTGAAAAATGAGTACACGTATTACTTTCATTTAAATAAAATCATTATTTACTTTCCTTCATTTTTCTTTTAATTATATGTAAACGCGTACTATTTTCAGGAATGCCCTCGTACATTAGTAAATACATTAAATTTAGCTGCGATTGTCTGCGGTTGGCAGAATTATCCAGGTTTCATTGTTGCGCGCTCTTGTAATTTCGTTACAATAATCATATCTGCAATAGCTATCAGTACAATTCATTAGTATAATATTGAGATCTAACTTCTTTAAGACTTTGTAACTTAAACAGTAATGTATTCATGATAAGCGTTCCTTATTACATATGCTTAATGTGACAGATATTATCCGTTTTGTTTATAAACACAATAAAATTAAAAAAATGTTTAAAACCCTTTATAGGGTTGGTAAATTAGATGTAACACGCGATTTTATCTTGAAAATAACAATAGATTTAATTTACGAATCCACAAGAATCCATAATATACAATTTTTATTCAAATAAACATGTTAATATTTTTGACCGCAAAAACAGGTCCGTTCGACCAGTGCGCGCCCTATCAAGTGATTTGTCAAGGTATGCTTGAGGTACCTAAGGAGCTACCTCGATTTTCCTTATCTAAGGTGACTTTAAGTGAGAAATATGTTCTATGAAACACAAATTTCTATATCAAGGAGTGCTTGAGGTAAAGTATACCTCGGGGAAGAACTATGAATAGGGCGGTGGAGCTGATAGCCAAGATATGAATCTGCTTAATTCGTTATGTGGAACATTCATGAAACATTCCATAGCATGATTGGTACACATGGCACTTGACAGGCGTAGCACATGTAGTTTTTCGGCATTCTATTCGCAGACGATTTCTGGATATGTCCTACCGGTTTTTGCTGTTTGACACGGTACGATAAAATCGAAAATCAACTTGTTCAATTAATTAGCCAATAAATCGCGGCATATAAAACAGGTTTAAGCAAAGTTATTACTGTAATGCCAGTTAGCCAAGAGTATGGAATTTAAAACCAGAAAACTATTGCTTTTACTTAAATATTTAAACCAATTATTCTAATGAATTAGCTGATAATCCATTATTATTATTATTATATGGCTTTGGCTGACGCCATTGGCCAGATACCCCAGACACCTAACAACCCGAATGAACACAGGTATCAAAAACACAGACACACTTCACACCCGGGACCGATCGGGTGACTCAAAAAAAGAACAACACAGGTAGGTCCCACAGGGTAAAAGGAAAAATTGTTAAGACCACCAAAACATTGAACAAAAGCAGATTGCCAATCTATTTTTATATTCAGATACAAATTTCCTATTTAATAATTTCCCCCTTCAACTATTAACGAAGCTAAACTAGTATTCTCGCTCGTTAAAAACTTTCTTATTCAATTAATTGGCAATTGGCAAATAAATCACAGCGTGTAAAACAGGCTTTAGTAAAAATGTTTGTCTCAATCGTTTTCAGTTCAAAAGCATAAATTTTACCAAGTTAGTCTGAAAATGAAGGAAATTATGTCACCTAATTCTTAGTTCGAAGTAGTAGTAAAAAGAATTGGCAATTTTATTAAGATGGTGCAATGAACTAAAACCTATTTTCCTCTACGTTACTATCCGCGCGCAGTTTCTTATTTATACAGAATTAACAGAATTAATATTGACGTCATCCACTAGCGCGGCTGCGACTCGCAAATCGCTGCAATTGTAAAACAACACGTAACGCGTGACTACGTTGCTATTAGTGGTAAACTGTAATACCGACAGCGCGCGCAACCTATTTCTTTGACCGTTGTCAGCACATGCGCTATATGATGAAAATATCTTCCTTTGAATGAACATCTCATTATGAATAAGCAGGTAGATGCTGAAATATTCATTCGAAGGCCTACAAAATATAACAAACCAGCATGTGTTAATTGCTCTGTTTCTATTTTGTGTAAACTTTTGTGCGCTCGCCACGCCTCTGGCTGTTACCGCATATTTGCCCAGGTTACTCATGAATTACAATAGTTTAAAAAATTATGTGAAATGTACTTATTTTATCAATATTGAATTAGACACTATAGGTTTGTTCGTTTGTCTTGCTCGCGTTAGTTCTCGAGTGTGATAGGATTATGATCACGTAATCGTTTTGATTGCTCAGAACTACTCTAAATGGGTACAAACGAACAGTACAAATTTGTATTTATATAGTATACATAACCTAAAAGATTGAGAATGATGGCAATCGGCAATCACAATAGCATTAAAAAATCCTTATTATTTATTAATTGTTGTATTTCACTTTCAATGATTGCAACAGATGTCATTTTGTATGAATATGAAGTAAAGTTGGGTTAGGCAAATAATGAAATGACAACTGCACTGAATTACACAAACTTACTCGACCTCCTGAGGAGGTGTAAGTTTGTGCAGTTCAAAACTGTCGGAAGCTGCCCATCATATACAAACGAACATCAGATTGCCAGTTTTTTTTTTACAAACGAACGCGCAATTTAGAAATTCGAACTACTCGGCAATGCACTAATTGACAAACGAACAAACCTTATATTTCTTTATACTTAGGAATACTGAAATAAACCAATTAAAAACATTTTTAGAAAAAAGAACTTTTAAACATCAATTATAGATCATAACTTACCAGACAAAAAGAATATTACTACCAATGAATTAATAATTGAAAACCAATGTATTTGTACATCATTCATTGCCAGGTAGGTATCCCATCTAGATGCCCAACTGATTTTTGAATGCTTCCATTCCACTTCATATGTGAAATAAAGTGTTGTACCTGTTTTTGCATCTACTAGTTGGGGTCTGAACTTTGTAGGAATTGAACATATATTATCACTAAATTTTAAATCATCTATATAAACCGATTTTGCTTGTACATGAAATCCAACTACTCTATACACTTCTCTAAAAAAAATTCTCATTAAAACTATAGACATTATTCTTGTTGTAAATATATTACGGTGCTGGGTTGTGATACATTAACATTAATTTTAAATGGTTATTTATGTAACTTTTATCACCAACCACACTTCCTAACCTATAGCCATGTTCATATTGGATATCTTCTACATCTTGGTTAAAAATAGGAGTTGCTGCTGGAAGATTATCTACCAACCTGAAATATAAACAATGCATTAAAATGATATTGTAAGGAAATAAGCTTTCATACAAATGTACAAAATATTCGTGTTGAATTCGATCTATAACTCTTTGAGAATCTTCCGCATTCCAATGCATAGGTTTATTTGGGAAATGGCATAACAAAGAACACTTGATATCTTCTGCCATTTTAATTTCATATGGTGTATTCACAATTCGATCACCTCTAAGCACTTCACCGAGATTTTCAGATTTGTAATGAAATGAGCCATTTTTAGGTAAGCAAAATGGTAATGAATAATATTCGTAAGGTAACTGGGTATGAACACTCGTCATTTTTACTGCTTTAACATCAATTTGTTGGCCTTTGCTAAATTCTACTGGCGCCATTCCTGGTATATAAAATTGTGAACTTTGAATTACACACATTGTACTAAAAGATAGGGTGTACAAGCTAAAATGCTATAATGTCGAAATATTAGATTACATAAATGCACATACATTACATTTCTTACCAAAGTACGCATTGTGTTAATAATTTTGTAATAACACTTAAATTAAAACACTATACTATTAATGTCAATATACATATCTCCAATTGTAAAGGGCTATACGTGCATACACATTCTGCAAAAAACTGAATGGAAAGCTGTCAAAACATAAAACTGCATAAAACCATAACAAAACTAGTGCCGCCAACCTAAGAAAAAATTTAAGAAAACTTCCAAAGTATTTGAACTCAGCAACTCGCATGTTTTATCAAAATAATAAATCATGTCAACAAAAGGTAATATACAATTTTATATAAGCCGCCTGTGATCGCCTATATCTTGCGAAATATTATATTTGCCATCTAACACCTCTTTGGAATTCATTTGTTTTAGGTCTTAAATAATAACCGAAAGAAACAATGGAATCCGGTATAGTAGCATTTACGCAAAAAATCTATACGTAAAACAATATTTAGCAAGACAAATACACTCTATTGGTGACTTTCGTACAAAGAAATCAGAAAACTAGCAAATTTTTTCTTTCACTTTCACAAAATAAAACCAGAATTTTAAGAAAATGTCAAATTTGGGAGTTGACAAAAGTTACGTGATTGCTTATGTACATGTTAATCAAAAACTATGATTTTTGTGTGACACTGTATGCATATGTCAAAAAATAAGATGCAAAATCCGAATAAAATAACATAAGTTTCTGAAGTATTCCTATAAGAAGTTAGTAATGTAATTATTATTAATAAGAATTTCGCAAGTTTGTATTTTATTTTATTTTTATTTGAATATTTTAAATTGTCGCTTTTACACACTCTTTAATTTTTTCTGTAGAATATGAATTGACGCCTATTTATATACAAAAAAACAAACAATTTACCACGATATCGCACGATTTTTCGGAAACACCGGCATTTCTCAATTTTTAATCGGGCAATATTAGCGACCATACACCTACTCGCACTGACTATCATAGTTACCTCGTTTTATATTTACCAAGTGAAAAGTGCCGCCCCAACGAACAGGCGCTCGCACTTTCAAATTAAACTTTGAACAACTAAGAAATTGCTGTAGAAGCTGTTGTTCAAAATAAATTTTTTACTGTACAAATCAGCACAAATCGTTGCTACTATCAAATTTTCAAAATTCGAAAAACTGGTGCGGTAGCTGCTAAATGAGGATCTGTAGCAGCGCTCATTAATTCCCGTATATCTTGCTTCTTGATTATCTCGAGAAGTAGATGAGCATAAACTCAAATCCAGCGTAGTCACATTTTTTGTGAAAGTGCGGGGCCAGTGTGAAGTTGACCCTCACTTTTCAATCTCGACTATCTCGAAAATGGAGTGAACACACAATAAAATGTTTACGGCTTAAAAATCAAAAGTGCGGGAGCCAAGTTCGCGCACTCAATTTTTGCATTTAGAGTAACTCTTCAATAATGTAAATGCACTTTTGGTAAATACCGCGAATATTGCAAATTAAAATCACCCCCTGTATATTAAAGTTTACGATTGCGAATTAAAATCGCACCCTGTGTATTAAAATTTACGATTCCGATTTAAAACTACACCCTGCATATTAAAATTTATGATTGCAAATCAAAACCACACCCTGTGTATTAAAATTTACGATTTCGTATTAAAATCACACCCTTTATATTAAAACCTACGATTGCAAATTAAAATTACACCTTGTATGTGAACATTTACTATTGCGGATTAAAATAACACCTTGTACATTAATATTTATGAGTGTAGGTTAAAATAACACCTGTATATTAAAATTTACAGTTGCCAATTAAAATCACACCTTGTACATTAAAATTTACCATTGCGAATTAAAACCACACCCTGTAAAGTGCAGGATTCGTTTATAGTCCCGTTCAATCTTGTTGGGACCCATTCGGTGTCGTCCAGTTTTGTTGGGTACCATTTCTTCTAGTTTAGATAGAGCACGGTCGGAAAAGGCCGTACCGAACCACACTAATATCTTCAAAATTAAAAAACAACTTTCCACCGAGTAGTATTCTAACAATATTTACTTGCTTATAATATTTATCATTTTATATTTTTTCTTTCACCAATGTACACACTACCGCACGAACATGGAATCTGGTAGACACCAGGGGCTTCCAGATGATTGCGTTCTTTGATGGGGAAGTAGTCTGAGAGCTTGAAATTGGGTTTGAAGATGGTTTTTATGTTGTTCCTGAAGAGAATCTTGCTGATGCGATCGGTGACACCATGAATGTAGGGTAGATACGTTTGCTTATGGAAATTAGGGTTAGATAAAGGGAGTTGCTGTGGAGGAGGGTTGGTGTAGCGGTTAATGGTAGTTTGAATATCTTTCCTGGAATAGTTATTGCGGATCAATGAAAGATATTCAAACTACCATTAACCGCTACACCAACCCTCCTCTACAGCAACTCCCTAATTTCCGTAAGCAAGCGTATCTACCCTACATTCATGGTGTCACCGATCGCATCAGCAAAATTCTCTTCGGGGACAACATAAAAACCATCTTCCAACCCAATTTCAAGCTCTTTCAAGCTACTTTCCCATCAATGACCGCAATCATCTGGAAGCCCCTGGTGTCTACCAGATTCCATGTTCGTGCGGTAGTGCGTAGATTGGTGAGATAAAGCGATCAGTCAGCACTCGTGTTACTGAGCACGAACGTTGTACGCGGTTGTTGCGTGTAGCCGGGTCCGCGTTGGCTGAACATAGACTTGTCACCAAATCCAATTTAATTCTACCCGCATCTTATCTTGCAATCCTCACTATTATGGTAGAAAAATCCGCGAGTCCGTAGAGATTTTCAAACATACCAACAATTTAAATCGCGAAGATGGTTACCCCTTACATCACACGTGGAAATCCCAGCTGATTAAGCCTTCTAGCAACCGCCATGCGTTATCGACGCATAACATTTCGGCTTCATGCGGAAATGTTATGCATTTCCGCTTCATCGACGCGTAACATTTCCGCTCCACTGACCCAAAACAAGCCCTATATAACCCCTCCGGAACGAATAAATCCCCAGTCAGTGTGCAGTTACAGCCCTGAAGATGTCCCATAAGAGTGTGGATGAAACATCGGTCAAAGCTACGACAACGACGCGGTTCCAACCCGGAAACCAAAAGTATAGTATTCTTGACGACCGCGGAAGCCTACGGACCAAGTAACCTCTTTATTTTTAAATTCCATTCCGAAAAGAATAATATTTTATAACGCTGGCCAGCGAATTTAATGAAAAGAATTAGACTAGTTTTTATCATTCCTGAATTTTATTTCAAATTCTAGGAACCTGTTTATCGCTTGTAAACGACTAGTAAAATGATAAATATTAGAAGCAAGTAAATATTGTTAGAATACTGCTCGGTGGAAAGTTATTTTTTAATTTTGAAGATATTTGTGTGGTTCGGTACAGCCTTTTAGGCTCGTGCTCTATCTAAACTAAAAGAAATGGTACCCGAAACTGAACGACACTGAATGGGTCCCAACAAGATTGAACGGGACTAGACGAATCCTGCACTTTACAGGGTGTGATTTTCATTCGCAATGGTAAATTTTAATCTACAAGGTGTTATTTTAACCTACAATCATAAATATTAATGTACAAGGTGTTATTTTAATCCGCAATAGTAAATTTTCATATACAAGGTGTAATTTTAATACACAGGGTGTGGTTTTGATTCGCAATCATAAATTTTTATATATAGGGTGTGGTTTTAAATCGCAACCGTAAATTTTAATATATAGGGTGCGATTTTAATTCGCAATCGTAAACTTTAATATACCGGGGGCGATTTTAATTTGCAATATGCGCGGTATTTATCAAAAGTGCAGGTAATTACTTTATTTAAGAGTTACTCTAAGTCCAAAAATGAGTGCGCCAACTTTTCTCCGGCACTTTTGATATATAACATTTCCACTTCATTGACGCATAACATTTCCGCGTCATCGATGCATGACATTTCCGCTTCATTGACGCATATTTCCCCTTCATCGACGCGTAACATTCCGCTCCATTGACACAAAACAAGCCCTATATAACCCCTTCGGAACGAATAAATCCCCAGTCAGTGTGCAGTTATAGCCCTGAAGACGTCCCATAAGAGTGTGGACGAACCGTCGGTCAAAGCTACGACAACGACGCGGTTCCAAGCCGGAAACCAAGAGTATAGTAAAGAGGTTATTATTTTCGCTGGCCATTGATATTTGTCGTGCTTTATTAATTATCATTCATTAGCGGAAGGTATATGTTTTGCTTATTATTCGTTTACGAGTAATAATTTGTCACTGATAAATAAAGGGGGGGTAATGTCTTTGCGCGGCATAGACGTGCGCTTCCTTCGGTAAGCACAATATTAAAAAATAAGTAATAAATCGAATAATTATAACAGAACCAATCAAGAATTATAATGTCTGAAAAGTTGTGAAACACTTACCCTTTTAAGCAGTGTTATCAAGTGGGTTGGCAGGCTGCATCGGAATTACGGAACATTAACAGCCTGCTACTTCGGTGAAACGCCTATGTATCGCAGAGACGATTACCTCACTAAAATAAGAAATAATCAGTTTTCCCGACAGAATCGGATCAGTCGCATGGGCCGCGTATTATAAAGAGTGTATATTAGGTTTATTCCATCTAACAATTTGGAATTAATTCAGAACTAATTCCGAATTCTTCAGTGCGCATGACAGTTCAAATGTAATTCTGAACTAGTTCAGAATTGTATTTTATTTTGGATGGAACGATATAATAAATTGAGTAGTTCTATATGCAGATGTCGCTGGTAGTTAGGCACGTCCGAATTCGCCAAATTCTTGCTCGATAGCCAGGATTCTGAGAACCGTTCTGAACTACTAGTACACTGCAGATGGAACAACGAATTTCTAGCTCCTTAAATTACGAACTTCTGATGGAACGAAGAACTTGTACTGCGCAGACTCAGAAAATTCTAAATTAGTTCTGAACTAATTCTTTCGTTAGATGGAATAGACCTATTGTGTGACACAAGTGAAAAGTGAAATTTCGAAATCAATACCCTATGGCAAAGCTTCCCATACTCAGTCCGCCGTTTGCTCTCTACAGGCCCGGGGCGCCGTGCGCACACTTAAGGAACATCTGCCCTATGGTAAAAAACAAAAAACTGTCGCGATAAAAATGTTTGGTAAATAAAACGAATATATGCACACGTTGAAGTGTTTTTATTGCCATTATTTTTTTTGTTTGAAAACGGCATTTGTTATGTATGTAATGTAATAACTGTAAAAAGTAAATGAAGTAGTTTCTTCAAAAGTCTGTTGTACTTAATACCATAAATCTATAGGTTTGTTCGCTCGGGCTGTACTTTTTGCTCGGTGTAGTGTGAAATGACGTCACTGGAGTTGCCAGTGCAGATAGGTGTATGGTTGTGTACAACTGCACGCCCAACGAACATATATTTTTACGCTGGTTACTCGGTGTAGCTAGTGTAGGCCGAGCGAACAAAGCTTATAAGCAGGGATACGATTTCAGGCCACCTACTAGCGTAGCATTTTTCAATTAACTGTACTGGCATCGGTATTCGCTGAAGCTAGCACGCCCCGAGTACGTAGTGAAGACCTGATCATAATACTATGCGAGAATATTTTGTCTCGTCTAACCGACGTGATAATAATGCCCTTGAGATTTCGTATATGTATTTCGTTCTATTACCAATTTAAAAAGTACATTTGAAAGAGATATTTCTGGGATAGATATTTTTTGTTTATTTGCAAAGAGGTTGCCTTTGTTAATTTTTATCCATTGTTTATTAATTTCTAATATGATTTTTAAGAACTGATTTAAGTTCAGTGTCCTTGTTATTTTTTATGTAATTATTTTTTATTTATTTTGTGGTACTGAGTAATATTTGTTTTTTTGCTACTAAAATTTTTTGCAATGAGCCTCCTAGAAAAATATAGAGAAGAATTTGAAGGAACTTTTGTAATGCAAGACAATGCTATTTTTTGGACGGTTTGTAGCGAAGGAATTGACACTGAAAGACGTAAAGTTTTAGTTCACCATATGTTAACAATTGCTCATCGTTCAAGAACTCAGGCTGGTTCTTCCAAAAGGTATGTTCCCAGAACACCACTTCACCAACAATTTAACAACATCAAGAGGAAACCACGGATGAACATCAACACCAAACCACCTGCAGTGTGACCGAGCTGCAACGAAGTAGACAAGAGGGCCCAAAGTTGGGAGGCCTAGCCCTAGACAACGAAAGAAGCCCCTGGAGGGAGAACGCTATAGTCGAATGTTGCACTGTGAAACTGCCACATGAAGCATTTTTTTTATCTAAATGAGGGAGAGGCATCAGAAAAAAGATTGTTCGAACTAATAAATGATTGAATTAGAGCTTTTACTAATTTCGAAAAAGCATTGTTCATTATTGTATTTACATAGTTATTTAATTTGAATAAATAGAGTTACTTGTTTATTGATCCTGGGAATTGTAGTTTATTTAGTGTCAATGTTGATCTTTTATTCTTTCGACTGCGACGGAGTGGATAAAAATCAAGCACGCACAAAAATATTGTGCGTACCCGATCGAGTTCTCTATTTCCACATAGTATAATTCGTAGTAGTAGTATTTCAAACATGCGGTGGGGTAAGAAACGACCATGTGCTGGGAAATTGAATGAATCACTTTCCAGCTTTATCTATTATTAATATTATTATAGTGGTACTAAGATATTTTGTGATATACTTTTGATGAGCCGGGACAAATACGATTTTCAATATTTCCAACAATTGAAATCTGTTATTGTGCAATTCAATCCTGGGGAAGCTGCAGCTATTAAGGAGAGTCAGAGAAGATTTTAAGATACTTCATTTGAAACATATTTAAAAACTATTTATAACAATTATAAAGGATTACTTAACGCAATAGAAAAACTGCAAAATTCCTTACTATTGTTAGCAGAGTCACTGCAAGTGCTGGACGAAGTAAATAAAATACATTGATAAATAATAAATAAAATACAATACTACTATTACGATATAAACGACGCAAAAAACTGTCGCGTTAAAGAAAAGTGGGAGAGTGTTTTAAAAAGAGATACAGATTTTACGGCATTAAGACAAATTTGTGATGGTGCCTCTGCAGGTTCGTTAACTAATTTCAAAGATTATTTGGACTATGTCAGTCTTACATGGGTAGATGTTGAACGGTCTTTCTAATAACGGTGAATATTGTTAACCGAGAGAAACGTGGAAACATATTTGATGCTGCAAACGTTTCACGGATTTTATCCAGTTTGTGGTACCTCATTTCATAACTGTTGAGAAGGTATGCGTTTTTCAATGTTTTTAAATATTGAATATTTTCGTTGTTTAAATTTCTTTGTAAGACTAGTATAAACGAAGGTAAGGCATAGAGAAACATTCTGTCCGTATTGCATTGCCAAAGCAATGCTTTATACCTCACCTCATTATGTTACATTTTCAATCCAGTAAATGAATAGGTTGTTCATTGAGTAGATTTTTTATTATGCTCACGCCGCGGTAATATAGACATAGGTTCTGTGTTTGCTGCTTACTAAATATAAAAGTTGCTATCAGAATCTTTTAGTATGAACAGAAACAACAGACGAAACTTAAGGAAGTAATACTTTGTATTCAAGTGAAATTTAAAAACGATATTGCGTAAACATAAAAAATGGTAAAGACAAGAAGTAAATATGGTAAAGCGTTATGTAAAACAATATACTCTAATTCCGATAAGTGGAAGCCAGGGACCTACATTTGGAGCTGCATGAATAAATTGTATTGGCCGGGTAAGTTTTCGTTCTAGAGCATGTAGCATTATTTTTATTTAACATATCAAAACCTTTTAAATATTAGCTTAAAATGATTAAATCAGTTTAACAAATAAACTCCGATAATTGTAATCACTTTGTTACCTGGATATATAGGATTTGATAACGATAACTGAGTGGTAATAATAACATACGGTGATGGAAAAGCCAAGTTCTTTACTATGTAGAGTGATCCAAATTAATGGGCCACTATTGCTATCTTTGTTATTATTGGTCCTACGAAATCGGTTAAATTGCCAAACTAGTAGTGTTTTTGCTGCGTATTAATATGCAGTTAATAGAAAGGCGGAAAATGTTGCAGTCGGTGTAAGGAATGACAATGACGCGCCTGTACAATACACAAGTAAATATACACATAAGGAAAGAAAATGTCTAGCTATACGAAAAAGTGTATACATACGACAACGGTAAACACGAATGGGTGATTCACCACAAGCGGAGGGATTAGCGGCAGTCGACGGCTTACGGTTACCGATGTGGTTAGTTACGAGGTAGACGGCATTATGTGCGAACAGTCTTAGTAATAATTTCCAGAGTATTTATTTTTCTTTCCTTTTATTTCATCAGAATCTGTTTTTATTTTCGTCTTTAGAATCTCTTATTAGTTTCGTCTAAGCTTCGTGGCAACAAGAAAATAAATATGCGAAACTCTCATTTCCAGGCGACCATGACTTCAAGTTATTACGTGCGTTCTTGCACACAGTAGGTCTACATACCAACGTTGTTACAAGCATACTAAAATGCCATTCCACTCAACCCCTCCTCGCTCTCTTGCCGTACATATATAGATATAGCTAATTTCACATTTTCCCAATGTGTATAGCTGTCCACCTAGTGTGCCGGCGGAAGATAATTCCATTCATGAACAATTTAGAGAAAAACTTTTCAGATAAAAAATATACGAAAGCAAGCTCTGCGCAGCATAAAATTATGTTCAAGTAGATAAAAAGCTCAGTTTCTGCTGAGCATGATATAGGTTTGGTTTTTAAATGGAGCATCCTGTATAATATTACATTTTTGGATACCTCTTTTCAAATCAAGTTCACTTTCTTCGATATTCCCTATACTTATCTATCTTGGTTTTTCAGATAATTGACATAATTTGAAATTTTTACTGTTTCTTTAACGACCGATATTTCAAGCGCATTGCACGCTAGAGCGGTGATACGAATTTTATTCGATCGAGTATTTCTTGAAATTCAAGGCAATACATGGATTTTTTATATCAACTAGCATCTACAAGATGGCTATCTAATACGGTGCGAAATTTGCTTCATGCTATTTCAATTCTTTTAAACGAAACAGTCTGTATATTTTGTAAAATCGGGTAGAGGAACTTCTAAATTTTTTCCATAAACATATCCTTCTATCTAAAACGTGCCGTTATTAGCGAATTAGTTTGTAGTAATAGACCTGAAGACAAGCAGTTCCAACTCGGAAACCAAGAGTGTATAGTGTAATTGACGACCGCGAAAGCCTACATACCAGATACTATAAACTTTTGTTTTTCTAAAGATAGTAATTAAAAATAATCTCTAACATTTAACTTGTACTTTGTTGAACATTTAATAACATCACGGAAGTATTATTTTGTGTAATGTCCACGTTACGCATCGCCTTGGAAAATTCACCCTGAAAGTTTTTTCATACACATTTCTGTTTAACTAAATTGCGAACATTTTAAAACTACGTTCTTATTCTATTTTTGACCACTGAAAAAAATTGGCGTGCCATGCTTTAAACAAATACATTGCTTTTATGCTGAACTCTAATCAATCTAATCATTTGTCTATTTATTTGCGCTATTTATTATTTATAGGTGCTTGTTAACTTGAGACAATGTATGTAGGAAAATGGTTATTGTGAGTAGATGCTGGAGTTATATAAAAAACACGTTTACACATTTGCTTTAATTAATATCTTTAGCGAAACAAAAGCTTATAGTCCTTTGTCATACCACTCTATGTTTCTTGAAAATCTTTGTGCATAACCTCGTATTTAATTTATTAAAGAAGGATACATTTTGTAAAAATACAGGTTATGTCACAATGAGCGTTGGTTAAAAGTATATGGGGAAGTGAGTAAAATTGAAATTTGAAAATTTACATACACAAGTTGTCCTTTAAAGCTAGCTCAGCCAAAATGTTAACTGCCGGTATCTCTTTCTTTTACCGGAAGTAGCCATCAACTTCCTTATTTTAAATAGAACAGTACTATTTTTATATCAGATTTGGATTCTGTACTTTTTACGCCACAAAGACTGTTTGACAACTAGAAAATTCAGAGCCGTTGCGATTGTTTAATAAATGTGTGGATAGGTGGCAGCCTATTACGGTAAAATCGTAATTTTGCTATTTTTCATAGTTTTTCTTCATTGAACATAGGGATGTTATACATGGTTGAAAAGCATTTTTATGGCTATTTCAAAAACGTAAAAGATCAATATGGCGCCCATAAGAAAAACAAAAGTTGGGTAGAGGCGCAAAGAACCCAGTGAACCTAGAATTTTTCTAAGGCCATTTTCGAAGTGCTCATTGCTAACTACCCCTATGCTGAAAACTTGATGACTGGATTTTTTATAATAAAGAAAATATTAAGGTTTTTAGAAAACGCACACTTGGTTTTCAGCCTGTATCTCAGTAACGGAATGGATTTAAAAAAATGTAATCCCGGATTGTATTTAGCCGTATAAGTGCGCAACTTTTTCCCCGTTTAACCGACCTTGTATCTCTAATGGTTTCCAGTATACCCATGTACTTCATGTTATCCTGGACAGCCGGTATATGTATACTGCATGTTTTGGATGTTCAACTAATACCTGCAGACATATATGTAAGTAGACGGACAGGCTAAGTTTATGTGCGATGGTAATAAGTTTTTTACTAATCAAATCAGTGTCATCCATATAACTAGATAATTGAAGCCTTCTTAATCTCAAATAAGAGACCATAGAGATAAAACGTGGTGATAACAATAACCGAACATGTTATTATATACTAAAGTATTTGCATATTTAGTATATTACCGGACCATACTTGATTAAAACGTACTGGCAAATCGACTAGGCGACAAAACTCAACTTTTTCGAGTTAGTTATCTAATCGTGGTTATGGCAGGATATACAATATCACTCTATTTGGAGATTAATATATCTTAACTGTTGACAATTAATTTACTATGTATGCATTGAAACATGCTTTTATTCAACACAAAGAATAATATAATAAAATGGAATGCCTAAAAATGCTAAATAAAAGGATCGCCTTATATTTGTACTCCTTCCTTTCTTGGTAAGTCGACCACCTTGAACAAAAATATCTTGTTTTATGATGAGTTCAGTTGTGCACACAGCATAATTTGAAATTTACACCGATAGTGATAAGCAGGGATGCGATTTCTGCCAACCGTCGAGATACGAAATATGAAAATTTGCTGCTCCGAGTGTACGCATAGATAGATGGGAATACGCACGTGGTCGTTGGTAGGGATGGCGGTCTGCTGTGTTAGTATATATGTGCGTATGCAATAGGAACAGAATGAACAGATACGACGATAACTTTTAAGATGAAAAATACATGTAGTATTGTACTGAATGAATGGATTTAATTAATTCGTAGGCACAAGTGTTTTCTGAGGGGAAATCATTATTTTTGTAATATGCTCAACGCCATATGTTTACACAAACATTTATATCTGCGAAGAAATACAACTAACATTTTGCAATAATTACTTGTAACAATTTTCATTCAAGTTGCTATTGATACAAGTAAATATTATATGTATTACGGTACCAACTAATGATTTACGGTAATCAAGTGCTTTTTTATATTTTCAAAAATAAATCGTTTTCGACCGTCTCGCAACAAAGCTTTATACTGAGAGAAACTTCTATACACGTCACAAGAAACTGCTGGTGCATAACATTTTTATTTATTTCATCTTCCTTATAGTTTAAACTGTGATTAACATCCCTATTTTGGTGAAAAGTATGTAGATATTATTTTCAATTTACTTAAACCAGGATTTTTGTCTAGTCTCTTTCTATTGAAATTGTTAATATTTTTAGTTAATTAAGCATACTATGTCACTTACAAATAATTGTTAGTACTAGTATTGCCACAGTGCATTATTGTCACGTCGGTCGACTACTCAATCACAGTATAGTCTCACCAGTGTTGCCAGAATTTAGCAATTGAATATCCCTACTACAGCATTAGAACTTCCCTACTTTTCCCTATGCTACCGAAGAATATATAAATGAGCAAAAAAGAAACCCTTACAACGAATAGGTATAATAATACACAGATATAAAAAAGTGAGATTTATTTATTTCAGATAGGAAGACAAACTCGGAATTTCATTCGTCAATTCAGTTTCATAAAATAGGAAAATTTAACTAAAAAATTATAAATAAAACAAAGGAAATATCTACGTATCTACTAATTATAAACACATAATAATAACAATTCAATCTTCAGATTCTGATAATATATCGTCCCGTGTTTCATTATCCTGCGTTTCTAATGTATATAAATTTGTTTTAAACAAATGTCGCATTTGTTCCGTAATATCCAAATCGTGGGCGCATGTATTAGTACATTTCATTTCTAATTTTATTCTAATTAGTGAACTCAAAGTTTTTGTACTTAATTTATTTCTTTTTTTAGTTTTAATATCACTGCACATTGAAAAGATCCTTTCAACAGCAGCATTTGAATGTGGCAGAGGGAGCACTATTTGAGTTAGTTTATAAATGTTTTCAAAAATGTTTCGATTTGAAACATCTTTCAACTTTGAAATTTTATACCAAAAATCTACGGATAGATTTTCTAAATTACTCACTTCTTCCTCTGAAAAGTAAAACGCTAACATATGACACTCAGCCAACGTTGCAGCAACATTGATGACGTCTCTGTATTTTATAGATATATTTTTAATTAACTCTGTTAGTTCTACGTAAAGCAATCTTTGGATCTACATACTGAAATTCAGAGATAATGTTTTCTTTTAGCGGTAGTCTTTGCATTGCTTGTATTGTAGCTGTTTGATAACATTTGAGGCACCTATGTTTAAAGTCTATATAATTTTTGTCCTTATTGATGTCTAGGTAAGAATTAGTGCTGTCAGAGTTCAATTGGCCGACCAGGGCGCTCATCATCTTCAATTTTCGTTACCTGAGACACTAGTCATGTTGACTGACTGGCTACTGAAAACTACTACTCTTTGAGCCGTAATATGTATAGTGTAGGACTCGCACATGTGCAACTATGACGCAACGGAGTTTGAACACCCTCAAACCTATATAAGCCTGTCAGGCCGAGAATTTATGGCGCCTACCTCCTACTTGTACTACATCCGCGCAAATTGTCCAACAGCTTACAATCGTTTATTTCGTTAATTAAAATATCTCGATTAAATAATCGAATGATAGTGGAAATAGTAGTCGATAGAAAATCATTCGTTAAAAATTTTAGTCGATAAAACTCAATGAGTAGTATTGTATTATTTTCATTTTTCTTTGTATTTACTCTATTATTGATATTGCTGTTTGGTAAAAATACATATTAGAAAGAAGTAGTCAATAAAATTATTCGTCAAACGATAAAGATGTATAAAAACAATCTTTTAAAATTATGGAAATATGTGGATAGAGAGGAATATGAGTAAAACTTTTGAAAAATAATGCTTTATTTTGCAAAAATACCGTTGTTGGTCTTACTCCCGCAATTTGTGTTGCACATGAAAAAGTAGTGAAATAGTTGTAACAAGCAAAGATATCCCGTGCGCGAAATTTATTTCATGAAGGCATATAAATTCTTCCAACCGTGGCCCATATATATATATTCACTTATATATGTATGTATATTCGTCTGTAACTCATTAGAAAGAAGTACTTGAACCACGGTTGAAAGAATTTATGTGCCTTCATGAAATAAATTTCGCGCACTGGATATCTTTGCTTGCTACAACTATTTCACTACTTTTTATATTGTAAAAAAGAAATGTAGGAAGCACTTATTGCAACTCATCGGTCCAAAATTTGGCGAAATTGTACATTGTTAATTAATTGTTTACTTGTAGGAATTGTTGTCAGTCATAAAGAACTAAATTTTAAAGCAGCCGGGGACGAAAAATCATGGATATTTTGGTTTGGCGACTACAGAGTTTCACAAGTAGGTACAGTGCTTGTATTGAATCAAGGAACTATAAAATTCGTTCAACTCATTTGCCTATTTAATGAAACGAACATGTGTTTAGATGAAACACAAGGATCTGTACCATTTTGGACTACATTTTCATCGTTTCTACCACCAAAAACGAAAAACGATGTCACGAAATTGGCAGAAAGGTGTATTCGAAGCAATAAGGGTAAGATAAAGTAATTTTGTGTAGCTCCACTTTAGTGAAAGAGATAGGGGTGGAATTCATAATCTTTAGGTATGAGGGTGCTCTCATTTCATAATTGGGTCTTGTTTTATTCCATAGTACTTGTTCTATAAATAATGTTCTCGTGGATCTCGTATAAAATAAGGCTCCCTCACTTTCAAATCTATTTTTGTTTGAATAACCCTCAACAGTTAAAACTGGTCTCCACTATGGACACGGCGGTACGAATATCAAGTCACAAGCAATATTCTTTGGACTCCAATTAGTGTTGCTTGGTTTGTGCTACAACGATTTTATATTACCTAATAGTATAAAGTTGTATTTGTTTTAGAAATGTTTAGATTTTTGTATATTCACCGAAAAGATTTCAAAGATCATCTGCTTGATCGGCAGTCAGTGGAATCTTAACGTATTTGCTGGAATTGTCAGTAACCACGTAGTTAATCCTTATTTTTCAGTCTAAGTAGACAAACACTTTTGAGATTTTTGAAATGTGATTTTTTGTTACTTTTTAAACAGTATCGCCGTTAATATTAGGGAAAGGTTGTAGCTATAGTTGGACGGTACTACCGCGTTTTTTAAACGACGTGTGAAATTATTTCCATAGGCAGTTTCCTTATAAATAGATATGCAGGGATGGCACATCTAATTGGATCTCCAAATTGAACTTTCTTCTTTTTACGAGGCTATGTGAAGAACATAGAGTACAATACTTCACCAAAATCTCCAAACGACATGAAAGGGAGATTCGGAAACGTTTCTGCCATTATTATTCCAAGTATGTTAAGGAACGTTAGGAGATATTTTGAGGAGAGAGTTCGGTTATTCATTTGAAGACATTTGACAAATACATTGAGCATTTGAACCTATATATTTAGTATTGCTATTTGCTTCTGAAAGTAAGTTTATATCTAGTTAGCCGAAAATTTGCTGCGTTTATAAAGACTCGTATTTAATTTGTTACAGTTTCTTATTATTTCACTTAATTTTTCATTATTTTGTTGCTTTACACTTTCTTTTAAGATGAGTTATATTCTTTTATTTTTGTTTCTAAGCTAATGTACACTATAAATAAAGAGAAACCTTAAAAGCTGACTTGTTTAAATCAATCCATTCCAGCAGTGTTCAATTTTTTAACGAACCTTACATTTTCAAAAAAAATTAAATATGTCGAAAACAGTGATAGATAGATATAGGGATCCTTGAAAAATATAGGCTTAGTTTTGAGGCAGAATTCAAAAACGAATCAATATACAGGGTGTTCAATTAAAAAACCAACTTTCATATGCCACGTTTTTTGAAACATCAGTATATTGCAAAATATTTTTAGAATGTAGATCGAAGCGGCCTAGTTGTGCTTACGAGGTCGGCTTTCGAAAAAAAAATGTGGCTTGCCGATTATAAGCCGAAGAGTTACTCGTAAGACAGCTTGTATATTAGCATATTTACTTCTAATATATTAAGGGGGGATTCCGGTTCGTCGTTTCAAAAAAATCATTTTTTTTTTGTTTTTGTGTTGTTGGATTATCGCAAAGAGGAGTGGATTCTACGCACGTACGCAAAATTTCATGGCTGTAGCTCAAAAATTGACGAAGTTACAGCCGTTCAAAGTTGACCGTGCAACGCTCCCGAGCGCCGCCCGAGAGCGCTCCGGTGGCAGGTAGCATAAAGGGCTCGCATCCAACAAGGGAACGACATTTGCGGGAGAACGAATTGCACGAATCAGAGGAGGGTATCCTTTATGCACCGGGCTTGGGAGATGAATAAATGATTGTAAAACTTGCGTGGCAACGTTGTAAAATTTTATATTAAATTTTCTCAAAACTATGTTTTCGAAATTGGCTGGCATGATTGCGTCCAAGCTAACGATCCGATTTGGATGAAATTTTGCAGGATAATAGCCAACCGATTTCTCCTGGGTCTGAAATTCACAAATTACACTTTTTCAACAATTAAATATTTTTTAAGGCCCCTCAAAAACGAAAAAAAAGAAAATTTCAAACTTTCAACTTTGGACGCCCGCCATTTTGTTTAAACATTTTTTTTTCTGCACATTTCGGAATTTCAGGAGAAATCAATTGCCTATCATCTTGCAAAATTTGGTCAAAATAGGATCATTCATTTGATCAGAATCATGCCAGCCAATTTGCAATGCATTTTCTGCAGTGCTGTGTTTACCATCATGTATTTTGCAAATAAACGAACTTTGTACTAAAAAAAAATACTCGAAGAGAGTTTATTTCTAGATTAATAAACCCTCGCAAACCGCATCCTGAAATTCGCAATAGTTTGCCATAAAAAAATTCGCGAAATTTCCTTCATTTTGACGCCCGCGAACCGGAATTCCCCCTTAATACACATAATAAACTGTTATGAAAATAATATTATGAATCTTGAATTCATGTCAACTTTCTTTAACACTTCTGTATAGTTCACATGCGAACTTAATAACTGAGATAAGTTGAGGCTTTTGCGAAATGTTCATGTTTTTTTAAGGTCCAATATTTTAAATGCCTTACATACCAGCGCGTTGATTCAAATTTTATTCGATCGGGTATTTCTTGGAGTTTACAGCAGTATCTAGTATCTAGATTCTACAAGATGGCTATCGAAATCGTTACCAAGTTTGATTCATGTAGTTTTAATTTTTTTAATGGAACACTTCTGTATATCTTTCCAGAATTTGATAGAGAATGCTTCTAGAAGTTTCTCTATAAACATTTCCCTATATTTAAATTCCGTCCTTCAGCAAATCATATATGAAACTATGTAGACAACTTTTGCGTTTAAACATGATACATACGAGGTAGGCGCCATAAATTTTCGACCTGATATAGAAAAAATAAACTTGGTAAAATTCTTATTTTTCAATATAATCTCCCCTAACTCCAATTCATTTATTATAACGATCAATTAATAATTCTATACACTTACCTATATGACGTCCATCGATTCCTTTTTGGATAGAGGATCATAATACAGAACCATTGTATCATCTCTTGTGACAATGGATTCCAAAATCGGTTTCGGGTCGTCTCCACACATGTTTAAAAACGAGGGCGCACATTCGACGTTGACGAGCAGAAAAAGGATGCGGTACCCACCTTGCACTAATCTCATTAATACCCAAATGGTTATGGAGAATTCGGCGAATATACGTTTCAGAAATGTTAAACATCACTGCTGATTCTTTCACTTTCAAACGACGATCAGCTAATACCGTTTCTTCAGTAATTGAAGTGTTTGAGGCGTTATTAGTTCAATTGGCCGACCGGCGCTCATCATCTTGCCCCAAACAGAAACATTTTGCCCACTTTTTTACAGTGGAATATGAAGGAGATAAATCACCATAAACGCTGTCTAAACGTTGTTTAATGTGATTAGGCGTATGCCCTTCTTTTGTTAAAATTAATCACCGCGCGGTACTCAATTTTCGTTACTTGAGACATTTTCATGCACTAATCACGTTTCCTGGCTGTTCGCTAAAACTACTACTCTTCCAGCCGTAATATATATAGTGTAGGCCTCGCACATGTGCAAATATAACGCAACGGTGTTTGAACACGCACGCATTTATAAATACGCATGTCCGCTCAAGCACGTAACATAATTCAACGCTTTCCGACAAAATGTATTAATACAGAATTACTGCATAATTTTTCGGTATTCTCAGATTATGTTAGAAATTACAGTTTCTTATATTCATTTTGTTGCTGCTGTGCGATGTAGGAGAACGAAAAAGTAATTCTAAGTAGGGAAATAAACAACGATTTTTATAAAATTAAACTAAAGAAAAATAACTTCGATAATTATACAAAATAAATTGAAATTCCAACAATGTTACTTTATTAAGAGGAAAAATCTCCTGGCAATTTTGAACTTTGTAACTTTTGTATTTGTTGCGTTTCAAAATACGTTTCACATTACTTCTGTTAACACCGATTTCGTCTATAATTTGTCGGCTAGAGCAAGGCTCGCCCATTTCAACCAACGAACAAACCCTCACTTCTCTTTCCTCCACGATCACTTGTTAAAACTTTACGAGCGCATAGCTACGGTAGTTGCGTGCGGCGAGCGGGGATAAATGCAAGTATGCCAGGTCGCGCTACGTACAATATATCCCCCCCTGGACCAACGTATATAAGCCTGTCAGGCCGAGAAATTTTTGGCGCCTACCTCGTGGGGTGCAGGGACGAAATTCCAACTTTTTCAGTAATCAATTAAACACTCTAGAATGTAAAATAATGATATTGTTAAATGCACGTATTCAGTTTAAGGGATTGGATTGATAATCGAATCCTCCTTCTGTAGTATTGATTCTAATTTAAATAAGTTTTATTTCTAGGAGTATGGGCTACCAGATACCTTAGAATTCAGTCGTGAACAATTACTTAAATACGCTGAAAATGAATTTACTATTAACAACAACCGCAAAAGTGAGTATATCTCGCATTTTTTTATCGTTCACTAGCGTATTATACCTTTAGTTTCTGTTACAAAATTTGTGATTGAAAAGCTACATTCTATTAGGGAAAAAAATCAGGATACCAACGATTTAGATGAAAACAGTAAAATTGGTGCGTCTAACGGTATTAAAGGTAAGTCCTGTTTATTTATTCTTGTTGATATGAAATTATATTTGTAACTGATAGATCTAGGGAAGTTAACGAGAGCGTGCTTATAGGGTCGCCATTTTGAAGGTTGTAATATCAAATGTTACTATTTTTGGTGTACTAGTTTAGTTGAGCAAGCTTTCTAGGGAAAACTCTTTTTCCGGAGTTACATGAACATTTCGTGGAAAGAAATCATGGTTTAATGATATACATGTCAGAATTAAATTTTTTCAATTTTTCTTTTTAAAATAAAAGGCGAGTTCTTTTATTCATCGGAAAACCTCCAGCACTTAATCGTAAAAATTGGGAAATGGCGTCATTGATGGATTACTGCTTTAAAGCAATGTACGTAATGGTGATATGGTAACCCGCCATTTACATAGGACATGATGGTGTCACTGTCTTGACAGTATTTTTGCGTTGTGTTCATTGCAGCTGTCCGCCTAAAAATGTTTGAAATGGCGTGAACTGAAAAACAAGTTAAGCTATCACTACTTTATATATTATTTTACCGCCGAGGCACAACACTTTTGTTTTCAATCGTCTTTTGTAAAGATTACTTTTTATATTCCATAAATAATCACATTCTCGGTATTTTTTTAATAAAATCAATAAGATGCTGCCTATGAAATTTGATTTCTGCCATTTTTATTTTGATTTACAAGTTCAGTAGCTGACTTAAATGCTGTAATGAAAATTGTCATGACAGCCAGCGAGACCACTGTCACGCCAGTGCAGCGATTGTTAACGACAGTAGGCGCTTACACACTGTATAAAATTACATAGTTCTAGTAAATATATATACAAAATGTTTTGTTCGTACTTGTAGTAAATGTAATTCACATCTGTTCATGCATTTTAGGTAGATCTATATGTATCTCTATAAATCGCTTTTGTTAGAAACTAATAAATTATTTTCTAAGGGTCGTCGTTAAAAAGACGTATTCTCAACGGACTGACAAGTTTATGACGACTAGGGTAATTTATGTGACCTACAACTAGAAGTGACAAGGACCTTTTTTATTTAGTTATAGGAACAAAACTGTTTGTATACCTTTTTTTACGGGAGTCGAGTGCTACCCGCGCAAGCGGGAACAGTCTAGTATACAGTCCACTCCAGCAATGTTAATCTATTAAAATACTATTAAACAAACAACCATGTTTCTATTTTGATTCTTGCAATACCCGCACTAGTTTTAAACATAATTTGGTCCATCGAACCGGATTAATTGCAAGAGTCAACAATTAAACTATTAGTTACATATTTGTGTGTAATTTCGACAATTAAGAGGAGCGAGGAAGTCGCCCAGTCAAGTAACCAGTTCCCGATCAAGGGCCCACAGCAAGTAGCAGCTCACGATTAAGCAGGACCATTGGATTCACATGTGGCGTTGTTGCGAAGATATTCCTATTTTAAAGAAACACATATCCATGTAAGTTTTCCTATTTTAGTTTCCTTAGCGTTGGTGTGAATTCAGGTGTCTGTATTTCTATTGTTTAGCAATTGTTCAAACCATAAAATGTCTGAGGTAGATGATTTAAAACAATTAATACGAAATCGAGGTAGTATTAAACAAAAATTAACAAATCTAGAGAAATTTGTTAAATCACTTTCGACAGATGGTGTCGAAACGAAACCTCTATATTCGGATATAGAGACTAGATTAAAGAATAACGAGCCTATTTTAGAAAGTTTTGAATTTATTCAATCAAAAATTGAACAAATTTGTGATGAAAATGAGTTAACAGACCACTATACGGAACGTGAAACTTTTGAAAGCCGGTATTACACAGTAATAGGTTATCTAAAAGAATATTTAAAAAGTAATACGCCCAGTTCAAGTTCATTCCCAGCAATTCCAGTTCCATCAATTGAGAGTCTAAATTTACAAAGTTCAATTTTACCAAAAATCAAGTTACCAACGTTTAAAGGCGACTTTGAACATTGGTTGGAATTTAAAACTAATTTTTTGTCTATTATTCATAACAATAATTGGATTAATAAGTCAAGTAAATACCACTATTTAAGAGCATCCCTGGAAGGTTATGCAAAACGAGTCATTGATGCGGTTGAATTTACAGAGGACAATTACGACACTGCGTGGAAACTTTTGTGTCAAAGATTCGATAATAAACGAATCTTGGTTAATAATCACTTGAAAGCAATTTTTAATTTTGAACCTATTCATAAAGAATCGGCGAGTCGTTATCGTCAACTATTAGATGAAATTTCAAAACATTTAACTGCTTTAAGAAATTTGAAACTTCCTGTTCAATCTTGGGACCCGTTAATAATCTATTTAGTTGTTAATAAATTAGATAAAAACTTGCAAAGGAAATGGGAGGAAGTGAAGAGCCAAGGTGATTTACCAACTTTGGATGAGTTTTTCGAATTTTTAAAGGTTAAAGCTGATGCGCTGGAAAATTGGCAAAATAACCAATCTTCCAACCATTCTAAAGTGCAAAATACTAAACATTCTCAGTCACCGCGTGAACATTCACGTCTGAACTTAGTTGTAGGCAATCTAAAATGTAATTTTTGCAAAGGTAATCATTTAATATATCATTGCTCAGAATTTCTAAAACTAAGTAGCCAACACAAACAAGATAAAGTTAAGAAATTAAATTTGTGTTTCAATTGCCTAAGAACCGGACATGTTAAAGATCAATGTACAATAGGTGGATGCAGAAAATGCAAATTAAAACATAACACACTGTTACACGAAAACAAAATTCCACTGGAAAAGAACAATGAAAATGATCGGTCTTCAGAAAGTTCGATTGAAAATTCACAAGCGGCCTCAACGAGTACGAACTTACTGGTCCAACCAGCGAAATGTAAAACTCAGGTGCTATTATCAACTGTAGTTTTTCAAGTTCTAGATGGTGATGGGCAACTACATGAGTGTAGAGCCATTTTGGATAGTGGTGCCCAATCACATTTAATTACAAACAATTTTCAGAATCGATTAAAGCTAAAGCTAATTCCAACAAATTTATCAATTGTTGGGATAAATCAAGTTGTGTCCAATTTAACCAAAAAATGTAATATCACAATTTTTTCCAAGTTTGACAATTATCAAAGCACAATCGCGTGCTATGTTGTGCCTACAATTTCAAGTAATATTCCTCTAGAACGTTTAGACAGTTCCAACTGGAACATTCCACAGAATATCAATTTGGCAGATCCAAATTTTTATGAACCAGGCGAAATTGATATGCTAATCGGTGCTAGTCTATTTTGGGATTGGTTGACAACTGGACAAATCAAACTAGGGAAAAACTTACCCATCCTCCAAAACACAAAGTTAGGTTGGATTATTTCCGGCATAGATCCTTCATGCTCAGGTCAATCCATTTGCAATTTCACAACAATTCATAACCCTGAAGATGAGCAGCTTCGGAAATTTTGGGAGCTAGAGGAGGTTGTCAGTTCCGTTCCTTTATCAGAAGATGATATACAGTGTGAAAACCTATTTTTGAATGATACTTACCAAGATGACTCTGGTAGGTTTGTTGTGAAACTACCACTCAAACATTCTCCAAAATTATTGGGAGATTCCAAAGAAATGGCGATAAAACGTTTTATTTCATTAGAAAGAAAATTCTCAGTCAGTAATAGTTTTAAAGCTCTTTATACCGATTTCATTACTGAATATATTAGTTTAGGACACATGTCAAAAGTAAATGATGAAAATAATGAATCAAATCGTCAAGTCTATTATTTGCCCCACCATGGCGTCATAAAAAAAAGTAGCATCACAACCAAGCTCCGAGTGGTTTTTGATGGTTCATGCTCCACCAATTCAGGCTGGTCATTAAATGATCTTCAATATATTGGACCGAAGGTTCAAAATAATATCTTTGATATCTTGATTAGATTTCGTCAGTACAATTATGTAGTTTCCGCTGACGTCACAAAAATGTATCGCCAACTAATGATGAACCCAGAACATAGATCTCTTCAAAGGATTCTATGGAGAGGCAAGCCTCAGGATGAGTTCTCTGTCTTTGAGTTAAATACGGTAACGTACGGGACGGCAGCGGCACCCTACTTAGCAATCAAGTGTTTAATTCAAGTAACGAAGAATAATTCTGAAAAATTTCCCCATGCATCGAAAACTATTTTAAACGATTTCTATGTCGATGATCTTTTAACAGGTTCAAATGATATCGAAGAACTTAAGCTGTTATGCAAGCACATTTCATTTATTTTGGAGTCAGGTCATTTCTCTCTTAGAAAATGGATTTCAAATAACGCAGAAGTTCTTTCGGATATCAATTGCAATGATCCAAACGGTATTTTAAGTATCGGCAAAGGCGAAAGTTGTAAAACATTAGGAGTTCAATGGCTTAGTCACGATGATCAATTAAAGTATCAAATTCCTCAACCTCACATTGCTGATACAGTAACAAAGAGACAGATTTTGTCAACAATTGCACAAGTCTATGACCCGTTAGGCCTATTAAGTCCATGTATAGTCACATCCAAAATAATGCTACAGCAATTATGGTCCCAAAAATTAGCTTGGGACGAATCAGTTCCAAAGGAACTACACCAACAATGGAAACAATTTGCACAAGGATTGTTAACATTAAATGAATTAAAAGAATTGGGTAACTTCCTATTAAAAAATCAACAATTTCTAATTCACTATTCATTAAACGAAAGTGTCGCATGGCATTTTACGCCTCCTTATAGTCCAAATTTTGGCGGTCTTTGGGAGGCAGCAGTAAAAAGCACTAAACATCACCTAAAAAGGACATTGCTTAACAATACATTAACTTATGAAGAATTCAATACCCTCATAGTTCAAATTGAAGGCATCCTGAATTCACGCCCACTGTATGCTATGTCCTCTGATCCAAGCGACTTAAATCCTATTACCCCTGGCCATTTCCTTATTGGGAAAACCATTATCTCCCCTCCAGACGAAAATTTAGAAGATGTACCGAAAGCAAGACTCTCCAGACTACAACACATCCAACAGCTACAACAACGTTTTTGGAAAAGATTTTCGAAAGAGTACGTCTCACAATTACATAACCAGTATAAATGGAAAGAGCCTCCAACACAGTTAAACGTTGGCACCCTAGTCCTGATTAGGAACGATCAACAGCCACCAAACAAGTGGGCCATGGGACGAATTGCTGAACTGATTCCGGGTAAAGACGGAATAGCTAGAATCTCCATCATTAAGACATCGCATGGATTCATAAAACGTTCTACCAGACACTTATGTCCGCTACCACTTCAACAGAACAACGAAGAGTAGCAGAAACATTGTGCAGTGAAAGTTAAACAAAAAAAAGACATTCTGTATATGAATGAACTTATCCGTATTATACACTTTTAAAGGTATCCTTTAAAGGGGGGCTTATGTATAAAATTACATAGTTCTAGTAAATATATATACAAAATGTTTTGTTCGTACTTGTAGTAAATGTAATTCACATCTGTTCATGCATTTTAGGTAGATCTATATGTATCTCTATAAATCGCTTTTGTTAGAACTAATAAATTATTTTCTAAGGGTCGTCGTTAAAAAGACGTATTCTCAACGGACTGACAAGTTTATGACGACTAGGGTAATTTATGTGACCTACAACTAGAAGTGACAAGGACCTTTTTTATTTAGTTATAGGAACAAAACTGTTTGTATACCTTTTTTTACGGGAGTCGAGTGCTACCCGCGCAAGCGGGAACAGTCTAGTATACAGTCCACTCCAGCAATGTTAATCTATTAAAATACTATTAAACAAACAACCATGTTTCTATTTTGATTCTTGCAATACCCGCACTAGTTTTAAACACACACCACGGTTGACTGTCGTACCTGCGCCAGTGTCGGTAATTTTTTCCTGTGTAAACGCTGGGTAATGAAAGGACGCTCTTAATAGAATGTCAATGGATTTTAGGAATGTTTGATAATGCTTTGACATTTCTAGAAGCGACATAATGGACATTTTTTTACTACTTATTTACAATATTAAAAAACCGAGACTTCCCTTATGTAAATATGTAGCATTAACCATGGTGATACAAGTGATACTGACAATGATTTGGAACTTTTTAATAAATAAAGAAATAAATAAACCCCTCCACATTGAAAATTATGTAGAGAGTATTGTTAGAGGAATTCAAATCCCATTTGCAGGCATCAAAATCATCCGTAAGTAGACCGTTTCGGTGGTCGAACGGTTAGCATACCAGCCATCGATCCGAATGGCGCGGGTTCATATCCCGGCCGGGACGGTTGGTTTTTAATTACTCGGACAAGGAAGTAAAATCGTAGGCCCAGTGTCAATACGATGTTTGGCACGTTAAAAATACGTACCAGAGGTTGGAACACCTCTGGAGTGTTGGAGTGAGGTAGAAGTGTATTCCGTAACCCGACGCTTCGCCCAATAACACAACGTTCATAGAGGTAACATACTTTATACTACAGGGTGCAGTAATAGGATGTTCGCCTTTTATTACTCGGGCTGTATGTTAGATAGCAATTTGATATTTTGAGGATGTAATATAATGTCAATTGTGCAACTTTAGAAAATATATTCCGAAATAAAATAGAAAATACCCAGCATATTTTATAAAAAAGTGGCACAGTCAAATTCGTTTAATCCCGCAGAGGCGCCGTGAAAGGAGCTGTGTTTACTATGTACAAAAAAGGAATCGAGTGGACGTTCGGTTATTATCGGTTGATCCGTGTGCGTGTACTATTTATAATGTGCGAAAAACTAGTGGAACCGTCTGGGGCGTACCGCGCAAAAGTAGACACAGTATTAATAAAAAAATAATAAATTGTTACCTTTTTTTGACGTATCGATGACCACTGCGGTAATGTGCGACTGCTATGGTACGTTGCGTAGTACTGCAACATAAGCAATGCTTCCATTGTCGATTCGGTCAGGCCTCGACGACGGTCTGAAAATGTTCTCGTATACTTTGCAAAATGATCGTTCAGCATCTAATGAAGTAAGATTTGCGAAATTCAAATACTCCTCTTCTGTGCAGTCTTGAATTCCAGATATAGATCGAACCTTTTCTAAATCCAGATTTTTATTTAAAACTGCACGAAATTTTTGCGCGACATCTAGTCCTATAGGATCCGTCAAGCTTTCTAGAGCGGCTGCTAAATTGTTGATGTTATTTAACGAGTCTTGTGTAGATAAGTGTGTAATTTCTAACTCCGAAATAGTTTGTGTCACTACAGAATAGTTTATGGAAATGTCATCTATTTCCTTTTGAACGTCCGAATCGGAAAAAAATTGGTAACTCTCGCGAACTGCTTTAGAATTAGTTGAATCAAGTTTGAAAATGACATCTTTCACTTGGGAATAATATTTGCGATAGTGAGAAACTGCCTCGATCCATGTTGCTTGAATACGCGGATATGTTTGGGAGATTTCACAAACGCTTTTTTGGTAGATGATATTAAATCATTCACCCTAGGATACTTGCTTCGAATTGTTTCTGCTACGAGATGACATGTGTGTATGAGGCATGTTATGTGAAGAAGAATCGGAAAGTATACTTTTAACATCCTACCAGCTTTCAGCATTGTTGCGGCTCCGTCAGAAACTAACATGGTGATTTGGGCTCCTACGATACAAAATTCTCTTAACATATTTTTTATCATGTTTACAACGGTTTCGGCATCAGTTCTTTCAATCCTTTTACTGGCAAATAACAAAGAAGCTGCTGGACCATTAGGTTTTAAAGGACGCGCCACAATATGAATCACGCGGTGTTTCTGAGCACCAGTAGTTTCCAGAGAGCCAAATTTTTCTGTATATGAATGAACTTATCTGTATTATACACTTTTAAAGGTACCCTTTAAAGGGGGGCTTATGTATAAAATTACATAGTTCTAGTAAATATATATACAAAATGTTTTGTTCATACTTGTAGTAAATGTAATTCACATCTGTTCATGCATTTTAGGTAGATCTATATGTATCTATATAAATCGCTTTTGTTAGAACTAATAAATTATTTTCTAAGGGTCGTCGTTAAAAAAGACGCATTCTCAACGGACTGACAAGTTTATGACGACTAGGGTAATTTATGTGACCTACAACTAGAAGTGACAAGGACCTTTTTTATTTAGTTATAGGAACAAAACTGTTTGTATACCTTTTTTTACTAGAACTATGTAATTTTATACACACAGTGAGCCAGATTTTTTGATTTCTCATCTCGTCTTTTATACAGTCTTTTACTGTACTTTGCACATGTTGTAAATTGTACCGCAATTGTTTTTTTGTTGGTAGCTTCCATGGTAGAACATATTTATCCCAAAAAAGGCGAAAGTTTTCATTATTTACTAGGTGTTGTGGGATGTTGCACGTGCTCAATATGAAAATAAAGTCATACAAAAATTGCCAGTATGGAATATTGTTTCTTAAATTCAATACATGACGATTACTTTTAATATGACTTCTACGTTCAAATATCGTGCGACCTAGCAACCCTAAACCGCAAAATTTGCAACGAATGTGCGAACCTGTAAATTCCAAACCAGGGAAACGCTAAATATATTTCTTCACACGCGATGCAAGAGGTACACCAGGCTTACGCCCCATGTTTTCGAAAACACAATGAGAATCCGATAAATAACCGATAAGGACCAAACTCTTCAATGTCTACCGTATAACTGAACTTTGCATCCACATACGTACATACACCCCCCGTACAGGCGTCTCTGCAGGTGCAACCGTTTGTCACGTTTTATTAATTACATGTCATTTATCCTCAGATTATGGAAGTAACCTGTTTTGTAGTTTTCGAGTTACAACTGTTTCTATTAAAAAATTGAAAAATCATATATCCCAAACAATGTATTCCTTTTAATTCCTTTTAATTTATTATTATCTAATTAATTTAAAGAAAAAGCCGACGAAAGTTCTTTCATCGTAAGAAAAAAGTACCTATTAATAACAACATTTGTTGAAACGCTAAAGTAGAAATAAAATATTAGCATGTATTATTAAAAGTAATGCAAAACTTTACGAAATTAATAAAATATTATGTAATATTTAATTTAATAAGTGATTACCAAATATAGAGATAATAATGAAAGAGAGAAAAAAACCTAAGGTAACAAGTGTTCAAAGTACCTTCCTTCTTGTTGCAAACAAAGATTGACTCTATGAATGCTCTCTGAACTCGCCTTAATTCTTCAGTGTTATGCTTCGAAAAGCGGCCATCTTACAGGACCATTCCTTCCCAACCATCTCTCGGGATATGTGTTATTCAGCAAATCTGGTATAGCAGTAGAATAGTGTGGAGGTGCTCCGTCATGCTGCAGATACATTTCTTCCTAGATTTCAAGAGGGACATTTGCTAATAATCGTGGTAGTTCATTTTGTAAGAACTCCAAGTACATAGGTAAATTTAAATTATCTTCAAAAAAATAAGACCCTACAAGATATTCGCCGTTTGTTTCTCCAAACGTTAACGCTCCATCGATGTTGCTGACGCACTTGTCGCAAAATTCTAGGATCTTCATCTGCATAATAATGAAAGTTATGCCTACTTACCGGTCCATTTTTGTGAAAAGTTGTTTCGTCAGAGAATAACACTTTATTTTTAAAGTGTTATTCTCTAGGTGTTATGAATCATAATACTTTTCTTAATTAGAAGTTGGTATTAGTTTTAATGTTAGTGAATTTTCATGTTGTAGTGTTTTTACAATAGAATAATAATAAGAAGAAGTATGAATATATGTAGAGACTGTAATTCAAGATATAGTGTGTAGTTTGTTGCAGTTTTTTTCGTATTCGTTACGTTTAAATAAATCATTGAATTTAATGACGTGTATTCTTCACAAATTAACAAAAAAACAACAATAGGGATTTTCTTGTAATTTATCATTGACCCAGTTACAAAATTGAAAACGTTTTTCGAAATCCTGTTCAGTAAGCTCCCGATTTAACTGAATATTGTAAGGATGTAAATGATTTTTCTATACTATTCTATTCACAGAACAGATCGTCCACTTACACCTGCGTTCTTACTTGTAATTCTTCGACGTGTATTTGGATTTTCAGTAACTGTCACCACGAACGTTTAACTCATTTTCTTCGTTTCTTGTTCTTTCGCACTTCTTGTAAGCGATATTTCTCGTTTCAATTAATTTCATCATTAGTTTTTGGAAACACTCTACTTCCCCTAGTATGAAAATCATATCTACCATATTATCTTTAGAGTAATTCATTTTTATGTAAAACGAACGCTTTTCTGTCTACTTCTCCTGCTTTGACAACTTGCCATTTGTTTCAATTATTATTAGCCACTAACTTGATAATCTTTTTAGGTACATTAACTTTATTAACAACTTTTGAGTATTCTGAATTATTGTAGAAACCGCTAAAAATAGGTATAGGGAAATCTAATATGGATTGACTTCTATCATAGTATATAATAAAATTTTAATAAAATTTTTAATAAAATCGAGAAAAATCATGTTGAAATTGGTAAAGTCAATACTTCCCTGATGACCATCTTGTACATCCGGTGATAAAAACAATTTACTATCGCCACCCAATCTCATCCAATCCACACAACAAATTTTATTGCTAAATTTGAAAGCGTTTGGACGTAGAAATACTTTCTTGGGGATATGTGATTTTTTTCAATTTTTTATCAGAAACAGTTGTAATTCGAAAACCACAACAGGTTACTTTCATAATCTGAAGTTGAATGGAGTGTAGTTAGAGATCTTTAAAGATGTAAAAATATACAGGATGTTCTATTTTAAAAAGTGAGTATTATTGTGCCACCTTTTTTTATAAAACACCAAGTATATGGGAATGTATTTTCTAAAGTTGTACAATTAACATTATATTACATCCCTAAAATATCAAATTGCTATCTGGCATACAGCCCGAATTATAAAATTCATTGTACTATTGCTGCACTCTCTATAAAATATTGTGATGTTACAAATAATGATTAAAAGAATTGAATAGGGAGATAATCAGTTCTACGTTTATTTTAAGTTTTTCACTTACAAAAATGAAATTTATCTGTTAAAATTACTTACCGTTAATGTTGTGATGGGTGTTTGATGTGTGTGTGTATAAAATCCTTATGGTTCCTTCTTTCCTCTTATCGGCAATATTGATATCCGAAATCCTCTTGTTCTAGACCCCTTTTGATCGTCGTCTTCTTGAATGAAATTTCTTTGGATTACTTCTTACAAATTTTTAATTGATGTAACACTCTTGATAATTGTTCGTGATTGTTTATACTTTACTTTAACAGCTTTTCAATACATTTGAATTAATAATTTCGGCGAGATTTAATTTTTATAGTGCAATTTCTAAATACATCAGTCAAAAGATGTTTGTTTTTGTCAGAATGTTTACGTTGCTAATTTATGTTTTTTTTTGTCATCCCTGGCATTGCCAATCTAACGACTTGATATTTAATTTTGATGTTTTGAAGATCGAACTCGGTGTCGCAGGTGACGTAAGGGATTTTGACGGTTATTTCCAACTACAGTGTGTTTTGTGTGTGTGTACGTGTCATTTTTACAAATAATGTTTTCAAAATGTAAATAACTTGAAATAACCTGGAATTTTGATTCTCCCCTGTAATATATTAACTGAGTCTTTTTTTTTAAGAATAAAAGATTAATAATATAAATAATCAAATGTCAGAACTCGAATATTAATCGAAAATAGTTCAAGTTCCGCATAAAATTCTATTAAAATCTAATATCAGCGAATTTTGATATAATATTGATTAGAATGAATTTAGTAACATATAAACATACGCTTTTCACGTTGGAACATCCCACTACAATATATTCCATATTTTTTATATAGTTCATAATCTAAGAATTTTACAACATAAAAGTATTACAGTAAAAGGTCGAAGAATTTGAATCAATTTCTATTAATCTGAATCAGCATATTAGTTTGTGCTAACTCGTTATAAGTTTCTCTGTCCATGTCAGTCCACGTCTACACAAAAAGCTGTGTCATTGTAACGACAAGCACAAATTAGGTTCACTATTCATTTTGCCATTAATTTGACGTTTGCACTTGTGTGTGATTGACATCAATTGATGTAAACAAGCAAATATAACCGAATTTGCCTGCAAATGTCTTTATTGCCCCTTTCCAATTTTCAAATCCATCGGAGTTATCGACTCAGTGAGCCGGATTTGATGGTTCAGCGCTGAACTCGTTGACGAAAATAAGGACGCGACAGTGATGTTTATCGTAAATTAAGCGCTGAATATAGGAACTAATAGATGAATTTTTGCTTAAAGCGCATGAGTCATCAACGAATAGAAGAACTCGCCTAAGTATTTCAGTTTTATTTATATTTTCAAGGTAATATTACTGCATTGAATACATCTTACAATCCTATACCATTGTTGTAAATAATAGGGAACTTGGCAATTTGTTTTGTACTAATAATATCATTTTGTTATGTTTAAAAAAAGTATTCCCCAATTATTATCCCTTAAAAACCAATAATAATTTGGTAAAAAATGTTAAAAGCTTCGCACAAGTTTATAAGTTTTTAGTAGAAGTGTCAGTACTGCAATGGATTTTGCAATATGTAAAGGGCTGTTAACAAGTAATACTGCAACGGAAATATCCAAATTTATTTCTACAATTAATAACTTGTTTGATAGTTTAAACAGTCGCTGCCTACATGAAATGCTTCTTCATAAAAAAAAAATCAACAATGGATATACAGTACAATTACACGAGCTATTAAAACCAAATGTTCTGAATGGATAAACAATACTTGCGAAAAACAGAAAATTTTTCATAGAATTTCTCATAATTGTTAAATTACACAAACAATGTAAATGGTTTACCCAGCATCATCGTTCTGGATATACCGCAAAATTACAAATATTGGAATTTGCGAGCCGGTTCATATAGAGGCAATTCTCCTATTTATTCAATTTCCTATTCATTTCGTCTCACCTACGTCTTTTATGTACCCATCCATGGAGTGACCGTCACATCATACGAAATCGTAATTTACTAACTAGTTTTGCCTGCAGTCGCCAGATCGCAGCATTTTACCATCAATTTTGGCCTTAAAATCTTATTGCCATTTTTCCCTACCTCGTGGGCTCTCTATATATGTATACTCTTTGACATGACGTCATAGCAGCGCGTTTAGGGCCGCTTGGAATAATTTGAATTTGTTGCATTTTCAATTCTTTGTAGTGGCTGTTTCTGACAAAAAAAAACAGTTTCTTTCTGGTAAACAACAATATTCCCGGCACATTCCGAAACACACAAATGTACAATCTGCTGATATACAGGCCGATTCAAACTAATATTTCAAAATGTTCTAAAAGGAGATTCTGAGGGATTTTTTTTATAATAAACTTAGACACTAAAGAAAACAAGACGCTCTAACATATAATAGTTAAATTTGCTTTCCTTGAGAGTAATACGGCAAAGCTGAGTACTGATTAAGCTAAGCGCCTACTTTTCCAACTTCAATTAAATGTTTTGGTTATGCTATTTTGTTCAATGGATGTTCGTGAAAATTTGCTGATGTATGCGTCATTCTTTCAACGGTGTTCTAATCGACCTCCAAATACTCCATTAAAATTCCTCTGTTTAAGAAAATTTTAATTACTGTTTAATCTTAATCGTGGTTGGAAGAACGTCACCATTTGTAAACCAATATCTTAATCAATGTTTATCCTAACCGGCTTAATCGACGTTGGAAACACCGACTCTAAGTTGCAGCCGATACTGACAGATCTTCTAGTTTTTATATTTTATTTTGAATCACCTGGTATATTTGTTAAATTTGAACCTAAAAACTGGAAACAGTACAATAGTTTTCATTAATTACTATGTACTTTTAGAATTTTTGAAATATGTAGTAAACGGGACGAAAGATATAAGAGATATTTGTTTAGCCTGTTATTCTGCTGACGTAATTGATGATCATCCATTATTTGAGGGATGTGTTTGCATGGATTGTAAGGTAACAGCAAAAAATCGTATTTTTTCATATACAGTGTGTCCACCTAGTACGTTGACGGAAGATAATTTCTAGCTTGAGGAATTTAGACAATTATTCAGAAACAAACGCTGCACAATATCAAATTATATTCAAGTATAAAGGTGTTTAGTTTGCGCTGCACACGATCTAAGTTTGGGTTTCTAAATTGAACATTTTGTGCATTATTGGGTTGTTCGATGTCTGTCTTTATTTTCTTCGAAATCCTCTTTACCTAACTAGCTTGATTTTTGAGATAATTGACATGATTTGAAATTTTTGCGGAATGCCGATATATTATACGCCTTAAAACCTCTAGTGTAGTGATTCAATTTTATTCGATTGAGTATTTCTTGAACTTTGCAGCAATGCATCGTAACTTTTTTTCAATTAGAGTCTGCTAAATGGTCATCGAAATCATTGCCAAGTTTGATTTATTTTCCAGGTTCTGATAGAGAAGCTCTTTTAGAATTCTTTTTTTAAACATTTCTCATACATAAATATGCGTTCTTCCTTAGTATATCAATTTTGAAACGAAGAAATAAGTTTTTTGGTAACATACGTACCTAGAGTGCTGCGATGAAATACTAAGATATTCATAAAAAATCTATGAAATTTGTTTTACGCGTACAATTTCAACATCTACTCGAAGTGATTAGTGTGATTACTGAAAGCCAGTGGCGGACGCATAAAAGTTTACACAAAATAAATTAAATGTGATACGTGCTCAAACACTTACCGTTTTAAGAGTCCTCCGTGAAATCACAAAGTGGATAATGTCTATTTAATAGTTGTAACATTAGATATGTTTCCAAAGTTGTTTCGGCAAAGTGAGTGCGGCGTGAAGAAAAAGTGTTTTTGTATGCCGAAAACGAACGTTCTACATCTAGTGACGTTATATTTGCGTAAGTAAAATAATCTTTCAAATAACTTAACGGTTCTGTTGACGCACCTTCACAAATTTGTCTTAATGTGCCAAAATCAGAGTCTTTATCTAAAACATTTTCAAACCTTTCTAAAACACAAACATTTCTTGCGTCTTCTATCGCGCATAGCTGGGCGTGAACATGTTGCACTATTTGCAAAGATTCCACTAACGACACCGAAGAATTTTGTAATTTTTCTATCGCATCCGCTAGTCCCACGTAATTGTTCTGAATAATTTCCAAATCTGTTTTAACTTGACTATCCTGAAATTTCAAGCGGCTTACTTTGACAGCCGCAGCTTCCTTTGGGTCGAATTCTAAAATCACGTTCTTTATATTCTCAAAATATTTAAGATAATAAAATGCAGCCTCTAACCATGTTCCCCAACGAGTAGGAATAGGTTGTGGTGGTTCAGGAATACCGGGGCATAGTCTATGAAATTCCCAAATACGTTTTGGGGATTTTACAAACACAGCTTTTGTATGTGCTATTAGAGCGTCTACCTCGGGATAACATTTTCTGATACTATCTGCTACGAGACTGAGAGTATGAATTTTACATGTAATATGCAACAACTTAGCACAATGTTCTTTAAGAGATCGACCTACAGCAAGCATGTTTGCGGCACCATCACTCATAAACATCAACAGTTGATTTGTTGAAAGTTCAAACTTTTCCAATTTATTTAACACCAACATTGAAATTACTTCGGCAGTGCATTGTTGTATTCGTCTGGAAGCTAGTAAAATTGAGGGTGACGGTCGATGTGGTTCCATTGTGCGTACCATTACATTAACCACGGAATGTTTTTTGCGATCTGTTGTTTCGTCCACACATAATCACAGTTTTTTATCTTGCAACTCCGATTTAATTCTTTTCAGGACATGCTCACGAGCAGACGGCAGAACTCTCTGTAATGTTCTCTCATTTGGTAACTTATAGTCCGAATATTCATTCCAAAACGGGACGTATGCTTTCTTCCTTAGTAAATGAAATGGTAAATTACATGCAATAAACACATAAATTAAATTTAAATTTGTCATAATCTAGTGTGGAATTTTTTTTGAAACATGCCCTGCACTATTTACGTGCCGTAGACAATCACTTTTCGACCAACACATTAAATCTATTTTACACACTACACATTGAATTTTAGCTCCATCACACTTTAAATCATTCATTTCTGCAATAAATTCTCTTATTGTGTCCAACTTTGGTCGTTTTCGCGACGTAGGAAACATTTTCAAAACAAACGTAGAACTACGATATAGTATACGACAGCGTAGATGCATACACAACAGATCGGATTTCGAGTCGCAGTTATACTGAGGCTTATACCGAATTGTCCCGGCCGTGTTTATTTTGTGTAAATTTTTATGCGTCAGCCACTGGCTTTCAGCGCAGTTTGCGTTGCTCTAGTGATTACTGTTTGCACACAAGCTGTAATGCGATTCCTTGTATTTGGTTGAACATCTACTAACATTTCTATAGTACGTAATATTCTGTATAACGTTCGAGTTACGTGTTGCGTTAAGAAATTTATCCAAAAAGTTTTTTCATAAACATTTCTGGTTAGGTAAACTACATAATTTTTTAAAGAACTTTACATAAATCTGAACTTTAGTCAAAAATTTGTCGCCTCCTTTCGCTATTTATTTAGCGAGGCTTGTTGACCTGTCAGTGACTGTGTATAAGAAACAGATGTCTTTTCGAGTAGATTATTAATGAATATCTTCGAAATGAAAGTACAGAAGGCGACAACGGGAAGTGGCTACACCTGTAAGTTTTTTATTACTTCAGAAAAAAAAGAACTATGGAGGTCTTATGCAGGACCACATTACGATTACGATAACGGCAGTCATTTTGAACAGATGTTCTGAGTAGGCCTATGCATAATTACATAATTATGTTGTGTGTTTGGTGTTAGTTACGTTAAAAATTATGCGAATTTTTCAACACTGTCTTTATTTTTTATCGGATTTTAAAAATTTTTGTATCAAAAATTTAAGAAAAAACTTCTTTTGAAATAAATCGATAAGACTTACCCTGGTTATATTTGAAAAAAGTGAATTTTTAAGAAAAAATGACGATTTGAAATTTTGAGGGAAAATTACTAACAGGTAGAAAACACCTTTGGATTTTATTTCTCATAATGACAATCCAAAAAAAAGCAATTTGTTAGAATCACACCCACCTAACTTTGTTAATGTAAAATTTATATAAAAATACGGTATTTTCAAAAAAATCTATCAAAGGCCTCATCATGCGTAAAATAATCCGCTGATTCGAAAAAATGTAAACAAATACAGGTTGTTTTGTTTAAAAATCAAAAGTTAGGGACACTTTCGGTGAAACCGGAAGTAACTTGACATTCAAAATTATCACAAAAAATCGTAACGTGGTTCAGTATAAGCTCTCCAAAATTTAAAGTTTTATCTGAAGTAATAAAAAGGTTACACTTCCCGTTGTCGCTTGTATAGCGTTTCGTCCTAACACTCCTATGTATTTAAACGAAAAACTGGATTGCATAGTTTCATATTTCATTTACTAAACAAGGACGCATTTTAGGAATAGAAATGTATGGTAAAAGGATTCTAGGAACTCTTTCAGGTTTTAGAAAAATATACAGGAAATTCCATTTAAAAAACTGAAATAACAATAAAGCCTGGCAACGATGTCGATTGCCTTCTTGTAGAATCTCCTTCATATACAATTTTTCGGTATCTTGCTGAAAACAGCAAAAAATACTCAATCGAAGAAAATTGAATCACCACTCTGATATTTAAGGCGTTTAAGATGTCGGGCGTTAAAGAAACATCGACATTTCGCAAAAATCTTAAATTACGAAGTAGACGCTATAAATTCTCGGCCTCGAAGAGTAGTGGTTTTTAGTAGTCAGCCAGACAACGTGACTAGTACATGAAAATGTCTCAAGTAACCGCGCGGTCATTGAATTGCCGCCATTTCACAAGCTGTCATATGCGCGTTTCGCCGCCTAACGGCTCATCAGCGTACCTATGTGGTAGTTGGTAGACGTATTGTATATACCACAATTTCAAAAAAATTCTGGCAGGTTAAGCCATCAGCCGAGCTGCTACCCTCACAGAAAAGTGGAGCATTACGAGTTGCTCACTTCTGTAGAGGTCGATATAGCTATTAATTTCGACAATTTCAGTGATTCGAGTATTTTTAATTAGATACTCTCATACATACTAGTATTCACTATCTTCGTATATACGACAATTTCAAATACATCTACCAACTTCCACATAGGTACGCTGATGAGCCGTTAGGCGGCGAAACGCGCGTGACTCCAAGTGATTATTATTTATTTTCTCATTTAAAAAAAGACCTTAGGGGGCGTCGTTTTAAGGACGGTAGCGAGTTGCAAGCAGCTGTAATATAACATTTTGAGAGAAAAACTTTAGATTATTTTAACAAGGGTATTATTAATTGATCGTTGTAATAAATGCATTGAAGTTAGGGAAGATTATATTGAAAAATAAAAATTGTTATATTTTACTAAGTTTATTTTTTCTATATCAGGCCGAGAATTTATGGTGCCTACTGTGTATTTCAAAATCAAACAAGGGCACATTCCAGGATGTCGGTCACCGATCGGATTGAAACTTGGCAAATTTGTAAAACGACGCTTACCGTTTCTGCGGAGTCTCACGTTTAGGGAGTGAAAGCTACCCCTAAAATTTGGGCGAGTTTCGGATTTTTGCAATTTACACCGTTATTACGAATAAAAAAAACAATTGTATTATATCTCTAAATGCGCCTTCTATAAGTCTATCAAACTAGCGCAGATGAGAATGTTTTTGCCACCCCTTCCACTATCCCTCCACCCCCTTGCAAAGTAGTGATTGAATGAAAAAGTGATTCCTTGGAAATACCATTTACACCTATATACATACTTTCCGCCCCTCACCCTTAGCTACTCCGAAAAACGTTAAAAGGAAACCTGTACAGCACACAATAAATCCAACAATTTTAATAACCTTGCATATTATGTATTTAATTTTAAGAACGAAAATAGTATGTATGTGTTCTGAAATCAATTCATTTAACGCTTAACATCGCCCAGAAATAGATTTCTTCCTAATAAGACTGTGCCAAAATATTTCAAGTAAAAGTAAATATTTATCGCGAACAGTTTATTTCAAAAAGCAGTATATGCTACATGACACAAACTTGGCAGAAACATATAACTATTCAAAGGTAATAATTAATTATAATTTTAGAGAGAGAACAAAAGGTTAACATAATTTAATTTTATTTTTATTAATAATCTGTTGGACCAAGGACCATCGGTAGCACCAAGCTGTGGTCGATAGGATTGTAAGTCGAAAGCCCTGATTCGGTGATAAACGGTTCGAAAAGTCACAGGACGACCTTCATTACCACTCATAGATCAGCAACGACCTGGTACTTGACAATTGGTCTCTTAGTGCCATTAGGCGTAAGTGACGGTCCTGCACCTCATTAGTTCTTCGACCCTCGGTTCCTCTTCGATGACTTCTCTGGCCCTCTCTAGTCCATGACTGATAAGTGCATAGGGCGATTTGCAATTTCCCTGAACGAAAAACCACCTTCGAGCAAGCCAACAATTCGACCTCTGTCGAATTCACTCAACTGGTTGTAATTTCCACGTTGCCGCACTCTAGGCATAATCAAACTCTTAAACCCGTTAAACAAAAGCATGACACGAGAAAACGGTGAAATTTGAATCGAAACTCGCAAAACATTAATGTTGGAAAAGACTATGAGGTGTCAAATATGCCAAGACCACTTGATCCATCGCAACAAAATTATAATCAATTATTATCTTTGATTAGTCATATGTTTCTGCCAAGTTTAGTGAAAAAATTCGCAAGATCTAACAATCACTATTCAATATTGCTGCCTCCAAATTGTACACATTTTTCAACTATTTTAATAAATTCATTGTAAACATTGTGTATCTTGTTGCTAATAAATGTTTCTTCGTATGTCACGGTTAGTGTTGTGCAACAGATAATGCAAACGCTTCTAACAAATCCAAATAAACGTATTGAGTTAAATTTTGTTCTAGAAAATATGGACCAATAACATCACTATAGAAAATACCACACCAAACGTTTACCATTTCATAACGTTGACCGTTAGTTGAAAATGTTGCTTCGTCAATAAAGACAATTTTTCTATGAAACGCTCTATCTTCAAAGAACTTCTCTTCAAGCCATAAATAAAAGTTTATCATCTCCATCTCCAAGTGTATGGGTTCTTGTGGGTTTATCAAGCAAGATATCTTTATAACAAACGTTTAGCACTTTTAGCATTATGTTTTTGGACGTTTTTAGAAAAGCAGATTTTTTTTTTATAAAAAATAACTTTTCTGTAAAACGCATATTAAAAAAGTTTTCCTCTTTGTAACCCCATCTATGGACACTCTGTATAATTTTTTTTTTGTTTGTAATAACGTAAATTGCAAAAAAACAAAATCATCGACATTTCAGGGGTAGCTTTAAACCCCTAAACGTGAGACTCCGCCAAAACGGAAAGTGGCGTTTTACAATACTCGATGAGTCCTGCAAATATGCCAAGTTTCAATCCGATCGGTGATTGACTCGGTGGAATGTTCCCTTGTAAGTTAAATAAATATAGGGAATGTTGAAAAAATTGACACAAGTTGAAGGTTATCTAAAAACACTGTAATATACAGAGTGTTCAATTTAAAAAACGAAACTAGTATCATATGTACAGAAACTGGATTTTTTTTTATTTGAAAACTTTCTCTAAGTCGCCCAGGGAAGGAATTATTTTCCGCCCACGCACTAAGCAGACACGCTGTACATAGTAACATACTGCATCTTGCATGCAAAACTAGTAGATTTGCATGCAAGATGCAATACCATATATGCAGCATTGATTTCCAGAAATGAAGCCAAAAAAATTAAATAAAAATTGTCATGCGGTCTTTGTATTATTGGTTAATTTTTATTTCTAACTAATAATGCTAACATAAGACGTGGAAAGCGCAACGGGAGAGAGAGAGACAGCAAATAGAGTGGGCGGACTGTCTGGTTTTGAGCACGCTTTTGCGTAGTAATGTAACAGCTTTATTCACGGTAACAATTTCGAATATATTCGGGGTAGAATATCTTTATATTTCAATGCGCACGCGTGACCATGAATTTGCTCCGAATTTGTTCAAGATTTTTGTTTACCTCGAATGATAAAAAGGCAAGGAGAACGCTTGGTGTGACGTCTCATGGTGAATTATGCGATTATATATGGTAGCAGCTATCGTATCGCAAGCTGAGGTTACAGCGCAAGTTTGAATTTGATATACAGTAAGGTTCTAAAGTATCTTCCCCCTACATCGTATATTTTTAAGTTTTTGGAAAGGTAATCGAAAGACGAATCAAAAGATATATAGCAATAACGATTTTGGTGTTTTGTTGTTATGCAAAGTTAGTTACGAAAAAACACCACATTGTCTCCTACGACGCCAGGTTAATCCAAAGAGCTCATTGCTATACAACATAATCATTACGATTGCCAAACTGTCAAATCTCAATTGTGAAAGCGTAAATTATCCTTGTTATTTATTGTTACTACATCCTGCATTTGTTTTTGTTCTTCTTATTATTTTCTCTTATTTTGTTAATTGTTGTTATTTCTTATATAAAGAACTTTTACTGATGTTGAATATCTATCTGCCACATCTCTAAATGCGGCAGTTTCATTTCTTGCAAACCATAAAATCTAATAAATTTCAATGATTGATATTATTATCTTCTATCACTGTTAGACCCGTAAATGTAATATTGTCGTATATGAGACAAAGAAAACGTCCTTAATTTAAACGGAAAAATGACTACTTACAAAAATAAATAGAACTTCTCATTATAAAATAACTAAATTACATTTTTTTATTTCCAAATATCCATGTTTAAATGATAGTAAGTGCATAAAAAATACATTAAATTTTAAATTAAAATTCCAAATGAAAAACATGTTTTCCAAATCTACTTAATGGAATTTTATGTCAAAATGGATCATATCTGTATGTGTAAAAATTCAGTTGAACCTATTATTATAGTAGATGTTTAAATAAGCAGTCATTTGCAGTACTGCCTCTATCATAGTGCCATTTAACGACTTAAGAACATAATTAAAATGGAACTATTCTACTACTATTCTAAAAGATCGAGAAAGACATGTTAAATATTTGCATAAAGTGCTGATTTTTTCGAAATTTAGGACTAATAGTAGGAAAAATATTGTGTGCCACTCGGGTCGCAAGTGCTTTTGCGGTCTCGGATGTATTGCAGACCTCAACTTCGCCTCGATCGGCAAACAACATCCTCGACCGCAAAACTCCACTTACGTTCTTTATGGCATAAATAACAATAATATCAACATCAGCAAATAATCGTGATATACAGTGTGTCTGCCTAAGTTGACTGCATATGGAAAACGCTTTTATTATTAATTTTAGGGAAAAAAAGTGACTATAAAAATTTCTACTTTCTGAGTAAATAATATTAACTCGTTTAAATTTGAGGTAGCATGTACACAGTAGTCAAAAATGAATACGTCGCGTTGGCACGTTGCCAAAAAAGTTCCAATTTTGAAATATTGACTTCTGCTTTTTAAAGATAATAAAGTAATGCTGTACAGTGGTTTTCGTTTTTTGATATGTCGAATAGTTTTCGATATATTCGACTTCGAATTTAGGTCGAGACGAAGATTCGGAGTTCGTATAGGTAAACATTACAAAATCATATTTTTAACAATAGATAAATATCATTGAACCTAGTTTGTTTAGAACATTATTTAGAATTACAAGCTAGGTTCAAATATACAGTCATGTCAATTTATCGTTAAAAATATGATTGTATGTATTTTTTTCTATACTCTACCCTATTGCAGTGATACATGCGCATTGATATTAATACTAGTGTTGGGCATAACCGATATATTTCAATAATCGAATGAATCGAAATAATCGTTTAAAATAATCGAATGATCATTCGAAATTTACTAACGATTTCGATTATTTTCCACGATTATTTGACAGAATCCGAGTGAAGTATTTCGAAACTCGAAACCTCGAAGTTTCGAATATAGATCTCGAAATGTAATCCGTTTGTGTGCTCTTGCGCAGTCGAAACGAATAATGAATGATTTCGGAACCATAATCGAATGATCGATTATTCGGGTATAATTGATATACCTCGATTATATCATTCATAATCGCCCAACACTAATTAATACATTTCTAACCAAAATTGCAACGACAGTATCTGCCACTGAATGTCAAATATTATTTTGAAAATCTAAATACTAAGTAGAAATGTCGGCGACATTGAGTTTGGAAGATAAAATAGAAATTGTGCTAATCGTGGGGGATAAAAGTTGTCGGGAAGCAGCAGAAATATTTAACAGCAGACATCCAGACAAAAATGTATGCACTACAACAGTATTGAAAATACTAAAAAAGATTTAAAACATATGGAGATGTCAAAAATAAATTCAGAAACAAACGTCGAAAGCGCGTATGCTCTAAATGTTCGGAATCGTTGCCGCGAATAAAGCTAATTCAAAATTATGTGAAAAATACAATTTAAACACTTCCTAATGTTCCTAGGTTAAAATCGCTCACATTTTGAAGTGTTCGATAAAGAGATCTCAGTAGTTATCCAATATTGCTTCTTATTACATTATACAATTTTTTAGATCATTCCGTAATAGCACATCAACTACATTTTGTACACCTGAATTTTGCCGGTCTATAATGGCAAGTATACAATAAACAAGTAATATCCATCTAAGGGTACGTTTATGTTGGAACTTCTAAATGGTAAAATAGCATTCACATAGGGTAGCACGAAATTAGGGCGAAACATTGCACTAATTTCTACTAATAGCCCATATATTAACCCTAATTACTAGAGTAACCAAAACTTGCGGACTCGCATAGGCGTCGGTATTACGGGTTAATATAAGAATACGAAAAATTCATAAATAAACTTACTTGCTAATTATTCAACAAATTAGATGCATCAGGATGTAAACTACTGTAAACTTGCATCATTGCATATGTTTCCACAGTTACTTCTTTAAACCTTGTGCGTCGACAAGGAAAAATATTCTTATACATAGAAAACGATCTCTCCACATCTAAGGAAGTTACATTTGCATGTAGAAACTGTTTTTCAAAATCACTTAAAAGTTCAGTATTCTTACACTTATTATAAATGGCCTCTAAAGTATTGAAATCGAGATTTTTCCTTAAAACATCTGCCAACTTTTGACTAACGCATAATCCTGGCGTATCATTTAATGTGTGTAATTTTTTTTTTACACTCTCCACTATGTCTAATGATTCCTGCAATGACAATTCAGTACATTGTAGTTTTCTGATGGCATCTAGTAATACTGTATAATTGATACATATTGTTGTTAAATCTTCTAAAAGTTGAGGAATTTGAAATTCTCTTTGACTTTCTCTAATTGCTTTGGATTCATTCCGATTAAATCGCATTATAACTGATTGAATTTGTTGAAAATGGATCAAATAGTAAGAAGCTGCTGTTAGCCAAGTACCCCATCGCGTTAAAATTGGTTCAGGAGGTTCTGGAGGTTTCTTTTAAACGTTTAGGAAATTTACGAAACACTGCTTTAGTACTTCCAATCATCCGATCAACGTTTCCGTAATGTTGTCGAACAACTTCACCAACTAAATGCAAAGCATGCAGCACGCAGGTTATATGTATTAAGTTAGGAAATATGTTTTAAGGATCGCCCAACACTTAACATCGTTGCTGCACTATCTGTCACAATCATCACAACTTGATCTTGGGCAATTTTTAATTTTTTTCAAAGCGTTCATTATCACTTTTTAAATATTTTCCGCTGTACATTGTTGAACACGTTTGCAAGCTAACAAATATCGAGATGCTGTGTTCTCGCTAGATAAAACGCGAGCTATTACATTCACAATACTGTTTTTCTTTATATCGGTCGTCTCATCCACGGTAATCCATATTTTTTTGGAACACAAATCACGTTTACACACATTTTCTAGCATCTCTTTCATTCGCGGCAAATGATTCTGAAATTGTGTTTGTGAGGGTAATGGGTACTTTGGAACGTATTGTCGCCAAAACGTTTTAAAAGCTGCTTTTCTCACCAACGACAACGGAAGATTACAAGAGGTAAACATAATTAATAAATGTATGAGGAATAGTGTATAAGGTATTTCAGTTCTTGCATTTGTCATATGCTTAATACCATTGACGTGCCTCTGGCAATCAGTTCTGTATAATGCAGCCAAACGAACATTGCATATTAAGCAAAAAACTGCACTACCGTCATATTTTAAATGGGGAAAAAGTGACACATACTTATGTACATTGGTAACAAATCTATTACGAGGCATTGTTTTCTTAGGTATGTAAATATTAGTTCTATATGAAACGATACACTAATTATGTACTTGGTATAATACTACAACACACACAAAAAAACCAGCTATATTTTCAAAAGCGACACGTAAGTACATAACCTTGACCGTTCGACTAATCTCTGCAACAGCTCAACCGGTACTAAAACGAAATCTCTCTCAGCGCGGTTTAACATGATTTATATTCAAGGTCGACACTACATGCCTGCTTTTCTACCGGTTTAGTTTATTTATAATTTTTCCGTTTTTTTATATTAACCCGTAATACCGACGCCTATGCGAGTCCGCAAGTTTAGGTTACTCTACTAATTACTCAATATAAGATCGTTATAGAAATACACTATACCTACCCACATTTCAAGGAACGCGAATAGATCTTTCTAAATATTATTAATAGTAAAAGTAGGGAATATAATACTTCCATTTTATTTTGAAGTAGGACGTTATTAAAATTACATTAGATTTCATTAATACATAGAATTATAACCTAAATTTATGAATACGTATACTTCCATTAAGTTATAAGATAATTTGTATTTTATGTAAAGTTATTCAAAGTAGCAAGATCTATTCCAAAATAAAAGAAACGATTCCTAGATACTGGATTGTGAAGCTGGAAACGAAGTAAATATGTGACAAGGAATTCGGATCCGAAGAACCGGATAGTGGATCCGGATCTTAGGATCCAGGTATCCGGATATCCAGATCTCAATTTTATCAGATACCAACAGCACCAATTTTAAAGAAAAATACTAGCTTACGCAAAAAAAGTCGCTTCTCGTTTTATGGGTCATTATGTTTTTTTTTTTTTTATTGTAATCTCATCTTTCCGACAAATATTGTTATTTTTCGAGCATAGTGGTAGTCTACACTGCGGACTATTTTCATCTAAGATATAAAATATATTTACTGCAACTAAAACACTTGATGCTCAACTACTTTTCTGATTTAAATCAATTATAAACATACGAGTATAACCTAACCTTAACAATAAATATTTGAAAGTCTTACAAAAGGTGAGGTGTCTATATATATATATATATTATAGACACAATAAATGAGACAGAACGTAGATATAAATGATATAAGAAATGCGATTTGCTGCGACAAGCATCACGTAAGTCAAATAAATTATTGAAGAAAAATTGATTAATGTTTTAATTGTTTTGCAACTGCATCTATCAAATAACTGCAACTTTTCATTAAATATGCAGAAAACCGTCTCATATAAACCATATTGGCGCGATAGAATGCGGTATTGTCATATCTATTCTGCTTGCAACCAAAATTACAGGTTGATTGATTATTGGTTACGAAGTACGTCTTTAGGGAAGTGTTCGGTATTGGTCGTCGTGGCCAAACAGTTTCAGTTTCATCGAGCAGCCGTGGAAAAAAATACGCATGCGTAGTGGGTTTAAAAGTAACGACAGTGGAACCCGGACGCACATTGAGAAGCAGGCGATGCAGTGCAGGGCAGAAGGCGCAAGCTCGCACAGTGCAGGAAAATATTGCGGGTGTTGCAGCCAAAGCGCATATTGGAACGTAGTTGTACAGAAGTCGTGTGCGTTATATAATTGAATCAGTTTATTCTTCCTTTAGATTAATAACAGGTGTAATTATTTTTAAAATTAGTATGGCAGCGTATGACAAGGCCGTGACCTTATTGAGTTCCGAATCCGATTCGGACACAGAATTTAGCTCTCTAATGTGTTAAAAAGAAAAAAGCTTTTTATAAAAGCAATTTTATGGAAAAAAGGAAAAGCCACAGTGTTTTGTCGAAGGAATTTTCTAAATCTAAATTCATTAACTACTAACAATAAGTCGAGCACAGTTCGAAGTGCACAATTTGATAAGAAGCAATTTCTTCAGAAGGGTGTAATGCCCAAAAGCCCATAGGAAGTAAAGAAAAACTAGCTATATTTTTAAGGTATAATCTTTAGATATTTCAAAAAAATACGTGCAAAAGTTATTTTTTTTACAGAATATAAACATTAAACTGTAAAATTGTTTACATAGTTTTGAAGGCTGTATTGTTCAGTTTCATTGAGGGGTAATAATGTGTTTCCTGGAAGAGGTACTGTTCCAGTATTACTCTATGTTGTTGATTGATTTGTCTCTTGGCCATACTGGAGTGGAAGCTGCTGATGGCTATTACCGCTGGTAGACGTTGGATTAGGTGATGGAAGAGATGTAGAAGAGTATGAGAAATGTGCATAAGAACTTATGGAGGTTGCTGGAGCGCCACTTTTTATGCATTTCTTTTGTCTACAATTCCTTAACTTTGTCCATGCTGTTTTTGCTCCATGTCCTGGAACAAAATTCATATTACGTTTTAGTGAACAAAAATCCGATAAATTCAAAACTGCTTTAAATCTATCGCATAACGGTTGTTTCCGATTTCAGATACTTAACCTCAGGGGGAAAAGTATATCCTACAGCTATAGGATGGGAGATCGAACAGTTTCTAATATAATAAATGAAGTGTCTGCAGCAATATGGCAAAAGATGCAATCTGTTTACCTACCGAAACCTACTACTGAAATGTGGCAAATAATTGCGTTGGATTTCGAAGAGAGATGGCAATTGCCACATTGTGTGGGAGCTTTGGATGGTAAACATATAGTACTAAAAAAACCAACGAAAACAGGATCTTCATATTGCAATTATAAACAAACATTCTCTGTGGTCTTAATGGCTACCGTAAATGTAAACTATAAGTTCACTACAAATGACGTAGGGTTGATGGGAAGATTTTGTGATGGCAATATTTTCTCTAGTAGTCCCTTAGGACGCAAAATGGCAAAACAAACACTGTGTTTACCTGAACTTACTTTGCTTTTAACAATTGAAGAACCTTTGCCATACGTTTTTGTAGGAGACGAGGCGTTTTCATTAAGCGAAAATTTAATGAGACCCTACCCCAGAAGCAGTGTTACTGGTAACTATGAAAATAAAGTCTTCAACTACAGACTATCTTGAGCACGCCAGTGCGTTGAATGTACCTTTGGCATATTAGGTTTCATGTTTTTAGACATGCATTTGAAATCAAGGTCGAAAGTGTAATAAGTGTTACAAAAGCAGCTTGTGTTTTACACAACCATTTGAGAAAAGGCAAGTTGTAGTAACTTAGAAGATGCCGTTGATGGAATGCCTTCAAATCAGCTGATTTCACAACATAACATTTACAGTGAGAAAAAAAATTACCACATATTTTAACACAGAAGGTCAAGTGCATTGGCAACAACAAAGTGTTTTAATGAGGAAATTTTAACATAATATCTGTCGTAAGCATTAAAGAAGAAAATTTATAATAAATAATAATTATTGGCAAATAAATTGTGTTTATGTCACCCTGAAACTGTAAAATATCGGGTTGTCCATTTAAAGCCGGTAACGAAATGACGGAATTTTACAAATTTACTTACTATCTTTAAAATTTAATTTCTTTGCTATGTCATTCCATATTTCGTCTTTCAATCTGGATTTTAGGTAACCATCATCGTTTGTATCATATAACACTTTGAAATGTCTTACTTCTTCGATCGGCTGTTCGCTTTTATTATTACTATTTTTCGTCATTATTTATTTTCCGTAAAAACTAACACACTACGTCGCACGTGGAGCGCTACCCTACGCTGTGTCTTAATTTGCGCACGTAGATTAAATTTCGCATAATACAAAAAACTGACCTGTCCTGCACTGTGCCGACTGCGTGGCCTGCCTCTCAATGTGCACCTGGGTTGAACGTTGTTGAGTTTCGCACATTTTTTCATCATTCATATATATTGTAATTCATCTTTTGTTATAATAGTTTTACAGTTATTAAAAGATTAAAGCAAGTGGTGATTTACTGCATTCATACATATAAACATTCGGCATGAACAAATTAGCAATATAATACAAAACAGGAAGAATATTGTACAGAAACGGACATCGTTTGTATGTTTAGCATGAGCGCATGTTGCTAGTAGGTAAGATAGTTGACGTTTGTTAAACTGAACAGCTGATATCAGAGTTTCATACTTTCTCCGTAGCCATGGTTACAGAGGTGTAGCGCGCACCGATTGGCTAAATAATGCCTGTTCTGCTAATATCGAAGCTCCAACGTAAAGGCATTCTTAGATATAGGCCCCATCCCTCTGCACTGCGCAATTTTCTTGATCCGTTTGTGCGATTGTACATTTGCCACAGTAAAATTGTTTAACGTATGTACTTCCTATGTTCAAAATATGGCATTATAATTTGAAATGCTTTGAGCGCCTTCACGTAAGCGCAAATAACGAGAGCGTGGCCGTTTTATGGCAAGATGCTACATATATGTTATTAAGCATATGTTTTTCTCATGTTGATTTTAAAATAAGATGCATTTTCAGAAAAAGATGCAAAGAACGTACTTCGTCATTGGCGAAGACAACATTAAAGTAAGTAATAGCAAGCTACGTATTTGTTAATATACTTGTAATGAATATCTTAATTTTTAGTACTTTTGTGCGGTCTGTGCACATCTAGGCAACATGGTTGTTTGTAGTACGAGAGGTTGTGCACTGTAAATTCAATTTCGGAATTTTTTAAAATGTTTTTAAAAAATCTAATTTCAGCGTGTACTGCTTTCAATGTTTAGATGATCTTTGCTCCCTCAAAATTAGACAAGCCATTTTAAAAGAAGACCCTTGGTTTTGTTTCATATGTAATCCAACTCATCATTATCCCAATAGTCTTATAAGAAGCAGGACAAACTGGAAGAATAAGGTATATAATAATATCTTTATAATCTGGTAACTAGTACATTAAATTACAGATACAGTTGCTATTTAGTTATGATAGTCCAGTGATAAGCCGACCTCCAATACCCGTTACTAAGAAACCGATTAGGGTATTATCATTGTTTGATGGTATCGCAACAGGTATTTATCGAATAAAAATGTTCTTGTGTCATAAAAATTTTTAAGCTACAATCTGGCAAGATGTCCACGATTGGTGCGCCTGATTATCAATTTAAAATTTGTCAATTCAAACAAACAAGACGCCAGTATAATTTATAAATTAAAAAAAAAATCAGTTTCTTCTTTTCGCTATTGGAATGATAGGGTAGCTTTCTCCATTACGAATATTCCCCGCGAGCTTACAATCCACTAGTTGCGCGTTTCGATTCTGCAACTATTTCGTGTAAGGTAGCTTGCTAAGGATAGTAGACAGACAAAGGATTGCTCAATGCGCCCTATTTGTTTGCTCGTGGTCAAGCTATCGTGATGTCACTTATGTTCTTACCTCTCTATTTGTCCGGACGTGTATTTCGCTGTAAAGTAGAATTTTTTCTTGGACACCTAAATAGTGCTGGGACAACAATAATTTCTTTTTCATGGACAAATGTAACATTGTACCATCACTTGCACAAAAATCTGGGACAACTCTTATGACCTCATTTTGACGTTTTTTCAATCGTGTGACAATGACTTGTCCATTTACGATTGACACTGATAGACAATTTGACATATTTTTTCATAGTTTACAAAAGGCATGTTTAAAATGGGTAATGTCGCTTGTCCTAGATTTTTATGCAAGTGATATGCAAGTACAATGTATATTAGCTGGATGTGAAGTAACGCCAAATAATACTCCATATTTCTTTATAGGAAAATGTAGGCGAAAAATGTAAAAAGTCTAATGCTTAGCAATAAGCGACGGCTGGTGCACTGTGGCCGCGGAGCTGCCGAACACAAGGTACAACGCTTCGATTTCCTCGTGTATTTTTCTATCAAGTACAACGTACACGACATGCACCGGAAATACATGAGTGTCATAAAGTATTACCTTGTTAATATGCCAATAACATGTCCACACTCTTTAATAAATGCTATAAACAATCCATACGTCTAACTTGGGCCTAATCCTGGCGGAAGAAATGTTCTTTCATTTGGTACAAATCAATACGAATCTGTTTTGTTATAAAAATAAATTATATACGTACATTTATCCAATAATAAAGAGTAATAACTTTTTTGTGCCTGTTAAAGGTGGACAATAATGGTAACAACTATTATAACCCAACCTAAACAAATTCAAACAAATGGACATTAAAATAATTATGTATATAGAGCACATATTACAACTAATACAATATTTGTAATAATGGGTTTACCTGACTCCTACAGGTGTTTAATCAATTAAAAAGTTCAGATGAAAAAGATAAACCACTAATCACTACGTAGTTTATAGACAGTGCGCGACCGCGGAACTCAAATTACGCCATGTAATCACGTGACTCGAAATTGAGGCACAAGCATTGAGCAATCCTTGTATATGTTTGTAAATCTTTGTGCTCACTGACTAATTATATATATTGTTAGGTATGTACGTATACTGAAACTACGCGAAATACTTTAAAAAATAAATTAAAATATATGTATATAACGTGTGGAAAAATGTTTGTAATAGAATTTCTTTCATTTAACGGGGATGTACAGAAGATTCGAGCACTTGAGACCCTAAGTTCATTCAAAATTACCGTGAGCTAACTAATTTTCTTTTTCTAGGATTGACAGCTTTACTAAAGTTGAATATAACTGTAGAATGCTATTATTCCTGTGAAATCGATGATGATTCGATTGCAGTCGTAAAGAAAAATTACCCTGGCGGAGTTACCTTGTTGGGTGATGTAAGATGTCTGACAGAAGATGATATTAAGAATATCTTGCCGATCGATCTCCTAATAGGCGGATCACCTTGTAACGATTTAAGTTTAGCAAATCCTTACAGAAAGGGATTGTATGGTAAATTCATTCCATTCGTACATGAACTTTGAAAAAGGACCATTTTGTTTTAGATCCAGACGGCACAGGGGTTTTGTTTTTTGAATTTTATCGAATTCTAACTAATTTACAAATGTATAATTTCCAACCGTTCTTTTGGTTTTATGAGAATGTCGCTTCCATGTCTATACAAAGTAGGGTTTCTATAACCAGGTACTATAAAAGTTGTCAAACTACTTTTACTATTTAATATGTTTGAAATATTCTTAACGTACGTAGTAGGCGCCATAAATTCTCGGCCTGATATAGAAAAAATAAACTTGGCAAAATATAACAATTTTTATTTTTCAATATAATCTCCCCTATCTTCAATACATTTATTACAACGATCAATTATAATTCTATACTCTTGTAGAAATAATCTAGTTTTTCCCTCAAAATGTGTTTTGGAATAAAATTTAGTTTGTTTGTGGACTGTAACTTTTAATGTATTGTAAGTTGCTATATTTTTCACTATATTTTTACATGTCGGTAATGTAGGTAATATATGTGGGGGTGCGTTCAGATTTAACGCCAGATGCGTTCTAGAATTTCATCTGGAAACATCATTCGAAAAGCAACAACGAAAATACAATGTCCATTACCTTGTGATCCAACCAATAACACTTAAGTGAAATACATATACATGCATATTTATATTATTTCTCTATTCCATTGAAGCAGATGCCTTCAAGGTCGAGGACATGTTTGTGATTGTATTGATTTTTAAATTACCCACCAAAGTTGTTTTATTGTACTTTTGAAAACCTGGGCTTCGTTCAGATTTAACGCCGGATGCGTTCTAGTCGTTCAGATTTGAAAGACAATTTGTACGGACGAACGTTTCGTGCGTTCAGATTTATCAGCCAACCAACAACTTTTCATCCAAGTTTGAACTGCGGCGAAATATGTCCCGTATGCGCAGACCTGCTTTTGTTAAAATTTTTGTTGACATGTTTATATTCTATGCAGTTTGGCTGTCGAATATCACAGTTATATTCATATCATACATATAATGTGCATATAATTATTAAAAAATTTTCAATCCTCGCTGGTATTCTCCTTCGGGGTCTGTTTTCTTCATTTACTCCAAATTCATTATCTTCGTGCTACTGCTCGATGAAGACATTTTAAACATTTTGTTAACTACACCAATAATGCCTTGTTAATGAATTTATTATTTCGATTTTTGTAACCTAACCAACCTAAACTTCTCCACTTACAACAAAACAGTTCAACTATCCGTTCGTTTTTGCGGTGCATTGGGCGTTATAATACACTGGACGTTATAATAACCTATTGTTACCCTGTCGGCACTCCATAAATCTGAACGCACCCCTGGGGTGCGTTCAAATTCTGAAGGCATGAAACACAAATTGTCTTTCAAATTTGAACGACTATAAATATACAGCGTTAAATTGAACGCAGTCCAGGTTTTCAAAAATACAATAAAACAACTTTGGCGGGTAATTTTAAAATTAATACAATCACAAACATGTCCCGACCTTGAAGGCATCTGCTTTAATGTAATATAGAAATAATATAAATATGCATGTATATGTATTTCACTTAAGTGTCATTGGTTGGATCACAAGGTAATTGAATGATGTCTCCAGATGAAGTTCTCAAGGACACTACTCGTACTATTCCATCAGTGGCAGGATGAATTTCCACTACTCTGCCAAGGATCCACGATAAGGGAGGTAACTTCTCATCCTTAATGATGACAACGATTCCAGTGGTTATGTTTTATTGATTGCGTTTCCATTTTTGTCGTTGTTGGAGCTCAGAGTCGTACTCTTTCGACCAACGGCTCCGTGTTTTGCTGAATACGTTGATAATTTTGTAGACGATTTCCAGGTATGATTTTCAGATTTGGTTCAGGTATGTTTGTAATAGAACGACCGATAAGGAAATGTTTTGGGGTCAAAGGAGAGAGATCATTGATATCATTAGATATAGGTCGGAGTTGCTATTTAAAAAATCAAGATCTCTCAGTTTAAATATCTCGGATATTGTCTCCTCCTTGCTGGCACATTCTGCATAATTTAACAAATTTATCTGTTACTATGCAAACGTTTCATGAACATTACCAGCAAGCATAATAATTTTTTGGCGTATTATAATTGTAAGTTATTTGAAAGCCTGTGATACACCACATCTGTCAAACTTTTTCGAAAAGTTGCAATAGCACTTTAAGCGTGAATTCTAGGTATAGGATATGCTGCATAAAATAATTTTAAAATTCAACACAGAATCCAAATTTGACATAGAAATGGTAGTGTTTCATTTAAAATAGGAAAGTTGAATTCTACTTCCGGTATAAGAGAGAGATACCGGCAGTTGAAAATATCTTTGGCTGAGCTAGTTTTAAAAGATAATTTGTGTATGTAAATTTTTAAATTTCTGTTTTACTCTCTTCCCCATATACGAGAATTTATGGTGCTTACCCTGTAGGTACAGTGTTGCTATGTACAAGATGGGGTAGAACAAAGCGCGGAAATCGTGCTGTGTTGTTGAGAGGTGGTGGGGATGCTGCTAGCCATGTTCCACGCTCATTAGCATTTTGTACAATGAAGATGACCCTTAGTAACGTTAAATCTTCGGAAGTTGAAACATTGGTTTTCAACGTCTATATCACTATACAAGTTTTATCGTCAATATGATTTGTATTCCTAATTGTAATGAAAGCAGAATGCTTCTCGGTGCAGATTTTCTCAAAATTGCCAATATTGATATTGCTATCCCAAGCGATTGCTGGTGCTTTGGTGATACTCTAACCAATATAGTATGGAATTGGTGCTAACTAATTGAGTAAAATGTGGGTACATCAGTGCCATTAAACAGTTATTTACTGCTTATTTAAAACATAATAGAATTCATTAGTACTCACTGCTGATTCTGTTTTTAATGAATATAGCATGAATGTTACTACTGAAAGATATCATATTGGGCTTGTCAAAAAATACATACGAGTGTGAAAAGGGAAATTTCGATGCAAATTTTCTAGCTTCAGCATATTGAATTAGAGTAATACAAGAAGTTTGGATCTAATTGTTTCAGATTTTTGCAATGCGAACCCCAACATATAAATGCTGCGTGGGTTTCTTCGCAATTTCGTCCTAGATTATTTTGGGGAAATTTGCTTTCTTTGCAAAATCAACAATTTATCGACAATGGGCCTAACTTGCAGCATTATTTAATACCTGGTAGAAAGGCTTCGGTAGATAAGTTAAGAACTGTAACAACTAGAAGTAATTCTTTAAAACAAGGTAACATTCACATCTCTTTCCCTCAATAATTTATATGCTTTTTATTACGTTTTGTTCTGTAGGGACAGAAATGAAATCTGCAATTGTGAATTCTAATTCGAAAGCAGTAGACATTGACATCATTGAATTAGAAGAAATATTCGGTTTTCCGAGGAATTATACTAAAGTTGGTGATTTAACGAAAAACGACCGACAAAAATTACTTGGGAGGGCGTGGAGTGTCCAAACTATTTGTATGCTTCTTCGCTTTTTACAACAATATTATCAGCAATACAAGGAAACCATATCCTAGCTTTTAGATTATGTTACAAAAATATCTATTATATATTAGAACTTCATGTATATTTTCAAATATGTTTGCCCGTAAAAAAAATTAACTCAAAAAGAGTAGTTTAAACGTTGTTAAATGAAATTAATAACTTATAAATAAAAACTTTTAATAATCACTGTTAGACATGTAGTAGTGTTCAGGTTCCAAAATAAAGTTACCATAAAAAGAGCGCACAACTGCATATCTGTATTTAAAAAAAAATCGGGCTTCCTCTTTTTTCGCTCTCATCGTCATTAGATCTTGACCTTATCTGCTTTGAATTTTTGGGGATTTACATTTACTTTCATATTATTATATTTTAATAATTAAAGCTGGCCACGAGCGGTACCGCGCAGTAGCGTAGAGTCGACCAGGCTTCGCGTTCCACTAGAGTTATTCTGCTAATGGAGATGTTTGCTGCCGCAAATAATTTCGTTCATCTTTTAAATAAAAATTAAATAACACGTGCTCAAACACTTACTATTTTAAGAATCCTCCGTGAAATCACAAAGTGAATAATGTCTGTTAAATATCTGCAACATTAGATATGTTTCAACTGTTGTTTCGGCAAAACTAGTACGGCATGAGAAAAAAATGCGTTTATATGCAGAGAACGAACGTTCTACATCTAGTGACGTAATATTTGCGTAAGTAAAATAATCGTTCAAATAACTTAACGATTCTGTTGACGCACCTTCACAAATGTGTCTTAATGTGCCAAAATCAGAATTTTTCTCAAAAACACTTTCAAATTTTTCTAGAACAGAAACATTTTTGGCGCCTTCAATCGCGCATAGCTGTGCGTGAACATGTTGCACTATTTGTAGAGATTCTTCTAACGGCACCGCAGGATTTTGTAATTTTTCTATTGCATCTGCTAGCCCGAAGTAATTGTCGTGAATGATTTTTAAATCCATTTTAACCTGACTATCTTGAAATTTCGACTGGCTTTTCTGGATAGCGGCAGCTTCCTTTGTATCGAATTGTAAAACCACGTTCTTAATATTGTCAAAATATTTATGATAATAAAACGCGGCCTGCAACCATGTTCCCCAACGAGTTAGAATAGGTTCTGGTGGCTCTGGTATACGGGGGCACAGTCTGAAATTCGCGAATACGTTTCGGTGATTTAACAAATACTGCTTTGGTATGCGCTATTAAAGCGTCTACCTCAGGATAACATTTTCTGATACTATCCGCCACAAGATTGAGAGCATGAATTTTACACGTAATGTGTAACAAATTAGCAGAATGCTTTTTAAGAGACCGGCCTACAGAAAGCATGTTTGCAGCACCATCACTCACTAACATCAAGAGTTGGTTTTGTAAGTTTATTTTAAACAAACAATAAAAAGTTACATTAATTTACAATAACAGTTACTTCACAACTCAAGTAAAACAAAATGAATCTCTTCGAATACAACATTACTTTACGCACGTACACCACTTCCCGCCATTCCATCTCTCCTCTTGCCCTCGCTTACGTCACTCGCCGCGCCAATTTGAATTTTTAAAAGTTATTTTGGTTTCTTACACTCGGCCACCCTGCAAGTAGAGCGTCCTCGCTCGTATGTTTCACACATGTAGTCTTGCAATCTCGCTGGTTTTTGAATTAGTCGTTTCTTCCTCATTGGTTTCATCTCATCGACATTTTCACCGGTTCGGTTTTGTTTCTTTTCTCTTTCACTGCCACCCTCTTCTATTGCGTATTCGTCTACTTGATCTTCCTCGTCAGTTCTTTCTTCTCTCTCTTCTTCATCTTCATCGCCCTTTTCTTCCGTGTTGTTCTGATCGGTATAATCTTCTTTCTCTTCTTCTGTGTCATCGTCTTCGCTTTCGCTGTGGTTGTAGTAGTTCTTCATTTGGGACACATGGGCAGTTATAGTGCGTTTTCGTCTATCATCAATTTCTTTGATTCGGTAAGTGTCGGATGGTAAAACTTCTAAGACAACATACGGTCCCTTGTATTTGGATTGTAACTTGGTGCTCTCACCTGTTGCCTGGACGGCTGCTTTTATAACGACTATTTCGCCAACTTCATATGTGTGCCCAACATATTTCCTCTTATCATACTGCTTCTTTTGTCCTCGTTGTTGCTTTTCGATATCTTCCCTCGCCTTTGCTCTAATATCTTCATAACTTCTGTAGGTATTTCGACTAATCAACGCATTCATTCTTGCGTGTTCCAATGACGGATTAAAACCCATCAACATCTTATATGGCGTCTGTCTGGTGGTTTTATTGATAGAGGTGTTCAAATCAAATTGCACTTTCTTCAAAGATGTATCCCAATGCGTTTGATCTCGCATTTCTGCTTGCAAAACGGGTACTATGGTGCGGTTTACCCTCTCCACCATTCCATTTGCCTGCGGGTGTCTCGGTGAAATAAATATTAACCGTGCTCCTTTCTTGTCAATGTAGTCCTTAAATGACTGTGAGGTAAAACAAGTCCCTCTGTCACATACTATTGTATTCGGTACTCCATAATCTAATATAAACTTGTCCATACATTTAATTACCGCTGAACTTTTCGTAGTTTTGATTGGAAATAAGTTTACAAAACGACTGAAAGCATCAATAATAATGAATAAATATGTATAACCCCTCGTCGACTTCACAAACGGTCCTAAGTTGTCTATATGTATTCTTTCAAAGGGTCCAGATGGCGTTGGAAGCGGATGGAGTAATCCCGGTTTTCGTCCTGTGGCTGGTTTGTTCAAAAGGCATTCCATGCAACTAGCAATATGTCTTCTCGCATATCGACGCAATCCTGGAAACCAATATTTTTCTTGAATTCGATATACAGTACGATCTAACGCGAAATGTCCAACTAAGTCATGATTTTTAACTAGCACACTTTTTCGCATCGAGTTGGGCACAACGAATAAGTCTCTGGATTCACCGTTCACTACTTTATTAATGTACAGTTTACTGTCTATTAATTTATAATTTGTCACTAACTCTTTTTCTGCTGCAGTTCGCTCGCGCAACGGATTTCTAAGAATGTTCATGCAATGTTTTAAACGTTCATCACTCCGTTGAATAATTCCTATTTGTTCGTCTTCACTAAATGTGACTAGTACATCAAGTCTTTTCACCAACACATCGTCGTAAGTATCCTCTGCTGGTTCTACGGGTGCTCTGCTTAAGGCGTCGGCATGGGACATCGCCGTTCCCTTTCTATATTCCAAGGTATAATTGTATTCTTGCAATATACTAAACCATCGAGCAGTCTGGGGATGCATCGTCTTCTTAGTGTTGAGGTACACGATCGCTTGACAATCAGTTATTATTTTAAAGGAGATTCCAATAAGTAAGCCTCTTAATCTTTCTATGCTCCAAACAATCGCTAGCAATTCAAGTCTCGACGAATGATAACGACTTTCTGCTTCGGTGGTCTTCTTAGAGACGCAGTAGGTAAGTCTGAGTTGGTTGTTGTCATCTCGCTGCATTAATATTCCAGAAAGTCCAACAGAACTGGCATCGGTGTGTAATTCGGTAGGTGCTTTCGGATCATATAACTTCAATACTGGTTCACTCATTAAGCATAGCTTTAGCTGCTGAAAGGCTTTGTTGCAGTCTACATTAAAATCGAATTTAACATGTTTTCGAGTTAAGTCAGATAACGGTCTAGCAATTACTGCGTAATTTTTCACATATCTCCTGAAGAATCCGGTAAGTCCTAAAAACCTTTTCACTTCGTGGACGTCGTTTGGTATTGGAAAGTCAATTATCGCATCAATTTTCCTCAATCCTGGTCTCAGTCCTCTTTCCGATATAATCATCCCCAAATATTCTACTTCTTTCTTCCCGAATTCACATTTCTTTACATTAAGCCTCAATCGCGCCTTTTGAAATGCTTCCAGAACCAATTCTAGTCGTTCCATTAGTCCTTTCCAATTTTTAGCAGGTATAATTACGTCGTCTAAGTAACAACTGCAAATTTTGTTTTTTAAAGGTCCCAAAACAAGGTTCATCAATTTTACAAATTCATAGGGTGCATTGGTTAATCCAAAAACCATTCTTTTGAATTCCCCAGTTGTATCTGCTGTTATGAAGGCTGTCTTTAAAGCTGCTTCTGGTTTTAACGGTATCTGCATGTATCCATTTGCTAGATCTAGAGTAGCAAAAATAGATGCTCCTGCCAGATATTCGAATTGTTCATCTAGGCCGGGTATCGGGTAATTTATTTTACCGTCTGACGATTCAATTTCCGGTAATCTACTACTAAACGAGGGTCGCCGTTTTTTCTACGGACTAGTAGAACTGGAGACGCGTATGGACTATTCGTTTCTGTCACAATTCCACATTCCTTTAATTCATTTACCAATCGAGCTATCGTTTCTCTATCCTCCACAGAAGTCTTATATGGTGCACATCTAACAGGTTTTCCATCATCTACAATATCCATTGTCATTAAATTCGTACAGCCCAGTTCTCGTAAATTTAATGCGAAGCAGTTCCTATAGTTTCGAATGATATTCATTAATTCTAACTGTTGCTCCTCGGTGACGTCATTTCCTACTTGAACCATATCTAAGGTAATATCTCCCTTAACATCGTCGATATTGTCTTCGCCAAGAGTTTTGTCATCAATCTCATTTTGTTTTAATATTTGCCCATTTTCGCAGATCAGGTCTTGTTCACTCGCATTTAAAACTCTCATCATAACATTTTTACCTGCATTCACCTTTACTTCACAAATACTCTTACTTGGTATGTTAATGGTTTCCATAACCTCGCATCTCTTCTCGATAAGGTCCTCTACATCTATGTGTTTGAATGGTTCGTCACCAGCAAAGCCAAAATATAATGCATTACCCTTCTTCATATATGCAAGTTGATCTCTCTCCGAAAAAGTTCTGCCTAATAACAAGTCTGTATTTTGGGCATGATCAGGGACAACTAAAATTAAAACATCATCTACATCTACACTATCTACTCGTATCTTAGCTGACATCTTCCCAATTGTATATAACGCTGGTTCCTCCAAATTCCCGTATCCAAATAGCGGTTGACGATCTTTCTCAAAAGATAAATTATGTCCAAGCGCAGCACTTCTTTTAATTGTACTGACAGCGCTTCCGTTATCTACGTATGCTACCAGTGAAATATTGTCATTAAGAATAATATTCTTGTAAAATTTTGCATTGTCGTCGACTTGGATATCATCTTTCGTCACAATAGATGTTTTACGATCAACGATTTGTACGGTTCTTTTCGGTTTGTCATTTACTTTACTAGGGCATTGGCTAGAAATGTGTCCTTCTTTTTTACAATTGTAACAAATGATGTTATTTTTACATTGTTTTGCAATGTGTCCCTGAAGACCACATTTGAAGCATTTCTTGTCTGTTCTAGCCTCCTTTGCAATCCCTTCTTTGTTATTCTCTGTCGAGTTATCTCGAAATTTATTGTACGGATTTGAGAACGATGCTTTTATTTTTTCAATTTCCAAAATATCATGCAATAAGTCGTCGTAATTAATATACGCCTTCGTGGCCAAAGCAACGGCAATCTCCTTACGAAAGAGCCCAGATAATATTTCGTCTTTCGTGTCGGATATTGTCAGTCCGATTTCTCGGCACAAATGTAGTTTTTCATAAAAGTACGCTGCAACTGACTCACCTTTATTTTGGTGCTTTCGCTTCATTTCATCCCATTTATCGGATAATTTGCGTCCTACCTTATAGGTTGAAAGAAATTCCGTTTTAAAATCGGTCCACGAATGTATGCGTTCCACTTTAGTCTTGTACCAGTGTACAGCCGGTCCTCGTAAATGTGCTCGGGCCGTCTCTAGCTGATACACATCGGGCCACCGATTCAATGTCGCGCTCGTTTCGATATTTCTGATCCACTCCTCGGCCTTTGGGATATCCTTATCTCCATCGAAGAACCCAATCACCTTGGATAGATCTGGCATCACATGAAATGTTTGACCAGTTTCACTCCCGGTGTTACTGGTTTGCGGTGATAATCTGTTTAACATTCCGGCGAACATTTCATCGCGTTTTCTCCCTTCGGCAATAAGTAATTCCAGCATTCGCTGCATACAGAACATATCTGATCCTTGATTTTGCATTCTTTCATTTACCTCTACTCCTTCACCCTCAAGACTATCGTAGTTTTCCTCCTGGGACATTTCGTCTTTTACTCGTTTTATTTTGATACACCGAAACAGTTCTAACCTCACCACTCTATTGTTCCAATTAGGCATTCACTATCCCACTTCTGAAGATGTAAGTTTATTTTAAACAAACAATAAAAAGTTACATTAATTTACAATAACAGTTACTTCACAACTCAAGTAAAACAAAATGAATCTCTTCGAATACAACATTACTTTACGCACGTACACCACTTCCCGCCATTCCATCTCTCCTCTTGCCCTCGCTTACGTCACTCGCCGCGCCAATTTGAATTTTTAAAAGTTATTTTGGTTTCTTACAGTTTGTTGAAAGTTCAAACTTTTCCAATGTATTTAACACTAACTTTGAAATTACTTCGGCAGTACACTGTTGTATTCGTTTGGAGACTAATAGAATTGAAGGTGCCGATTGATGAGGTTCCAATTTGCGTGCCATTACATTAAGAACAGAATGTTTCTTCCGATCTGTTGTTTCGTCGACACATAACCACAATTTTTGATCTTTCAACTCCGATTTTATTTTCTGTTCAATATATTCACGCGCAGATGGCACAATTCTTCGTAACGATGTTTGACTTGGTAATTTGCACTCCGAATAGTTATTCCAAAAGCAGATAAATGGTTCGTTGTCTAGTAAATTAAACGGTATATTACATGCGATAAACGTAACGCATAAATGAAATATACATTTTTCATTGTCTCGTGCGCAATTTCTTTTTGAGACATGCTTTTCACTATTTACGTGTCGTAGACAATGTTGTCTGAACCAACACATTAACGGGATTTTACAGATTACACATTTAATTTTAGCGCCTTCATATATTAAGTCTGGAATTTCTGCAATAAATTTTCGAAGTTTGTCCGATCGCGGTCGTTTTGCTGACGAAATCATAATTTTTCTAGGACAGATAAACAATTGCGCAAATGACTGGCAGCGAAAATGTCCGTACTGCTCCGCAGACGAAGTAATACTACCCTTCCTCTCGGTCCGAACTGATTCTACGCCGATGCGCGGTACCGCTCGTGGCCAGCGTTATTAATAATTCAAGAGCTTTGTGCAAAAGTTACCAAGTTTGCTTTTTTGGATTGAATGTTTTGGATTTGAAGGTTTCATATACAGCGTGTCCATCTACTGCTTGTGTGGAAAATAGTTCAGGGAAGTCTTTTACAGCATTAAGTTATATTCAAGTATACAGTTTACGCCGTGGGTTTTGAATTTATTTTAAAATACACATTTATCTACCATCTATTGGAAATAAATAATGTTTATAGTTTTAGTCATTTCTCGAAAAAGCGGATAATAACTTTATTTCTTATTTTAAATAGAATACCTGTTAACCGCAAGTTAAATGATAACATACCACGTGCCTACGAGGTATAAATTTTGAGAAATTAATTTTTTTCTGACAATTTTCACAAGTGGAAACTTCAATTTGAATGGTAGTCTCTCTTCTTTGGCATTAGATATACAAATCAGTAGATTAGTGATTAACTATACATACCTATATACTTATTAGCGCAAATGTTATACAGAGTGTACCGAAAATCTAGTCCGAAGATCGATATATTCAGTTAGGAAGGTCAATTCTTTTGTAAATGTCGTATTCACAGCAACTTGTTCTACAAATACCTTACTTAAAAATTATTGTGGGAAAAGTAATGATAGATTAGGTGAAACACCACATAATAGGAAATTAAAGACCCTGGCTAAATAGCATGTCTGTAAATTTTCTCGTGAAATTGAGCAAAATTTCGAATAAAATTGCAATTACTGTATCATTTCAACCTTAGTTTCGTCCAAATACATGTACAGTTATAAATAATAATAATTAGTCGATTAAATAGCAACTACAAATACATATTTCACGAAAACGGTGCTCGATTACGTGTTTGGTTTTTGCTTTGAAACTTCGTTTTTTCAAAATAAAATCGACTGGAATGCGAAGAAGGGCTCAGTTGACGACTGGCATCCTCTAAACCGGAAGCCCTTCAAAACTTAAAAATGAAATGCAAAAAACGAGCTAATATCGCGCATCACCTAAACAGCGTGGCGTCATCGAAGAGAGCTAAGCCTTGTTGTCTCGGTGGTAGCGGATCAGCGCAGAAACGCGTTTTTTGATAGAGAAAAAGTACGATTGAGTGGAATTTGACAGACATAAGAAGCGAATTGCGTCACTCATTCCGCGCAGCTTGGTCTCATGAGAAATATTAATTGCGGTCCTGTAAATTTGAAAATGATCATATAAAATGTAATATTGTCATATAAAATGCAAAATTATATTTTTTGCGTGGGAATTTCGATGTAAGGGCTCTAAAGGAAATATTTAAGGGCTCTCATTCTCACAATATTTCTAGGGTAACCCGAGCTTTAGTTACATTTTAGAACCAGACAAAGTGAAGAAAGATACATTTCACAAATTTGACTAAAAGTTGATAATTTTTCTCATAATTACAGTTCTTATTGTTGATGGGCGAAGCGTCGGGTTATAGAATACACCTCGCACTTCTAGACATCGATTACTGTGATCATTAGCCAACCCCACTAGAATTTTGCCGAATCCAGAGGTGTTCCAACCGTTGATACTTTTGTTGTTACTTTATATTAAAATTACATACTAAAATATTTATTACTAAAGTGCTGCATACAACATTATAGTAAAAATAAATTACTTGAATTTAGTTCTGTGAAACGAGTTGATAGACTTATTTGTACATTATGTGTAAGAAGCGAAAATACGTGTTCGTACAACTTTTTCCAGGATTGAAAAAAAATGTACGTCGAAGTACGTGGAAATATTTACAACACTTCTGAGGGAGTAGATTATTGTGTATAAATACCAAGAACCGCTGCTAATCGCTTTGGAAAATATGGGGAATTATATAAGTGGTCTTCCGTTTATTTTTTTAAAAGTCGAGATCTGCTTTATTGCTTTAAAGTTTATAACCTTAAGTTATTCAAGTAAATAATTATGTAATAGGGTTATTTGGTTTTATACCTTATTCATAAATACATTGTTATGATTATTTTGCTATGTTAAAAGGTGTTGTATTTACAGTTACAGTTAAACTACATCTAGTTTTTTTTTAAGAGGCGAAGCAGTGTTGTTGACCTCTTCCCTTCAATTACCCTCAGTTTGATTTTTCTTCTTTGTTTTACATATGGAGACAAGAAGTATTTTTGTTAAAAAAGTCCAGTAAATAACTTTTAATGTGGAGTATGGCGTATACGTATCAATAAAATTTAAATATATGCCTTTTTAAATTCTAAATAAAGAAAGCAATAAACATGAATTTTTTCAAGAAATGCTTTTAGATAAATGCATTACAACTATAGAAATAATATTTAAATTGTTTCACTTTCTTCAGATACTTTAAAAATATCTGTCCTTTGTTACTAATAGTATTTTATGTACAATTTTGCACTTAATGCTCATGGTATTCTAACCTAATATTAATCCACCTAACGTAAACAACAGCTGTCATAAACAATGCGACAAGACATCTAAACGTCTGACGTCATTCGTTGTTGATGACGTGCATTCATTGCTTAATTATTTATACTATACCGAAATTTAATAATGTTATTTCTTATGCGCTGTTGTAAAACAAAATTTGTGACATCAACCTCACACTTTATAGAATAGTGTTGTGGTGTTTATGTCGTTTTATCGGGCGCAGTCGGGTGTTGTGGTGAAAAAGCCGATATCACTTTTCTAAAGCAACACTTTGGAACGTGTCGAAAATAATTGCAGCTCAAGTGACACGATATCATTAACATGTGTAATGTCCCAAAATAATATAATCAGAAAAGTACTATTGAAAATTTGACATTTCGACACGACACTATAAAAAAAAGCACCCTCGATCCAGAATACAGAATAACCCCCCAGGGGGTTATAAGAGATCCGGAGAATTTGGCCTCATTTCATTGGTCAGTAAGTGGCACGTGGTACTTTCATATTTTGTCCCCACGCTAGATGACACTGCAGGTGCATATCCCATTATTGTTTGTTGTCAATATAGATACAGATTTTACCGACAGTATATTAGTACATATTTGATTTGTTGAAGTTGTCAAAAATCATCGTGATCAGCGTGTTGTTTTCACTTGTTTATGCAATACCGTGGATTGTCTAACAGATTTTATGTATGCAGTTACAGTTAGTGTGTGTTTTTAATTAGCTGTGTTGCAACATGTTACTTTTGATTTTCTACCATGCATACATATAGAACATTTAAAAAATCTTGTGTTAGATAAATACACGTTGGCACATGCCTCACCGGAGTGCGAGATACATTGTACGTAGCGCGATCTGCTATCCTTGCATTTAACCGCGCCGGCCAGCCTCGCCGTGCGCGACTGTCGTAGTTCTGAGAGGCCTATGTGACGCACTCTTTGTTTGTTTGTGCGCTCGTAAGGTTCTAACAAGTGATGGTGGATTTCGAATACACTATGTTAGTTTTACAACCGCAGAGAAAATATAGATCATTAAATGGTATTTTGCCGGAAATTCCTAACAAAGCACGGCCGATTTATTTGCCATTGAGTACGTGGATCGTCCTATTCATATCTGGACCGACGTGTATATAAAGTTACTACCTTACAACTATGTAAAAAGGCTTAACAATTTGCTAAGTGACCGTGAATCTAAAATAAATGTTTCATGCAACAAAATTTTATAAAATTTCGTACTAGATCAAAATAATTATAGTTTAGTAACTGTAATATTTCTTTCAGTATTTATTTCATCTCCTTTGTTGAATTTATCTTTGTTGTACCAGTTTATATTATATTTCAATAAATTATTTCACTTTGATTTCTTGTTTCTAATTACAAAACAGAAATATCAATAAAAAATTATATTTAATTAAAAAGGAGTAAATCATTTTAAATGACGATTTCGCTGTCCCCACGCTAGATGACGCTGAATATTCGACACTTAACAGGTAGCATATGCTTTTGGGGTAAAGCCTGAATTACATTATACTAGATTCGTCTTTTTTTCATGCTTATTTTAAGTATCTAAAATTTAACCTTCAATATAGGTAACTATAAATTTAGAGTGCAAATGGTATCAGCAAGTCGCATTACATATACTTCAGAGGACTATTCATAACGTCTGCGAACACAAATAAACATAAATAAACACAGATGATGTATACAAACAAAGTAAGTATGTTGGTAGGTATGTTACTGGACACTTGTGCGCATGAATAGTTCATTTCTAGTACGAAAAATAGTATCAGAATAGGACATGTTCTAATTTTGAAAATAGTATAGTATGCAACCATACACCGTGCTTTGTCCAACTTTTTTCTAGCAACTTTTCTAGTTACTAGAAAAAAGCATGAAAAAAAGACGAATCTAGTATAATGTAATTCAGGCTTAAGGCTGGCCCACAGAACAAACCTAAATACAACACTAACTATACACTAAAAGTTTCGTATAATTATTGGCGCCATCTATTGATCGAAGCCCTATAACTAGCCCTTTCAATTATACATTGAATAGACGTACATAGAATAGAATCGGACAAACTCGAAGTCGAACGAAACCGCATCGGACGGCATAATTTGAAATCAACGTGAAAAACAACTTGCTGAAATCCAATTTATATGCGCCTTCACATGTGAAATGCTTGTCAGATTCCTATCGTACACGAACATCGTGCATTAACTTAAGCTGTGCTACCACTACTCTACTCATAACCTTGAGCAATAGAGACAATTACTTTTTAATTAATGAACTAATAAGGGAAGCCGAAAATATCGTTAGCTAGCAACGCACAAAACAATTTTAGAGGAAAAAGTTGCAGCAAATCATTCCAATAGAACAAAATTGTACAGTCACCTCTAACGTTATTATCCGCGGTGGCCTAAAGGTAGAATCCACTACCCTAACGGCGAAAATAAACCACTTAAAATAAAAATGTTACAGGAAAAAGTTGCAGCAAATCGTCCCAATTGGAGACCAAAAACTTTCAGAGTTGTACACTCATCCCTAACGCTATTATCTCCTGTGACCTAAAGGTAGAATCCACTACTCTAACGACGAAACTAAACAACTTACAAAAAAATGTTAGAGGAAAAAGTTGCATCTAAAGGTACAATCTACCATTCTAATTATGTTTTTTCAAAATCATGTACCTTCGTATGTGTTGTATTTTATTCCAGTGTAGTTTCTCTAGTTGAATTTCTAAGGTAAATATTGAAATATGCAAACATCTACTTCCAAATTTTCATCTATTTTATGAGGTTTGTGTATTCTCATTGTGTGTCCTGTTCTTGGCAATTTATTTTCTAATTTGAAAAAATACTAATAGCTTGGATGAAAGCGATCCGGAATTATTACTTGATAAATAATAACATTTTATCATATCTACCTTCTCACTAATTGAATTGAATTGCCATTATTGACAAATTAATAATGTATTTAGGCCGTACAAACTTTATTGTGTCGCAAAAACAATTCAAAATAACAAAACTGCATTGTGTTCTCAAGGCACGCTTTATTTTGAGAAGAAACATTTTTCTTTCGTTAGGGGTGGGAGTACAACTTTGCAACTTTTTTGGTTGTTCCATTGGGACGATTTGCTACAACTTTTTCCTCCATTTTTGCGCGTTGCTAGCTAACGATATTTTCGGTTTTCCTTGTTAATACATTAATTAAATAGTAGGAGTAATTGTTTAAGGTTGTGAGTAGAATAGTGGTAGCACAGGTTGCGTTAATACACGACGTTCGTGTACGATAGAATTTGACAAGCATTTGGCATGTGAGGGCGAGTCATTGGATTTCAGCAAGTTGTTTTTCATTTTGATTTCCCAATTTCGGGCTTGAACCATGCCGCCCGATGCGATTTCGTTCGACTTCGGGTTTGTCCGATTCTATTCTATGTACGTCTACTTAATGTATAACCGAAAGCGGTAGCCTTACCGAATAATCTGTGATATGTATTCCCTTTATACGATTAGTTTTGATATGGTTTTGATTTGTGGTCACATGTTTTAACTGATCGATGTAGTATTTTTTTTATTTCCAAAGATTAGTCAAGATTAGTAAGTAGGTTTTTGAATATGCCAACGTCTTTACTCTTTGGAATAAATACCGAAGGACGAGTACATACATTATCAACATCGGGCAGTCTATGGAGAGAATTAACCTACGTTGGCCAAGAATATAAGAAGCTTTCGGCCATTCCTCATTTTTTATGGGCATTAGGAGGCGATCATCAAGTTTATGTATACGTTCATGGTTTGGATATACCCATTAAAGTTAGGGAGGAAAGCTATGAAAATGAGGTAAATACTCCTTGTTGTTGTCTTGTATTAAGGTGAAATTTGGAATTTCAATTTCATTTACTGTAACTTGGGCAATGAATCAATGGAGATCAACTACTTTTGTATCGCTATAACAAATACAATTGAGAGTCAGGTGCAATATAATTATGATGACAATTACACTTTAATCTAGTAAATGTATAAAAGCGATTTAGATAAAATTCATAGAGTGGTGTATATTACATTTTATTTCCATGACAGTCTACTGTTATTTATCATCAAAATAACAAATAGTTACTTATGTCACAAAGGACGTAAGTATAGTTTTGCAGATGAAGATCTTGTTTGCAGACTGAGGCGAAGCTGAGATGTGCAGTACATCCAAGACTGCAAGTGCATTTACGGCCCAAGTGTCCTACTAAAATATTTGATATTTGTACACTTACATAATTGTCAATTTCTTTTATGTATTTACACCTATTGCTAGATCAAGATCCCAGAGATGTAAAATTCCATTACATCCCTGTGTCAAACACTACCAAAACAAATAACCTGTAAATGGAACTTACATCGTTGACTTATGTAGCACATAATATTAAAATGTAAGGTTCATGTTCATGAGTCACAGATGATGTAACTTTGCCCAGTTTGTGTTTGTTTATTAAAAAGAGTGTTTGGAGCGGTTCTTGCGGCATTTGGTATTAACGATCTTGAGCATTCTCTACTTGCACAAACAATATAAAGTTAAATATGTTGAACATTTGAAGCCGATAATGCCATTATGAAGATTATGCTAGTTTCTGTATGTCCAGAATATATAACATTTGTGACTCTTACGAATTCAAAACATTAAAGATGACAAACATACCTATTCTGGATTCAATCTGAAAGCTGTTTGGAACTATTTGACCCAGTTTTCCTGGAAAAATTGTATAATTTACAACCAATGTTGTTATCTCCAATATTTCCCTACCTTTATTAAAGCAAAATTTCTCTCTTTGAGCAATAATAGATAAATTAAATTTGAGCTTTAATGAAGTTAATGCAAATTCGAAAGGAAACCTAACTAATAGGTAACTTTAAGAACCTAGCCATCACTCCTTATTAATGTTTGCCACAAATCTCTATGCTCTGGGTTAAGCCTGAATTACATTATACTAGATTCGTATTTTTTTAAGTAACTAGAGAAGTTGCTAGAAATAAGTTGGAAAAAGTATGGTGTACGGTTGCATACTATACTAGTTTCAAAACTAGAACATGTCCTATTCCGATACTATTTTTCGTACTAGAAATGAACTATTCATGCGCACAGGTGTCCAGTAACAAGCCTACCAATATACCTAGTTTGTTTGTATCCATCAGCTGTGTTTATCTATGTTTATTTGTGTTGGTAGACGTTATGAACAGTCCTCTGAAGTATATGTAATGCGACTTGCTGATATCTTCATTGCACTTTAAATTTATAGTTACTATATTGAAGGTTAAATTCTAGATACTTAAAATAAGTATGAAAAAAAGACGAATCTAGTATAATGTAATTCAGGCTTTAGATTCCCTCTTTCTGAGATTTAACAACAATGCGCTTATAGTTGAATGTGTATTAAAGCAGTTATTAAATTTTTTAATTGCTTATCTTTACAATACGAGTAAGTCTTATCTTGGTTATAGGCATTTTTACATATGTATATGTATTTCATATATATTTTTGATAAAATTCTAGATAACGTGCTTTTCGATTTTCGCGAAAATTTTTTGCGCATGACCTTGAAAAGGACCCCCAAAGTCACGTAGAAGCAGTAAAAGCTTGTGCAAATACCTTGTTCCGAAGATATAGGACTTCGAAGCCGATGTTAGGAAGGAACGTTTACAGATCCTCCTGGAAAAGGCGAAAGTCTTCGAGTAGAAAGCGATGTTAGGAAGGAACGTCCGCCAATCCTCCTGGAAAAGGTGAAGGTTTTCGAGTATTTTCCATCGCTCCCCGACTTTTAACAAAGATCAAAGTGTATTGTAATATCGGTTCAGTTAATATCTATAAGCAAAATAGTAATGGAATAGTACAATCGTCAGGTAATCAAGGAAAATTGGAAGATCTTTCAGTAAAAAGAGGGTACTCGACGCCAACGGAGACCTTCATCGTACCGCCTTCGATTTTTTTAAAGGAAAAAACGAAATTTCAAAGCAAAAACCTAAGGTCATATACGACTACATACATACATATCTCTCCATAAAATGTAACCGAAATATACATTCTAATTTAAAAAATAAATATTAATTCGTCATCCTCTAAAATAATAGAATACAAAATAAAATTTTAAAACGTGGGGAAATATACATACATTTACCAACCTTTAACAATGCTCCGTACTTGCATATAATTCACCTACGTCCTTCCAAACCGCGTGTAATCTCTTGGTGGAATCCGGAAACCACAACGCAAACAGACATTCCGCCAAATATCCTTCGTAGTGCTGTTTCTTTCGTCCAAATCGTGGCACCAGCTTCTGAACCTCAACCCACCTTCTCTCGATATGTTGAGTACGAGTTCCCGATTCCAGATTCACAAAATTAACCGAATGGTTCACCGTCAAATGTTGGTAGTTCTCTCGGCTCAACCGTTCGTATCCCTTCCAATAATCGCTGTAAATAGTCGTACCTGGCTTGATCTTCTCTCGAATAATAGACATCAAGGCATCCGCCTCCTGTCTTCCACAGCTCTATCGCACCAAACACCCATTGGCCCTCAAGATAACGTCCTCGGTTGTACTTCCTCTTGCCTATTTTCGCTTCATCGATTTCCACGATAACTCCTTCGCCGCCAAGCTGTTCGGAATTTGTGCAGGCCCAAAATATCAAAACTTCCCTTATAAACGAAAACCAGTCGATTATAGTTTGCGCTGCGAGTTTCGTCTGTTCCTGTACGAAGCGACATCGAGGCGGTGGCCTAGTCAAATAATACTACTTCGGCGACCTGGCGTTGGGTTAACTTCGTGCCCTGAAAAAAAGTACCATTAGTGGCTCTAATACGCGTATTACATTTCCTCTTGGTCCTTTGGTTCTGCTTCTGGCATTTAAATTCGAACGGTCAGGACATCTCCACATTTCGAACATTTGATGTGGCACGGCAACGCCCCATGTCTATAAAAGAATTCCGTTAAATTCTCCGGTGACCACATTATCTCGTAATATTCGGTGTACGACACGGTACACCCTCCACAGGACCTGTAAACACATTCCATTGTACTAAACAAAGTAATAATTTTGAAAAATTAAAAAAAAATTATCCTAAAACGTGAGTGGTTATTTTGAAAAACTCAAAAAACGATGTTTCTACTAAGACGCCTAAAAGACGAATGAAGACGATTTTGGCGCCGTCTGAGTTAGCACGTAGCATCTTAGTCATCACATAACAGTTTCCATACTTTTAATGTATAAAATTATTTTTTTTGTATTCTAAAAAATCATCATAATCTTAAAAAACAATTCTACACTTTCTGTTCATTAACTATTAAAAAAAAATTGTAGTTAAATCGCTCCGGGTTCGAGATTAAATGTAACGTTACACTGGCGTGGGGTGCGAGATTAAATGTGAAGTCACATCCGCTAGGGGTGCAAAATGAAATGTGACGTCACAATCGGCTTTACTTCGAGCATGTTCGCACTGTGTAGAAACGTCAAAATGTCGATCAACTTTTCTCAAGTTTATAATTTTTTTTCTCTACATAACAGCAATTCCACAACCTGTAAGTGTGTGTTTAATGTGTTTTCCGTGATTCTTTACACGTGAGTACTTTTAGTTTTTAGCAATTCATGAAGCACGTTATCTAGAAAATCACCATATTTTTTATTGTATTAAGCCTGAATTAAATTACACTAGATTCGTCTTTTTTTCATGCTTATTTTAAGTATCTAGAATTTAACCTTCAATATAGTAACTATAAATTTAGAGTGCAATGAAGGTATCAGCAAGTCGCATTACATATACTTCAGAGGACTATTCATAACGTCTGCCAACACAAATAAACATAGATGATGGATACAAACAAAGTAGTTATGTTGGTAGACATGTTACTGGACACTTGGCGCATGAATAGTTCATTTCTAGTACGAAAAATAGTATCGGAATAGGACATGTTCTAGTTTTGAAAATAGTATAGTATGCAACCATACACCATGCTTTTTTCTAATAACTTTTCTAGTTACTAGAAAAAAGCATGAAAAAAAGACGAATCTAGTATAATGTAATTCATGCTTTATGTATTTTTATTATTTCGCAGATAAAAAATCGTGCGGTATTTGATAGTAATTTTAATCGGTTGATTTTCAGGATATAAACTTGGAGACGGAATCTCTCAAATGTGGCTACCATTCACACCCAAAATATTACTCGATTAACAGAAGTGTCCTTCTAAAAGTGAATACATATTCATAAATTAACTGTAAACTAAAATGTTTGTTCCTGTATTTAAAGTAGCGAAGTAAACAAAACTTGTATGGAAACAAAAAAATCAGCTTTCTTTAAAAAAATGTCCAAATTGGTTAACATTTGATTTTTCATTTAATTGGTGTTGGGACCTACTGAAATAATTTAACTAATTAATGCTACATATGAAAGCAAATTTTATTCTACGTCTCTTTAATACAGTAAAGTTAAAGTTGTTATAGCTAATGAGCAGATTAGGCTCATTGCATGGTTTTAACGATGGCTTAGTGATTAATTCACATTTACTTGCAGTGCAGTATTAAACGCTAAATAAAGAAGTGGTTCAATAAATATGAAGGCTAACGAAGCAGTAGCTACTGCTTATATTTTATATTAGCGCAAAAATAAAAAAAACAATTGGCAGAAAATTATCAATTCATCTTAATATTTAATATTTTACCAGTAAGGCAGAATAAATACAGCATTTTACTGCCGTAAGTTCTACACCGATCAAAACATTACAAACACTAAATACGGTCCTGTAAATTGGAAAAAGTACTTAATTTTTGCTGTTTATACGTGTGAATTTATTTCTAACGTTTTCACTACATCACAAATCATACTCATACTTCTCAATAACTCCCTTTTTATGCAAGATAAGTTGGGAGGAACGGACCAAACTCCAGGGGTGTACTGTACACGTGAAAATAATGTAAAAAAACTGATATGTCCTTATCCAGTTTTCATTTGTTCAAGTTATAGCGTAAGTAAAACATTTTAACTAGCGTTCTTGTAAATGTTCTAAATTTTCGCCTATTTTCAAGTTAATACCACTTAAATAAAATAAAATTATCCTTGCGCTGACTATCTATGTAAAACAAAAAGTCAGGTACGTTCGACATTATAGGTTTTTTTTTCGCTTATCGTACATTACGTACCGGCTATCTGAATCAATCCTTTTGAGGCTCAAAATCGTTTCAATAATTTTATTGTTCTGATATGTGTCAGTGTCAGTTTATTGTGACAAAGGACGCTGTTTACTGCTTCGCTTGTAGAGTGTGCCATGCCAAAAGTATAAATTTTGGCTCTTGTAAAGAGGTAACTAGAACCACCTGATCGATTACACCAAATCTTATGAAAATAATAAGGCCCATAAAGACTGTATGCTGAACTGGCTAACTTTGGAGCACGGACTTAAAAGGAACCCGACTATAGATTCTATGACACAGTCAGATTCAAATCGAAAACAGCCCTGGAGAGACATTTTTGATAGGTTGATGGCTATTGTTCAGTTTTTAACTTCTCATAATTTGGCCTTCAGAGGGCATACAAAAAAATTATTTTGCGATGGCAGTAAGTCCAATGGCAGTTTCTTAGATTTAGTAAAATAGATAGGTTGGTTTGATCCAACACTGAATTTTCATTTAAAAGCTTTCAATACTTTATCTTTCTTTAGGTTTGTCGGTTATTTTAAATAAAACAAATTATTCCGCATTACGTGTTACGTTTCGGAATTTTTTTATTCCTTTTTCAAACTGATTTTTTTAATAATTTTTTTCCTATAATAAATGATATTTAATTAATTGTTGTTTTTATTTTTTCCCTTTCCATTCTATTTACTTTCATATTAGTAAACACCAATATGGTGCGCGTTTAAATTTATATTCAAAAATATTTGAAAACTTAAGTGTAAACAACGCGTAAAATAAACAACGCACATGGTCCAAGAATTTATGGGTTATCAAAAAATCATAAACCTATATACCATTATGACCAATAGTTTCAAGCATACAGAGCCCAACATAAACCAGCTAAATTTTCATCGAACTTTCAATTTCAAATACTAGGAAAAACAGAATTTCACATAAAAAATTCATGGAATTTATAGACTTTATGAAAAAACAATATATATAATAGAATTCTGCTTGGAGAACGAATTAAAAATTGGAAATACTCGTTTCATGAAGAAAGAAATACACAAAATAACAAGACAAGTCATAAGTAGAAACGAGAAATCAATAATTGACTACTTCCTGATTCATGAAGAACTTTGGAAAAAGGTAAAAGAAGGGAACCAGAGATTGGAAGCGACCATTTTCTCCTGGAGATGATAAAACTAGAAAACATCCAACGTGAGGAGAACAAGAGCCGAACAATACAGAGAAAGATTAAATGTCACCAGTTAAGAGAAAGAGAAATTAAAGAAAAATTTTAAAAGAATTAGAAGAAAAGATAAGGAAGAGGGACGAGAGGGGAAGTAGACGAAACAATTGGAAGAAAGTTGTGGGATGACAATAATAACGAATAGAAACCAGAAGAAGACGCACCCATTGGTGGACAAACTGAAGTAAAACAGGCAGGAAAAAAATGAAACTGAAATGGAAACATTACTTACCTATAAGAGACACAAACAGTTACGAAACATATAACGAACAAAGAAAGCAAGTTAAAAGAATAATAAGAGAAGAAAAAGAAAAATCCTGAAAAGAATTTGGAGAGAGAATGAAAAATGCTTACAGCGAAAACCAGAAAATGTTAACAAGTATTAAAGACAAAGAGGGAAATATGATAGTAGAAGAAGATAACATTATGGAAAGGCGGAGAGACTAATTTAAAGAATTATTGGAAGGAAAAGACACAAATATGGAAACGTATCAAGACATCACAAGAATACAATATGAAATACAACTAAGAGAAGAGGAAGAAATAAAGGAAGTTATAATAAAGATTAAAAGCGGAAAATCACCAGGAGAGGACAAGACCACGGGATATGCTGAAAGCGTTTCCGGAGACGGGCTTACAGAAGTTACAAACAATTATGAATGAAGCACTAAAAGGAGAGGCTCCAGAAGAATGGCAATTGGGAATTATAGCACCGATTTATAAAAAGGGGTTGCAAGAGAATGCCGTAACTACAGAGGAATAACCCTAACCAAACCCTAACCCAATAAACTACAGAGGAATAACCATAATCAGTACAGTAGCAAAAGTTTATACGAGAATCCTGGAAAAAAGGTTGAGAGAAAAGCTGGAAAACACACTTGAAGAAACCCAATTTGGCTTTAGACCAAATAGAGGTGCGAACGATGCCATTTTCATAATGAGGCAAGTAGGAGAAAAAGCCTTTAGGGAAAATCGAAACGTACACTTAGGCTTTATAGCTTTGGAAAAGGAAAACAACACTAATAAGAGGAATACAAAGCTTATACGTACAAGAAGATACAAAACTACGTAGGAACAAAACAGGAAAAATCGAATACGTTCGACACAGCTTTAAAAGTAAGACAGGGATGCACCGTAAGTCCTCTACTGTTTACGATAGTCCCAGATGAAGGTGAAGAAATACGAGGTGGGATACTGGAAAATGAAAAATTGAATTTAAATGATTTCATTGAAGCACTAAGATTATGCCTTGATACAATCTACTTCAATTTTGAACATTTTTATATACAAAGTTTCGGTAAGGCAATGGGCTCACCATTCTCAGCTGTCATAGCAAATTTAGTAATGGAAAAATTGGAACAAAATTCTTAATGACATGGGTATAAACATCAAATTTTTCAAGCGATATGTTTGGCGATACACATGAGAAAAGTGTCTGGAAACAATAACCAAAATAATGCTAATACAGCTCATGGTATTGGTGGAACCACTCCCGGCAAAAACAATGTGAGAAAAGAAGTGCGCTAGGCAAGGGACATGTTTCTACCTACCTGGCGTCATCAGTGTCGCTCCGAGTACAATCCCTTCTCACCATTTTTTTTGCCTCTCGGGTTTATGCCACTAATCTCCACGACATCACTAAAATATATTTCTTGGCGCCACCTAGTGCCAAGGATATAGTCATGCCGTCTAGAAATTAGCGACAGAAACCTGAAACCGGAACATTATTGAAAAGGTTGATACACTGACGATAACGACCAAATTGCTGCATCGCGAGCTGAACCTGGTTATCGTACATTGATAGTAATTATTTTTAAGTCGGCATCACAAATAATCTGCACGTTTATACTACGATATGATGCCCTTTTCCATTAATGTGTACCGAACCCGGGAAAATTAACATCAGCAGATGGTGCTACAATAACTATGTAATATCAATGCCTCCTATATTACCCCACCAAAATGAAATACTACCGAACATATATGGCAGAACTGCGGGTTCGAACCCGCAGTTCTGAGTAATTCTAGAACTAGTGCGCATGTGTATTACGAGTGCACTGTTCGAGCCGTGCAGTTCTAGAATTACAAATTGTTAGTTCGTTGTTCGAACCCCACACAATTCATAATCCAAATTCCGTTCCGAACGGTTCTAACAGTTCTTACAGTAGAGCGGGTATTTGTAATTCTCGCCGAATTTGAGCATGCGTAATCGTTATTACGATAAGAAAAATTTACTGTCCATGCAAATTAGTATCCATAACTAATTTATTTACGAAATTAAGGTATTCCAATATGTATCTTATTTTTAATGAATGTTTAGATTAACAGATATTCAAAGCAGGAAGAAGTCATGTACCAATATGTGCTGTATTTGTTGTGGGAATATCGTAAAGTAAGCTGCATTTGATTTATAAATTCAACAAAAATACATAATAAAACTTGGTTGTTGCAAAGATAATTCTTAGAACCCATTGATGGATATATTATCAACCATTTCCGTCGCTATTAGCAAGTCATTCATATAGATCTATACTTTATTTGGTTTAACCAGTCTTCGAAAATGCCATGTATATAGAAATATGGGTTAAGAATCAACCAACGCAAAAGACAATTCCGTAAATTCATATTGAACGTCAGGCGTTACAAAAGGGATGTACATATTTTACAAAATATTTCGCAACATCAATATAGTAGAACCCATTTTTCAGACTAAGAGCGGTGAAATACTTAGCTGCACTTAGTCTTATCATGTCAATAAGTTATCAATAATTGGTGTGGAAAATTTTCGCGTATAATAACTTTACTCGGCTGCTGATAGTTTATGCACAAACGGTACTTGTTATTTTTCTTCCTATATAAACCTATGGTGCTTCTGTATTCTGGTTTACTTGGCCGTATAATCCTCTTACCTAAAAGACCTTTTATTATTTGATTTATTTCCTTTCCCTGATACATCAACCTTCTATGATAAAAGCGTCTGGGCTTATCAGTTTTTAATTCCCTTTTCATCTTAATATTTTATTTAAAGTCAAACGTCTCATTTGTTTCTTGACCCGACCCCAACCATCGTATCTACGTCATGCATTTTACGAATGTCTGACTGATCATTAATGTACTTCAATATTCATTATTTGAGCAACTTTGGAAACTAATTCGTCAGGCAACGACGTAACAACCTTAGGGCCGGTAACCCATTTTAAAGTAGTCAGAAAATCCTGTCTTAAGGTAATAATGTTCAGAAACGTTTTGTTACAACAATCCAACTAGATACCTGTTGTATATTTACTATAACATTTTGCGTTCGTCACGCATTTATTGCAAAAAGTGCAGTCGCCATTATTCTGGTCACACGCGTTACCAACTTATGTAAAATATAACTTATAGTAATAAACATAACATTTCTCCTCTTACTTAAAAAAAGAAACAGGATTCCCCCAACGATATCCAGACGTTGTCATTTCGTCTTGATATAGTTTCTACATTTGGATTGTTTTCAGCAATTTTAACACTCAACACATTTTAAGACTCAATTGACCTCTTCACATTACAAGCTACATTTTCAGGACTTTTGCAAGAAATTGTATCTCTTTAGCTACCCTTTTATCAAAGCCTTCATACAAAGTTTTTTACTAGGCAAAGCAGGTGTATAAGTGTGTAAATTTAGTGAAACAATTGGTGAGTAATCAACTCACAACGTCGCCTTTTTCCACTCTTCTTTGTTATCGGTGGCTAAGGCTATTTCCACGGTCAAAGGATCACCAACCTCTAGCTCAGGATATTCACCACATAAATATACCGATCAGTCCGCTCAACTAGATACACCCCCCGTGTTACGAAATTATCCGAATGTATCCGACGAAATTGGCAAATTCCGAGTGGATGCGCGAGTAGTTTTAAATTTAACAGTTCGTAATAATTACGTTAAAGCTAACGATACGTATGTAATTGTTCAATTGCAACGTTTTATTCATTCAGAGTCATTAAAGCTTGTTGTGAAGAATCGGTGTTTTCTATTTTAACGCTAACAAATATTACATGCCGCCCCGTATCAATATCGTGGTGAGCAAATGTTGCTTATGATAGCAATCAGTAAATAGTGAATGTACATACCTTTAAACCTTCGTCTAGATAAGATGTTTCGATGCTACTCTTTAACGGATTTCTTCTTAAGGTGTCATCTATTTGCAGCTTCTTTCCTGGAACATAAATCGGATTAAAAAACATCTCATCAATTTTATTTCCAATCTTTGATGTCTTGGTGACGAGCCCTCAGTTGGCTTCTTAATAATTCCCAGAAGTGGACGATGGTCAGTTTCAACTTCTACTTTATGTCCGTAAATGTAATACCGGAAATGATTACACCCAAAAGAAATTGCCAACAATTCTTTTTCTCTTTGGAAATATTTTTGCTGTGTTGGAGTAAGGAATAGTGAAGCATATTCAACCGGATGTCCGTCCTGCAAAATTACTGCTCCTAAGCTATCCCAACGTGCATCACATGACAAGACAATTTTCTTCGAGAGGAAACCAAATCTTTTAAATGTTGGAAACACTTGTCCTCGGCGGCTTCTCCGAAACATTCATTTCTTGTACTCAGTAGTTTTCTTGTTGCGGTTTCATTACTGAGCGTTGTTAGAAACCTAAGCCAAAGATGTAACAAAACCACGAAAGCTTTGTAGATTTTTTCTCGTCGCCACTAGTCCACAGTATTCACTTGTTTTCTACACATTCTATTATAATGTCCACTTTTTGCATTTAGAACGTATTCTGTTTATAGCCAAACACTTGCTTGAATCATGATATTCGCTACACCGATAGCATTATATGTTATTAAGAATATTCCTCCCAGAATATTTATTTTCATATTTATTTTTAATAGACAGTTTTTGTCTATTTGTTTTAAATTTACTCTTGTCAGGCACTTGTTCCATAGACTTGTTAACATAATTAACTGCAGTCTTGGCTCCATTTCCAATATTTTCTTTTAGTTTAGTAGCACTGCTTTGCATGGCTTGACATATGTTCACACCTTCAAATTTGGCGATTGCAGCAGCTTTTCTTGCTTACGTTTGTCATGTATGCCTAGTACTAGCCTATCTCTGACTATTATATCTGCCAATTTGCACAAACTCACTAACTTTTAAATTCAATTATAAATTCGTCCACAGACTCATTTTCTTTTTGCTCATGAATAAAGAATTTGTAATGTTGATATCCGGGTTACAGTGAATTTCAAATTTCTCTAAAATTGTCTTTAACAGATCTATATTTTCAATTTCTGTATATTCAAAAGTGTTATACACATGTAATCCTTCATTTAATTAAATATTATTGTATTATTGTATAATAATTTTACTAGAGATGGATTCCCATTGAAGGATTTTCATCACGTCTATTACCAACGGATCGATTTCATTTCTCTTCCGTGGATGGCACCGTTGATCGTCAAATAGATAAAATACGTTTACCGTCAATGGCTTGGCAGTGGGAAGGTGATTGGCAACTAGATCTTACACTAGACGGTCAACCTTTAGATCACAATGGCTGGTCTTACGCTGTTGATTTTCCTGCACAATATTACTCTAAGAAGCAATGGAAATCTTGCGTACGTAGAAGGTTATGGGTCAGATATCGGAAATACGTGGCCATGAATTCCTGGTGCGCAATTGCTCCGCTACATAAAGATGCAACTGCTGTAATACTCACGTCATACGAGTGATTGTAAGGTCCTAAAGAAGAATTTTTTAGGAGCCTTTCATTGACATTTCTGTAGGAGGTCAAAATGTTGCCGGTGCTGAAACGGGTACTATGTTAGTATGGGCAGTAACTTCACATAATAGGGTAAGTTCCTTAATTATTACCTTGGGAAATTGAGTAGATATATGAAAGTAATATAAAAATAGAGGTACTTGAAGTAGCAATTTAAAGAAAAATAACTACAGAGAAGATTGGATATAACCAGTGAACGGCAAAATTGTAAAGGGTATGACTCAGAACCGCCCATCGTAAACATGATACAGAGACGCACTAAGTGTATGTTGCATATTCCAGACGCTAAGTTTTTATAAACGTATTTAAACGAAATTCATGTATTAATTATAAATTGAAATAGTAGATATGAACATATGTAATAAATTTGTTTCAAGTAGGAAAGAAGAGAAAGGAATTTGCTATTACCACAAGAGACTTTTCTATATTTTCTGCAGTAAAACGGCCTCTTTTTGAAGTTAGTACGTTTTCGTATTGTAAACGTTCTTTCAAATCCACAACTTGTAAGTGGATCAAAATTAAAATGTGATATAAGAGAGCTATATTTTATACATATACAGCGGTACCTCGGTTTACGATGGTGTCTTATTGCGGAATCTTCGGGTTACGAAAGAAAATTTGGATGAATTTTTGTTTCCAAAACCGAAAGGTACTCCCGGATACGAAACGCGGTTTAGAACTTTTACAGATTCGGCAATTTCCGCGCGACTCGTGTACATGCTAGAAAGAGTATAGTTATATACAACGTAATGCTGGTTTGTGTGGTTAACTTCCCACTATTTCACCGTTTCGTATCTGTCTTGCATTCATAGTTAATATTATCCGAAATTCCTTTTGTATGTGTATAATGTTTTTCAAAAAACAAAGCCGAAAGTTCTACGGTCAAACAATTTCTTCAATTGTATTTAAAATACATAAAATGAATTTGTGATTATTGTTTTGGTTATGAGAACGGATTATCTCTATTTCCTTTATTTCTTATAAGAACATTTGATTCCAGTTATGAAATGTTTTTGGAAAAAAATAATTACGTAAACCGAAGTACCGCTGCTTTGGTGTATTTAAATCGGGGTTTTTGCTGAACTCTTCAACTTAATCAGTTTATTTCCAATATCACGCGAAATACTTTTAATTTATTGATTGTGTCGTTTAATGTATTGAACGCGTCTCTCAATTTTATATTTCAACTTTCGAAATATTGCATCGTCGCTGTTAATGTTTAATATGGAAAATAAACACCTTAAAAACCCAATAACGAAATAAAGAATAGAGATAGTAAATATCTGTAGAATAATTTGAAGAGAAAGCTCGATGCGAATACTACGACTGAATACCATTCACTGGATTCCTCGATCTTGAAATAATTATCGCCTATATAACATGCTCTGCATACGTCTCTGCTGTGGCCGACGTCATCCCATATAATTTTGCCGTTTTCTAGATATAACGACGGCACTTTAACACTGGATCACTAGAACAAGTATCAATAATTCATATACTGATATAGGTAGGCAACTTCCGTTCTAAGTGGCCCTCTACATTTCGTAGTCGAACTATGAAATTAATGGGAGTCGTTCAAATTAATATCTAGGTATAATACATTTCATTGAGTTTCTCATTTTTAATACATTCGAATTGGAAACAATTTTTTTTAATACTTAGTGGATCAAAAAGTCTACTTTCACACATTTTAGAAGTTAATTTAAATTTTCAAGGCATACTGTGATTATTTTTTGAGGTCGAAAATATCACAGTTTTATTAAGGTTTTTTTATTAAAAAAATTGACTAGATTCATTTCTTTTATAAATTTTGATCTACCTTGGTCAGTAGATGTTGTATGAAGCGGATTTATGAAATAATGCACTTTGAATTTGGAAGAATAATTCTCTCTTTTTTTATAGATGAACTCCTGAAACTTTGTCTGGAAGTAGACTTCTTTGACCCGCTATGTATTAAAAAAAAATGGTTTCATTTTAGTGTAAAATATGGGTTCTACAGGGGCGCTTCCATTTCAAATGGGTCACACTATAGATAAAATTCGTTAATATTACAAAAAGAACCTTCAACATTTTTATTGCATATTGACATGCCTTATTTCTGCAGAAATCACTTGTCGTGCCAATCAATTGTGAAATCAATCGAAGAATAGTTTCGACTTTTTTTTAGCCAATCAAATTACGTCTGACCAGTTTATGATTTCTGTAGAAACAAGCTTATTATTTCAACACAGAATACACCCGTGAGGTGCCTTTGAAACGCAATCTTGTCAGTCATTCTGTCTGAATTTGTTGATGAGGCGTTTATCGTAACCTCATGGTCCGATATCAACTGGCTTCACACATATGCTCTTTACTCCGGGATTTAACGTCAAAAAACGTGTGCACCCAATCGTCCATGATTAAATTTTGTCACCAAATTGTTAGTAAATGCGTTCGCGCGCGATAAATCTTGTACTTATGAGGTAAGTAAAGCATAAATTTCATCACGGATAAGCGCAAACTCACCCTGATTTGCGCACACGATTAAGCAGGTGCATTTCTCTTCATTTGTTGAATTTACAGGAACGCACTTTCCCGCGCGATACTTCCATTCCGTGGTAAAGAGCGTACGTGTGAAACCCGCTATTGAAGCCTCTGTCGACATGTGCCACTCGTGAATATAAGCAGCATGCCTCATCATCATCAACTAGGTACCTTTGAGTATTTCAGAGTTTAAACTGTTTCATGATTAAATAAGACGCGAGTTTGTCAATTGAAACCAAAACTGACCGAAATTATATCGCAATATGTACCATATCGTTTCTAAGGAGATATTTACAAGCACATGCGCGTTACTACCAAATACGCCCTCTGCACATCGGAGTGGAACTGATAGCTAATATATGAGCCTGCTTAACTCTTTATATGGGACATTCCAAAGCATGGTATTACCGTTACCACCGATATATAAGGCCTCGCAGCTCTTCGATGACGTCACGCTGTTTAGGCGATGTTCGCCATGCACGATATTAGCCTAAGCGGTAAGAGAATCGTTTTTTGCATTTCTTCTTTAAGTTATGGAGGGCCTCCGGTTTAAAGAGGATGCCAGTCGTCAATTGAGCCCTTCTCATCTCATTCGATTTTATTTTGGAAAAACGAACTTTCAAAGCAAAAACTAAACACGTAACCGAGCACCGTTTTCGTGAAAGATGTATCTGTGGTGGATATTTAATCGACTAATTATTATTGTAATTATGCATGTATTTGAATAATAAAATCTTCACGTTTTTTGTCAAATACAACGGACAGTTAGGGAATTGAGTTGGAATAGTATTTTTTAAGCCTAGGATTTTTTTGAACTTACAGTTATAGTTTCCCCTGTAATTGAATCTGTAGATGTTGAAAAAAAAATAATAATATATTACACTTTTTTTTTTTTAATAAAACCAATATAATTTGGATACATTAATTCCAAACGCAATAATCGATCCTAACGTATGAAAACAACCGACACCACCGTAGGTTAGGTATCTCGTTTTTATCGCTTCAGAAAAGGTTTTATCGCTTATACAACACAAAAATATTGCAAGTATCACCAACAAAGTACGAAAATACCACCACAGTATTTTTTAAAATAAAACCAATATAATTTGTATAAATCAATTTAAAACGCCGATATGGTCTCAGTGTGTAACGCATTCGTACGGCCTAAATATAAATACGTCACACCCTGCTGACGTCGCTGTTGAGCCTTGTCGTGGCGGTAGTAACGGTATTACTGACACTGACGCAGGCACGACAGTCCACAGTGAACCGTGCTATATAAACGCCTACTGTTCTTTAACAATCGCTGGCTTGACAGTTGTCTCACTGGCTGTCATGACAATATTCATTACAGCATTTAAGTCGGCTACTGAACTTGTAAATCAAAATAAAAATGGCGGAAATTAAATTTCATGGTCAACATCTTGTTGATTTTATTAAAAAGTATCGAGAACGTGAGTGTTTATGAGACATAAGTAATCTTTACAAAAAACTTAATCCAAAGCAAAATCGTCATGTGTCGGGCGTGTTATGGCAAATAAAGTAGTGATAACTAACCTGGGCAAATATGCGGTAACAGCCAGAGGCGTGGCGAGCGCATAAAAGTTTACACATAAAATAGAAGGTAAGAAATAAATTATAAAACGTGCTGAAACACTTACCGTTTTAGAAGTCTTCCGTGAAATGACAAACTGCGTAACATCTGTTAAATATTTGAATCATTAGATACACAACTGTTTCAGTCAAGTGAGTACGACGTGCGGAATAAATGTTTTTTAATGCCGAAAACGACCGTTCGACATCTAGCGATGTTATATTTGCATATTTAAAATAATCTTTGAAACAACTTAATGTATCTTCACACGCACCTTCACAAATTTGTCTTAATATAAGGAAATCGGAGTTTTTCTCTAAAACACACAACAAATTTTCATATTACACACCAATTTGTTTCGCCTTCTACAGCGCATAACTGCGTGAACATCATTCACAATTTGAACAGAATCCACTAGCGACATCCAAACATTTTATAATTTTTCTATTCCCTCCGCTAGTCCGAAGTAATTGTTGTGGGTAGTTTGTAAATCTCTTTTAACCTGACTTTCTTGACATATTTCCTGGCTTTTCTTGATTGCTGCAGCTTCTGTCGGATTGAATTCTAAAACTACCTTCTTTACTTGATCAAAATATTCGTTGTAGTAAAACGAAGCCTGCAACCATGTTCCCCAACGTGTAACAATCGGCTGTGGTGGTTCAGGTAAATCAGGACACAGTTTGTGAAATAGTCGGGTACGTTTCGGAGTATGGATTTTACACGTTACATGTAAGAAGTTACCACTGTGTTCTTTAAGAGATCGGTCCAAAGAACGCATGTTTGCGGCATCATCACTCATAAACATTAAAAGTTGCTTAGTTGAAACTTCAAATTTGTCCAATGAGTTCAACACCACCTTCAAAATCTCATCGGCAGTACAATTTATAACTCTTTTGGAGGCAAGTAAGAAGGAGGATGACGGTCGATGTGGTTCCATTGTACGTACCATTACATTAACCACAGAATGTTTTTGACGATCTGTTGTTTCGTCTACACACAACTACAGTTTTTTATCTTTCAATTCCGTTTTCATTCTTGTTTGTATATGTTCACGGGCAAATGGCACTACATTTCGTATCGATACCCGACTAGGTAATTGACAGTCCGCATATTTATTCCAGAAAGAGACAAATGCTTCTTTTTCTAGTAAACGAAACGATAGATTACATAAATCAAATGTAAATTTTTCTTGGTCTCGTATGCCACTTTTTGCAGAAGAATGCTGTTTGCTTTCGATGTGACGTTGACAATGGCTTTTGGACCAACACATTAAAGGGATTTTACAAACTAGACATTGAATTTTAGCGCCATCAAAAATTAAGTCCGGCATGTCCACTATAAAGTTTTTAACTGTGTCTGCCATTGGTCGTTTTCGCGACGTACCTAACTGCGACATTTTTAAAGCATACATAAGCGTACAATTACGAAATAAGTTACGACAGCCTACATATACACAGAACTATTCGCATACAGCATCGATTTAGTACTGACGCTGTGAACGCGTGAAATAAATAATCGCCGACTTCGCACCACATATCTACTACACTGACTGTTACCGCTGTTTGCCTAGACTAGTGATAACCTAACTTGTTTTTCAGTCCATACCATTTTTAAAATATTTGCGGTTGCAGTAAACACAACGCAAAAAAATTGTCAGGACACTATCATGTCTAACACTAACACTAAACGGCGGGTAACGCATATGCATGCCAAAGCTGAATAGCAACACGCCTTTGCCATGTGATTTACAGTCTATAGCCGAATTCAGTAGTCTGGTAATAAATCAAATTAATGTATAATTATGTCAATTATCATTATTAGGTAATTAAAGCAATTTTTCTCTCTCTAACACTCTTGATTTTCTAATTCTGTTACTATTCTCAATTTTTTCCATTTTGTTCTGTACTGCTTGCGAGTTATTGTTGATGAATAACAGTTGATTCAATTATACTCATTTGTCTAAACATTATTCTTGCAATCTTTGGATGTTTTCTAGAGCTCCTGTAAAATGTTGCAAATTTTCTACAAATTTGCGATTCCCTTAGAACAAAATTTACCCACCGTGTAATATTAAATTATTCTCAATTCGTAAATTTTTAGATAATGTTTCGCTCTGGAGTCACAACAAAATCTCCAGAAGGGGCAAAATGGCACTGTGTAACCGTTCCTGGTGGTTGTGAAGTTGGTCAAATAAGCGTGGGTCCAAGTGGTTTAGTGTGGGCAGCGCTACTTGATGGGAGGGCATTAATACGGATTGGCATTACTAGAGAGTCGTTAATGGGAAATGTGTGGGTTGAAACTAGGGGACCATCGAATACTTTGCGCACCATGCAAATTTCCGTTGGAATATGTGCAGTATGGGCTGTGACTCAGGACAAGAAAGTGTGGTTTCGTAAAGGCGTTAAAGGTGACACTGCAGAAATAAGCGAAGAAATGGCTGTTGGATTTGGTTGGGTTGAAATGGTGGGCAATATGTCTAGCATTTCAGTAACTGGAAACGATCAAGTATTTGCTATTGGAGGAGAAGACAGAGCTATTTATTTTCGAACTGGTGTCCACAATGGTGATTTAACTGGAAAGAAATGGAAATGTTTACATGCTCCACTGCAAGTTAGTAGAGCAAGCAGTAGTGCAAGTTTAAACAGGGATAAAGCAGCTAATAATAGCACAAGAAGTTCATATTCTTTAGTAAGTATAGGAACTAAATAATTAATGTTTCATATTTGTTAATTAATCTACGAAGATACTGCAATTATTGGACCTAGATTATAATATGCACCTTCTGTGTAATTTAGGCGGAAATATGTATTATAAATCTTTGTGTGTAGATAGAATGTTCAGATACTGCACACATCTGCAATTTTACCCAGATCGCACTAGGAGAGCATATCGAAATCCGAGCACACCGAGTTTATACAACTAACACGTTTTTATTTAATATACCCTTTGTTTAGGATAAGTTTCCCATTTTTTCAACTTTACTTAATTTAACAGTGAATTACAAAAAAAAAAAAAAAATGGAAAACAATTCTAAATCGTAATCTCAATTCATATTAATGATAAAATCTCCTACGTAGGGCATGGGCGGAAGGTAATTCTTTTTCTGAGCAATTTAGAGAAAAAGTTTTCAAATAAAAAATATTCGGAGATACACAAAATTATACTCAAATATACAAATCAGTCCGCTCAACTACATACACCCCCGTGTTGTGAAAACATGCGACGAATTCCGAGTACGTGCCCGAGTAGTTTTGAATTTGACAATTCGTAATAATTACGTTAAAGCTTTAAGGATACGTGTGTAATTGTTCATTTGTAATGTTTTATTCAAATTAAAGTCATTAGAACTTGTGAAGAATGGGTGTTTTCTATTTCAATGCTAACGAATATTTTACAAGACAGTATCTGTATTGAGTGGCAAGGCAAGCAAGAGCCGATTTAATCGTCATGTTTGTATCTCAGGCTGACAAAACAGCAAGACGTTCTCTTCTACAGTCTATAATGCATTTAATCATAAATTTTGTATCGGAGTACGACTACAAAACAATTTTTCTAACAATAGTATGGGTTATTATTGAAATATATATATCAGATGTTTTGATGGTATTCCGTATAAAATATTTTTGCACTACTTAAGACTGGCACTGGCATATCTTTTAAATTAGTAAATGATGAGAATTAAATTTCAAACAAACTAAAATAATAATTTTTTCTTATTAAATACAAGTGCAGGCTCATACCAGATTGCCTAAGCAAAAGCTTCAAAAGTAAAAAATCTTGGAAGGTATAAACAAAAAGAACACTTTAAAAACTTCATAGACGGAATGAGTATTAAAAGAAAGGTATTCTTTATCAAAAATAAAAGATAGAACGGGAAATATTAAAAAAAGTTTTAATACACAGCAAAAGATATTATCCTCAAATACGAAGAACTAAAACTAAATTCTGCCCAATAACGCGAAATATTAAAGCAGATGTTCAACCCGATTTCCAAGTGCAAGCAGACAGCAGCCTAATCTATAATAAAATCTATGCCTAATTTGAATAAACATTCTGCTCGCATGTTTGCAACTTGCCTTGCATTTTTCATCACAATTTAACCAAAGTATTTGCTCTCTGGGCAGGTATGCTAAATATCTTACTTTTTAAATAACTCCAGAGCAAAAATCATTTGGAGGCAAATTCGGCAAATTTACTGGCCAACGAATATGTCCAGGGCTACTTATTAAACGGTTTCCGAATGTATTAAATAAATATTGGCGCACTAATAAACTATTACGTCTCAGCGATATTTTACACTGTTTGGCAATAGAATTGAATAAAATCTTGTTATGCCCTCCTATTTCTCCTAATTCTTGTTCTCCATTATTAGCAAATTGTTGCTCTTATGGTTACGTGGGGATAAACAACCGTGTGTTTCCAAATTTATTTTAATGCCAGTTAGACGCATTATGAAATAAATGTTGAATTTCTGTGATGACCTGCATAAAACCATTTAATAATTCATACTTTCTCTGCTGTTTCATATACATCCATTTCTTTAAAAAAATATCACGCAAATCGCTCCAAATAAGACTTGGATACAATTAACGCTTACTGAAATTAAGTGCCATGATTGATGAACTGATGAAATTTAACCGAAAACATCCAAAATATCTTTGCTTGCCTTACCACTCAATATCGATGGCGCGGCGTGTAAAATATTTGTTAGCGTTGAAATAGAAAACACCAATTCTTCACAACAGGCTGTAATGACTGTACTTTGAATAAAATGTTACAATTTGTTTGGTATCGTTAAAGTTTTGTCATTATTGCAAACTGTCACTCGGAATTTGTCGATTTTCGTCGGATGATTTCGCAACACGGGGGTGTATCTAGCTGTGCGGACTGATCTGTACAGGGTATTTAGTTTCCACAGAGCACAATACAAGTTTCGTTTTTTTAATGAAACTCCTGAATATTACTATGTTTTAGGATACCTCTCTCCATTTTATGTCAATTTTCTTCAGTATTCCTTATACCTATCCATTTTAGTCTTTGTGATAATTTAACATTTTTGCAAAATTTCGCTTTTTCTTTAACGACCGATAGCTTAAACGTCTTATCCGCTAGAGCGGTATTTCTTGGAGAATTCAACAATATGTCGAAAATGTTTTTGTGCCAACAAGCGTTTAAAAAATCGTTAATAAAATCATATTTCGCTTTACGTTTTTGTCATTTGATGCTATTGATGTAAATTCTTTAATATAAGTTGTTTTTCATTTGTTTTATTAACTGTACCGTATCGTTTCTCAGGGTGCTGTATTGAACAGTACTTACAGTCACCCAAAAGGAATATGCATTTATCGCAGTGGACACTGATAAATATAATAATTCTAACCTAACTTTCTATATTGAGAAATGTAAACAAAAAGAGCTTCACTGTAGATAAGGCCAGTATGTAATGTAAATCAGATTTCGAATTGTAAATACAGGAATAACAATAATCCTATGTTTTGCCCATGCGTCAACAGAACACTACGGAACGTACCAAATATCCGGTGAGGACACAGAACTAATATACTAAATTCAGATGATTATATGTTATATATTACTACATAACTGTCAATTTTATTTTAGCATTAGCATTATATTCAATTGATAATTTATTTTATAGAATAGACCAAGCAGCCTATGCGATACGTCCGCAATTGGCGACTTGGTAGATCAAAGCCACTCTGCTCCAACTTCTCTACCTGTTGGTGAATTAGGTGGCAGGCATTTCGAAACACCTTTGAAGAATCCGAGAGCGTGGAGCCCAGTACGTTCTGTTGGTTCGATTGTTGGAACAGAAGTTCATCCAGAATCAGATGCAAGTTTATGGTCAGATAGACAGGACTCTTGTATATTTGCTGAAGATGAAGAACTTGGCTGGGGTGAATATGAAGCTCCATGGTCTTGGGTAGCAGCTGGTGCATGCACCATTGATCCTTCCCAATTACCAAATTGGTTCATGGAACAAGGAACTATGACACAAACTGAATTAGATCAGCCTTGGCGTTTGCAAATATTGGAAGAATTAAGATCTAGATTACTAAATCAATCATATAAAGATATCCCATTAGCTGTCGATACTACTTCTTGGGTGCATGTAGGCGAGGGAAGAATAAATTTAAGTGGATCTGCTTATGTAGACTGTATTCTACAGTTAGAATGGGTTCATACTTATGGCACATTGACTGTTTTAAATTCAGATGGAGCAACTACTATGGTATGTAAAATTTCTTAAACCGTTTTGATATGTACTATTTCGAATGAATAGTTATTTGTTGTTGAACATGGAAATTAAATTAATTGAAACGTAATGCCATCACCTATCCACCATCTATGGACGCGCGTTTCGATGTTATACATTTCATCAGAATAGCATTGTGGAAGGTAATGGCATTTCAATGTTTTAAATCGTATATATACGAAGTAGATATTTACATGTACGCATGAGGAAATCTAATTAGATATCCTCATTTGTACATTTTTGTCGAGTAAATTACTGCAAACGCCTCTACAGAACTGAACAAATCGTATTGCTACAAATTCTGACGTAACGTCGAAACGCGCGTCCATAGATGGTGGATAGGTGATGGCATTACGTTTCAATTAATTAATTAACCTATGGCGGTTTAAGCCAGTAGTTGGGGCTACTGTCGCGTCAGAATTTGTAGCAATACGATTTGTTCAGTTCTGTAGAGGCGTTTGCAGTAATTTATTCGACAAAAATGTACAAATGAGGATATCTAATTAGATTTCCTCATGCGTACATGTAAACATCTACTTCTTGTGTATGGAAATTAAAGTTTATTAGTACTAACTTTGCTTTTCTTATATTTTTTGAGTGCGGCGGATAACTGCAAAACAATTGAGGGGTTTCCCGAAACAACAACGCTTGTCAAAAAATAAGATTTTTTCAGAATACGGAAAAAACTGGTTTTCTTTGGTCCGGTTAAAACTATGGTTGCTATTTTTTTACGAACAAATCTATCAAATACTCTATTTTATGTGACATTACACAAAATAAATGGTCATGGAAAAGAAGAAAAATTTGTTGGCATGTGTTGTTTTTCCGGGAAATCTTTCAATTGCCTATACAAATGTTTTGTGTACCCCATAAAGTCGCCTTTTTTGACACTGCTGGATTTGACGCAGTGTAGTAAATGCTGTAGACACTCTGTTGATAGTTCACCGAGGACACTATTAAAAACAACAATTTTACGGACTTTGTCAAATAGTTATCGAAGTGAGCTTAAATTGGTAGTTTATAAGGATATTGCTTCTCAACTTTAAACGAATAATTTTAGCACATTGATTTTTATTTATGCTGTTCATCGTTTAAAACATACGAATTATTGTGATTAATAATGTTCAGATTTTTTTCGCAAAACTTTACTAATCGATTTTTTATTTTCAGCAACAATTCAGTATTAACGAAATAACATGTGTTCAATGCTGTAGTGAACCAGGTAGTCCACGTTTAGCAATTCATACACCAAATCTTAACATTCCAGTTATACGCATTCAATTTTCAAGTGATAGTCAAATGGAGGAATGGCAAACTCATTTTACAACCGTTTGTAGAGAACTGTATAACATTGAAGGTAATACATAATAAAATAAAAGGCGACTTTTACATAAAATCATCATAACAAAGTTAACAGATAGAACCTTATAAAGAAATCTAAGACAAATACTAAACTCGTTTTTGCTTAACATAATATTGTTCAACATGCAACTTGCCGGGATCGGATGGAATACTGCCAGCAACAAGGTAGTACCATATATAATTTAAAAAAATTTAAACTTGTAGAGCATAAATATTTACGTCGGCCGGATTACGTCACACCAATCTCTGGTGCGTTTTAAATCACGTGATTAAAATTTGAATTCAAGGATTTTTAAGCCTTTTTCTCTTAAAATACTGAAATTTAAGTGGACACTCTTAGAAAATCATGTATCTTTATTCCAAAATAGTCGTTACCTACAACTTCTAAAGCAAATAACATTTCGTGTAACTTCTCTATTGCGATGCATATTTCTCAACTGCACAGCAGGATCGAGCAGCAAGTTGACAGCTGCTACTTAAATCAACAGCTCGTTTACAGTCCGTTTGCGCGGTTGCATCGTAAACAACGGTCCGCCAAATGCGGCAGCACGTTGCTGCCTGTATATTCCGCCCCTGATTCATAAAAAAAAGAAAATCGATTTATCGGTTCAAAACAAAATTGACTTTGAAATTATGATTAATTCTTGGTGATGAATTTGGCGCGTATTTAGTATTACATCTTTCTTTGATAACTTCTTACTTGTTAAAAAATTATTTTTAAATTAATTAACAGAATTACGTTAACTCTAGTTTAATAAGTTTGTTATATAATACTGCTGTTTTTCTTTTACAGGGTCACCAAGTGAAGAAAGTATATGGGCTGTTTCGTCCTTGGGAGATACTTTTGTATGGGATTCTAAACAACTTATAAATCTGCAAGAAAAAAAATTGTATGTACAAGAAATTGATTTAACTAGAAAGTTAATGCCAATGAAGATTCCTTTGCATACAAACTGTGTTCCTGGAACCATTTTAACATTAACTGGTTATGTGCTGTGCGATGTTGAGAGATTTGCAATTAATTTAAATGTATATCCCACATTCAAAGCCAAAGCTAAAAATTATTCAGAATTAGAAAATTGCGCCTTGCATTTCAACGTGCGATTTGAAGAAGATGTAGTGGTCCGTAACTCCATGATTGATGGTAAATGGGGAGAAGAAGAACGGTATGGTGGAAACCCGTTTACTCCAGGAAAGGAATTTGTTATTCAAATTGAATTTACGCCAGATGATTATATTATATTTGTAAACGATAATAAATTTTGTAATTATCGTCATAGATTACCTTGTTCAGCTTGTCATGTAATTGATATGTGGGGTAAAATTACCCTCACCACTTTGAAAATTTCAACTCCTAGCATTATTTTAAATCCAAAAGAAATGGTATGGAGACAGGTTGGAGGACATTTACGAAGAGTAGAATCCTGTGTTGCTGGTGTAATTTGGGCCATTGGTTTCGATCATACATGTTGGGTTTATAATGGGGGATGGGGAGGAGCGTTTGCAGGTGCATTAAACAGTAATAATGTTCATCCAATGACTGATACGCAAGACTACAGAGTTTATGAGAACCAACGATGGAACCCTGTAACTGGATATACGTCTACTGGATTACCGACAGATCGATATATGTGGAGTGACGTTACCGGCAAACAAAAGAGAACGAAAGAGCAAGCTAAATTATTATCAATACATTGGCAATGGATTAGCGATTGGATGGTTGACTTTCATGTGCCCGGCGGAGTAGATAAGGAGGGGTGGCAGTATGCAGTTGATTTTCCGGCTACTTATCATGCAAATAAACATTTTACTGACTATGTCAGAAGAAGACGTTGGATCAGAAAATGTGGCGTTGCTACAACAGGGCCTTGGCTAGAGTTAGGTCATACAAAATTATTAGATGTTTCACTTGCACCGCTTTCTGATGATGAAGATTCGCCTATTATTATTTGGTCGCTAGCTACTGGAGGACAAGCAATGATTAGATTAGATGTTTCTAAGTCCAATCCATCGGTATGTATATGTTGCTAACTTTATATCAAATATTTGCCTATCTTAATGATAACTCTAAGGTTCTATTTCTGATTTTTTAACTTCAAACTTTCATTCATACACATTTGAAGATTTTAAAAAAGAAATTTTCAGACTAGCAAAGTATATGTAATAAGTTTATGTTGCCTATTCGAAGCTTGACCCATCTTCATTATTAGAACTTCAACCTATTAAGAAATTAAAGTAAAATTAAAATGGAAACAAAAGCTCCAAATGTTGCTATTACTATTGTCAGCTAAAAGACATTATATCAATAATTATCAGTATTAAGATTAGTAAAACCGGTAAAACATGACCTAATAGGTTATATTTTACATGTTAAGGAAGGTATTTCTTTGAGGAATAAAAATTTCTAATTATGTTATCTGCAAGCAAATGGGTGTGTTTTTTAATTACTGGAACTTTTGATGGAACAGTTCCAGTAACACAAATACATTTTTTATAAATCGAGTAAAATAGAGCTGTATTTTAAAATTGTTTGAACAGTTTGATCAAAGGTTCAAGCAATTAAAAAAAAAAACACCAATAACGAGTGTGTTCTAATTGCTTGACCCATTGGTCATGCACCACAAATGCATTTTTTACAAGTCGAATAAAATAGGAGCTGTGTTTTAAAATTGTTTGAGCAACTGTTCGATCCAGTTTGATCAATGATTTGAGCAGTTAAAAAATACACCCATTGTAAAGTATTGAATTAGGGCAGATTTGGAAAATCTAAATTTCATCAAATTTCAATAGAATAAATGTACAATGAAACAAAATAAAGTAGTAAAGAATAAACTGTATACTATAATCTAAATGCTTAATTCCTACATTTGTATATCTGTATGAGTCCAAACAACGAGGATACTACAATAAGATTCTTTAAACATTTATGTACTGTATATATAAATCGTTTCCAATATTCGAACTTGGACTCAACAAATGCGAAATACACTGTACCACATTTTCCTGCATTTTCTATTGTATCAACTTATACGGATTACGTTTACATGTGGTCTTTTACTAGATTTTTACGTAACTAGTACGTAAAGTTGAATCGATTTCATCTTTCGAAGCATGTTTGCAGCACCATCACTCACTAACATCAAGTTGGTTTGTTGAAAGTTCAAACTTGTCCAATGTATTTAACACTAACTTTGAAATTACTTCGGCAGTACACTGTTGTATTCGTTTGGAGACTAATAGAATTGAAGGTACCGATTGATGAGGTTCCAATTTGCGTGCCATTACATTAAGAACAGAATGTTTCTTCCGATCTGTTGTTTCGTCGACACATAACCACAATTTTTGATCTTTCAACTCCGATTTTATTTTTTGTTCAATATGTTCGCGCGCAGATGGCACAATGCTTCGTAACGATGTTCGACTTGGTAATTTGCACTCCGAATAGTTATTCCAAAAGCAGATAAATGGTTCCTTATCTAGTAAATTAAACGGTATATTACATGCGATAAACGTAACGCATAAATTAAATATAAATTTTTCATTGTCTCGTGCGCAATTTCTTTTTGAGACATGCTTTTCACTATTTACGTGTCGTAAACAATGTTGTCTGGACCAACACATTAACGGGATTTTACAGATTACACATTTAATTTTTGCACCTTCATATATTAAGTCTGGAATTTCTACAATAAATTTTCGAAGTTTGTCCGACCGCGGTCGTTTTGCTGACGAAATCATAATTTTTCTAGGACAGATAAACAATTGCGAAAATGTCCGTACTGCTCCGCGGACGAAGTAATACTGCCGTTCGTCTCGGTCCGTACTGATTCTACGCCGATGCGCGGTACCGCTCGTGGCCAGCGTTAGGCATAACATTAACTTACAAATTACGCATCATATTGTGAACAGAAGCATTCATTTTGTATCTTTCAACTTTACGGATTACGATGCATTTTACGTCTTACGCTCATGAGCACTAAAGGAAAACATAAGTATTTTACAAAAACATGACAAATTATACGTAATGCAACATCTAACGTAAAACGCAATGAAATCTTTCATTGGTAAATTTCATAGTCGTTAAATGTGTATGCCTTGACATTATGCAACAAAAGTAACTGCCACACCACCGGCAATCTTAAAATTATTGAATGCAGGAAATTCATCGAACTGCTATTAATTATTTTCGTAATGGTAGAGAATCCAAAATGTATTGGTTTATTTTCCTCGTAAAACAGTATGTGTGTATGTAATGTTATAACTAGTTTTTTCAAAAGTGGCTTTTTGCATCAACTCCAATCTTTTCATATTCTATAATAGTTAGTTTTTGCGAAATTTAAGCATGTTTTTCCGTCAATTAGATTTGTAACTTGAATATTTTTACCTAAAATACACAGAGTAGTGTGTAGGGTCATGACGACGAGACTAACGCTATTTAAAATGTACAGAGTGCGGAAACGTACGATCCTACGCGAAGTGGACTCGACAAGGGACAGCGATAGCCCAGTACACTCTCCAACTTACAAATTCTAGGTGCCTTCCGCGCTCTGTATATTTAAACATACTACAAAACTTGCCATCTATTGATTTATCTTCGTTGTAGGGTGCTAAATGGGAGCATGTAAACTCTGATAAACCACTAAGTAGCATATGTTGTGGACCGTTTACTAATGTGTGGGCTACAGCAACAAATGGCAGTGCGTATGTGCGCCAAGGAATAAAAGTTGATTTGCTTCAAGGCAATAAATGGATGTGTATTGAACCTCCCCCGGGAAATCCTTTGAAACAGGTATCAGTTAGTGAAATTGGTGTTTGGGCTCTTTCGCGTAAAGGTAATCTGTACATTCGCAAAGATATCTCAAATGGTTGGCCTGAAGGTAGTTGTTGGCAAAATTTCAATATCGATCCTTTGGTTACTTGTAAGATATATATGTGAAATTAATAGGAACTATCTAATTACAATATTTTTCAGCAAATGCTCAAAACTCCTCTGCTTTTAAACATGTGAGTGTCGGGAAAAAAGAAGTTTGGGTGACCACCGATAGTGGCGCCTTGTTGAGGCGAGTAGGAGTGAGTAAAGAAAATCCAATTGGTAGTGGCTGGACTTCCTCAATACCTGTAAGTGCAGTAAAATGTATACTAGAATATATCCATAGATATATGTGTCCGCAGATTGACCTAACCATACGTATAAACTTTCTATTTCTCATTCTTACGGCAAAAAAATATTCTTTATAACAAGTTTTACTTATTTTGAAAGCCTCATATTTTGATTAAAACCGTATATTGGCTATAAATTAAGTGAGTCGGAAATTGTCTCAGAAATAAAGTATTAGTTGGAAGTAACATAACAGTCACTTATAAATAGTCTTAGTAAAAGCTGTTCAAACATGATTAGAAGTTGAAATTTTGATGTTCTCTATTGTTGATATTTTTATTTTAAGTGAATCTGGTTTCATATTAAAAGTTATTAACTTAAAGTACTATCGATATTGAATTTAATTGTATAATGAAGAGTAAGCATTGAAATAGTAGGCCTCACCATTATTAATAAAATAAATAATTATTGAAGTCTGTTCTTTGAAATATGATATATCTGATATTATTTTTGTAAATCCATGTGTGCTGTACCCTATTGTGAATTTTCCTTATCTAATAAACGAGTAAATAAAAAATGAAATATATTTTTGTTTATGTTTCAACGTGCGTCGTGAATAGTTTATAACCTCCAAGTTTTGTGGTTGAACCTCTAACAACAACAATGTTTACATTGGATATTTTTAAATTATTATTAGATAACTAGTACCCTTACTCTTGACACAGTTTTCTGCCCCACACGTATGACTTTCAAAATAAGCAAAACTTTTTATGATCACCCGATTTTACACGAACTCAGCGCATCTAAACGTGTGCTGTGGTGAATGTCTGTGGAATGTCATTTGCTTGTCAAAATTGCGTAAACGCAAATTCATTTGTGCACCTTGCTCACGTTATAAACGGCGTATTCATTCGCGTACACGTGTAAGCCACGACTTCACTCTCGCATTTCCGAAAACACCTTGCTTACGTTCTAAACGGCGTATTCATTCACGTACACGTGTAAGACACGACGTCGCTCTCGCATTTCCGAAAAATGCCGATTATGCTCTCTGATCATAGTACGCTCGCTCTTAGGGTATGTCAAATTGTTGTTACTAATGAAAAGAAGTAGTTTTTTTTTTACTGACAAAATTATAGCATATAATTTTATATTTTTTGAGACACCAATAGCGAATTCGATTTGCCGCACTAGTTCTATACTGAAAACATTTGAGTGCAATTTGTGTGTTTGATTTGTGATTACTGCCAGAATTATCAATGCATTGTTGTAGTGACAAGTGTTATTTATTGAAAAACTTACGCAAAAAAGCATCGAAATAACATTCGTGCATTTTTTCGTACTATGGTGGAAAATAAGCTTAAAAATGGTCTTCCAAACTGTCAAAACAATCTGTTTTTGACAATTGCTCTAACAGAATTTTTCTAGTGCAGATAAACCGAATTCGACAAAAGTACAAAGTTTTTACTTCTGACTTATTCACAAGGTTGTATTCGTCACACCCAAGAATTAGCATTGTGCGATATTTCCTTACCGAATCCTTGTAACATGTTCTACAATTTGATAACCAAAGTCGCTAAATATAAATAAACATTAGATGGTATCCTGTCATACTACTAACCGTCCATAGATTAATCAATGCTTCCTTCTTTTCATCGAAAAATATGGAAGAAATTATTATTGGAAACAATGATAAAAATTTATTTGTTTATGTTAAAACGATTGATATAATTATCAAAATCTTACTATGTATACTATCGAGGATTTTATTTATGTTAACTTAAACAAAAAAACCAACGATCCAACGATTTTCTGACGCGCTAATTTGAAATGATACTGACTTGCGTTTCACTATAAAGGCACTCCTCGATAGGTATAAAATTCTGTGCTCTTTATCTCAGTAAATTTGTTAATAAAGAACTACTTCTTTTGTCAATATACTATCACTAGGTTTGGGCGTTTTGCGTACAGTTTGAACCAAAGAAGTTAAAGTAATATACTGCTTGTTACATGCTGAGCGTGAGGCACACATAAAGTCGATTTTGTAAACAATAAAATATGGCGTTCTCCCCCCAACTCAGCCGCGCATCGTTTCGCTCAGTTTTGCTACGAAATTAAGTGATTTTTCACCAAACATAGGTTTGGTTACTTTCGTACCTAAAGTGTTCATTCTACTTCAAATTAGCAATTATGGCCGATTATTTAATTTAAATGTTATTTAATAAAACAATAAAGTAATAAAATACTTCTGAATCCATATTATTAATTTAACATTCAATATATGTGAAATAATTAGCAGTTTTGTTATCTGCAGCACTTGTACAACCGACGCAAATTAAATTATTTCAGTTTTGGTAGTATAAAGAAAAAAAATTCGCTGGTATCACACTTGTAGCTTTCCAGTGTTTTTTACAATGTACTGGGTTTTTTCAGTAATTAATGCTTCAGTACGAGTAAGAAACAAGTTGTCTGAGGAGCATCGTTTCAAAATGGCTTTTATCCGTATCACACAAATGATCAGGAGTCTAGAAATGCCTAATAGTGTTATTTATAAAATATACATTTGGTAATTTTTATTTTGTTCGCACAAATCTTTTGATCCACTTTATGCCAAGTGAAATCGTGTCTTTCAATAAACGGGGTAATTAAGGTAATTAGGGTGGATAGAAGCACCTATAACTTTATTGAAATGTTAGGAAAATTTTTCCGTATGCATATAAAGAGTAATCAATATAACATTTTAAAGACATAATCCACAATCATCTTCTTTACAATCACATTCGGAGTTTTCTTGAGCGTTGTCTTGGTTGAGTTCGTCAAATAAATTTTTATAAAATTGAAGTTCAGGAATTGTCTGCCAGCCTTCATTGTAAAGATTTAATAAAGTTTTCAAGTTGGCTATTTTTTCTTTTTATTGCTTCGTGCTTTAGTTTTAAAATTGGCAGTGCATCATCGTTGAGTATATTTTCCAATTTTTCCCCCTGGTGATTATACTTTGATATGTTCCTAACAAATTATCATTTCTGTAAAATTGTTCTTTTTTTTTTAACAGTTTTATTTGGCAATCTTTATTTTAATCCGTTTCATGTGGTTTTTCAATGGTATCCCCTTGTAATTCTGCACAGTCCAGTCTTTTCCTAGCTTTCTTACCAAACGTACTTTTTCATACAAACCCCAGCATTTTTCTTGTTGCATTATAGTACTTTGTTTCTTTAAAACCTTTTCAATGTGATCTTCATCATGCTGTTTTGAAAGGATGTTCCTTATCTAACGAGAGAAATGGGATTTTACAATATTTATTGAAAAACTGTAAATATGATCAAAGTGGTTAAGGTATTGTACAAACTTAACAAACAATCTTAAAATATTTGTGAAATCTGAGAATTAAAATTCTGTACCCGAGCCAGACTATGCTAAATCCAGATTTAAGAAATAAATATGTTAAATTACTTACTACTACTATGCTCATTATTCTTAAACCTAAAACTAATTCAAATGTAAATTATTGACTGGATTCACAAAAGGGTCGAAGAAAGTCAGTGTTCAAAATATGTTGTAATAAAGGTTAAGGTTATCGTTCCAGTTGTTAGTTTATAAGTATATAGTTGAATATAAATACTAACAGTAAAATACCTGCATCTGAACTCTAAACGAGGTAACTAGGCTTCGGGAAGAGATAAATGATAGTAATAAAAGGGAATATCAGATATAAAGAATTAAACCAAAATGTGATAAAATTTAAAAATACACGTTAAACTTGTCATATTTTATCGATTACTAAGTAAGATTTGTTTATGTACTAAACTTTGGACTATTGATTTTTCCCTAATTAAACGTTCTCCATGATAAAAGCCAACTGTTAAAAAGAATTTGTGGAGTTTAATTAACTGAATTGCATGTACATCAAGATATTCAAACGATGTTCTCCTATGTTAGTGTAGCTTTCTTCTGGCAACTGATTAATAGTTTTCTCAATTTGATATTTTTACTGGTAAATAGGAATGATGTTATGCTTCACGTAGAGTAATTTCTGCAATCTTGGAGAAGTTTACAACAAATGGTGAAGCATTTTCCAAAGCTTTATAACGTTTCCTGATTTGTAATTTCGAATGAGTTTTGGAATCTTCTACTATTGCAATGTTTTTTTTGTATTGTAGCAGTTTTTACATACGCTGCGCATTTTCACTATCTTGATCCGCTCGGATGCATGAGGCTACACTTAAGATGCAATAATAGTAAACGATATGATAAAATTGTATGACTATTAGAGGATAGAAGTGTAAACATCGCGTAAACAATGAAATGTGGGGCACATGCACAGATTGAAATTACTATTACGACGAGTTACGATTAGAATCGACAATGTTCAATCCAGTTTTACCCCCACTCTAGGGCGGATTGATGTAAATATTGTTGTTTTATGTGGGTCATGCTCGTAAATGTCAACTACTGCTTCTATTACCCTAACTTCTTTGGTTTGAACTATTGGGAATACAGGGGAGTAAAAAAACAATTCGAAATATATCTGTTAGGAGTTATGCTGCTCCGGTAGAAAATTGCGCCACATATTTGGATTTACATCTGATACGACAACAAAGGCTAAGCTTTCATTGACCATTTTTTTGTTGCTTTATTAAAATTGCACGTTTTCAGAGTACTGGTGGGTAATATTCATTCAATTGCAATTGCAAATGTAATTCATTCGTAAATAGTGTCAAAGGGTTCTTATAAAAATTAATAGCAATATGTAATGTATATACCTAGGATGTCTACCAAATGTTAATGTAATTAATTATATTATTTATAATATTTAGTAATTCTTATATAACTGCAGTTCTTTTCAAAATTTTTCTATCCACTTTAAATTTGGTAAGACCCTATTGATCTGTAGCAAATGAAGCTAGGAATCAAAATTTTCCGTATAAAACAAGCTGGCATATTATATTGTCAGTATAAAGATAAGAATTTTTTCAGCAAATGAAAATTTTGAAATTTTAAAGAAATTACAGAAATACATGACGTGTTGTTCCTCATTTTTCTTTTATGTATCTTCAATTCTTACCTCAAGATAGCGCCATATTGGGTCAGACAAATCACAAAAACTTTATGTAAGAATACCCTCAATCACAAACTTATAAAATTTTGTTTAAATCTGAATTCTCCAATTACTGTCTTTGGTCCGTGGAAATACAATATAACTGCATACGGGCCCGCGACTCTTGCATATTTGCTTCAGTGTACACCAAAGGCCATACTTACCGTTCACTCAAAGGATATGGTATCATTACTACCTACACAGGTGGCTGTGTATTCTCGGGAAAATTCTAGACGCTTGTCCTGGATTTGTTTTCCCCAATCCAGTATTCCCACGTTAGTTACATCCTTTACTTTCGTTTTTTTTTCATTTGTGTTTTTATTACACGTACTATGTCTTCTTCCCCTAGCACTTCCTTAATTTCAAAGTTTACCAATCTTCATTAACCTTCCTTCACGTTACTTCCCATTATTTTTCTCTCAAAAGTTCTTATATTATCTTCATTTTTGATTGTTGTAGGCTGACAGTCTCCTGTGCATGTGCAACTACGTATTCTTTACTTACTTATTTTTGTGCATTATATTGATTGTCGAATTTCTTAAACATATGCATACTATTGATTTTCTCTTATTGATTCCAGGGAATGTGGCAACATGTAAGCTGCCGAGCATTTTAATAAACAATTTGCATGTATTTATTTTTAATTTATATTGTTTGCTAGTCAGTAAGCTATATTATGTATCAATTAAAAATTAACAATATAATTACGGGCTTTGTTTCTCAAGGTATTGAAAATGTGTAAAAAAATATTAGAGGAAAAGTGTATTATTTTATAATAAATACAATACTAGTATAACTCACAATATATTCTGTTATAATATAAACAATCCAAATAAACCCAACACATAGTATAAACAATAATAAGAAAATAACTAAATATTATTTGTTGGTACAAGTAACATTTAGCGCGAGAGGTACTTCTTCGTTATTTCGAATTAAAATATTAAAGGCGTCAGTGCTGTAATCTGTACACAACGGTGAAATTTACACTTGTACTGTAATTATAAATATGTAGCCGTTACATATAGGAAGGCAACAAAATGTACGTTCCAAGAGACAGGCATAGTCTCGTGTTCCTATAACGAGGTATGAAATGACAGCTTATTGTAGTAGAAATGACTATTAGATCACTATACTATACCAGTTTCTTTTGATGTACACATAAAGAGTTTGTTTGCCTTTATATTTGCATTGGCAAAAATGAGATGACTCAAAATGTAGACGTATCTATGTATATGCATATATGAGGCTCATTTTAGACTAGTAGAGGTGGTCACTGTTTTCCTATTTAGAAAACCCGTCAATTCTGAAAAAGAAATACATTATGAGTAATTAAAAGTAAGAATACTATACAGAGAATGGACTGTTTATTCCTTATACACTGTATATCTAATATATTAACTAGTGGATGATGGTATCAAGATATACATGAGATAGAATTGTTAATCAGAACAAACATTCCGGGAATCATATATTAAAGGTATAGTTTGAGGATTTGCGGAACATACAACATGCGACATTTTCGTTATGACTAGAGTGCGGATCGATAAGCGCCTCTATCGCAGACGCTTGAAACAGAGTAAGACACCGTACATTCGTTCAACCCCAGCATGCATATGCGTTAGAAAAAGCGGTACAGAGTCGGACGATACTACTTCTGTATGTTTGTCTGACTACAGACGCTCAGTGCATCGAACGGAAAGCATTGTTTAATTCCTAATATCGCAACATATTAAACAAAGGTAAATAATTTCGAAGGTAATATTTTATAGATGTCATGTTCGAAGTGATTTATTAACATTAATTACAAAAACATATTCTAAACTTTCTGCGGTGAAATGTTTGTTTACTTGTTAGGACACCATTAAATATGGAAAAACTTCTTCCTACATCACAACTTGTGAGAGAAACGCAGTGACAATGGGACCTATAAGCCCTGTGTTTACTAACAGTTTCATTACTTTCGTTGCACAACAGTTTTAATGTTGACTGGGGGTAAAAATTGCATCGATTTTTTTACATACGGAGACCCCAAAATTACCAGAAATATTCTTTAATTTGTTTATTATAGCATCTAATGTTTCAATTCCATAACAATTTAATCGAACAATCCTGTTTACGTTCTTAATTAACTTTATACTATCACTGATACTATAAAGGCCTGGAAATTTACAAAAACAAACAACTTAAAAAATTCAGATTCAAGACCACCAAATTCTGGCCTTTATCCTTTGTTATATCCTGTATAGTTAATTAACCGTAACTAATTTGGGATTCGTATAATTTTTATGTTTGATTGTTTTTAAATTTGCTTAATTTAGATTTGCATATTGCATAATTTATTTTACTATATAAAGTTCGTCCTTCGCTTTGTTAGGTAAGTTTTACTGCTGATGATAGCTTGGCTATTGAAATGTGCGTTCAGTGCGAGTGAAGTATTGTGGTAAGAGTTTTAGTGAAATGTGTCAGTGTTCCAGGGCCATACAGTTCGAGTACTTGATTAATAGTAGAGTAAACTAAAACTCAATGATTCTAAAGCTAATGGAGAAATAAAGACTAAGCCAAAAATAATCGAAAACAAGAAAACAATTGAGAGAAACTAAAATTTGCTAACACTATTTAGAAAACATATTTAAAAAAAATCCTAACAGAAAACGAATTAGACATTAAGAATGGAAAACAAACCCAAAGATGAAACATGCACAAACGGCCTTTCCGATTATCAATTGACGACTGACTTGTATAAAGCGCGGGGAGGGGACTGGCCTGATTAACGGGCATAATTGGTACGACTCTGTACGAGCGTCTATGCGAAGTGAAGAGGCGGTCGTCGATCCGCACTCTAGTCATGACGCGTTGATTTGATGTGGTCAGCCGTTTACAGCACTTGTCCATGCTCAGGCCAATAATTTCACTCGTACTTATTACACAGATATACATAAAATACTACACCAATCCTCACTCTGTTACAGTGAAGGATAAATTAAGCAATATTGTCCTTGTCTTTAATTAGTTGACTTTAATATTTTAGTAGTTTAAATAATACTCATTATTTGTTAAGTTTCTATATTTATGTAAGTTATTCCTTTACCTGCAAAGAGAGTTGGGGGTTCTTTTCCAATTGAAGGATATGCTGTTGTGCATGTGCTAATTGGCGAGTTGCACTTCCTAGCTGTTCTTCCAAGGCAGCAGCCTCTAAACATTTCACAGATAATCGTTCAGTTAGTTCCAGAAGCTCATCTTGTTGCTGTCTAGCAAAATCTTGCTTAAATCTTGCGACTTCTCGCTGCACTTCTGCTTCGTGGGCCTTTCTCATCGCATCTAAAGCTGCCAGGGTAGCTTGTGTTTCTTCTGCCAGGGCTTGTTCCTTATCGTTTTGTAAGGCTTGCAATTCGCGTGTATGCTGTTCGCGCAACTCTTGTAACGTTTTGCGATGCCAATGTTCCATAGCGACTAGTACTTGTTCGCAAAGCACTTGTAAACGTTCCAAATTATCTTGCTGCTTACGACTATCGCATTCATCTAAAATGCGACGATATGCTGACCGCAAATGTTCCACTTGATTTAAATATTCTGTTCCCAAATACAAAGGCAATCTCTCTTCGCCAATGTCGGATCTAAAACAAAAAATGAAAACAATGAAAATTAAAAAATTCATATATTCGCTACATAGTATAATATAATTATAATTTACTGACATCAGCGAGGGTAAATCACTTAAAATAGTTCGAACAATATCAACACTGCTACCATTTGAAACACGCGCTAGAATTTATAAACCGTTTTCACATAAACCAATTTACAAAAACCAAGGAGTGCATAATATTCATTACTAGGCTTGGTTCAAATATTCAAAATTTATGAATCCATTGTAAATAAAAATTCTATAAATTATTTTCTAAAGAATAATGTGCTAAACGTAAGTTTTGTTCTCTACCTGAGTATTGATAACGATACCGCGTTACCGAATAACATTAATGAAATGAAACAATTTAGTTCAGAGGTAACATAAAGTATAATATAGCATTGAATACAAATTGTTTAGTACATTTTCATGGTTTTTTTGTGTAATTAAACCAGATTTCACGTGTTTTCATTCTAAGGTTTTCAACCCCATATATGTACAATGTCATATGCTTTAATAATGATAACAAGGAGCGTGGGATAGTATGGCAAATAACACTAATTTAAAACATTCGGTCGTACGGTTGACAATGGGAATCATCAAACATGTGTGGTACGGAGTGTGCCGATACTTTAGCGTTATTTGTTATATGCTTTGTCGTGTTATTACCAGAGTACGGACGAATCTAGGTAAACGTCATCAATATGTCGAACATGCGGTCTTCGATCCATAGCACGAATAAAATAGTAGAGTGTAGATATCGATATCGTTCAGTCGTTCGTTAGCCTGCGAGGTGTGGTCGTGTGCGTATCTGCGTCCAATTTAAAACAAGAAAACATTGTTTCTATTTTATTATTAATTTCGTTCGTTGGTTCCTCTAAAGTTTATAAGAATTACCATTTATTTTATTTTATAGCATTTACTTTTATTACCATTTGAATAATATTTGCGTTTTTAAACGTTTATAAAAAGAACTCTTTATTTCTAAAAATATTTTATTTCTTCTTTAAACATGGCTGAAAATAGTTCGCAGCTGTGGCGAGAAAAAATATTACTTGGATTAAAGTTGCTGAAAATTTAAGTCTTACAAGCAATTATCAGGTATAATGCAGTGTTTGTGATAAAATTATTTCTGTGGAGCGACGTCACTATGCTACACAACATGTTCAAACAAAAACCCATTCATCGAATTTAAATCCACATACAGATACTTTCTATGCAGATCTTTGTGAGGCGTTTATTGCAGCTAATATTACATTTTCAAAATTAAATAACAATATTTTTCGAACTTTCCTGCAAAAATATACTGGTGAACATGTACCAGATGAATCAACCATTAGAAAAAACTATACATCAATAGTATACAATAAAGTAGTGGATTATGTTAGATCTTGCACTTCCAATAATTATTTATGGGCTAGCGCTGATGAAACTACTGATCTACTGGGACACTTTGTAATTAATGTAGTTGTGGGAATCCTTCATCCAAATCAACCATATCAGCCGTATCTAATAGCAAGTAAAATTGTTCCTAGACCCTCAGCAGACAACGTTGCAAACATTATAATAGAAAGTTTAAATAACTTATTTTTAGGAGATATTCAAACACGGGCGAATATAATATTATTTTTTAGTGACGCAGCAGCAACCATGTTAAAAACTGGAAAAATACTTAAAACATTATATCCAAATATGATCCACATCACGTGTATAGCTCATGCGCTACATCGCATTTGTGAATTTATTCGTAATGAATTTCGGCAATGTGATGGTTAATAAGCAATTGTAAGAAAATTTTTCTTAAAGCTCCATCGAGAGTTTTACTGTAAAAAACAGGCATTACCACAACTTCCTCTTCCACAGTCACCTATTATTACGCGCTGGGGAACATGGATTGAAGCAGCGTTATTTTATCATAAAAATATTAAGGATATTTCTCCTGTAATTAATAATTTAAATAATGACGCAATCAGTATTGAAGCATGTAAAACTGTTATACAAAATCCGCAATTATCAACTGAATTGCAATTTATTGCAAATAATTTCAGCAAATTACCGGAATATGTTAAATATTTTGAGCAAGAAAATATTCCATTGCAAGAATATCTAACATTTTTAGATTCAATACAAAAAGATTTTGAAAATATTCCGGGTGAATTTGGATGCCGCCTCAAGGAAAAAAATGATAATATATTTTCTAGAAATCCAAATTTGAGTACTCTACGGGAAATATGTTATGCTACTTTTTCAAATGATGAAATGAAAAGTAAATATGAACACTGCTAATTTTTTTTTTGCTCCGTAACAAGTTGTGATGTAGAACGATCGTTTTCTCGTTTAAAAGATATATTAACGTCAAAACGTTGTCGTTTTACTGACGAAAATTTAGAAAAGGTTTTAATAACCAGTGCCGATATGGCATATATTTACAAAGATACTGAACGATAACTTCAAGTAATTGTGAAGTCTAGTGTATTTTACATTGCAATAATATAAACGTAACAAATAAACTTAATGCGACTAGCCCCTATTGCTGTGACAATCTACATACAGATGTTACTTCTATGCGACCTACGATTGCTTTGATGACGTTTACTTAGATCCGTCGGTACTTTGGTTATTACATATGCCAGGTTGTCCCATCAGGAAATGCAACAATTGACACCTTCAAAAGAATGGATTTGAAAACTCTGAAAATTTGGTGCACTACTAACACAAAATGGGTTCTAATTTTAGTTCCCATGACAAATTGAAAACTAAAAAAAAAAACGCATTAAAAAATGTGGAAGCGTTTTTGGGAAACTAATATTTCTTATGCGGCCTACGCACGCCACTTTTTTAGTCAAGTTAATTTTTAAACGGGTCACGTAATTATATAAACCCTTGCATAAGCAGTTTAAAATTTTATATAAACTTCAGAGATGTAGAAATAATATACGGATGTTCCGTTTAAAATAAGAACAGGTTGATATCGATTTTTGATATAATCGGCAGCGGAAGATTTTAGGTATGTTGGTTTATTCCATATGTTATTTTGTGTGAAACGCTATGACAGTTTTCAATCTGAAAGGTACGCCTTCTAAACGAAATTTGAAATACACAAGAATGATTCAAGTAAGTGCAGTACAAGATAGGTGTTTTTTATATTTTCGAAGTCTTCTTGATTAGCTGATTTTAACGACCTATAACACTGATGAACTAAATGAGCAAATAATTATTGGCAAAGCCGGAAATTCTTTTTCCTACTACCGGCTATGTAAGTGAATTGTTACTGTCCCGATTGGAATGCGGGTTATTTACCTTGGTTGCTCCTGGTAGCGGGATGTAATGGAATTTTACGTCCCTGGGGACATAAAGTGACGATACATTATAGCAATAGGTGTCAATACATAACAGAAATTGACAACTTTGACAACGATATAAGCAAATGTCAAATATTTTCGTAAAATACAAATTTTGGGGCGGTAGTAGGAAAAATATAATATGACACTCGCTTCGTAAGCGTTTTTGCGGTCTTAGATGTATTGTAGACCTCGGCTTCGTCTCGGTCTGCAAAATGCACTCGACTGCACAACTGCATCATCCACGTTTCTGCAAAGATGTTTTGGACTGAAATAAAAATAACCTAAACAACTAAACAATAAAACAAAGTCAGTAGTTATTCCTACAGCGATAGCGACATCTGCTACATTTTTTATATATCCTTGAAATCAACTCGACAAGGAGATTTCAAAAATATAAAAATATACGGGCTATTCCATTTAAAAGAATACTATCTTGTACTGCACTTACAAGAATCATCCCAAATTTCATTTAGAAGGCGCATCTTTTGATTAAAAACTGACCTGTTCGAGTGTTTCACATATAACTCTAAAATAACGTCAAAATTAATTTTATTGCATAAGTGGTTACCACACTGTATAATAATACTTTGTATACTAGGTTAGGAATACAGCAGAACAACAGACGTACTATTCCTTTGGTCTGCATTTATTTAAATGAATATTTTAGAAATCGTTCTCGGACAATAGGCAGCATATTGGTTTAGCATTCGATTCAAGTTACGAGTATAGTGATACCACCCCAGATTTCTTCAATTCATACTATTCTACCACCGCTTAAGTAAACATTTTAAACTTTTTCGGACAATTGAAATGGGCGGTTCCGATCCTAATCATATTCCCAAGATTTGCGCTAAGAAATAAACGAATATGCCTTCTATTTTTGGAACTACTGATCGAAATCGGCCAGGAAATGTTAAAATTCTATTTGTGTAGTATCGTGGGACACCTGTATATGTAAAGTTTAATATTTTATGAGTAGGGTTATCCGCCGATTACATTGCTTACGGGTAAAAATATTTGTCAAATACTTTACGTTATAGTTGCGCAGATATGGGAAGGTGTAAATCTAGAAAAGAAGAACATAGTAAATACCAGAACTCAACTATAGCTGACCCGCACATTTTAAGTACTAAAAGGTGACCTGGCACGATAGTTGAATATTAGAAGCATACATTTTATAATGTAAAAACTTAATACTTTACAAGGTATATAGGATTAATTTCTGAAAGGTTTAAAAAATAGCTTTTTTCCAAACAATTTACCTTATTTACATTTCAAACCTAAAGATTATAAGTACATCTAATGTGTTTTTTTATTAGCTCCCAAATATGATCTTTCTTAAAAATTCATTCCTAATATCGTTATGTGCAGCACTAATTCACGTGACTACAGGAAATATTTTTGATGATTATATGCATATACTTATAATGATAAATACGTGGGTTTATAAAAAAAATATTGTTTATAAAGTTCTTGCTTTTTCTAAAACTCACAAATAACACTACATTTGGAATAAATTTTCTACAATTGCGCAAAAATTGCTGTTTTTGTCATTTGTTAAGCAGTTAATATTATATTATCTAGTTTCATTGCGATCGTAATATTTTTCAGGTTGTGTTAGATGAACTACCACCACGCTCTATTTAACTGTCGAAATGACACCTGTTACCAATGCTAGGGGAGTTCACGATACTCTCAACTGGATTCGATTCGCCATTTTTAATCGAAAACATAAAAATATCATTCACGATACTAGATGTGTTGAGTCTATTCTACTGGTTCCATGCCAAACTATAAATTAGTTATAGACATTTACTAAAATGGCATCGGAAATTAGATTATTTGTTTCCGATGCATGCAAATAATCTAAGACTTTAAAAGTATCCTGGGTACTTTGCAGCATACGAATTCGGTAGAATATCCCGCTATTAGTAGGAATTTCGAAGAAGAAAGAAGTTACGACTTGTGGAAGGTGGTACAACTAGAGAATATTTTTTCCTTAACTTACTACAGGTTGTGAGAAGTATTCCGATCAATGCCACTAAATATTAGCATAATATTAATTTAAAAATTACCGCCATTTTACATGATATTAAGAAACTTATTTCAAAAGTCTAGGGGTGTGTTTATAGTGAAGCTGTGATAGTCGATAAGAGTGATGCGTTAGCAAAACTGGCCAATCAGTGAGCGCTGTAACTCTGCGTAACCATGGTTACAGAAGGGAGCTGTGATACTCGATAAGAGCGGCAGTAATAGCGAAGCGATGAGATACATTGTGCAAAATTAAGAGTACTTATAATCGAACTGTCAACTTTTATCTGCTTTCATCAGTTCTAGTTTTAATGGATATCCAAAAACACCCAAATCAAATAAGAAAGGCGCCAATGAAAATATTTTGACAACTGTCAAACTGACGCGCTTGCCGAAGCTTTATAAACGTCATCCGTGATGGATATTTCATCGCTCTTATCACAGCTCTTATCGACTATAACAGCTTCATTATAAACACACCCTAATTCTATGTGTTTTAGAACAAGCAAAAACTTTTATAAAGAATATTTATTTCTTAAATCCTTAAAAAGTTTTCTCTTATGATACCTATCTGGCAACACTGTACATTGTGAAATCGCATAGTCAGTTTTGATCAGTTGGTGGCACCTAGATTAGTACTAACTGAATTATAGGTAATTAAAAGGGCTGGAGTTACATAATCTAGTATGTTACGAAAATAAGTACATACAGTGTTTACTTACCTTGTAGTACCTTGTTTCATGTGTATTATACTCTCCTTTATAGCAGCCAAGCTCTTTTTCAACTGTCTGCACTGGTTACATACATCTTCTATGTTCTCTATTAGCCTTAAAGGTTCTACAATTTTCTTTGTGCAATAGCTTGCTAAATCTAAAATCTGGAGTGAGAGGTCTTTCAATGTTTCTTTGATTTGAACTAAATTCATTTCTGTTAATGATTTTTCACATTCTGTTTTGTACTCAGTTAACATGCATTTAAATTCGGCTTCTAAAGTTTGATTATTATCTAATAATTCTAATTCTTCCAAGTCGTTTGAAAGGCCTTCATTATGTAAGCATACTAGAAGCATCGGTTCACTGGAGTCAAGAACATCACTAGCTACTATTTTGTACTTTGATTTCAAAACGTTGATTCTTGCATCAATGAGCGATTTGTGAGAAATAACGTCTGCAAATTCCAGGAGCAGTGTTCTAACACTTTCGGGAGACCGCTGCAATTCCTTTTTCTTCCAATTTTCTTTTTGAAATTTATTTAAACTATATTTGAACTTTCTTTTTAATTCTTCTATATTTTTATTCAGTTCTACTTCTAATTGCATTTGTACCGATTCTGTCCACAATTCTAACGTAGCCCTTTCGTATGCAAAGAATGTGAAAAAGTAGCTTTGTTCTCCGTTATATTTTTCTTCATAGAGTTGGGCCATTTTCGTCATTACGTGACTTATTTCTGTCTCCACTAATTCAGAATTCATAATTTCCTTAGTCATCGTTCGTACTTCATCTATTACCACATTGCTTAAAGACATTAGGTTACAATTTGAATCTGAATTTTCTGAACTTATTGTTTCAAGGGCTAGTGCGTCTGCTAATTGAGGAAGTTTATTCAGTTTGTATGTATCCATTAAGCAAGATATTTCAGTTTGCTTTTCTTCCAAATAACTTAAGGCAGGCGCAAAATTACAAATCGGTTTATTTAAACTAGAGCTATGAGCCGCAATTAGCAAACGCTTTGTAAGTACTTTAGTTAGGTAATTCACACTATTTCTGAATGCTGGAACCTCTTTTCTTTTTATGTCGTGTAGTTTTTCGTTTAAATTACAAAGTAAATCCATAGTTTCCGTAGCGTCTCTTATAAAATGCCTCGTACAATTATTATCATTAAAATTAGACGCATTTAACGCTTGATGAATTCTCGCAAGAATTACATTTTCGAATGCAATTTTTTCAGCTAGTATTTCGAGTTTAGCTTTATCATCTAATTGGCCCAATTTCATCAATGTGGTTTTTTTTTCCAATAAATTATGTAATTTCTCTTTTAATACATTTTCTAACTGTCGAACAATACCATCAGCTGACGAATAAACTACATTTACTTCATTTTCTCTATTTGATTTTAAAATACATTTAAGCTTGGTTAAATTATTTTCCAAGTTTACAAGTTCATCAACATACATATTACTTACATTTGTCTTCAATAAATTAAAAGCATATTTACAGTCATTTAGTTTTTCTATAGCTGCTAATATCACACTTTCAGCATACAAATTAGTATTGCCTGTTTCATCAGTCTTCATCTCACAATAATTAAGCGATTCATTCGAATTCGTAACATTTGTAATTTTTCTTTCTAAGTTATATAATCGCATAAATAATTTAATCGGTTCAAAAGACGTTGCACTATCTAAAGACTTTCGTCTAATACGTTGGTGCAATTTATCATCCACCGGAGACATTCTTTCGTTACTTCTTTCTCTCCTATATTTTCTACGGGACTTATTTCGTTCTAGAGTGACTATTTTTGCTTCTAGTTCTGCTATTTTATCCTCTATTTCTTTATTGATTGAAATATTTTCTCGTCCTAAAATACAGGTTTAGTTAGTTACTCATACAAACATCTTGCCTTAAATATATTTTCTGCTAATAATTTTAACAATTATGTGCTACATGCTTTCTGAGAACCTCGATTAAACGTTTTCTGCGCTTTATTACGATTTAAAACAGAATAGAAAATAATATCGTTGACAGACAAGCTGACCTCTAACATAATCATACTTTACCTTTGGTATAGAATATAGGTACTTAAACTTTGAAATTCGTCTTGTCTCTTGAAGAAATTTCTTACAATAGTGTGCAACTGTAAAATGATATTGAAGTTTCTTAATTATTATTTAACAGTCAGTGAATGCTAAACAATTCCTTTTTGAATAAAAAATGATGTGAAGCGGCTTTCGCTCTTGGCAGGAATTGCAATGTGTTTGGTCAAGGTCCATTGACTGTATAATATATTCCTAATAGTAGCACACCGATGAGCATGGCAGTCGCTAAGAACTAATATTCTAACAAAGGGTATTTTCCTCAATTTAAAATTATAAAATTATAGGTTAAACAATTCTCTAATAATTCTCAATAGAATCCAGAATCTCGTTTATTTCAATTTATATCGAAATAGATTATTAAGCACTATCTGAAAAAAACAGACAATTTTCAAACTAGTTCGTCTTCCAGGAGCCACTTTTTTAAATTATGTTTTATAACCAGGAAACACCGGACAACAGATTCAAAAATAATTCGCTAAAAAAATCACCGACCACCAGAAGTCGTTCTTAAGGGATTTACTAATTAAAATAGCATAAGAATTAAATGAAATGAGCAAATCGCTTCGAGAAACACGTGCTGTTTGATTTTAATGCAGCTTAGATCAAAGCAGGATAAGAAAATATGAGGTTTGAATTTGATAAACATCAAATGCACCCGCGATTTGCTATTGTTCATGTTTGATTATTTTAAATAAAAAAGGGAATTATATGAAATGATCATCATTCGATAAGGAAAAACGGATGATCTTTGAATTTAATGGGAGCACAGTAGAATATGAAACATCGAAAACGGATTTACAATTTAGTACATCTGCTATTTCGCACAAATGTTATTATTCGGTGATTTTGAATGAAAATAAAACCGAAATTGAAAAATAGCACAAAAAATAGATGAAACTGCAAATCAACTCAGAAAACGGAGATTCACTCACGTTTGAACGAGATAAATAGGAAAGATCGAAATCGGAGATTTATTAATATAAAGCACACTGGCAACTTGCAGGCGAAAATTGGACGATTCGCACGTATTTGAATTTTGCAAATAGTTAAGCAAAATTTTTAATGAAAAATTTATAAACAAAAAGTGCACATGGTCCGTATTCGATAAAAATTAGATAAAATTGCAAATCATTGGGGGTGTTTGAACGAGAATATGGTCAGGGTAGACCGAAGTTGGGGATTTATTTCATAAACATAAGGAACAGTTCCTATTTTAAAATGTTCATATTTGTCGACAATTAGACGAAACATTCAATACCTTTAATGAGGGAGATTCACTGATTTCTGAACATATAAAGGCGCGTCTTAGCGGCTTTGCAAAGCTCGTTTAGCTCAGCTCGGTTTATTTTCTTTATATGGTCTTAACGAATTTTTCATATTCGACGAGCGGAGCGCTTCAAATGAGAACAAGATAACCTATGAAATTATTCTATCAAAGCAATGTTTCTTTTTGAAGTAGTCATGAGTCAACAACGAAAGAAAGTACTGTGCCATATTTATTTATAAGTTTTTAAAAAGGCGAAAACGCACAAAATTATTTATTAGAAATAGGGAAGTGGGAGGCACATTTAATAATTTAAGAACACAAATGCGACTTCTCGAAACAAAATTTTAAAAGGATGCGTTGCATATTTGATACAATGCGCTTTAGAGCACCAAATATTACTGTTGTATATGAGCTACACCTATTTATATTACACTGTTTTTATAGAGACGGAATGGATAAAAGAAGACCTCTGACAGAAAGTGATCTACAATATCTTGCTGACAATTTGTCAAAAATTAGTCAAGACGGTATGGAGTATCCTGAGGATGAGGAATAAATTATGCCTGCAAATTTCGATAACCTCTCGCCAACGGAAATCGTCGATACCTTCGACATTGACAATATGCCGATAGTAATACTTTCCGACCGGCAACTAGAAAATGATGACAATCCAGTCCACCATGTTGTTAGTCCTACTCCAGTACAACCCACTGAAGATAATGTCCAGTTGGCGAACAAAGAAAATATAGAAGACCAAGTAAAGAACAAGACATCAATACAAGAGCGCACCAGAGAAAATCAAAAACGTAAAAATGAAGAAAACAGTGAGAAAAATGATGACAAAGTAAAGAAAACTAAATTAGCAGAGAAATAATAAACCCGTAATCCTTGTTTCGACTTTCAGTAGTACACCTTCCAAAACAAAAGTAGATAGATACGATAAAACCCGTAATAAAAAAATTGAAGTTGATTGCCCTAATATTGTGAAAGAGTACAATAAGCAAATCTTCATTGGAAAAACAACTTCAAGAAAAAGTGCGGTCCCATCAATGTGTTATATCTTCTAGGGAGGTACGAAAAGATGAAACATCACATTGGCCAACATGGATGGACAAGCGTCTTTGTTGCAAATATGGAGGATGTACTTACTTGTGAGAAATGTTCAACTAACTGCTGTTGGTTTTCATAATTTTCATAATTAATCTTTGGTAAATTTCTCATCCATGTTTTCCGTTCCGAAATAAATCTAATAAGTTAGTTATAATGTATGTTTTTAATGTTAAAGGATATCGCCGAATGCGCACTGTAGCATATATACAACGTCAAGAAAAAACATTAAAAATCTTTATTTAGATTTTTTCCATATTTTTATGAGTACCAATCGGTAAAAGCCAACTTAAACAAATTTTTCATAAAAAAAAATTGCACATTTAAAGGATAATATAGTAATAGGTGTCAATATAACAGAAATTGACAATTATGACATTTATGAAAGTATAAGCAAATGGTTCAAATGTGAACATCGCCCAACTACTGTACAAAAATTATTTATTGAAAAAACAAAAATTCATCCAAATTTAAGTATCAAATGAATTGTTAAATCTTGACATTTAAAATTGAACAGGAAACAATTCGTTAAAAGTGGACATGGCAAATCCCATTATGAATTTTAAACCTTCAAATGATTAAAGGAGTATCTTTCTTTTACCTCGAACTTGTAGTCTTCGATTCTAAATTTCTGTGGGCTTGCTTTTCTGACTGTAGCCGACTTCAATTCACGTGCTGTAGAGTCACGGAACTGCCTGTCGGCCATTAAAGCAGATTGCGCATGTCCTTCTTGTTCTAACATCTGCAAATTACTTTTTAGCCCTACTGTTTCCAACTCTAAGCGATCATATTTGACATGTGATTCCCGAAGTTCCTTCTTCATTGCTTTAATTTCAATCACAGCAGTTTCAAGTCTATTCCGCAAATCTAAACATTGCTCAATAAGTTCTGCATGGCCTAAGCCTTCGAAATTGGTATCTTGATTAATATCTATTAGTTCTGTGAGAGAATCTAAACGTTTTCGTCTATATGGTTTGCTTTCCAATTCTTGTATTTTCTTACACAAATGGTCGTTTTCTTGTTGAGTTTTGCGATATTTTTCGTTTAGACAGCTTAATTCACTTTGTAGATTTGATGCAATTCTTTCTTTAATTTGTAATTCCCTGGTCAAGTTTGAACACCTCTCTTGCGATTTCTCGATAAATTGTTTAGCTTCTGCGAGTTGACTATGTAATACCCTTTGCTCGTGATTGTATTTTTCTTCCATTTGCTTTAATTGTTGATTCATGTTACGTTCCACCTGTTCTAACCTTTCGATTAATTCTGTCGTTTGCTGTTCACGTACTAACGATTCTGATTGCAATTTTTTATACCTATAATTTCAAAGTAACATGTTAGTGTTGCATGCACTTTTTAGCGGGAAAATGGCACAACACATATGTGTTATGGTTACAGTTAAAAACATATACAGGCTGTGGCGATTAAACCGTCGGGTAGTCGAATACTGAGAATTATTATTAGCTGAATGCTGGAAATGTTTTCGAGGATTTTTAACGCTGATCTATCAACTAAAAATATTAGCAACGCTGAATTATTACCGGTTACATGTCAACTTGTTTATTTTTTTTTAATAGAATATCCTGTATATTTTTTCATTTTCTGATAACACACATTGTTCTACATAAGTTCTGTTAAGATCTACCCGCACGTAACTTTTAATTCAATTTTAATAAATTTTGACGTTTTATTCACGACGGAATGAAAAGTCAATAACTGAGAAAATGTAAGTTACGAGGTTGAAATTTTCCGGTTATGTAGTCAGTACGTTGTACTACTGTACAAAGTTAAAACATTGTAAAATTAGTAATACTGGGCGATACAAAAGGTTATCGACTTATATTAACAAATAACACCAATAACTGCAAACAAACTGGAAATAACATCTTACAAAAGGTTATAATTAATAAAAATATCTACTCCCTAATGCATCTTTGCAAAACTGTCAGATATTTGGCAACATCTAGCAGAATAATTCGGAGCAGGGGCGGCCGGTGTACTGTGACTGCTGAGCTGCAGTACAACGTTTCGATTCCCTCGGGTATTTCCTTTGCATATCTTGTACATTGTACTATACAAAGAAAAATACACGAGGAAATCGAAGCGTTGTAATTGATCCCCCATTTACATCACCACCAGCTGCCAGTGATTCGGAGGATACTAAGTTTAATTGAAAATCGTATTCTTACCACACCGTTCAACATTTGAAACCGAATAACTTCAATCGATTAGTTGGGAATGGTTTCTAATAAAGTTCCAAGATCAGCTTTTTACAACAAAAATATGGTGACGAAGCAACATTTTTGGGCCGATGAAAATCAATGCGTTTTGTGAACATGCATTTCAATACAAATGGAATTTTGATGTGTTTTGTGCAATTGAAAATAACAGAATTTTGTTACTACACATTTATGACCATAACTTCACAGGAGAGCGTTCTACTCCCGTGTTTAAACACTCTGCGAAACGAAAAGGTGGAAAATGCCTGATTCGAGCAAGATGGCGCACTAGGCCATAAACACACGCCTAGTTGGCGAAATTTTGGAATGCACATTTCAAGACCACTGGATATGTAATAATGGTACATACCACTGGCCTTACATCTGGGTATATGTAATGAGCAAGGTATATGCGGAGCCAGTAACGACTACGGACATGATCGGAAGGGTTTTACAAGCCTTTAATTCATTAGAACCCTTGCAATCAACCATAACAAGCGGGCGGTGGAAATTTTGAACACATTTTATAAAATGTTATTGTTTATTTTCAGTTAGTTTACTTTCGTTCTTATTTAATATATCTCATTTATTTCTTAACTGGGTAACATGGGTAACACCTGAAATTCGCGAGTCAGATAAAATACGTCATAACCATCAATTGCGTAAACTTGGTCTTCTTTCAAAAGAACAGTACGATATTTCTAAAAACAGCTATAGGGAGTTGCTTAATGGAACAAAAAGAAATATAATATGTATATATAACATGTAAAATGCTACTAACAAAACAAAGGAATATTATTAATGGCGAAATAAAACCAAAGAATAGTAATCACATTGTGTTGGAGGATAATTACAAAATGGTGGATGATCCTTACGTGTTATGTGAGCTGTTCAGCAAGCACTTTATTATTTCGGATGCTCCTCAGTGTAACTTGTCTGATGATTGCAGCAACTTTAGCTTTTCCGGCTCGCTATACCCTCACTGTAGGATACCTACGGGCAGTTGCGTTGTCAAACAAAGTGCGAAAATCATAGAAAATGCAACGAAAATTATACTCGCCAGCACAGTAGTAAGTGATTGTGACTGGTCTTCTTTTAGCTCTGATGGAGTGTTTCCGTGAGAGTGCGAAGGACATACCTGTCCATAAAAAGGATAGTAAGCTGTCGATAACAAACTATAGACCCATATCTTAACTTGCTTTTTCAAAATATTCGAAAAATCAATGTACAAAAAAATAATGTCATTTTTATCGTGTAACAATTTATTTGTGCAAAGTTAATTCGGGTTTGCTAATGTGAAATCAATTGAAGGCGCAATTTTTGAGGCTCTAAATATAGTATATCGCTGCTTGGACGGGGGGAAACCAGTTGGCGGTTTGTACTTTTTTTTCTTAGGCATTTGATACCGTAAATCACGTAATGTTAATACGTAAGATTTCTCGATACGGAATAAGGAGTTCTGCTTTGGATTGGCTGTCCTCATATTTGACTGACCGTTCTCAATACACTTTGGTTGGGAATAGTACGCGATGCCTTGTCATCGGCTACTGGTGTGGTGCAAAGGTTGTCCCAGGGTTCTGTTCTGGGCTCACTCTTATTTATATTATTTACCAAAGATCTACATTGCCATATTCCTGGTAATTTGTATCAATTTGCGGACGACACCACTATTATTATTTTAGGAAGTAGTGAGATAAATCTTTGTGCAAAGGTAACAGTTGTTCAAGTGCTATGTTTAGGTGGTGTCGGGATAATTAATTATACCAAAACGTGCATGATCTTTTTCCATTCTGCCCGCAGTGTAGGTGATAGTCGTTGTTGGTACGATTAGGGTCTAGAGTGATTCCTGTAGTGTTTAGTACCAAGTTTCTGGGCTGTTCCATCGACAAGTGCTTGGCGTGGGAGGGCCATGTATCCCAGCTCTGCGCTAAGTTGTGTGCTTTATCATAGTCAGTGGATTGATGTATAGCGTTAAGTCTGAAAGCCTACAAATGTTTTACCATGCATACGTGAGGTCCAGGTTGAGATACGGTGTAATTTTCTGTGGTCAATCCTCTCACTTTTCGCGCTGTTTTGTGCTGCAGAAATGGATTATAAGGGCAATGTTTTCATTACTTAGAATGGATTCATGTCGTCCAATGTTTAAATGTTATGGCATCATGACGTTGCCGTCTCTTTTCATATATGAATGTGCTGTATTTACTCATAGGTACAAGGAATTGTTTGTACGTAACAGCGACATAAATAATACATGTAAAACTCGAAATGCAAATAGAACAATGTATAAAAAAGCCCGAGGTACATGTGCATAAAAGCTTAACACAATATATTAAGGATCAAAACATATACACATAAGGAAAGAAAATGTCTAGCTATACGAAAAAACGTACATGCGGCAACAGTAAAGTATTTCTTTTTCTTTTCTTTTATCTCATCAGAATCTATTTTTATTTTCGTTTTTAGAATCTCCTATTAGTTTCGTAGCAACAACAAAATAAATATGCGAAACTTTCATTTCTAGGCGACCATGACTTCAAATTATTACGTGCGCTCTTGCACGCAGTAGGTCTACATCCCAACATTGTTAGAAGCGTACTAGCGCGACTCGCATCTAATTGATCGGATTCCACTCAATCCCTTCCTCGCTCTCTCGCCGTACGTATATATGTAGCTAATTTTACATTTTCCCAATGTGTATACCTTCAAAAACTTTTTAAAGGAACATCTGGAAAATTGCTATTATAATGAATTCCTTGTCTAATATACCTGTAATTGCTGGACACCAATTCTTCATGAGTTTTATTTATTGTGGATGAATGTGTGTTTTATTTTATTTTATGATATTTGTTAATTGTTTGACAAAGCCTATATCTCATAGGATCAATTTGCAGATAAAATTGCTATTATTAATTTTCTATCCGAATTTATTATTGTGACACGAAAAAAATCAAATAACTCCTAAACTATTGGAGATAGACATAGGGAGTGTTAATTAGCACTTATAAAGAATAATCAGATAGATCATATGCGCTGATAATGTACAGTATGTTCCATTTAAAATGAGGTATTGTCTTATTGGTTGATATATAAGTCAATAACCTTTCGTATCCCCCTATATTATTAATTTTTCAATTAATATTGCACAATCGTACAGCGTACTGACTACATAACCAGAAAATTTCAAACTGGTAACTTAAACACTTTTTCAGTTATTGACTTTTCATTCAGCTGTCAATAAAACGTCAACATTCATTAGAATCTCTTTTTCTCAAAAAGTGGCAAAGATACATAGGTATAAGGAAATGTTAACAGAACTTATGTAGAATAATGTCAAAATATACAGGGTGTTCTATTTAAAATAAGTTGACATTCGTTTCCGGTATAACCGGAAATAATTCAATGTTGCCAATATTTTTGTTTGATAGAGTGACGGTTTAAACGCCACGCCCTGCACATATTATAAAGAAACCGACTTTTGAAAAAACCGAATTCCAGTGTTTCCAAAAAATTCACATTTTTACAAACGAAAAAACAAATTATGACTAAAACAATATTACACAGTACACAACAATATCACAGGATGGCTCAGAAAGAAATTAAAGTACTTTATAATATATTGATTGCCATATATCAGCAATCTTTTGGAGAGGGATATTACCAGTTCGCGCACTCTTATTGTTGCAGCTGCTGCTTCAATTCAACATGCTACCCAAGCAGTTTATAAAAAAGAATCGGTATCCTGCTTGTAACTAAATATGGTGCCACCATTAACCGTATAATTATTGAATAAAAAAAAAAAAAAAACCTCGATTGATCATATTCGTAATGGTAATTTATGACGTTTATTTATAGTTATGACAAAATGAAATATACAACCCCATTTACAACCCAATAAAGAAAATAACTAAAGTTTGTGCTGCCATAAAGAGTAGGGTAGCAGACAGACTCAAGAAAATTACTTCTATTGCAATATAACAACTAGGGTTAGGATTTTATGCAAAAAACCTTTTTCTCCCCTCGACACTTAACCGGTAATACAAGGGAGAGGATAAGTAAGTAACCTTTTCCTTATTATTAAGAATATACATCCAATATGTGAAATATGCCCGAACCACATCAAAATAATGAGATTAACAGTATAAAAAATTATATATTTTGCATAAAATTAAGGTCTAGTACACATATTTAATTTTCGCGATAACCGCCGAATTGCCCAATTAACTCCTTAAGTGGAAATGACGACTCTCGCCTCCAAACATTGTCTGTGCCAAACTCAACTTTGACGGGCGACGCCTGCCGCATATAACTATATAAATTTAAATTAAATTGCCTGCACACGCACGTTTCTTTGAAAATAAATCGTAAGACAAGGGGATAATTACACATTTCTGTGAAAGTTTCGCAGACAAAGTTCGGAGAAATAGAAATTGAGAAACTGCGTATAAACTATAAATCTTACGAGCATTAGATTCCAGGAAATGTTGCATTTTAACAAAATTTCACATAAAAGTTCGATATAGTCAATACATAAAAGTGGGGACTATACGACAGTGGTTGGCTGAATTATATCCCACTCTCTTCATACTTTAGATTTAACGATTTCAGAAACTTCCCAAGCGTTTCAATCATTATTATTGCAATTTGAGCAAGAGTAGATAAATTATCCAGGTTCAAAATCCCAAAAGTGTCTCGTGCCGGTGTGGATAAAAAATTATCCTTAGCTGACTTTAGATAAAGAAGAAGTGTTCTGTAAGGTCTGTGAACAAATGGTAAGCTTTCATTATAACGTTCTATTTCATTTTTAATAACTTGAAAGAAAATTTAAATAGTTTTAGTTGCTTATTGTTTAATAAAAAACAAATATGGCATTAACTTTACAACTGTGTCTTTTGCCGGCATCATCAAAATCATGCAATCAAGAGTATTTTAATTTGTGGTTATGTGGGTAGCAAATCATAAACTTAGACAATTTTTAGCAAATTTTTGCAACAGAAATATACTCCATGAAAACACATTAAGTTGGAAGAAACTAATAGCTTCGCGATTCTTCGCTTTTTTAATGACGTTTTTGCTCCAAATATACTACTAACTGGCAAAATTCTTCTGTTCATCACCGACCTAGCATATACATGTACAAAACAAGGACAAATTTAAATTTTTGAATTGCGAACGTAAAAAATATTTATCAAAGCATCTTTCCGCGACCAACTCTACAAAGAAAAATTGCCGAACCGTCCCCTTCTTCCTGAACCGGTAATTACCCGATAGGGTATGCGGTTAAAAAATATGATATTAGATTTTATAGATTCGCGGAATCGATAAAAAAATTCAAAAGTTTATCCGAAAAACCGTTGATTATGAAGTATTTGACGCATATTAAACCTCACTAGTTTCTGAAGTAAATCAATTATAAAATTAGACTGCTCAAATGCCTGTATTAGAGTCGATTTCTAGTATGAAAATTTATTCAAAATTGTCAAATGTGTACAATGTTATTATTGTTACTTGAAAATATAGGCTAGTTGTGCTATTGCTTTTTTATGATTTGCAGAGCGCTAAACAGATTAAAAACAAAGTGCAAGAGCATAAATTGTAGATAAAAAGCATATGTTTTGAAAAAACGTGACATTTATGCGTATAGTGTAACATTTTTTGTGCATAAAAATCCGATTTTCAATAACACATTAACATTTTCAAATAATTCACTGGTTTTTTACATATTAATTTTAGCAACTAAAACTGGTGTTCTAAATTTAAAAATCCGTTTCCAAATTTTACAATTTCATCCAGAACAAAAAAAAGTTTTTGAAAATCGATTAACCCTAGTTACACTACAAAATAAAAAGTTTTTTAAAATAAAAACATGCATGTCTTTATGAAACTGAATAAGCCAGCAAAATTAATTACATCAAGCCAAATCTTTTTTTCAAATGGCCCAAAAAATTTCAATCGACATGTCAATAATACAGCGTGTTCACCTGGTGTGTGGGTTAGAATAAACACAATGGACACTTAGCAAAAATCTCAAATTGTGTCAATTATTTCAAAAATTAAGGTAGACACAAATTCAAGAGAGGCATCCAAAAACGTAATAATAGTAAGGCGTTTTATTAAAAAAGAAACTTGTACCATGTGTAGCGATAATTGAACACCCTCTGTACTTGAATATGATTTTATGTTGTACAGCATTTGTCTCTGAATTATTTGAAAACTGAAAATGACTAAGGAAAGGAATTATCTTCCATCCACGCACTAGATGGACACGTATATTAGTATGTACGTGCGAAGTGTTTCTTAATAAAGAATAATTTATTTTTTCCATCAATTGGAAAATGGCAATCGGAGTTAAGCATATTCACTAAGATATAGCTAGCAAGACAGGAATATGTACAACCTAGTAAATACTGCAATGCTCCACGAACGATGAAGAATGAAACTTTGTGAAGATAGCTTCGAAATATAGAAGCTAGATTCGTATTGGACAAAATAAAAACTAAGCTTTCTGATTGGCTAAAAGTCTGTTGAGGATATGATTTTGTATAAATGCAGAAATCTTTGTTCGTATAAGCTGTTTCCGTTTTTGTTTCACTATTTGCATTGGATTCATATTTCTGGGGTGCATCCGGAGATTTTAGAAATTTTAATACTTCAGGTGGATCAGATAATATAAGTAATTGATGAAGTACATAGTTGTTTGGATTCTGGTCATCCTTCTGATACGATGCTCATGATAAAATTTACAGTCTCTATTGCGAGTTTCTTGGACATATTTAGTTAGTTGTCCAAAGTCTAAAGTTGTCTAGCATAAACTATTTGATTATGACAGCACCATACATAAGTATTTTGCGAACCGTTACAAGCATAGCAAATCAATTATATGACATAATTGCTGTAGATTCTCTCCTTCCAGATGCTTACAAACTGGCACGCGCGGCAAAGATTGGTTGTGATGCACTATGAGACGCTACTAAGTGTTCAACTCTGGGTTTCTTTTTCGCTAACCTAACAAATACCTTTGTGGACGACCATGACCAGGTCAGACACCTTCTATCACTTCACCTTTCTTACAAACTACTTCTTCACATGACCACGCTGAATATTTTGATAAAAGCTTTGTCGAGTTTCTTTGGCATGCCTTCCATCTTAGTTTTGAAGTTCTCAACAAAAAGTAAAAACAGTATTGTTTATGTACTTGTCTTTATCGTTTTCCACATAATTTTTTTTTTGTATTATACAAGGTGAGTCGGGAGGAAAAAAACTCATATATTCTTATCCGATTTTCATTTGTTTTCAAGTTATAAATTAGAAAGTTTCATACATTAACATTTTTTTAATCATAGCGTTCCTTTAATAAAAGTTCACTTCTAAACATTTTATGCTTCCTCTACGAAGCGCGCCTGTTGCTCTCCTCATTGCTTCTTTAATACCGGCTGCAGTATTTCTTCGTTGAAAACAAATGAAGATCGGATAAGAACATACGAGTTTTTTTTACATTATTTTCACGTGTACAATACACTCCTGGAGTTTGGTCCATTCCTCCCGACCCACCCTGTATATTCTACTAAAATATTGTGTGAGTGAGCAGGCAGAGGCTTTATTTCCCCATACATTTTCAAAACTTTACACAGCACATACAGCTGCAAAAACAAGCGAAAATATACTAAAGCCGCATTATATTACAAGATTCAATTAAAAGTTACTAATTTTTACTATTCTTTGCTGTATTGGAAAATAGGTTGCAAATGTTGAAATTTCTAGAGTGTAATAGCATGTAACATATCTCTACTATCCGTAATAATAATAAGAAAACTGTATTTAAAATCTAAGTCATAAATATACAAACACATTAACTGCCACAATAATTTATGTCTGTATCTCAGGCCATATAATCATTCAAAGTGATAATAAGATTTTTAAACATTTGAAAAAGGTTAGTTTGTAGGCAACAGAAACTGGAAGTGTTATAAGTAAGCCTGGCATAATCGGTCTTCCCGACAGAATCGGATCAGTCGCATACGCCGCGTATTATAAATAGAGTGTATGTGTGACTCACACAAAACTGATGCAATAAAAATGTTTGATAAATAAAGCGAATATATGCACGCGTTGAACTGTTTCTATTGCCATTTTTTGTTTGAAAACGGCATTTGTTATGCATTTAATGTAATAATCGTAAAAAGAAAACAAAGTAAAGAGGTTTTTTCAAGTATCTATACTTGAAAAAACCTCGTCACGATAAGGAATTGAATCTGATACCTCCCGCTTGCCGGACGGGGGTGCTAACCACTACACCACGAGGACCTTGATGCCGGGAACCTTCACTTTTTAACACCTAGTTATTTTATCTGCAATTATATCTTAATATTTTGACATTTTTTAATTCCTACATGCCAAATACACTAATTAATTAATATATGTTGGCTGTCGTCGGTGAATTATGAAAATTTGTAATTTCCTTGGGATTTCCGACGTAATTAAATACTTGAAAAAATCCCGTCCTGGTAATTCCAAGGAAATTACAGATTTTCATAATGCACCGACGGAAACCATAATATATTAATTAATTAGTGTACTTGGCATGTATGAATTAAAAATTTTCTGTCAGAATATTATGATATATTTGCAGATAAAAATAATAACCAGGTATTAAAAAGTGAACGTTCCCGGCATCAAGGTTCCCGTGGTGTAGTGGATTGCACGCCCGTCCGGCAAGCGGGAGGTGTCAGGTTCGATTCCTTAATTGGACAAGTATTTAGTTACGTCGGAAATTCTAAGGAAAATTACAGATTTTCATAATTCACCGACAAAAGTCAAAATATATTAATAAAGTAGTTTCTTCAAAAATCTGTTGTACTTAATACCGTACATGTATGAGGTATATATAGGTATGCCGTAAAAACCACTTTTATTTTTAAAAAATTACGAATATACGTATTTATATTGATTGTTTTTTCAAATTAAGAGTATGTTAATTTTACTTCAATAAATAATATAATATAATAAATAAACGTAACTTCTTAACAGCGTGGATAAGATTTCTGAAAAATTTGCATCATCAGGTTTGTTTTCACATTTGTCTCGGTGAAGGATGTTCGCTGTGTGAACTTTACACAATACCCCATTATAATTTAAATCCGGAAATTCATTGATAAGTTTGGTGACTTTATCAGCCAACGGTCGTGTATTTTCCTTGCGTACGTTAGACATACATACATATTTATCGTTATAATTATGTGTAAAGCTGCGAAAACTTGAGGAGAAACTGTCGCTGGGGTAGCTCATGCCGATTCGTCTAATACATACGTCGGGTCGTGGGCCGCGCAACCTTACTTCTAACCTGGCGTGAAGCGCTCTGTGCCAGGTCTAGTTATAAAGATAAATTGAAAATTTCGTAAGTGCGAAGACATGCGCATTTATACCTAATAGGTGTTATTATTTTTTATTATAGCCTACTGGACGTTGGCTAGAAAGTCAAAAACGTCGACACGATTATAGATCAAAACAGTGCTTAAGTTATACCTGGTTAATTGTGTCTCTAATGTCTGCATTTCGTTAAGAGCGCAAGATAGCTGCTGCTTGAGCGCATCAATTTCTACTGCCTGCTTATTTACAGTATTTTTAATTTCCACCTCATCAGGTTGCTTGTACCCATCAATTTCGTCTGTTGACACGCTGTCTATAGTAGACTGTCTAGATTGACTTTTTGGTAATTTCGATCTCAGTCTCGGTTTATCTTTAGCTTTGGCAAATGTGGCTTTAGGCGAAGGAGGCATGTCTCCCCAATCCTCGGAATCTCTCCTACCTCCTTCTGATGCAGTGCGATATTCTTCATCACTCGAGAATAAACATGAACGTGGCGTCGCCGATGCTGGTGGACTATCAGTAAGTGATGAAATTTTCCTTAATGCTTGAAGCCAACTACAGCGTATATTTGACGTAACGGCACTTAACATATATGTCGGACCGGACCAGTTAATTTGAAAACCATACCGAACGTCAGTTGCTACTTCAGTTATATCAGATACAGTTGGTAACTCTATTGTAATTTCTGGAAGCGATTGGTCATCTTGATCAGCGTAAGCACTTAGTGTTTGTCCAGAAAGTATCCACCACCTTCTTAACCATTCGTTTTCGGTACTCTTCTCTCTGTACCATAACCAGCCCTAAAACCAAAACGTTATCTTTAGCGAACAAAATAATACAAGGCCTGTTTAAGCGCGCGAGAGGTAACAATGTGTTAACTGAATATCATTTGTCAACAAACTATCCATTTTTGCAGAATGTCAACTTTAAGAACATTTTATCACTAAATGCATAATATATAGTACGGACAGTAATGAATAAGTTGCCAGAGTCATATTATGGGTTACAGAAAAGCCTACAATGATACTACGAGATGGGAAAAACCAACGAACACCAAAGCCTGGTACTGTCATTATTGCCTCACGTTGAGATAGAAGTGTTGGGTCTTATGGAGTATAGCTGCCTTTTATTAGTTTATACCGATCTATATGTAATCACCGTTTTTTTCAGAACTAGAAGCGTTATTAAGTCTTTTGGGGTGCTTCATTTTCAGGGTGTGTTTAGTTTGTCTACATTTTATTGCACAATATGCAATAGTGGATTGCTGAGTCGCGATAGGTTTGAATGTAGAAAACATTGTAAAAGTAAACGTTATGTATGAATTTAAGAAACAGTATTCCATACTGGCAATTTTTATGTTAAGTGTGTGCAACATCCCACAACATCTAGTATCTAATGAACACTTTCGTCTTTTTTGGGCTAAGTACTCATGGAAGCTGTCAACATCTACGCAATTACGATACAATTTGCCACGTGTGCAAGGTACAGTAAAGGAATGTATAAAAGACGAGTTGAGAAATAAGAAAATCTGCCTATGCGTGGATGAAACAACTGATGCTCAGAAACACAGCGTCATTCATGTTGTAGCACGTCCTTTAAAACGTGATGGTCCACCAGCTTCATTGTTGTTATCCAGTAAAAGGAGTCAGAAAACTAATGCAGAAACCGTTGTCAAAATAATAAAAGATTCGTTGAGAGAATTTTGTATCACAGGAACCCAAGTCACAATGCTCGTTACTAGACGGAGCCACAACAATGCTGAGAGTTGGTAGGATGTTGAAAATATGCTTTCCGACTCTTCTTCACATAACATGCCTCATACACGCATGTCATCTCATAGCAGAAACCATTCGAAAGAAGTATCCGATGGTGGATAAGTTAATAGCATCTACCAAAAAAGTGTTCATCAAACCTTCCAAACACATCCGTGTATTCAAACAATTGTGTCATGGCTCCAGGCAGTATCTTACTATCAGAAATATTTTTCCCAAGTGAAAAATGTCATCTTGAAACTTGATTCAAATGATTCTGTAGCAGTTCGAGATAGTCAGCAACTTTTTTCCAATTCGGACGTTCAACAACAAATAGATGAAACTTCCATGAACTATTCTGAAGTTGCACAAGCTATTGAGTAATTAGAAAACAGTCACTTATCTGCACGGGACGCATTAAATTGCATAAACAATTTACAAGCCGCTCTAGAAAACTTGACGAACACTATAGGAGTCGATGTTGCTCAAAAATTTGGTGCAATTTTAACGAAAAATCCCGATTTACAAAGGGTTCGGTCTATAACTGAAAATCAAGAATGCCCAGATGAGGAAAAGGAATATCTGACATTTGCAAATCTTACTTCACTGGATGTCGAACGATCATTTTAGAAGTATACGACAACGTATTCACAATACCGTCGACGGCTGAATGAATCGACAATGGAAGCGTTGCTGATGTTGCAATTCTACGCAGCTTACCAGGGCGGTTGCCAATTGCCACAGTGGACATCAAGATGACAGGAAAAGGTAACAATATTATTTTTCACTAGTACGCCACTGCCGGTACCACCTTTTTAACAAACTCTAGTAATTAGACATTATCATATAAGTTATGGTCTACTTTGAATGAACAAGACATCTAATGTAGAATCACACATTATTGAGGCCACTTTCGATCTCCTATCTAATGGTCTTGATGAATTTTTTATATGACGTTTCAGTTCTTTCTGGCCATCATCAACTTTCTTATTTCCTATCGGCGCCATATTGGATTTTAACACCGTCAGAAAGGGTTTCCTTTTTCTGATTTCAACCATGTCAAAAGCTTTTGATAGTACGCTTTAAATGACAAAAATACATTTTAAGATTAAATAAGGTAGCTATAAATTTTCAAACTGTCAAACATGTTAATTATCGGTCGTTAGTTATAGTAAAATGTCGTACACCAACGAAGAGAAACGAGAAATGTTAAGTATTCCTTATTCATCGAATCGAAATACAATAATAGCGAGTACAAGATATTTACAATTGTATTCAGAACGACAACAGCCACATCGTATCATTTTTCTAGATCTTGACAGAAATTTGGTCGAAAATCGATCATTTATCAAGCCGCGTAATGTTTATGTTAATAGAATTCTGAACGAAAATCAAAGGGATATTTACAAATGGTAAAGGTGAAGGTGTATTTTTGCAAAGTTTATGTAAATTTTGCATCTTATTTGCAAGAATGAATGAAAATGACAGTAATAATAATAGAAAACAAAAACAATAAACCAACAATTCCAGTAAATGCTCAAATGACTGGTCATTTTTATTAACACACAATTGCGCATGCTTTCCGGCATTTTGAACTGCCCTTGGATGGTTCTTCTAGGAACTACATCGGCATTCCGGGGTCTATCTCGAAGTTCTTCAATGTTTCGTAGGACATAAACTTCGTAAGTATGTATTATTTTTAGCAACTCAGGAGATCTCACCGGCCATACAACTCCACTATTTCCAATCCAATATGTTTTTTCATACATAACTGCTCCTAGGAAACGACTACCCAAAATGCCCATCTAAACGTTTAATCCAGAACGATGTTATGGTGTCCTAGCCCTATTTTATCTGAGAGTCTGTACTGCCCCCCGTTTTTCTGATTAAAGATTCCAGAAGTGGTAAGTTTTGATTCATCTGCCCAGATGATTTTGTTTAAAAATTATTCATCGTCTTCTAATCTTCTCACTGGCCAGTTGCAGTACACCAGTCGTCTTAAATTATCACCAGGCTGTGGCTAACATGAATTGTTTGGTGTAAACTTATTTCAATGTGAAGTTCTTCACACTCGAGTCTGGGGCAAATTTACCATAATTCTAACGCTACTTCGCGTGTAGGTGTTGATGGATTATTATTTATCTAGAAAATCAAAATTTACATAAACTTTGCAAAACTACATAGATATTTAATTTATCATTTGTACAATATCTCGTCGATTTCCATTCAAATTCCAGTTAAGGTAGATTCTCGCTCGTAAGTAGAATGTCGATGCCGCAGAAGTACATAAAAGTGCATGGCGCACAATGGTGTCACTTGCCGTATATAGTAGTGCATTTTCAATATGGGTTTTCTTGTCATGCGCATTCGTCGAAAATTTGACAGTTCGTAATAATAACGTTGAAACTAAGGATACGTTTGTAATTGCGAATGTCACTTTAATGCCATGTTTGTACCTAGGTAGGCGTACTGACCTGTATACATACAAGTACTTATTAACGAAATGCAGAGCACGAATCAAAAATGAATAAGGGCCATTATTACCGAACGCTAAAAAACATATATACACGACATTTGCTTGACATATAAACACAAACATTAACGACATTCTGCGGCATCGACATTCGACTTACGAGCGAGTATCCGCCTTTAACCGAAACATTGCGCGACTCGGTAAACGATCCATTGTCGACCAATTTCTATCAAGAGCTAGAAAAATGATATGATGTGGCTGTTGTCGTTCTGGATATAATTGTAAATATCTTTTATTCACTGTTGTATTTCGGTTCGGTGAATAAAAGATACTTAACATTCCTCGTTTCTCTTCTTGGTGTACAACATTTTTCTATCACTAATGAACGATAATTGACATGTTTGATAGTTTGAAATTTCACGGCTACCTTATTTTAATCTTAAAATGTTCTTCGACAATTAAGGCATAATATCTAAAACTTGTCTACATGTTATACATGGTTGAAATCAGAAAAAAAACTTTCTGACGGCGACAAAATCCAATATGGCACCGATAAAAAATTAGAAAATTGATGTCCAGAAAGAACCAAAATTTCATAAAAATTTCGAGTACACCATTAGAGTGGCCTTGAGAATGTTTTATAGGATTTTTCTGCAAGACCAAATAAATGTGCTAAACGTGAAAGAAAATCAATAGTTTTCGATTTTTTTTTTAAAATCTCGAACGTTATTTGTCGCAGGTCCATTTTCTTTTCGAGTTTATAATAAACACAAAATTTAGCAACTCTGCCAGATTTAAACCTACTCTCAATCTCCAGTAATAAGCGAGATCCCCATGGCGAAGGTCGAAAATGAATCAGTCTGTATAACAATTAAGATACATGTTTTTCTTTAATAAAAGAAATAAACAGGATAAAATTGGGATGCTTTCTTTGACTTAGTCAGATATAATTTGGCTGTATTACACTAACTCACACTTATTACTAGAGTTGGGCACGCGCGCCAACGGGCAGCGGCGTTGTTTCGATTAGGCCTCGGGTTCCACTAGAGCTATTGTGTGTAGATGTTTGCTGTCGTAAATACTTTCGCGTAGTTGTTAAATAAAAATAAAATAATGCGTGCTCAAACACTTATCATTTTAAGAGTCCTTCGTGAAATCGCAAAGTGAATAATGTCTGTTAAATATCTGCAACATTAGATATGTTTCAACAGTTGTTTCGACAAACCGAGTGCGGCGCGAGGAAAAAATGTGTTTATATGCAGAGAATGAACGTTCTACATCTAGTGACGTTATATTTGCGTAATTAAAATATTCTTCGAAACAACTTAACGGTTCTGTTGACGCACCTTCACAAATGTGTCTTAATGTGCCAAAATCAGAATCTTTCTCTAAAACACCTTCATATTTTTCTAGAACTCAAACATTTTTTGCGTCTTCTATCGCGCATAGCTGTGCGTGAACATGTTGCACTATTTGCACAGATACCACTAACGACACCGATGGATCTTGTAACTTTTCTATTGCCTCCGCTAGTCCGAAGTAATTGTTGTGAATAATCTTTAAATCCGTTTTAACCCGACTATCTTGAAATTTCGACTGGCTTTTCTTGATAGCGGCAGCTTCCTTTGGATCGAATTGTAAAACCACGTTCTTAATATTCTTATAATACTTATGATAATAAAACGCAGCATTTAACCAAGTTCCCCAACGTGTAAGAATAGGTTCTGGTGGCTCAGGTATACGGGGGCACAGTCTGTGAAATTCGGGAATACGTTTCGGGGATTTGACAAACACTGCTTTTGTATGCGCTATTAAAACGTCTACCTCAGGATAACATTTTCTGATACCATCTGCCACAAGATTGAGAGCATGAATTTTACACGTAATGTGTAACAACTTGTTACACATGCTGCGTTTTATTATCATAAATATTATTAGAATATTAAGAACGTGGTTTTACAATTCGATCCAAAGGAAGCTGCCGCTATCAAGAAAAGCAAGTCGAAATTTCAACATAGTCGGGTTAAAACGGATTTAAAAATTATTCACAATTACTTCGGACTAGCGGAGGCAATAGAAAAGTTACAAGATTCTTCGGTGGCGTTAGTGGAATCTGTGCAAATAGTGCAACATGTTCACGCACAGCTATGCGCGATGGAAGACGCAAAAAATGTTCGTGTTCTAGAAAAATATGAAAGTGTTTTAGAGAAAGATTCTGATTTTGGCACATTAAGACATATTTGCGAAGGTGCGTCAACACAACCGTTAAGTTGTTTCAAAGAATATTTTAATTACGCAAATATAACGTCACTAGATGTAAAACGTTCATTCTCTGCATATAAACACATTTTTTCCTCGCGCCGCACTCGGTCTGTCGAAACAACTGTTGAAACATATCTAATGTTGCAGATATTTAATAGACATTATTCACTTTGCGATTTCACGGAGGACTCTTAAAATGGTAAGTGTTTGAGCACGCATTATTTTATTTTTATTTAACAACTACGCGAAAGTATTTACAACAGCAACATCTACACACAACAGCTCTAGTGGAACCCGAGGCCTAATCGAAACAACGCCGCTGCCCGTTGGCGCGCGTGGCCAACTCTTCTTATTACTACCTAAAACCCGTCTTACTAAGATGCAGAAGCAAGCCATACATCAATGTCTGAAAATATTTAATCGCCTTCCAGAAACACTTAAAAACAACAAAAAAGGTATTTAAAAACAAATTAAAAAAATATTTGATCAGTGAATCGTGAATTCTTTACTAAAACTGTTTCTGTATGGCAATTTTCTTTACTAAATTATTTTTTAATGTACTTTCATTGTGCTGCTTGAGTTTTTTATATATTGTTTGTACTTTCTCTATTTACGTTTGACGACAAATATGGTTTATACATGCATATTTCGATGTACTTTATTCTTATATAAGTGTGACGTAATTTGTGTATTATAGAATCAATTGATATTACTATTATTATTATTGAGGTAGTCGAATAAAAGATATACGAGGTAGGCGCCATAAATTCTCGGCTTGACAGGCTTATACAGGTTCTAGCGTGTTCAGACTCCGATGCGTCAAAGTTGCACATGTGGGAGGCCTGTACTATATATATTACGGCTCGAAGAGTAATAGTTTTTAGTAGCCAACCAGACAAGGTAGCTAGTGAAAATGTCTCGAATAACGAAAATTGACAACGTTTAAGGTGATTTGTCTGCATATTCCACTGTAAAAAAGTGGGCAAATGTTCCCGTTTGGGGCAAGAATCCCTTGAAGATGATGATAGCCCAGGTCGGCCAATTGACCTGATAACGCCTCAAAACATTTCAATTATTGAAAAAGTGGTATTAGCAGATCGCCGTTTAAAAGTGAAAGAATTAGCAGTGATGTTTAACATTTTTGAAACAAGTATTCGCCGAATTCTCCATAACCATTTGGGTATGAATAAGACTAGCACATTAGTTCAAGATGGATATCGCATCTTCTTTCTGCTTTCCAACGTGGACATAGGGTCGAATGTGCGCGTTCGTTTTTAAACATGTGTGGAGACGATCCGAAACCGATTTTGGAATCCATTGTCACAGGAGATGAAACAATGGTTCTGTATTATGATTTTCTATCCAAAAAGGAATCGATGGGATGTCATTTTAAGGACCGTAGTGAGTGAAAAATAAGAATTGTTATATTTTATCAAGTTTATTTTCTCTATATAAGGCCGAGAATTTATGGCGCCTACATCGTATTATTTAATTATTCACTAGCCGATTCATTCTTAACAAAAGAAGAAGAAGTGTAATACAATACAGTGCTTGTGTATGTGTACTGTCACTGTAACTATGTGTATCTGTGACGGTTGGTTTGTAAGTATTAGTACTGTATTAGTATGTGCATATGTGTATTATTATGTGGATATGTATAACAGTAACTTTCAGTAATTTATTTAAAATTGACATGTGAATATAACTCTTTAGATATTGTAAATATATTTGTTTTGATAGTTGCAAATGCTCTGTACGCGTGTTTTTAATAGAGTAAACAGGCTAAGATTGTGTTTGAACTGATGTATCAATAACACTAAAAACTACTGAAACTGGTTTATTCCATGTACAGTCGTTCACAGTGAAAGTCGTCCGCTTTGTTTCGAAAAAGTTTTTTTAAAGAAAAATTAAAATACATAATATGTGAAACAAAGCGCTCGAAAACTAGGCATTTCTGGTATATTTATTTTCTATCAAGACAACGATCCGAAACATAAGGCAGCTATAGTAAAGGAATGGTTCCTCTATAACTGCCCTAAAGTTTTAGACACACCACCACAATCACCCGATATTAGTGTAATTGAAAACGTTTGGACTGAACTAAAGCGCAACGTCAAAAAACACCAGAATAGAAATAAATCCGAACTAAACAGCAGTGCTTGAAGAATAGACAAGAATTTCATCGGATTATACCAAAAATCTGGTACAGTCTATGAATAAGCGATTAAAAGAGATCGAAATCAGTAAAGGATATCCCACGAAGTATTAAGGGTTGATTCTTTTTCATGTAATTGCGGTGGTTTATGCAAAATGAAGCAATGCTAGTAAGTGGACGATTTTGATTGTGACCTTATTTCTTCTTAGAATACTGTTTATTTTTAAATTCCCTTATATTTTATAAATTTATTAATTTGATATATTTCTGTATTGTGAAGTATTGTCTAAGCTTTGTTTATATCTATGTATTATGACTGTATTTTCATTTTTCCTTAAAAACTTTTTCGAAACAAAGTGGACGATTTTCACTGCAAACGACTGTAGGTATTTGATTGATAACGCTATCTGTTAACAAAGGGGTCAGAAATTTGGCAGAAAGTATTGCTTATATGAATTATAAAAAGCTCTACCACTTAAAGGCATTCATAAACTTCGTTGTTTTTTATTGATTCAAAGCAACGTGCAAAACTGCTAAAGACCCTCACACACCTCGTCCTTCATCATTTTAAGAGATCGGGCATTCATGACTAAAATGTTGTTCTTTTTATCGGTATAGTACTATGGAGTATTTGATTGATATAAACAGCGAAAAATTGATTTTACGAAACTCAATTCCTATAGAAAAAAAATACCAAGGCAAACACGAATAGCGAACAACGGACAATCTCCATTCCTCCGCATAATGCTGCGCCCGTGCGACAAGTTATAATTTAATAATTTCGCGTGATACGCATATCGTATCACGGTGTTGCTCATGTTAAATTTACATTCTGTCGTGCATATTGTTTATTGAGACTGTATTTTTGAGTGAATGATTATGGACTGCGACAAAGCGGGACAATACGCATACATTTTGAATGTTTTTCTTATTTTCTTAGAAAAATGTTCCATATAAAGAGCTTCCATGTATTTTCCGATATTTCTTTTTCCAGTAGTGTAAAGACTCCCAATTTTGTCACTTCGGATGTATAAGAAAATATAAAAATTTATGTTGATATCATCAAGGCTATTAGTATATTACTATTTGTAATAGATGATATATAAACACATTCATACATAGAGGCGGTTACAATTATAATTGTTTTTCAAAAGGCCTGGATTTATTATTAGTAAATAACAAAATAGGGTAAAGGATAGCACGGGAATTGGTTATAAATAGGCAATGTATTCTTGGTAATCTAGACTAATATAGGATTAAAAAATTGCTCACTTTTTTAAAATTTAATTGACCTTCTCCTGAGACTGCTGCCGTACTTTCGGAGCAACGGTTGGTTAAAGCAGTATTCACGTCTTTACATTTTTCTTTGGGCAATTCTCGTGGTGAACAAGCTATATCTTCGTGCTTTGATTTATCTCGAGAGGGTGGCAAACCAGCTGTTACATAATCTAAAAACAGAATAACATTTCAAATTAGCTCTAAGAAACGTTATAATTAAAGCGTGACAAACGGTTGCACTCGCTACAAACAAGGACTCAAGTGGACGTTCGGTTATTATCGGTTGATTGGTGACCGTGTACTATTACATCGATGGTACACGCGCACAATAGTACACGCACACCGACCAACCGATAATAACCGAACGTCCACTCGATTCCTTATGTACAGCGGGTGCAACTGTTTGTGACGCTTTAGTTATAATTTACTAACTTAAATAGATTTTTAAAATAAAATAAAGTTATAAAATCTCATTATTATTGTTAACATGTGCGCATGAGAAATATCTAATTAAGATACTCTTATTGTACGTTTTTTTTTAACTGAACAAATCGTATTATTCCAAATTCTGACGCGGTCTCTTTAAAAAAAACTTTAAAAGCCACTACCTATCCACCATATGCAGACGCATTTAGCCGTCTATGGCTCTTCAGTGAGTCTTTGTGTTTTCAATTAATTAACCATGGCAGTTATTGCTATTATAGTCGACACCTGCTAGCGCGTCGGAATTTGGAACAATATGATTTGTTCAGTTCTGTAGAAGCGTTTGTAGCAATTAGTTCGAGAAAAACGTGCAATAAGAATACCTTAATTACTTAAATTTGTTATGGGCACATGTTAACTATTTCGTATCTGTGTATGTATACAACATATTTCAGATAACACTAGCCATAGGCATTTAGACAGCAAAAATCTTATGTGTTAATGGTTTTCCTACGGCGAGTGTTTTACTAATGTTTTGTCCACACATAGTTGGAACGATTTTCATGAGGTTTTGAGACATTTTATGCCCTGGAAAAAATAATCTACGGCGCAGAACCCATGCTACAATCGGTTACCTATACCTGAAATTGGCGCTAAATCGGCTACTTTTTTGCTTTATTTTCAACATTATTTTTTTTTTGTTCCAAGGCATAAAATGTCTCAAAATTCCATAAAAATCTTTCCAACTATGTATGGACAAAATATAAATCAAACTTTCCCCGTAGGAAAACTATTAACATCGCATAAAGGTTTTACTATGTAAATACCTATGGCCAGTGTTATCTGAAATGCACTGTATATGAATTGCTATTACCTCCTACAAAGCGCGTACTTTAACAACATATTATATGTGAAAGTAACAAAAATATCTTTTTGAAATTTTGGAGGACGATATTATGAATACAGATCTATTTTCTGAAAATATTTTTAATTTCATGTCACTCTTAATTAAATCGGAAAAGGATATCAATGTTCTTATTTCAAATGTAAACTCTGCACGCTAGAAATTCTCTGTGTAGCCCTTTTTAATGTATGTTAAATGACACAAGTATACCATAGGTCTAGGATACACTAACCTTAAGTTATACTATTTTCTTGGTTTCCGGGCTGGAACCGTGTCGTTGTTGCGTCATGTCGACTTTTTTCAATATTTCCTATACTCCTCTATCTTAATTTTAGAGATAATTGAGATTTGAGATTTTTGCGAAATTACACTCTTTCTTTAACGGCCGATATTTTAAACATCTTACCCGCTGGAGCGATGATTCAAGTTTTATTCGAATGGGAATTTCTTGGAGTCTTCAGCTGTATGTCGAAACTATCTTTACATCAACTAGAGTCTACAAGATGGCCATCGACATTGTTGCCATGTCCGATTCATACTACTTCAATTATTTTTAATAGAAAACCCTGAATATTTTTCCCGAATCTGACAGAGAAATTGTTCTAGAATGTTTTCTATAAACATTCCTCTATACCTAAAATGTGTCGTTCTTTAGTAACTTAAATAGTAAGCTGTATAGATAAGTTTCTCGTTTAAAAACATAGTGTTGAGACGAAATACTAGAAACTTTTATTATATGTCTGTCCAGATATTATAATGTATCTGCAGGCATTAATAAGATCTAGGTATTAAAAAGTGATTCGTTCCTGGCGTAGATCCTGTACCCTGTGCGTAGTGGTTAGCACGTCTATCCGGTGAACGGGAAACTTTTGTTTGTTTGGCTAACGATAACCAATTTTTGTAATAAAATAACGGGGTGAAGTCGATCACATGGTTCTCACCGAATTTAGTTTGATTTTGAGGTTAGGCTTAAAGCAATTGATTTTATATGATTTTCTTAAGTGAACTATATTTGTTATGGTGCGAGCTGTGCTGGTATTTTCCCACACAGCGTCTTAGATAAACGTCAAAACTGCTAAATATTTTAATTTTAAAGCATTTTATAAACAAACGCCCTAGGATCGTGTATAAAAGTAGCAAGTATCATACCCATTCTAAATTATTACATTTTTTTTTGTAGATGCCACGAAAGTCCGTAAAAACAAAGGATAATCGATCATGTCAAACAGTTGATTGTCAGCAGGGTTTGACATGATGCAGCCCAGAAGAGACTCCGTGCGACAAAGAGCAAAACGTCGGTATACTGAGGCACACTTGACGCGGTTTCAACTTGAAAAGGAAAAGTTAATGACTGTTTGAAGGGCAAAGAATACATGTTTCTTTTTGGTTAATATGCAATTTATTCCAAAATGTTGCCGCAGATGTTGCTATAATTTTTGAATATATATTTTTTTCTTATTTCTTATTGATTGACTTCACTCCTGATCGTTCTAAAGTGAGAATTATGTATTCTAATATGGATGATTGACTTAGCCCCGGGCGCGGGGTGAAGTCTTTTTAACCAAAAAACTTAAAAAATATGTTCACCGGCCCTGATCCAGCGACCAATCGACAGCCTAAACATCAACAAAGTTGTTTTTTAATTGCATTAAGATATAATTTGTTTTTCAGTTATCTGAAAAAATCGTAATTTTTTGATCGACTTCCCCCAGAATGACGGTACTTAATTTACACAAAAACGACGGGGGTATAGGGAAATGTCTATGAAAACATTCTAGAACAATTTATCAGATTCTATAAAAATATACACGGTCTTCCATTTAAAAGGATTGAAATAACATGAATCAAACATGGCAACGATTTCGATGGCTATCTTGTAGACGCTAGTTGATATAAAAACATTTTCACCGTATTGCCGAAAACTCCAATGATAACTCAACCGATTAAAATTTCAATCACCGCTCTAGCGGGCAAGAAAGAATATCGGTCGTAAGAAAGAGCGGAATTTCGCAAAAATTTCAAATTATGTCTAGTATCTCAAAAAGATAGATGGGTATAGAGAATATTGAAAAAAGTTGACATGGAATACAGAGAGGCATTCAAAAAATAATAATATAGAGGGCGTTACATTAAAAAAAACAAACTTATATGGTGCGCTGCGGAAACCGTACATCCTGTATACTTAAGTATAATTTTATGTTGTGTAGACCATGTGTGCGAATATTTTTATTTGAAAACTTTTTCTCTAAATCGCTTGGGAAATGAATTATCTTTCGCCCACGTACTAGGTGGACATGCTGCGCTGTACGTATGTATATGTTGTATTTGAAATAATAAAACTGAAGTGCGTTTCCGATATAATTAAGAGTGCCTCAAAATTGAAAATGTTTTGAGAAAATAGATCTTTATCTATAATATCGCCTGCAAAAATTTTAAAAGTGTTTTCATTATTTCTACAGATATATGTCTAATAGACAATCGTCGTAGGTGATGTTTGAAAAGATTTGGGACAAATGCAAACCTAAATAAAAGGGTTATACACTGTGTTACCGGACAGACGACACAAGAGGGAAAAAAGCTTTTTATTTATGGACTTACAAAAAAATCTTTATAAAAGCTTTTGCTTGTTCTAAAATTCACAAATAACACTACACCTTTGAAGTAAATTTCTTAATACTGAGTAAATAAGTTCTACTAATATTGTGCTAATAACTAGTTACATTGCTAATAATGGTTTTCATTCAGTTTTTTTTCTGTAAATAACCTCTTCAAAACAATTTGATATCGAAAGACAGAAATGGATTTTACAAAATTTATTGAAAAACTTGAAGTAAATGTGGCAAATCTCGATAAGGTGTTAATTATATTAAACTACCGCCGAAGAATGTATATTGCGAAATCTGAAGCATTAAGCAATTTAAGTTGAAAGGTTTTATTATTTTGATACAAAAAAATTATAACAATCATACAATTACTTTGTACTATTTCCTAATATGTGTAATGTATGGATATCTCCTGCTAGGTAAAGTTATTTTTACTTATCTACATACAAGGATACCTGTTCTTGGAAAAGTAGTTCCAGCAAGCCAATTTTCAGTTGGTTCTAGAAGCCTGGTTGACATTGGTGTTTCAACGTTTGCGGATACTTTTTGTGAAATTACTTTACTTCCACCACATCGATCTTGCTTTAAAGAAGTTGTAAAATTTGTTCTCGCACTGGGCCCAATATACGAGAGATGACGTGCTCTTGGTGGTTGCGGCGATGCACTTCGGCCTAAATGTGGTAAGCTAGGGGAAGCCCTGCCACCGGGAAAAGTAGCGTTACGTTTATGACGTCTAGGAAAAACAGCTAATAATTCGGCCCACCATCGAGCGTCTTCACGACTTGCTGCTTTAACAAAGGTAACTCTGTCAGGACCGGTTAGAGCAAGCGAATGTGGATGTCCAGTAATTTGTTCTGCACCTGTGACTTCTAGTACTTTGGACATATCGACTGAGCCTTGAGGCACCGTATCTGGCTGTGAAAAATGAAACAAGGAAAATAAATACTCAAATACTAGTAAATGAAATATGCTAATTTTGTCTATATGGAAATTACATAAAAAGTCAGCAATAGTTACTTATGTTATCACGGACATAATTGCTATTTTGCAGTAGCAAATATCTGTGATATATTCAGAGCAACCGGAAATAAGAGGAAACGCTTACATTGCGAACTTGTATGTATATATTGAGCGCTTTATATTTTTGCTATGCTTCCTTACATTATGTATAAGTATGGTAGGGCATTTCATACTCTGCTCTCTTTATTTATAATCTATCTACTCCAATCGCCGATTTGAAGTTAACGTTCGGTGTTTTGCTAATTAGGGCTGTGTCCGAATCACCTAATATAGATGAGTATAATGTACTTATGACATAACCTGAACTTGCCCCACCAAGTATGCAAGAGTGTAAACTAGAGATCAATTTTCAAATGCTTCTTCTGCTCATTGTAAACTTCAGAATATACATAAATACGAGGTAGGCGGCATAAATTCTCGGCCTGATAAGCTTATACAGGTTCTAGCGTATTCAAACTACGTTGTGTAATACTTAAAGCGTGACAAACGCTTGCACCCGCTGTACATACAAGGAATCGGGTGGACGTTCGGTTATTATCCGTTGATCGATGTGCGTGTAACTGATCAACCGATAATAACCGAACGTCTACTCGATTCTTGGTATGTACATAGTAAACACAGCTTTGTCACGCTTTAGTAAATAGTTGCACATGTACGAGGCCTACACTATATACATATATTACGGCTCGAAGAGTACTAGCTTTTAGTAGTCAGCCAGACAACGTGACAAGTGCATGAAAATTTCTCAGGTAACGAAAATTGAGTATCGCACGATCATTATTTTTTTAAGAAAAGAAGGGCATACGCCTAATCACATTAAACAACGTTTAGACGGCGTTTATGGTGATTTACCTTCTTCATATTCTATTGTAAAAAAAGTGGGCAAAATGTTTCCGTTTGGGGCAAGAATCCTTTGAAGATGATGAGCGCCCCGGTCGGCCAATTGAACTGATAACGCCTGAATGGTATTAGCAGATGGCCGTTTGAAAGTGAAGGAATTAACAGTGATGTCTAACATTTCTGAAACAAGTATTCGCCCTGCTCTCCAACGTGAACGCCGGGTAGAATGTGCGCACTCTTTTTTAAACATGTGTGGAGGCCACCCGAAACTGATTTTGTAGTCCATTGTCACAGGAGATGAAACGATGGATCATAATACAAAATATTATGATCTATCCAAAAAGGAATCGATGGACGTCGTTTTAAGGACGGTAGTGAGTTGCAAGCAGCCGTAATACAACATTTTGAGGGAAAAACTTTAGATTGTTACTACAAAGGTATATAATTATTAATTGATCCTTGTTTTGAAGTTAGGGGAGATTATATTGAAAAATAAAAATTGTTATATTTTACCAAGTTTATTTTTTCTATATCAGGCCGAGAATTTATGGCGCCTATTACGTATATCATTTGCAACCAATAGATATCCGCTTAAGCTTTGTTCCCACGCCGCGGGAACATAAGGACTCGTTGTCGCTTGAGGTGACTCGGGGTGGCTCGGACTTTCCGGTAAAATGTCGGTAAGCCCTCGGACATCAAAGGCTTGTTAACGAATGACAAATCCAGTGCTGCCGCCTCTTCCAATTTGCGGTAGATCTACTGATTTTAGATCTTTTCTATCGATCTACTGTTTTCTATTAATTTTTTACGATTTCTTTAATAAAATTTCACTAATCACTTTATAGACTATGTACAATTTTTTTATGTTTTAATATTTAAACGCCTTAGTATTTAAGATTAGTCATCTAATGGGGTATAAATGAATCGCAGAAAAATGTCCAGAGTATCTCGAATGCTAAACCGTTTTAAATTAGGCGTGCGATAAGGTACATTTATATGGTACGTATATTTCCATAAATTTTATGTGTCGCTTCTCTCATCACAGCATGGCAGCACTGGCCACAAGCCTCAGTACGACTTCTGCACCCCTTCCCACAGGCTGTTGTAGATTGTGTAACAGTTTGTAGCAGTTTCAAATAGTTCATTTTGGCTGCGGCACACCATACTTCCTAGTCACTGTCCGATTCATAAAATTTATTAATTTTTATTGAGGATTAATTCCTAAAAATATTTAAATTAAAGAAAAACCAAACAAATGAAAGTGAAGAGCAATGTTTGACAATGGTGTATACCTTGTTGAGCGCCATTACTTCTTTAATTAAAAAATCAAGTAATAATTGATTTTTTAATTTCATAAGATAATAAAGATATCGCATGCTTAAACTTACCCATTCATTTTATTTGCAGAATTAAAGTGGTGGAAATTTTTTTAAACCGATAAAAGAAGGACTACCTTATAAAGCGTCAATAAGCAATCTGAAACATTCAACTTTTTCCTCTTATTATTCAGACATCCAAGGTGAATTGTTTTAAAATAAAAGTTTTTTAATTTGAATTTGTTTTGCACTTATTGTGATCATTATATGTATGTATTTTGGGGACTGATCCACCCAAACGGATTTAGAGAGCTTATTGAAGCGGTGGAACCCCGCAGGGATGTGAACCAATATATACCGCGTTCGTAAGTTCCGTATTAAAGTCAACCGCCTTAAATATATGGACAGTGTTACAATGTTTGCCTGCTATGTGGGGAGCGCGCGTAGCGAATCAAGGACGCTTCAGCACAAGTGGCAACACTATTCGCGATATGCATTGGAGTCGCGCTTATAAATGAATCCTTACGTACCCTAGTTTATACCGATTGGGAAAATGAGATATTAGCTATATTGGTATCCCCTCCTCGCTCCTTCGCCGTACATGCGAGAGAGCGTGGAGGGAACTGAGTGAAATCCGGGCAATTCGATGCGGGACGTACTAGTACACTTCGAACAATGTCGGGATGTATACCTACTGTGTGAAGAGCGCACGTAATAATTTGAAGTCATAGTCGCCTGGAAATGAGAATTTCGCATATTTATTTTGTTGTTGCTACGAAGCTTAGACGAAATTAATAAGAAATTCTAACAACGAAAATAAAAATAGATTCTGATGAAATAAAAGAAAAAAAAATAAATACTTCAGAAATTTTCTCTAAGATCGTCCGCACATACTGCAGTCTACCTCGTAACTAACCACATCGGTAACCTTGAGCCATCTACTGCCGCTAACTCACTCTTCCGCTTGAGAGCGAGGAGGGGACAGCGGTATGGCTAATTTCGCATTTTCCCAATCGGTATATGCAGCTATATGTATTATGTATATATATACAATATGTATTTTATTTATTTCGTTTATTATTCAAATCAGTAAAATAAAACTATCCAGCTGTATTTTAGGGCAAAAATGTGAAAAAATTATCAAATGTCTATAACACATTGACAGAAAAGGATAGCTCTAAAATCATTATAGTACAAATTGTTGTTGTGTTATTGGTTCGAAGCGTTGGGTTACGGAATATACCTCGCATTTCAAGGCATCGATTACTATGATCATTAGCCGACCCTACTAGAATTTTGCCGAATCCAGGTGTTCCAACCTTTCGTAGGGATTTTTAACGTGCCAAACATCGTATTGACATGGGGCCTACGATTTTACTTCCTTATCCGAAAAGAAGGCATACTTCGATTTTTATCCGTAATTAAAAAGTAATCGTTTCGAACGAGATATGAACTCGCGCCGTTCGGATCGAAAGGCAAGTATGCTAACCGTGCGACCACCGAGACGGTCACAATAAAAGTAATAGTACCACTAACTACAGCGCGTTTCAACCTCCTTATGCAGTATACGTCTTATGGGAATTCGATGCATGGTTGCCAAATCGTTCAACAAAATGTTCCATTACTATTTCCGGTTCATTATATTTCATTTATTGAATTAAAAAAAGGAGAGTTTATAGCAAAAATTCCTTAAAAAAATCTTAATACTGTTTAAATTACTTGACTAGCAATATGTAACATGAAAAGTAAGAATACTTTAATTTTAATTTCCAATAATTAACAAATAAACCTATAAATATTTTAATACTCTAGTAACGTAAATTCAATAAAAGACTAAATAATTACAACAAAATATATATTGTTTTTTCTGTACATATTACATATGCCACAATTATAAGGTGGTAATTGAAGAACTTTGTGTCCTCTTCCTTTTACAAACTCGTCAATCCTGTTTTTATCATACTCCCATTTAATTGGTGGTACGCAAATCAGTAAGTCTTTTTTTAGCACATCGTTAGTGGTTGATATTTGTTCCACACCAAACCATTCAATAATTTGATTTTTACTCCATGCTGTCTTTGGAATTTTTTTTAGAATTTACTTCAGCGGTAGGAGGAATTATCAAGAACAATTATTGAGCTCTACGGTATATTTGTCTGAATCTGTCTCATGCTGAAGGTCAGCAGTGTTTTTCTTGTAAAGAAGTATATATTCAGCATCAAGAGTAAAACCATTATCAACATGAGCATGAACTAATGCAAAACAAAGCCCAACACTAGTGGGTGATTTCAAACCAGTGCTTAGTCATTGTATAAAAGCTTGACAACTGTTTTGAATAATGTCTGTAAATTTTTTAGTTACTGCATGTCCTATGTTCAACCATGATTCATCTGTATATATCTGTATATATTGTACTACCTGAAGTAACATAAAATTACAAGTACATTAACAATTTGTATACATATAATAAATAAGCAAAGTATTAAATGTCAAGAAGTAAACTGCGCCTTCTTTTTGTTTTTAAAATTCAAACCTCATAAATATGATGTAGTCAAGGAGATCATCATATCAATACCATTGATAACAGCACGAATTGTATTTAAAGTAGGTGGCACATTCTGCATAAAAAGCCATGCTCTTTACATCAAATACATTCTTGCGTGTTCTCATAATATGTATGTTATCGATCATTTACTTATATGGCTTTTCCCTTACTTTTTTTGGGGGGTTGAGAATACAAACCTTTTTGTTGCCTTTGCTGCATATGTATATTATTCACTCACAGACAAAAATATTGCATATGTTATTTAGGTCTTTATTACATGTACCAACATTCAACAATTACCCTAAAAAGCGAATATCTGTAGAACTGTAATGGAAAACAATATTAAGAGCGCGGACTTTATATAGCATTTAAGTTATTTAATTTTAATGTATTAAATAAAAGGGGTGCTATCCTCTAAAACATTTATTATTTAACTAACTAAAAAAACAAACAAAAAATGTACAAAGAAAATATTACATAATTAGAAAAACAAAACAATTTCTCTTTTAAATATTTTAAATAATATAGTTTTTTACATGTCCAGTGGAGGTTCCCAATCATAACATATTATTGAATGTACCATTCTTTTGTCAATAATAAATAATGGTAGGTGCTCACATCTAACAATTTTGTTTTCCTTTTAAGTTTAAAGAGAAAATGCGTTCAGCCGTTTTTGTAGCAGCGTTTTTGTAAACATACCAGCAAAATTGAAAATACTTTTTCTCCTATAGCATTTTCACAACTTTCAAGCTCTGTCATGTCATGAATTCTTACAAATCTATATCTTTGTTAAATTTTGCTTTTGGCATTTCTGAAAGCATTTTCCATTTGGAATTAGTAAGCTTACAAATTCTTTTGAACGTCATCTAGACACCATAGATAAGACGCACCTGTTCACTGGGGAGCAATTATGAATTATGAAGAAATATACTTTTTACCCATATACATCATGTATTTCATAAATTAATTCTTATATTTGAAAATTCGTAAAATGTACCAATTTTAAGTAATTTTATCAAAAATGTATCTACACATTGCAGTACAACAAATGTACCCAATTAGGTGCAATTGTACCAAACGGCAGCACTGCCTCCGTTTGTCAGCATCTGCGCCGTTTTTCTTATGATATTCGTCGAGCTGGAAACTGATTTCCGTAAACACATTTCTATTACGTTCTCTCCTGTTTCACCACAAATGAAATTGAAATCAAATAACTAAGACGTCAACTGCACCATACTGTATCAAGTAACTATACTGCATGCTAGCTCGCGTACAACACGTTGTACGAGGGGGGGCTGATAAATTCGCGGCCTAAGGTACCTAGCAATGAGTTACGACCTTCTGACTCATAACGCTAGTAGTGGGAGTCAAGGCTAGTATAAGTATTGTCCGCTATTTTTGCTTCGCTCAGTAACAATCGATCTGTCAAACAACGAACATGTCTATGCCAACTGCAACCGAAAATTCTCGTAATTTGGAGCACCGCGCCCTAATAAAATTCCTTGTGAAGAAAGGAAATACGGCAAAAGAAATTGAAGAGATGTCATTGGTTCTGCAGGATTCTGGGCCTTCATATGCAATGGTAAAAAAAATGGGTTCGCTTATTTAAACAAGGACGACAGAGCTGTGAAGACGACCCTCGCTCAGGACGACCGGTAATAGTAATGACCGAAGAAAACGTCCGAAAAGTCGAAAAGTTAATACTGGCCGACCGTAGAATAAAATTGTGGCAAATAGCAGAACAGTTGTAGATTAGCAAGGAACGCATCGGAGAAATTGTACACGAACATTTGCACATGACAAAAATTAGTGCGCGTTGGGTACCGTGAATGCTCACACCGCTCAACAAAGAGCGACGACTCGCGAGTTGCAAAAACTTTTTGTTATTGGCCAAGGACAATTTGGATGAATTTTGCAACCGGATAGTAACCATAGATGAAACATGGATTCGTCAGTATGATCCCGAGTCCAAACAAGAGTCAATGCAATAGGTAAAAAAAGGTGAAAGGCCACCGAAGAAATTCAAAGTGGAAAAGTGGGCCGCTAAGATCATTGCGACTATTTTCTAGGATTGCGAGGGAATTTTATTAATTGATTACCTGCCTAAAGGAACTACAATGAATGGGCAATACTGCGCTAATTTGTTGGCTCAGGCACGTGAGGCAGTCGTACAGAAGAAACGTGGCAAATTAGCGCGCGGTGTGCTGTTGCAAGGCAGGCCTAAAAAGACACAGGATTCTCAGAAATTGATCACCCACCCTATAGTCCAGACCTGGCCTCCAGTGACTTTTTCCTTTTTTCAAAGTTGAAAAAGGAGTTACGGAGCCGAAGATTTTCCGACGATGGTGAGATGAAGGCGGCCGTCGAAAGCCATCATCACCGGCACCGGCGGCTGAATCTACTACCCCACAATCGAATACGAACATACGTTGTATAACAGACCCGCACTCCCCAATTAGAATTCGATTTTATCTTCTTTTTTCCGATATGCTGATGTATTTAACTTTTAGATTACGTGTGATTACAGCTATTATATGGGGACTGATCCCGAGTTATTTCAGAAGCACCCTTTATTTTGTTTAGTTGATTTAGACACAGCATAGGTGTAATAATCGAGCGATGTAATCTTTATCAAAAAAAAAAATAGCTTTATAACTAAAACATGCTAGTATTCAATTGTCTAAATGTACCGTTCTAAACAATAAATTTCCAAGAAATCTTCCAAACTATAACAGTATTCGACTTCTACTACACCGCTTCTACTACATTTGCATATTAACTTATTAATCTTATTATTAAAGCGTTGCACCCGCTGTATATACAAGGAATCGAGTGGACGTTTGGTTATTATCGGTTGATCGGTACACGCACACCGATCAACTGATAATAACCGAACGTCCAGTCGATTCCTTGTATGTACATAATAAACACAGCGGGTGCAACCGTTTGTCAAGCTTTACTTATTATTCTACAAAAGAAAGGCAACACAAAGAATATTGTAACTTACGTGTTCGTCTACCGAATAACTCAGTTCTCCATCATCGTAAAGAACAAACCATCGTCTCTGCCACCTCTGCAACACACAACAACAAAAAGGATACAACTTCATAAAACTAGACGAGTATAAACTGTAGAGGAAATGCATAATACATCAGTGTTAGATATCAAAAATTTATGTTACATTTATGAGAATTTCTGTAAATACAAAAACCGGGATGTCGTACGTAGGACCATCTCCGGCACTTGTGAGAATTTGCATTGTATGCGTAGCGTAGTATTTCTTTCTAACGCAATTTTACGAAGAAAGATAAAAAGACGCGTTTTAATGCTCTACCAGTAGCGGTGGGTGATGACGTGAATGGGAGGGCGCGGACAAGGATTCGATTTTCTCGTGTACTTCCGTTGCGTAGTACAATATTACACAATATGCAAGGAAAATACACGAGGGAATTGAATCGCTAATCACCCACCGCCACTGTGTCCTACATTTACAGGTCCTTAACGTGTATTGTAAAAGCTTAGAAGTATGCCAAGCACGTTTCGCATTAAGTAATCGGTTTTACAACTTATCAATCTGAATCTTACATATGGACCATAGGCAAATTCCAGAATAGTGCACATCTTATTAATAATAAATTGCTGTAGTAATATCATCAATAGGTATCGTCTATCGTAACGCCTAAAGTTGCTCTTTACATAAATTAGGTTCGTTTTCTACATAATAGGTATGTAGTATGAAACAAACAAAACACAACTGCAATAAAACGTTCGACTATACGGCCAACTGTAAACAAGCTGAACGGAGAGGATTACGTCTGATCAAATACAGTTAGTGATTATTATTATACAATTATATTATCTACAAAATAACTTGTGAAAGCCGACAGTACAAGGTAATTATGATATTGTACATATTTTGTAAAATGTTTAGTAGATCTAGATAGAATTTCATAGCTACAGTGGAGATTGATATAGAACAAAAATTTACAAATGTTTATTTCTTAGGCTAGAGAAATTTTCATTTTTCTTTTGGTCTAACACTTCTCTAAAACTAGACGTACGTTAAAAACTAAGCTACTTACACACTTCTAATGTGACGATAGAGTTACCGTGGTCATGATTCAACAAAGAATAAAGGCTGGAACTTAAGGGTCCTAAATCTGAACTGCAAATCGTATTTGTAATTTCCATGCCAATTTCACCTACGTTGCTGTTTATGTCCTTAAAGGGTTGAAATAAAGATGGTGTTGACTCACAAAATTCTATATTAAAACCAATCAATGCGACCGGTTTCGTGCATTGCGCACTGGTAGTACCAGTCATAGCTTTAATGTCTTGTGTTTAGTCTCTTTTTAATTATAACAAAGGTTTTTAAATGATTGATATTAAGGGAACATCCCGAATCCAAGAATTCAAAAAAAATGTGAAACTTTGTGAACAAGTAGTCCACACCCAAGCATGTTCGAAAGTATTTTCTTTATCGGCCCAATCTCGTTTTAAGAGGGTGAAACTACCCCTGAAAGTAGATTATCGGTTTTCTTAAAATAACTCAGCAACGACTGGAACAAATACATCACAACTATGTATCAAAATAATCGTCTCAAAGAGCTCTATCAAGTATATGAAAATAGCACCTTAGCTCCATGTAAAAAAATTATGGTACCCTTCCCCACTCCTTTGATAAGGAGCGTATTCAAATCCCACGTTATGTATATTACGGAGCTCTTCGAACAGTATAAAAATTATATTTTAATTTATGTAATACAGTTAATAAAAGATAAAATTTGCTGCAATACGTCGCCTTAAATAACTGAATCCATGTGCAAAAATAGACATGTTATGTTTACATAGACTTTTTATTTCAATTAGAAAAACAAGTGCATTGTTTATCAATATATTATAATAACTACAATTACTTACTTATACTACCCTAGCAGTAACAGTTATAATAAGTTATATAAGTTACAACTTCATATAAGAATAGCGACTTTAGGATGACATCATTCGCAGATAATGAACAAGTAATATGTTCGATTTTCTGACGCATTGTGATAGTATAATTTATCTAATGAGGTTCATATTTCGTTACAATTTGATATATAAATTAGTAAATCATTTCAAGAATAATTGCAAGAGAGATACAGTTCATTGAAAGTTACATACGATAACAATATTGAAGTATGACTTATAATAATCTTTAATGTGAGTAATAATTTACGTGTAAAAGTTTCAATTTATTGATTTATTTAGATAAGAAAATGTATATAGTGAAGACACTTTTGTATTTCGTTAGTACTACATGTGAGCTTTAAAGTATTAGAACGACAATGGCAGTCATAAATCCAGTAAATGTAGTTCGTTTACTTATGGTAACATTTAGTGTTGTAAATGATAACCGCCCCATGGGTTTCAACAATAAAGAAAGTGAAATTCACGACCTATTAAGGGATATATTAATTAGATCTCCAAACGACACAACATTTGTGATAGATAATGACGTAACACTAGAATTTAGACCACATTCTGCAGAATTTGTCGATGACAGATATCTATCTTCTCGGGAAGAAATATTAGAAGTTTTACAATTTGAAGAAGAAGAAGAAGAAGAAGAATGTGTACCCGGGGGAGAAGATATTGCCTCTTTAGAATATAAGGAAAAAGTCGTTGCCTTCTGGAAAAATGAAAAAACCCAACTTCCATACATTTTTGTTTTTATACATTTTTTTCCTTTTTAGATGGGAGCCATCATTACAAAAAGGAGGAACAAGAAGAGAACAATTGTTAAAATTTTCTGAATACGTTTTTAATAAATTTGTTATTAACAGCGAAGCGGGCGCCATAATTCACGATCCAAATCTCTGTAAATGGGCTTTGGAAGCCAATGAAGAAGTAGGGTTATCTCCGCATTGGTTATGGAATTTTAAAAAAGTATACAGGGTAGTTTCCAGAAAAATTATCAAATTCGTTACCGGTTCATATGGTACAGACACGGTAGAGTTAAATCGCGTTTCGTCGGATTTCATACAATCAGTAAAACCCTATATTGCGAAAGTAGGGCCTACTAACATATTCAACGCTGATGAAAGTGGATTCAATCTAGAATTACACTCTGGTCGCACGTTAGCTCTATAAGGATTGAAAGCAGTTGAAAATATTGCACAGCTATACCATACTTCCCATAATATCCGCGTCTGGACGCTTGTTATCACCGCTATTTATGGTTTTAAAAGAACAAAGTGGTACATTTAGACCACGAGTTGCCGCATTAATATACGGAGCAGCAAATACCTATGTAACTGCTTCAGTATCCGGTAAACTAAGAACAGCATTATTTACGGAATGGTTCACAAAGGTATATCTTCCAAATACTGGATCTCAAACAGTTTTATTACTAGATTCATGGACTGGTCATTGCTCATCTACCTTATGAAATCATGTATCGGCCGAAATGAACGTGAACATCCTTACAATACCAAAGAAAACTACTGGCATGATACAACCATTGGATGTCTATGAATTTCGTGTTTGGAAAAATTTTGTTAGTAAGTTTTCCGATATGGTCCTCTTAATTACGATATTAATTTGCATTCACGTAACAACATTATTAAATTACAATCTTCAGTGCATAATCAATTCATTATCTTCTACACAAAATCATGATTTATTTGCTTATGCCTGGTACAAAAGCGGTTATATTGAGAACCACCCATATCGTTTCGATAATTCTGTACATTTTGCCTTCACAGAAGATTTTCAAATTCCATCGCGATGTGTCATATGTGGTTCCCGTGCCATAATACGGTGTTCCCGGTGCAGCCGTCTTTTATGTTTTAAACATTTTTATGAAGAGGGAGATTACCATACAGATTAAATAATTATTTGTATATACGCACATATGTACATACATGTATACATAAATTATATTTTAGGAAGTATGCCATGTAACATGTATTTTATATGTCATTCAGTCTTATATATTAACGTATAAAACATAATTCTCCCTATCTTTTTTTTATGCCTATATTACATAAAATAAAATATAATTTTTATACTGTTCGAAGAGCACCGTAACATACATAACGTGGGATTTGAATACGCTCCTTATCGAAGGGGTACATTTCTTTAATGAAACTAGGGTGCTATTTTCATATATGTAATAGAGCTCAATGAGACAATTATTTTGATATATAGTTGTGATGTATTTGTTCCAGCCACTGCCGAGTTATTTTAAGAAAACCGAAAATCTACTAAACCTTCAAGGGTATTTTCACCTTCTTAAAACGAGATTGGGTCGATAAGGAAAGTACTTTCGAACATCCTTGGGTGTGGACTGCTTGTTCACAAAGTTTCAAATTTTTTTGAATATTCGGGTTCGGGATGTTCCCTTGTTTGAGTCGTGACCAGCGGAGAAATTTTCAACGGACATTTGATTTCATTTATTGACAAATTATTACTGCTTTCCTAAATTCTAGCCTGAGGATGTGCGCAATGCACGAAACCGGTGGCATGGATTAATTTTAATATAAAATTTTGTGAATCAAGACCATCTTTATTTCAACCCTTATTATGAAGAACTCACGGAGTAACCATGGAACGTTTAAATTAGTTTTACGTTATTTATCTTATGGCTTTTTTCCAACACAATATGTAGGGACCACATTTGTCAAATCTAAATTTAAAATGAGCCAGATACTCTTTGCACCGAACTCTGATTGATCTTTCGGTTTGCCCAACATATAGTTGATACAATCTTTAGATGATATTTTATAAATTCAAGATTTATCCAGGTTAACTGCTTTGGTCTTTAGGGTTTCCCAATGTTTTCGTGGTTATTATTTGACTTGAAAACAATTTGAGATCAACTTTAGGAAAGATTTTTTGACGACCTTTCGTTTAACTCGGATAAAAGAGTAATTCAACATATTTCTTATTACTATTATTACATTTCTAATTCTTATTCTATTATGTTTCCAAAGCGCATTGTAGACCACATCTTCAAAATATCAGTTAAAGGTTGGAACTTTGATGATTTCTTTAAGTCCGTTTCGATACCTATCGTTAGTTAAAGGGTAATTGCATAAACGATGTACCAATAAGTCAATGGAAGTTTATAAAAAAGACTTATTGTTTAACCAAATGGATAGCAAAGAAATTGTTGATTTAGTTTTTCTGGCAGGACTGTGACTGTGAATTTTTTTTTCCAATTAAATAACTATAATCTTTCACCCACAAAATTAAGGAACGGCAATGGGCAACAGCCCATCTCCCTTTAAGGCTTCTTAAGGTATTCCTAAGACCAGATTTACTATACAGCGTGAGTTTTTTTCCGATATTCGCTAAGGGAATCCCGAAAACTGGCGGAGATATAGATCAAATGGTGAAAGAATTGCTGTGCAGCCTTCATGTTCTTTGCACACAGGAACTGGATAACAGCACGCAGTTCACAGTCGGTGAGATTTTCAATTGCAGCAGTCATTTTAAACGACCAAAATAGCACGAAAGAATGTCCGATCGAATCTCTCACTAGAACGGCAGACTCGCATTGAACCAGACTACACCGCAGCGCTGCGATCCCGCCGATATCCCCACTCCCCTGCACACTAGGCGGAAACGAATCGCCGTCGTACATACATATGGGAATGTTAAATAATTATGTACCTATATCTTTTCATATGTCCTACATAATTATGTTCAAATCAATTGAGGAGTGGTAAAAGCTCTACAGGTAAAGTACTGGTGAGAATATCAATAGCTTCGTCCATATTTGTAATGGGCATTAACGCCAAAGAAGTTAGCATCCTGGTGTTCAAAGCAAATTGTGGCTCGCTACTATATTCCGCATACAGAAAAAAAAACACTTATATTTCGTAGACAGTGAATTAAATCTTATCTACCAAGAAACCGCAAAACTTCTACAATTAGTGCTTACAATATCTTAGATTGCTATTTTTAACCTCCCCAACCTAAATTACACGCTTTGCCATTGATAACATTGATTAAGGAATTTATTAGGGCTGATCGCTAATTATTTCAGACATGCAAAATAAACACATATTTATCTTTAAGTTCGTTAAGAATCGGGTCGATGGCGAACTGACCCTGCGGCGATCTGGCCTTACGGCAAACTGCCCCTACGGCAAACTGGCCCTACGGCGAACTAGCCCTATGGCAAACCGGCGACAGCGAAACATCCCATCCCCCATGAGGCAACATGAAGTTAACAACTTCCTGTAACTCGTTGCTAATCCATGCGACTTCTGCTACCCAACATTTACCTTCTTACACACAGGCTACAAACACTCTACGTTAACTTTGAAGATTGTGCAGTTTATACACCCCACTCTTGACAAAAATATTCTGTGACCTTTTCGCTGTTCTTTAGCTATAGCATAAGTCTATATGTACATGAGACTTGTGGATTCTTTTCGCTGATCGAATGGTTTTCCAATCTACCAATTTTTTAGCTCGAAAATCTACTTCTTCGAGTAAAAGTAATCAACCTGGTTGTACTGTGAAACTGTTTGGACAAAGTCTTCTGCATTTTGAAAGGCCTGAGTTATAGGTTTGTATTTAGTGGTATGATATTTTACGATCTCCGACCTCATCACATGTCCCTTTCCCATGTCTACTGGCGCTAGAAATCCGTGCTGAGGGAGCTGGTAATTTTGAAACTTCACAGAGCGATTTTTAAAATGACTAGCCCCCTTTGAAGTTGCGCTAGATCTGGTCAGTTTAACATCAAAACACAAATTTGGTGAATTGCTTTCTTTGTTTGCCTGTTGAGAACTGAATTGTGAAGTCATGTATCCTTGACTTTTATATACTAGGTCGAATACTCTTCCACAATTGTTTGAAAGGCTTCACGTTGTTCTACAAGATTCTGTTAAATTCGGGATTTATCCCGAAAACTCTGGATTGTTGTGAGAGATTCTTTTACGTTCTGGAGATTTCGAATTTTTCCAGAACACCTGTAATTAATAATTTGGAAGGCTCTATGTAAAAAAGCCCAGAAGAATAAAAATATTTCAATAGTTTTGAATTAAACGTAAAATGGATTTTATTTTTAATTCATTAAAAATCCAGAACCAAAAGATGTATTCTCCTTTTTAGGAAGTGTAGTACTCGTAGATTTCCATCTCTTATAATATTTTCAGAATTTTTGAGTTTTTGGATTTTTTTTTTCTTTTTTGCTGTACAAGATTGGTTTTGAAGATATGTAGATCTATATTTACTTGTTTATATTAAAAAGAGATTAATTAACTATTAGTTGAAAAGTTTTACGATTCACAAAATATGACATTCGAAAGTGGCTAACTTTGAACAGTTGCATCTAAGGTAAAAATAAAACGGAAAAACAAAATATACGTTTTTCTCGGATTCTCTCAATTTCATATATAATTTAAGGACAATCAGAGACGATGATTTCCCCTTTTTCATTTGCACTGCCTCGATCGAGATGGATACAATAATATGAAACAGAATAGGATAAGAATTAGAAATGTAAATCTTTTTATCTGTAGGTTTGATTAGTATTTTGGAATTAGATTATTCACTCTAGAATGTTACCTTGGTTCTATTAAGAGGTACGGAGAAATCCCAATCCGGTGCTACAAACAAGTAACCGCTACGAGCTATTGAACGGCTTGCCTATGAAAAAAAAAAAATATTGTCAATTATGTAGTCCGTAATACTTATTATAAAGGCACATACTAACCAGTAACTTTCTTAATAATAGTGTAATATAACAAAACAAAATAAATTAGAAAAAGAGAAGAATTAGCAAACAGTAAATTGAACTCATAAGAATGTTATTGTATGTTGTAGTTAAGGTATGTGGGGCTTCCCATACCTATATGTAGCTGTTCTGAATTATTTAAGGTTTTAGGTAAAAAATCAACGTATATAGATGAAAGCGTCAATTGGTCACAAAAAATTTTAAATGGCAGCCTACTATTTTTATGTATTTGTATTTGAGAGTAACATTCTACAACTTGCTCGATATCCTGCTGTAAGCACTTTCAAGATAACACAACGTCTTTTCTACTAATTTACATATTTTAAGCTAGCTGATTGCATTCGGGGTTAAGCAAATGTCTGGGATTCATTCCAATATCTTTGATTTTGGGACAAGGAGGAGATAATATGATGAAGGATACGTGTTTGGAAGATCTAAAAAAACAATTATACAGTGGGTGATCGGTTAACGATCAGTCTGGACAACGAGCACTTGCGCGAAGGATTTTTGTGTTCAAACAATGAACGCCGACTTCTGTTATTAAACCACAATGTCATTCATTACTTCTAACAAATCCTGTAGAAGGGAGAAAGGTAGTTGACACTGCTTCTTTAATGTCTCACAAACAAAAAAATCTAGAATTGATTAATATAAATTGTTCATTCCGGGTAATTCTATTAATTATTCCTTGCGACATTAAAATGTAGCAGCAAGTAAGCTGAGGTTAAGGGCAACGTGTAAGGAACGATCGAAGAAGAAATAAAGGCTTTAACACTAAATTTAATAAATCAAAAATGATTAAAATCCACGTGCATGCAGTCTCTAGCTACATATATCGAACTCTGTTTATGTGCACATGAAAAAATGCCTAGTAACAATAACCAAAAATTAATGCTAATATAGCTCATGGTATTGGTGGAATTATTCCCGGCAAAAACAATCTAGAAGAGAAAATAGCACTAACGCAAGGACATGTTTCTGCCTATCCGGCGTCATCAGCGTGGTTTCGAGCACAATTTTCTGGTGCATACAATTGCGTTTGCCTCTCAGTTTATGTTGCTAATCTCCAAAAATAGCATTGAATATATCTCCCGGCGACACCTGGCGCCGAGGAGCATAGTCATTCCGTTTCAGAAGGTAGCATGACAAATCGAAGTGCAGATGTGCACCACCCATCGGGCAGCTCCTGGGCTGCCGCTAGGTGTCGGCGGGAGACATATTCACTGCTGTTTTTGGAGATTAGCAACATAAACTGAGAAGCAAACGCAATTGTATGCAGCAGAAAATTGTGCTCGAAACCACGCTGATGACGCCGGATAGACAGAAACATGTCCTTGTGTTAGTGCTATTTTCTCTTCTAGATTGTTTTTGCCGGGAATAATTCCACCAATACCATGAGCTATATTAACATTAATTTTTGGTTATTTCTCTATTTATGTGTGTAACCATGACTCTTTTTTGAAAAATTACAGAGACGTACATCTTAAAAATAAATTCAAATAGTATACGGCGCCAACATTCTTCCCGCCTCGAAAGAGATAAAGGGACAAAGATACCTACACCAAAAAACTAAAACAGCCAATATGTTTTAAGAATGCACAGTTGGTGGCAACAAATAACAATGAACTGAATTGAATAAAAATTATTGCGTTTGTAGTGGTGACACCTTAACTTGCTTAACTTGAGAACGCTTGAGCACACCAGATTTTGTTTTGACAGCTACAACTCAATCAATCAAGTTGAAACGATGCAAATAGTCATTTCAAGTGCAAGTAATTTTTGAAGAGGAATGAAGTGGCGTTCACATAAGCTAGTGTGAAGTTATTTTTGAAAAGGTCATGCGTCATGTAATATGGTATCTAACCAAGAGGAATAGAAAAAAATAAGTATGGATTTTTTATTAAAAAACTGCTGTTGGTTTCGTGCCCACAAGCACAGCTTCAGGCAAAGAAAAATAATCAGTACAGAAATTGTCAACTTATTACTTATTACATCCAGCTACGTAATTGTATAAATAAACCTTAATAATAATGGACAAATCACAAACACATTAAAACTGTAATAGTGAATAATAAAGAATTGTATGAATCCAGACCTATTTTTTTCTATTCTCTTAGTTGTTAGTCCACACAGAGTCGTTATGAATGATTTTAAATCGGTGTCTGTTTTAAATGGTAATGAAACTTCATAACGACCTGACGCTTATACAAGGTGACCACGAGGAACATTTACATTTTAAAAAAATCAAAATACTATCAATTTAACAAAAAAAAATGATTCAATTTATCTAACATGTTTGTTGGGATACGGCATTTACTTTATGTAGCGAAAATGAGGTCAGGAAGGTGACGTCCGGCTTCCCTGATGCAATTTTTAATTCTGTCCTTGAAGCTCCTCCACGCTCGTTCCAATGTTTCCTCTGTGATCAATTCCACCTCTCTACGAATTGCCGCCTTGAAGTCAATAAAATTACGGGTTTATGTTGATAAACTTTTTCCTTCAAATATCCCCACAAAAAAAATCACACATGTTAAGGTCAGGAGATCGAGGAGGCCAGGGCACATCTCCAAACCTGGAAATCACGCGACCTGGAAACAAGTTCCGCAGTAGGTTCATCGATATTCTCGACCGACCACTGTTCCATTGTGACTGAGATACCTAAATGGCCACCTCTCGGGAATTCAATGCTCTCTCCCCCACCGCGACACGGCAACCCAGGCAGGGTAACCGTCCCATCCAAAATGTAAATGCTCCTCGTAGTCACCCTGTATGCAAATTGATATTAATTCTCGCATCCGATGTGTTCAGAGCTCGTCAATTGACATTCTGCAACATTTTCAAGTTCCCAAAACTTTTGAACTAAACTATCTATTGAAGGATTTGTCAATGCACAAAAATTAATTTGTAAATTATCATTGGAACCGATAAGTACTGAGCCCACAACTATGTAACCTAATGTGGTCTCCAAAGCAACTAGTAAATTACTACTTTTTCACCAAGTAAACGAGGGGAAAGTTCAGCACTTATAGTTCCATCTATTTGACTAGGAATGGGAAAGAACTCATTTGATGGAGTAATTTTTCCGCAATTTTAACTACTATTAAGGGCCACCGCAGACTATCGACTTTTCCATCGATCAAGTTTAGTCGAATTGAATGAAGGAAAGGATTTTAAAACAACTAAATAGTTTAGAGACAATGAATGCACACACTACCGATAATAGATCGTTTAACTCATCATTAGAGACGACCACTTGGTTTCCCTAGCAGTAGCATCAGTGCGATGGCTTTACAAAAAAAAATCCGAGTACAGTAAACCCTCATTATAGCGAACAGGCACGGGGAAAAGTTATATCGAGGTGTTCGTATAAACGAATTTTCGTTAGTGCGAATTAGTTCGTTATAAAGAATTGGAGATGGAGATGATGTAAAAAAAGGTAGACTTTTGTTTATAGGTTGAAGAGAAGTTCGTTCAAGATAGAACATTCTATAGAAAAATTTTCTTTACTGACAAGGCAACACTTTGAACTGACACGTTTCTTCTCAGAACACAAAACTTTGGGTTGCGGTGAAAAGTGGTGTGGTATTTTCTATGGTGGTATTATTGGTCCATATTTTCTAGAACAAAATTTAATTCAACACGTTTATTTGGATTTGACAGAAACGTTTGCATTACCTCATTTGCACAACATTGACCCTATCATACAAAGAAACATTTATTGGCAAGAAGATGGCAACTGTATTGACAAAAATTTGTTTAAAAAAATCGATTATATAATAAATTACAATTCAAACTTTAATACTCGCTAACTTAAAAACAAATCTAACCAAATAGCCGTAAAAAATAAACCGATTACGCAACTATTTAATCAATGGTGTGCATACGTATTTACATATAACACCATTCAAAGCAAGTAGTCTATTCACACATATTCGACTTTTAAATCACAAGGGAATCGAGTAGATTGATTAAAAATTGAATTCATATCGAATTGATAGCTGTACGCGTTTACATAGGTATATCATACCAATTGCGTAGACGACTAAATTGTTGAACAACTAAGAGTCAATAGTCTGCGGTACCCCTTATGTTTCAATTGAATACCGTTTGGAAGAATCCAAATGAACAAAATTAAGTACACCCCTTGAAAGACTGTTTCCCAATTCCAATATTGTAGTGTTAAACGTTGATATTGGTACTTTTAGTTGTTTACAATAATTAGTTGTATTAATATAAGCTTGACTAACCATCTAAAATAAAACGAGCATTCTGTTTCCCCAAAATGACCTAACACATAAACAAAGGTAGTAAAATTGTATTAAATTCGTTTTTTATACTTTTTTATCGTTATTTTAAATGGAGGAGTCTGTAGACTGTTACGTATTTTCTTTCTCCATCTAGAAATAAATATAATATCGATTTCATTTGTTTATTTCTAACAGATTTCGAGATATTTAAAATTTTATCTTCAATCGCCTTAACTTAGGTACAAATTTCTTTAAAAAAATCCGAAATACAAATACGTACATTTCAGTATAAATTTTTACAAGATTAAATTGTATACTTAGTTCTATCTAGACATCGTATTAGAACGCCTTCAAAAAATACAAACTCTGTCAAATTTAATCAAAAACGCCATTTTTTAAATAGTATTATATATTTTTTCTATATCCATCGTACAGAAAATTTATATCTAGGTTTTACAAACGATTGCGTAAATATATCGAGGTGGAAGGAATTTCGAGCGCTCACTGTATACAGATAAATAAGTAGATAGCTATTAATTATTACAATAAGAATTACAATAAAGGTTATCAGTTTATTTACAATGTATTTCAATTGTGTTACATGTTATTGCCTTTTTTAGATTAGGAGATGCGGGTTCAACCAAAGTAATTTTGGTTTTTGCACGTCTAAGACGCATAAGAAAGAGGAGACAGCCAACTGCACCTGTTCGTTATCGAAAGGCTAACGTCAATCTAGAGACATTTGAACATGGCACGTTTATCCTACCAGACGGTCGTACTTGTAAAATTAATTTGAAGGGTGCTACGAGTAATGTAGCATTGGATAATTTATAACATCGCTCCGATTAAAAGCATGATTACAGATGACACGAAATAGATATTAAAAGTCAACAGTTTGATAAGCAACTATTTCCTGTTTCATGTATCACTTCGAAAAAACGAATTTAATGTTGGAATCCTGGGAGAAGAGGTTGTCTTCAACTATAAATAATGAATCGTTGGAACATTAGCGGGTCGCCTCATCACACTATAAACATCAACGCCCGGTCCGGATTAAATGGAGTAGAAAGAAGAAGTGTTGGTGGGTCAGGAACGCTATCTGAACTAAGTAGAGTGGAAATATGTCGCACACTTCATATAGCTTCGACCAGCCAAAAACTTTTCATGAATCAAGGAAAGGGTATTTCCGGCTCAGGAACTCCATCTGCACTGAGTAGAGTGGAGGTGAGTCGAATACTTCACGGAACTTGGACCAACCGTCAGAAGAATGTTGCTAGCTCAGGAACTCTGTCTGAATTAAGTAAGGTAGAGGTGAGCTGCACATTTTGGGACTACTCGTACGAGTGGCAAAGAAAGCTTTCCAAAGAATGCAATTTCAGTCGAGTAGCTCATAGGAAACCGTAATATTTTTAGGTAATAGGTTAGTAGCAGTGAAACTTTGGTGGTCATACCTTTACTCTAAATATATCGTTATGCTGGGGCTTATTTTACTAAGGGGAGGGTGTTGCCACTGGCAAAAGATGTGGCATTATCTAGACCATCGACCGATATGCCAGAAGTCAGATAGACGCTGAGACAGCATATGATCTTTGTTAGAGCTACCCCTCAAAACACTCTCGCAAGGTAAGTACTAATATATTTATACAAACTGGATAAATATATCCTAGTACGACACGCATCGTTACGTGAGACAGAGCGTTCCATTTGAAATAACAAAGTGAGTGTCAGGTTCACTATTTATCCATCACCCTGCATATACGGAAATAGTTTCGGAAGATAACCTATGAGGTTTATTACGTTGTTAGAAAATTTTTGATTCCTACTATAAATAGTAGGATGCCAACATTTTATTGCACCTTTGTGTAAACACAAAGGTGCAATTTTACAATTCCGGAAGGTTGGGACACCTGCATATATATAGGCATTGAAAGCTCATTTAGTGCGCGTCATCACCGCCATATTGTTACCGTTTGGATGCAAACAAACGTATAGCGTATAGGTACAATAACATTTTGTAAATTTCTTGCATTAGTTGTTATTCAATGTATTTTATACTTAGGTTACAAATCCTTAAATAATTTTTGATTTAAAATAAAAATATAATATGTCCTATACAAAAGTAATGGATGTTTAAGTTTGTTTGCATCCAATGAATGACGTAATTGGCGCCTATGACGTTTCTACTAAATGCACGTATTAGTGCTGTCTGACTGTCTGTGAAAATGTGTATGGTTTTACCTGATAGCTCTTTCTCGCAGTTCTTTTTGGCTTACAAATTTAAAGCAAAACTCTTACAATATATACTGTAATGTTATACATTTCGTTAACCGGTTGTTTTTTAAATAAAGATTTACGGTAGAACCAAGAGCGTCGTCTAAACACTCTTTCAGCAGTAAATTGTAAAATGCAAATAATAACGTTTTACAAAAATCAAATTAATGGAATAAAAAGTAACCTCAAAACTCATATATAATTCGACCACTACAACACTTGAGTTTACTTGGAAAATGAATCACTTAGGGCCGTTTGCACCAGTCATAGTTAGCTTTCAGATTAAGCAATCCTCAATTAAATTTAACTATGAGTTACAAGTGTATATCATTGCACGGTCAAGGCTGTTGCTTGTAGTTAACTAACTAATGATTAACAGCGGTGTAATGTATTGTAATGTATTGTAATGTATTGTAATGTATTGTAATGTATTGTAATGTATTGTAATGTATTGTAATGTATTGTAATGTGTAATGTATCACAACGTACGTAATCAATCTATTGTATTTACCATCATCCATCGCCTGAGATTATATTAGTCGATACCAAACATTGCCCATTCATTCTTGTATCAAACATAATTAGAATTGTTATTATCTACGTTAAATATTGTCCGAATTACTTATTTCCCAATTGTTCATTTTTGATGAAGGAGTTATGTCAATATAAACTCGTATATCACAATATAAAACAATTATGTTAATATAAACTCATATATCACAAATAAACTAGCGACGCACAGGGTGATTACATATAGACAAAACAAACAACCCTCTGCGTCACGCACTTGCCATTATTATTGTAAATGTCATTTAGATATATCGTTCGTTTACTAATGATTAGAAAATTATTATAAATATAGAAGTAGAAATGTATAAGAGGGCATAGTATACCGAAGATCAGATCGCTTGTAACCAGTCTATCTTTAAGTATCGAGGAAGTTGTCTGTTGTATTCTATATTTTAATTAAACTAGTTAATTACAACTGAGGTGTTGTCTTCTTTCCGACGGTGCACACTACAAAACTGGTGTCAGAAGTGGGATTCTACTGATGTATTAATTGATTGACTAATTGATTGATACACAATAGAAGATTCAAGAATACGAAGGAAAGGAACATCCATCTTTCAGAATCGTCTGTGTGTAATAACCGAAGATTAGATCTGGGTTTCACCGTTTACCAAGAAGAAGAGAGCCATCAAGGTGTCCAGGAACAAGTCACACTGTCTCCAGCCTTCTAAGTCCCGGAAGTCAGCACCTCCAAGGAGTCTCATCAATATTCTTCGTAAAGCCTCAACAACTATGCTACTACATCTACTATCTCTGCAGTAAGTGGAACTAATTCTTTGTTATCTCGTAAATTACAAAAACTGTAATTTTGCATATTTTTACGTTATATACTTCGCTTTATATAAGATAACACTTAAATATATGAACAAATCCACAATATATCCAAAACTAGAGGACCTTAAATCAGAGATTAATAATAAACAAGAATCAATTATGTCTATCTCGTTAGATCTAGCAGAGGAAAATGTTGTTCAAATTCGATGGTAATAAACAAAAACTATATGAATTCATAGATATTGCTCTAAAGCTATGTCACTAGTTAAGTCAGAACATAAACCTGTACTTTTAACTTTAATTGAAACTAAATTAACCGAGAACGCTAGGGCACTAATAAGAAATCGTTCCTTCTCTGATTGGGATACATTAAAAAATCATCTTTAGATGCATATTCTGAGAAAAGGACAGTTGGTCAATGGCAGCTAGAGCTAAATTCATGCCGTCAAAATTTCAAGGAAAACGTAATGAGTTTTTGCTAATAAGGTTGAAAACTGCTATATTAAACTATTAAATTCTTTAGACGAAGAACTAAGCTCTGAAGCCAGGGACTGCATGTGTGAATTTATTAAAACAACAAGCATTAAATGTATTTCTAACTGGGTTAAACAAAATCACAAAGACCTAATTCATTAGAAACTGCTATAGCCATAGCACTATCAGAAGAACAAGAGCAGCTTTCAAAACTTGAAATGTCTAAATATCAGAACATAAACAATTCGTTTACTAAACATTGCAATTTCTGTAATAAATCGGGTCACCTAGTTTCGATTGTAGGAACAAAAACAAAAATCAAGGTTCTAAAGTATATCATGTTCAACATACAAATTACGAAAAATCTCAACAACACCCGAATTCTAACCTTCTAGACCAAAGTGTGTAATTATTGTAAAAAAATGGTCATCTAATATCAGAATGTCGAAAAAAGAGAATACAACAATAGAAAAAGAAATCTAGCTACTAATTCTCAACCAAGTACCTATCGCAACATTTAAACTCCAATCGTTCCGAGCGGACGGTCATGCAACGGAACACCAATTCAATAGTGGCCGAATCTTCTCAATAAATCTAGGAGCTACTACCTCATTGTCATTAGATATTCCAGAACTAAATAGCGTAGGGAAATTTCTAATTGATACTGGTGCAAATATTAGCCTCATTAAAAATTCTAAGATAGAATCTACTACTGAACTCCATTTATCTAAATCAATTTTACTAAAAAGGTATCGATAATAATGTCTTGAATCCTACATATACAAATCAATATACCAATCTTACCATTCCTCTTGAAACAAATTCTACGAAAACATATATTCTACATCATTCCTGATGATTTTCCTATTTCTTATGATGGTATTATTGGTAATGATTCTTTAAAACATTCAAAGCTGTAATCGATTATGAAAGAGATCGCATATTCATACTAAATAAAGAATTTATTCTAAATCTAGATAAAACAAATTCAAGTCAAAATCTAAATCTTAGTCAGAAAATAATCACTCAGAATTAAAAGAGGGTTCAACAGGTTTTGAATAATGTGTTATTTACCATACAACCTCGCTGTGAAACGCTTGTTAGAATCAATGTCACTAATTATCTAAAATTAACGAAGGTATAGTCCCTAATATAAAATTCTTGAAGGCGTATATTTATGTTCTAGTATAGTTAAGGTGAACGACGATGATACAGCTGTTACCTCAATTTTGAAATGTAACTGAAAACCAATAAACATTACTTGCTTAAATTTAATGTTAGAGCCGTATTCAGAAGAGACTAATATCAAGAACATATATCTGACGTTAATTTTATAAACTGCAATAAGGAGCGCATACAAAGGTTAGCTCAATCTTTAAGAACAGAACATCTAAATAAAGAAGAAAAAGATTCGCTGGTCAGAATATGTAAGGAATACAATCACGTCTTTCATTTAGAAGGAGACACACTTTCATTTACGAATTCCGTGCAACATAGTATACCTACAACAACCAATATTCCTGTAAACACAAAAATATATAGATTTCCTGAAGTCCACAAATCAGAAGTAGAAGACCAAATACAACAATGTTAAAGCAAGAAATCATTACGCCATCATCATCTCCATGGAACTCGCCAGTATGGTTGTTCCGAGAAAGCAGATGCGTCAGGTAAGAGAAATGGAGTGATCGTAATCGACTATCGGAAGCTCAACGAAATCAGTGTTGGAAATTCGTACCCTTTACCGAACATTACTGATATATTAGATCAGTTAGGGCATTCGAAGTATTTCTCCACAATCGACCTTACCTCAGGATTTCACCAGATTCCAATGGATCCGGCTGATGCACAGAAAACCGCTTTTTTCAGTACCCACAGGACATTACGAGTTTAAACGTATGCCTTTTGGACTTCGTAATGCGCCGAGCACCTTTCAAAGATTGATGAACACAGTTCTAGCAGGAATACAAAACTTTAGATGCTTTGTGTATTTAGATGACATCGTGGTGTTTGGAGGAGATCTTAATACTCATAATTGTAGACTGAGAGAAGTCTTCGATAGGCTTGCAAGCATATCTGAAGATTCAACCAGACAAGTGTGAATTCTTAAGGAAGGAAGTCATGTACTTAGGGCATTTGATCACAGACAAGGGAGTTAAACCTGATCCATCCAAGGTAGAAGCCGTTCGGAAATATCCTCAACCGCATTCTCAAAATGATATACGTTCATTCTTGGGTCTTCGAGATATTATCGACGATTCATTCCCGAATTCAGCAAGATAACGCAACCTCTAACGAAACTCTTACGGAAAGGACAAACATTCCAATGGACAAGCACACAACAGGAAGCTTTTGAATCTTTAAAAACCTCCTTAATATCGGAACCTTTACTTCAATACCCCGACTTCACACAGCCTTTCATACTCTCCACAGACGCAAGTAATTATGCGATCGGAAGCAATACTTTCTCAAGGAAGGTAGGTGAAGATCATCCCATAGCATACGCAAGCAGGACGTTGATAAAGCCGAAGGTAATTATAGTACTATCGAAAAGGAATTATTGGCAATCGTATGGGCCACCAAACATTTTCGACCATACCTATACGGTAGGAAATTTATGATTTTAACAGACCATCGACCACTTAAATACTTATTTAGTGTCAAGGATCCTAGTTCTAGATTGCTCAGATGGCGACTAGCTATAGAAGAATACGACTATGAAATTGATTACCGTGCAGGTAAGAAAATCAACATGCCGATTCTCTTAGCCGAATTCAACTCGAGTCGCATATTACAAAAGTCAACCAGAAGTATGAAGAAGATACATACGAAGATTTTATTCATAGTCTATCACTTAAAATTATAAACTTCAACAAAATCGAAGAAGTAAATACAAATTACATAAGTCAATCAGCAACCTTTTAATTCCTATATCAGAAGATTTTGAGTACCTAAATAAACCATTACTGATTTAATTGCCAAATTCCCCTAGCATAGATAATTTAAGGCAATCTCAAATGAAATTAGGCGACATTAAAGAATTCTTAGTAGACAATGTAAGAATTTTCGTTTTTAATCCACAAAAGATATTATTGGGACAATTAGAAGCCAAAGATTTATTTAATTGTTTAGTCAAAATTAGAAACATTTATTGGAACAAAATATCAATGAAATTAATTTACCTAGACTCGGTATAGGTCATGACAATGTAAGTTGGAATAAGATAAGATCCATGATGCGTTATATTTTTCGGAAAACAAATGTACTGATTAGAGTTCATCACGACGTTCTTATTACACCTCAACCAGAAGAAATTAACAACATTATATCAGAAAATCATTCAAGCCTAACATCAGGTCATTCAGGTTTTCACCGAACATATAATCGTATTAAACAAGCTTATAAATGGGCAAAATGAAATTTGACATAAAGGATTTCATAAGGAGTTGTGATAGTTGCCAACGCAATAAAACGAACCGTAAGAAGACAAAGAAGCCTATGGAAATTACAACTACATCCTGTAAACCATTTGAACGAATAGCTTTAGATATAGTAGGTCCCTTAACCTCTTACAGAATGTGGCAACAAATATATATTAACACTCCAAGATGATCTTACGAAATTTATGCAAGCTTATGCAATTCCGAATCATGAATCTATAACTGTAGCTAAACAACTTGTGCATAATTCATTTGTAACTATGGAATTCCTGAGACTATTTTGACGTGATCAAGGTAAAGACTTCATGTCAAAATTATTTCAAGATGTATCAAAATTATTTAAAATCAAACGTGTTAATTGTTCAGCATATCATCCAGAATCAAACGGATCTCTGGAACGAACACACTCTACCTTATCAGACTATTTGAAGAATTTTATTAATAAGGATCAAACCGATTGGGACATCTGGCTTGATTTTGCTACTTTTTCTTATAATACAACCGTCCATACGTCAACGAAATTCACTCCATATGAATTAGTTTTTGGAAACAAACCGGCAGTTCCTACGAATCTAACTCAACCGCCGACGTTTAATACACATATGAAACTTACGTAGATTGAATTACGATTAAGAATGCAGAAATCCCAAGAAATCGCAAGGGAAAATCTAGTAAAATTAAAGCAAGGTAATAAAAGCAGGTACGATAGCAAGGTTCGAGATGTTACATTTAAATTAGGTGATAGAGTATATCTTACCAACGAAGCTTCGAAAGTAGGTACATCGAAGAAGTTAGCACCTACATACACAGGACCGTATAAAATAGTAAGGGTTATTCACCTGTAATTATACCATTGTTGTTAAAAATAAAAGAACAGTAGTTCATGCCAATAGGCTAAAACACGCTTTATTTCAGGTGTGTAGTACTACCTGTGATTATGACTATCGTCAACGACCGTTTCCAACGTCACCTGGTATCTATTACGAAAACTTAGGACAACTGCGATTTTACGAAACTTATTGGGACGTTGTGAGCTTTATTAATTTAAATGATTTCAATTCAAAATTACAATTAGCTGATTACAATCACATAAGGATCGCTGGGGATATGCCAAAGATTAAGAAATCTACAATTACAAAATTATGCAACACTTCACTAATAGTGTTAGATTCAATTATTCCCAAAATCAAATCAAAATATACATCCGTTTTAGACACGACTGTGGCATCGAGGAAGAAACGCGGTGTAATTAACGGAATAGGTTCAGCTTTTTAAAACATTATTTGGCACGTTAGATAATGCTGATGCCGAACGATATGATAACGCTATAAATTCGGTAATGCACGAAGAACAAAATCTTGATCATGTATTGAAGGACCAAATACAAGTAGTAAAAACGACACTTGTTAATTTCAATAATACTATTACCAATGTTGAAAGAAACAACATGATATTTTCAGAAAATTTTAATCGTATTGAGAAAATTTGGAATAATTCAACAAAAACATTTAGTACTATGACACTAAACAAATTTGGATGAACAATTTAGCTTATTAATACTATTAGTTAATGAAATAGATATTGAATTGTCTTCGTTAATAGACGCAATACTATTTGCAAAATCGAATTGTTCACCCTATTGTTATATCACCATATCAGTATATACAAGAGTTAATTCGAATAAATCCATATTTGCCACCTTTAACCTCTTTTGCAGTACCTCTTGATATTAATTATGTCTCACAATTACTATCCTTGGTAACCATAAAAGTATCTAAATCCAATGATAAATTAATCTTTGTTATAGGTAATCCCCTAGTTATACAAACCAATTTTTTACTATATAAACTTCTACCTCTTCCAACAAGAAATCGCGATAATCACTTCATTTTTGTACTACCTAAAACAATATTTAGCAATTTCTAGTACAAAAACATCTTACTCTATTTTAGAAGATCTCGAATCATGTAAAACCATATCAATCAATGATCATATTTGTTTAGGAACTTACCCAAAACACTCAACACTTTCTCAGCCAATCTGTGAAGTGCAATTGTTAGTAAATAAAAACAAGTTACCTGATAATTGTGATACTCGAATAATTCCTACCTTATCAGAAACATGGTATCCGTTAACCACTCCTAACACATGGTTATATGTCTTAAATAATCTATTAGTATCACGGTAAATTGTCGCGATAAGACCCTGTAGACTACAATCTATCCAAAATAGGAACACTTTTCATTAATTCAAGCTGTAAGGTTTACACTCCTACAACCGTTCTATCGACAATCTCTTTTAACGCAACCAATCGATATATTACTTACAAATCATATTTACCTGAGTTTAATATAAGTGACGACGAATGCTGTTACGCATAAAAGAAATTTAACACTGGCTTCAATTACAACCCATCCATCCAATTGGTCTTGACAAAGAAAGCTTAAAAGTCGCCAAGCTTTAAGCTTAATCAAATGGAAGAAACCTTAACCCAGATAGAAACAGAAAACAATTCTGCGATTCTATCCTTTTTTCAGGACCATGCTTTAGCTTATACACTTTTAACCATGTTAAAATTAATTCTATTGTATATCTTGTATAGATTATGTAAGAGATGTAAACGCAAAATTTGTGAAACGAGCTAAGAAATAGTAATATAGTTAATTGTATTACATTTAATATGTGTAAGAAAAAGAAATCAGTACCTATAAACAATTCGATAGAAATAAATTGTCAAGAGTCTCAAGACGAAATCCAGATGGAGGAATGTCAACCACTTCGCAGAAGCGAACGGTTAGCCAAATTAAAAGAAAAATGATTTTTCTTTTCCTTAGGGGAAAGGTGTAATGTATTGTAATGTATTGTAATGTATTGTAATGTTATTGTAATGTATTGTAATGTGTAATGTATCACAACGTACGTAATCAATCTATTGTATTTACCATCATCCATCGCCTGAGATTATATTAGTCATACCAAACATTGTCATTCATTCTTGTATCAAACATAATTAAGAATTGTTATTATCTACGTTAAATATTGTCCGAATTACTTATTTCCCAATTGTTCATTTTTGATGAAGGAGTTATGTCAATATAAACTCGTATATCACAATATAAACAATTATGTTAATATAAACTCATATATCACAATATAAACTAGCGACGCACAGGGTGATTACATATAGACAAAACAAACAACCCTCTGCGTCACGCACTGCCATTATTATTGTAAATGTCATTTAGATATATCGTTCGTTTACTAATGATTAGAAATTATTATAAATATAAGAAGTAGAAATGTATAAGAGGGCATAGTATACCGAAGATCAGATCGCTTGTAACCAGTCTATCTTTAAGTATCGAGGAAGTTGTCTGTTGTATTCTATATTTTAATTAAACTAGTTAATTACAACTGAGGTGTTGTCTTCTTTCCGACGGTGCACACTACAGCGGTTGGCAACACTAAGTACCTAGAGATTTAAACTTTCCTTCGTGTTATGTTAGCAACATATTTGAAAATAACGTCCAACATGTGTGTAGCCAGAGATAAAACTGTTAGTAGCATATCAAATAATATAAATAAAACATATATTTATAATCAGATATTAATCTATTATCAAGTAGGTATATATAAATACATACAATAGTAGATAAATGCGTATATTAAAAGGAAATATAATGATGATTTGCAAATATATTTTCCTGTTTTTCAGAAATGAGTGACAAAAGAATTCGTTCTGCAAATTTCTCTAGTGAAGAGAAATTGCATTGCTTGATTTTAATAAAAGAATATAAGAATATAATTGAATCAAAAGAAACAGGTGTAGTATCCTGGAAACAGAAGGATAACGTTTGGAAAATTATAGAAAAAGAATTTAATGCCCAACCTTCTGTATTTCGAAGTGCAGATGTATTGAAGATTCTACAATAATAAAAAAAAGAAACGAGGAAAATTGCAACAACTGTGAAAACTAATTTACAGGCTACGGGTGGTGGGCCATCGTCATCATCTACCATGCATATTAATGATCCAATATACGATTTGACTTTGGATATAATTAATAAAAAGACAGTGTTTGGCTTAACAAATAAGTTTGACGGTAATGCTGATGTCAATGTATGTAAGTATTTATGATTGAGAAAATATGACAGATAGGAAGATTAAGATTTCAGAATGGATATTTAGAATTAAATCCAACAGTAACTGATGAAACTGTTTATTCAACCGAGTATTCGGATAACAAGGGCAAATCATGTAAGTTATTTTTCATGTTATAAAAAATTCGGCAATATAATGACAGCTCTCTTTTAATTTCAGGATAATTCAAATGGCAACAGACGAGGATGAGCAAAGTATACATTTCCCTTATGTAATTATTACAATAAATGTTATATTGTTTTACAGTTCAAACTCAACTGCTCCTGAAATTGATTGCTACTTCGACAAATTTAAAGACTCCACTTCATCCCAAACTACAAAAAAACATCCGCTTGAGAAACAATATAAAGGAGTCACTAAAATCAACATACGGAAGGCAGCAAATGACTAAAACCGAAAATGTAACTCTAAAATATGAAGAGGTGGCAGACATCAAAAAAAATGTTTTGGGGCTACAATTAGAAATATTAAAAACACAGAAGTATCGTATAGAAATGGAAGAAGAGCGAAAGAAGCGAACATGAATTAAAAGTAAAGGGATGAAGAGGAGTTTGAATTACGCAAGAAATCATTTTATTAGACTTGAAAACAAAGGAAGAGCAATTAAAAGCTTTGCAGTCTGTAAATAAAACATCTGAAGGGATCTAACCTAAATATTAAAAAAATTGTTAATATTAAATCTGTTTTAGTTTCTTTTTACTAAAATTTTAAATATAAAATAAACAATCATCTTTGTTACATCAAAAATGTATTTTAAAAATATATTTACATAAAAAATTTACAGCTTTGATTTATAAATACTATTGTACTCGTACTTGAAAATAATTATTAATCAGTTCCATCCTTGTAGCAGCAGCTATATCATTCTGAGTATTATTATTGATGTTAAGTATTTCACCATTCAATATCATCTGATTAAGGATGTGATTGCCAAGTTCGTCTGGTAATGGTGGTGCTGCGTTATCCCCCAAATTCAAAGCAATATTGTGCAGCACAGAAGTTGTCACTATTATTGTTAAAAAAGTGTCTAGCTTAAGACGACAACTATAAGCTAAAATTGGAAAACGTCGCTTTAAAACACCAAAAAAGCGTTCAATTGTATTCCAGGTTCTAATATGGCTTTCGTTATACAATTGCTCAGCTGGTGTGATTTAATAATGGTGTTAACAAGTAACTTTTATTTGCATAGTCACTATCACCTCTGAATTAAATATGATTGTTATACCGACATCCCATTTACAATTTTAACATACCTAATAACAATGATCCTGGATACATATTGTTTTCAAATTGTCTCTTTAAAAGAGAATTGTTAAAAATGGTAGAGTCATGATCGCTACCTGGCCATCTTGCTACTACATTTAAAATTCGTAGATTTGCATCACAAACAAATTGTGCATTTATTGAAAAATATCCTTTTCTGTTACGGAAGATTTCAGGATCATTTCCACCTATAAAGTTTCAATGTACACTTACATACATCACTAAATTTGACATTACCTGGAGATACTATTTTAAAATGCGAGCAGTCTATAGCTCCAATTACTCGAGGAAATGCAGCTATATCGAAAAAATTTTGTTGTATACTGCGAATTGCGTTTCTATCTCTTGGAAATTGTATATAATTGCCTGCTAGTCGAGCAATTGCTTCAGACACCCTCTGCACAATTAGAAACAGTAGAAGTGGGCATACCGGCAAAGTCAGCAACTGAATCTAGATGTCCTCCGGTAGAATACATTCTCAAACAGTTGATTCATCGGAGATACACTCTTGTTTATCTAATATACGAGTTACATAAGTACTTATAATTTGCAACTAACGGGTATGCTAGCTGTTGCTTTATTTGTAGAAGAATATTCTGAACAGACTCTTTGGACAAACGAAATCGTTTTCCAATTGTTCCATTGTTTCGAAATAATTTGCCCTTTCATAAATTTGACGTGGAATACCATGTTTTATGAAATTTAGAACATTTAAATCATCGTGGTCTGACTCTTCAAATTCCTCGATTGCAATCAAGTTATTAACATCCATTATTTATTAGAAACCAGAAAATATACGTAAATAATGTACGAATAAACACTAACTTTCAAATAAATGGTTTCACTTTGTCAATATACACAATCACTACTGCGCATGTTCACTGGCTTAAACCATACCTCTACTTTAACTATAACTTAACTTCCGCTGGTGCAAACGGCTGTTGCCAACTACGTCTTATCTCAAAGGCGACTCGAACTAAAGAAGCAGATTAGTATCTCGTCCATGTCTAGTCCGATAGCCTATGTCGAAAATCACGGCTAATTACGATACGCGGTTCGAATAGACAATATTTTGAATTCTTACAACTCAAATTTCAATGAATTAAAACTTCTTTTTGTAATATGTCATAAAACCTCGCGATATAACGCCTAACTATTTGATGTTAGCGAGTACCAGCAACCGTTCAATGTTTGATGTGAACATTTCCTTCAGGACTTGTTGACTTCTTACTGAGTGATATTTAATTTGCGAAATTATGATAAAGACAAAATAGAATTGTCTAATAAAACGCTAGAGGCAAGGCGAGGGGAAGCCGAGGCTATATAACCCGCTAAAGGATTGAAAACGGATCAGAAACAGAATCGCTCTGACATAGATTCTCGGACCGCACTTGGGCGAACATCACTTCACATTGCGCTAATGACAACTACTATTGACGTTATACATATAATTAGAGTTGGCCACGCGCGCCAACGGGCAGCGGCGTTGTTTCGATTAGGCCTCGGGTTCCACTAGAGCTATTGTGTGTAGATGTTTGCTGTCGTAAATACTTTCGCGTAGTTCTTAAATAAAAATAAAATAATGCGTGCTCAAACACTTACCATTTTAAGAGTCCTCCGTGAAATCGCAAAGTGAATAATGTCTGTTAAATATCTGCAACATTAGATATGTTTCAACAGTTGTTTCGACAGACCGAGTGCGTGACGTTATATTTGCGTAATTAAAATATTCTTTGAAACAACTTAACGGTTCTGTAGACGCACCTTCACAAATGTGTCTTAATGTGCCCAAATCAGAATCATTCTCTAAAACACTTTCAAATTTTTCTAGAACACAAACATTTTTTGCGTCTTCTATCGCGCGTAGCTGTGCGTGAACATGTTGCACTATTTGCACAGATTCCACTAACGACACCGAAGGATCTTGTAACTCGTGTATTGCCTCCGCTAGTCCGAAGTAATTGTTATGAATAATTTTTAAATCCGTTTTAACCCGACTATCTTGAAATTTCGACTGGCTTTTCTTGATAGCGGCAGCTTTCTTTGGATCGAATTGTAAAACCACGTTCTTAATACTCTCATAACATTTATGATAATTTATCACAAACAACGCCGCTGCCCGTTAGCGCGCGTGGCCAACTCTACATATAATACATATCAGTTTGGAGCTCCATAGGCACTTCCAGATGGTAGTTAGGTCCACTAGTCTCCATTCCTGTTCTGACCCTTCCTATTCTCGAACTGTTTGTGTGCCATATCAAAGTTCCTCTTTTAAATTAAGGTAACTGTAATGCATGAGTAACCAATGACTAGAGCCCGGTAACAGGGAGCCGTGCCATAACCGTACCTGCCTAGTATACAAAAACAATAGCAAGAAAATAGAAAAAAAAACAGAACTAATACATAATTATAATATGTAAAAAGTAGTGAAACACTCACCCTTTTAAGCAGCCTTGGCTACGGACAGTAAAACTAGAAGCACCATTATCAGTATTAACATCATATGAATAAGAGTGGCAAAAAGTTGACACCATTAGATGTGTTTCCACAGTTATCTCGGTGAGCGATGTTCGCCGTGGTGAGAAAATGAGTTTATATTTTGAAAAAGAGCGTTCAACATCTACTGATGTTATACATGCATGATTAAAATACTGTTTGCACTTAGTCAGAGGATTATTCGATACACTATCACAAATTTGTTGCTAAAATCGGTATCTTTCTGTAGCACACTCTCGAACTTTTCTAAAACGCGATTATATTTTGCGTCATGTATAGTCAGTAGCTGTGTATGCACTCCGTCCATAATTTGCAAAGACTCCAATAATGATAACGATCTATTTTGTAATTGGTCTATTGCGTCAGCTAATCCTTTGTAGTAGCTACGAATATTTTTTAAATCTGTTTCAACGAAAATATTTTGAAATTTCCACTGGCTCTCCTTAATAGCTGCAGCTTCGGCAGGATTGAATTGTGCAACAACAGCTTTTACTATTTTGAAATGTTCAGCATAATAAAAAGCTGCCTGCAACCATGTTCCCCAACGTGCAAGAATTGGCTCCGGTGGTTGACGAATACTAGGACACTCTGTGTGAAATGATCGTAGGCGTTTGGGAGACTTCAAAAATACTTTTTTTGTGCTTGCTATTAATGCATCTACCTCGGGAGAGCATTGTCGAATGGTTTCTGCCACAAGATGTAAAGCATGCACTTTACACGTAACATGTAAACACTTGCAACTATGTTCAAGAAGAGAACGGCTTACCGAACGCATTATCGCTGCGCCATCGCTCATAAACATTAACACTTTATCTTTTGAAATTTGAAATTTTTCCAACGTACTAAGTACAACCTTCGTAATTGCTGCAGCAGTACACTCTTGCAATCTTCGGCTAGCTAGTAACAGTGGTAATGTAGGTTTACTAGGGTCTAGTATGCCTACCATAATATTTACAATTGATTTTTCTTTACAGTTTGTTGTCTCGTCAACACATAACCAAAAAAACTGTTTTTTCAATATGCATTTCATTTTCTTTTCCACGTCATCGCGTACAAATGCAACATGCTTACGTGCCGCTTTCTCCGTTGGCAACCGGAACTCGGGATTGTATTTGTCCCAAAAGTCCTTAAACGGTTGTTTATCGAGTAAGCCTAGTGGCAAATTACAGTTTATCAACCCCAATTTTCGTTTTCTATGTTGTGCGGAATTTACGTGTCTTGCACAGTTCCACTTCTTATTTGACATCAAATGTATTTTGCACACTTTACAAACTGTCTTACTCCCGTTGTAAAACAAATCGGGAAAGTCGGAAATAAACTTATTTACTATGTCTTCAAAGGGTCGTTTTTTAGCCTTCGACATGTTCACTAAAAACTACAATTAACTACGTCTGTATCAATAAAATCAAAACGCATTACACTAAATAATAACTACAATTAATAACTACGTCTATATCAATAAAATCAATACGCCCTATCCGCTATCCAATGCTAAACTGAGTGATGATGATTTGTCGTGTCGTATCATAATCGACTAGCCCTCCCCGCCCACCTAAACACAGTCACACCGCCGCTGCGATTGCTCGCCAGGTACCGGGCTCTACCAATGACACGCAATACGGTTTTCAATTACCACTTTATAAGGCTGATCAAAACTGTATTAGATCGGCATCGTATCATTTGCGATGAGTATCAAACGTTGGGGTCTTCAAGAATTTTAAGATGTCCTCTAAGATCTCCCGAATCTGGCTTATTCCATTAAAAAACAAAGTGGATTGCTCGAACTTGTTAGCGCGTTTGCAGTTCAATGTTCTACGGTTATCATCCAAATACTGCGATACTTTTCGTGTTCCGTCGTATAGAACTAATGTCCTACGTAAAGCATCCCTTGTGCATTCTGTCATTAACGGTAATTTGCTGTGTGACAATTGTTGGTAATATGTCGGTAATATGTAGCGTGTCCATCTAGTGCATGGGTTGAAGTTCCTTTCCTGAGTAATTTAGAAAAAATGCTTTTAAACAAAAAAAAACAAAAAACTGCGGGAATGCAATATGCGATGTTCTAAATGAATCTATTCATTCTTTGAATTCTAATCAATATTTTTCTACTTATTTTCGATATTTATTATTTATACTTGCTGATTAACTTATTGGACAATGTAGGAAAATGATGGTTACGTCGAGTAGATGATGGAATTGTACCAAGAAAGATAACGGTTACAAATTCGCTTTAATGAATATCTTTACCGAAGCAAATATTTAGGGTGCATGTTGCTGGCTCCCGTATCACCAAATAATTTTTTTCTCAAAGTTTTGTACTAAAACCAAAAAGTTTTGTACTGCATCAATGTTTTATACTACTTCAAGATTACAAGATATTACCGATTTCCGATGGAGGGCCGGGCGGCAATTGCCGCCTACTTTAGAAGTGCACTTACATAAAATAATAGCGCGTCGTCTGTCATGGTTAGTGCGGTTATCGTCTGCCGCTGTTGTCTATCGCCGCGTAGATCGGAAGTCTACCTTTAGGGTGGTGCAATCGCTTTTTATTTTGATTTATGGTTTTTTTATTTATGTTATAAAAATTATCAAAGGTGAGTGCAGCAACATTAGCGACGCTGTCGGTAAGCCAGTACGTATAAGTTATAATCATTTATATAATGCGCAGAACTTACCCAGTCAGGGCGTTATCACATTCACCGACACGACAGCAGCACGACACCGAGAACGATGCCGGTGGACATCAAATCTCATATAAAGGGAACTGTTCCACATTTACCGACATGTCGGCGTCTTGTCGTTGTAGTTGCCGATCCGTTGGTGGGATCAGTCCTCCCGTCAGTGTCGTCTCTAGGCTTGGCCATTATGAGCTTAAGCAGATCATTTAGTATGGCATTAAAAGTGACTGCGTTTAAGTACGATGTTATTACACTAATAGAGAATTAGTATCTTTGGGATAAAACCAATGAATATAATAAAAACAAAATATTCCGCGCTGAAATCGGTCGACGATGTGTCGGTAAATGTGAATGGTGTCGCGTTGGTATCGATGCCGTGTTTGGTGCTGTTGTAGGTAAATGTGAAAACGCCCTTAAAATAAAAAATCGGGCACAACGAACAAAACAATAACTTCAGTCGCAAACGGCAACAGAGCACTGAATCGCATACACATATGCTAAGGGTACATGTCAGCATATTGACTGCGTTCGACTTCCCCGAATGTGATACCACTGCTGTAGCACTCACTGGCGGCAGCTTTAATAATTATAGCACTTTTGACTTTGTGCTTTGAAAAGGAAAGATATTTCACAGGATGAACAACATTGGGGATCCATTACATTAGCTGTGAATTGAAATCAGAGGCAAAGCCGTAGAATAGTAATCACACAAACGATGGCATTACATTATACGCAGCTATCTCTCTCTTTCAGACATATGCACATCCGCGCTCAAGAAAGCCGCTGACATACAGGGTGCGGTAAAAAGTAATAGTCCGAAATAAACATAAAACCGGTTAAATATAATTTCAAAGACAATGCAAAAAAATGTTTCCTTTTGTTTGCTAACATTTTGTACCGTTTTATACTAAGTGTAAACGTTTTGTACCAACGTCTAGTTTGGGAAATATAATCTTTATAAGATGGAAGCAGTGAAGTATTCCTGATGTATAACTTAAACTAAGAAAGCGTACATGAAAGTAAATTCAAAAACAGAAAAAGAAATCAACTATACATGTTCGTTAGAAAGATATTAACTTAAAAATATTTAAGATATTTGCGAACAATGACACTATGAATATTGCGCGTTCGTTTTTATACCACAAAGGTATTTCAGTACACATTACTATTGCTAATATCTTCTGAACGGAAATGGTAAAAAAAAAATCTTTTTATTTTTATTAAGTACAAAATAGTAAAAAAATATAAAAGCTCCATCGTAGGGGAGCAGCAACATGCACCCAGTGTCTGATGTTCAGTGCAAACAGTATAAAACTAGAACAAATCAAATACAACATCATAAAAAACCGAAATTTATGTAGTATGAGTTCTACTTTCACCGTAAACGGTTTATATCTACTAAATGGCGCTGGTACAAAACGTTTCATGTTCAGTACTAAACTAGGACATATCAGCTATCATAGAACAAACCGAAATGTTCGTAATATGGCTTCCATTTTCACCTTAAGTGGCTTATATCTGGTATATGGCTTTGGTACAAAACGTTTAATGTTCAGTACAAAACTAGAACATAACTAGCATTAAAAGAAACGAAATGTTTGTAGCATGGATTCTATTTTCTACTATAATGAATCAACGCCGGTTTGAGCATCTTGAATAACATGTATCTACTAAAGGATTGGTACAAAATGTATAAGTTTTGGTACAAAACTTGTACAAACGATTAGCACAAAAAAAATATTGACGTGTAGGGGCTGGCATGTCCCTGGTCCTCCATCAGAAATCTATCTATCTTCTAAACGAAAATGGCACAAATCTTTTGACTTTTTGTACAAAAGAGTACAAAACTTTACCGGTGTGAAGTTAGCAATAGATTTTTCTTCGGTAAAATAGAATTCAAATGTAACAAAATCACGTTATGTAAACAAAAACAGTCATTCCAATAGAGTCTAGAACTAATAATATTCTTATAAACAGTCCAAGCTCCTAACCCCTCCCAATCGCTCCTAATAAAGCGCGTCGCCGAAAACTTTATGTATTTTGACAACGTTCGGCACCTTTTAATCCTAATTTCTTCCCATGGTCGTGTTGAGGAATGTTCGGAGATCGTTTTAACAAAATATAAAAATGACAATATTTTTATAACAATTTCTATAAACAATCAAAGTTGACCGTCCCGACTAAATGAGCGCTGTCGTAAATTTTATTTATTTTGACAACATTCGGCACTTTTTAATCCAAATTTCTTTCCACAATTGTGTTGAGGAATGTTTGCAGATCGTTTTAACGAAATATAAAAATTACAATATTTTTATAACAATTTCTATAAACAATCAAAGTTGACCGTCCCGACTAAATGAGCGCGCTGTCGTAAACTTTATTTATTTTGACAACGTTCGGCACTTTTTAATCAAAATTTCTTTTCACGATCGTGTTGAGGAATGTTCGGGGATCGTTTTAGCAAAATATAAAAATGACAATATTTTTATAACAATTTCTATAAACAATCAAAGTTGACCGTCCCGACTAAATGAGCGCACTGTCGTAAACTTTATTTATTTTGACAACATTCGGCACTTTTTAATCCAAATTTCTTTCCACAATTGTGCTGAGGAATGTTTGCAGATCGTTTTAACGAAATATAAAAATTACAATATTTTTATAACAATTTCTATAAACAATCAAAGTTGACCGTCCCGACTAAATGAGCGCGCTGTCGTAAACTTTATTTATTTTGACAACGTTCGGCACTTTTTAATCAAAATTTCTTTCCACGATCGTGTTGAGGAATGTTCGGGGATCGTTTTAACAAAATATAAAAATGACAGCATTTTTATAACAATTTCTATAAACAATCAAATTTGACCGTCCCGACTAAATGAGCGCTGTCGTAAACTTTATTTATTTTGACAAAATTCGACACTTTTTAATCCAAATTTATTTCCACGATCGTGTTGAGGAATGTTGGGAGATCGTTTTAAAAAATTTTAAAAATTACAATATTTTTATAACGATTTCTATAAACATTCAAAGTTGACCGTCCCGACCAAATGAGTGCGCTTCCGTAAATATTATTTATTTTGACAACGTTGGTCGCTCCCTAACTCAAATTTATTTTGGTCGTCATATTCCAGAATGTGCAGGGAAGATCTAGAAAAAAGTAGGAATGACCGTATCCACGTCAATGATCTGTTTGGCATTTTCTAGCAGATTTCGCATATATCCATCACCGTACAGTTCAGGCAAACAGAATGGCAATGTCTTTTGCATTGTTCGCATTTTAATTCTCCCCCCAATGTTGGATAATGTTATATCTTAAATAATTTCTGTAAATACTCGGATCGAAACTGAGATCAAATTTTTGTTTTTTAATTACTGTTTCAGCATAATACAGTATGAAAACCCCGCAATTATATGAATCTTCGTGGGTTGGGTAAATTTGATCTTACAATTTAATGTTCATGGCAAAGATACGTCCTTCTAAGAGTTGCTTAATTTTGTTAACGTAGTTTGAACCCCGCACACTACTATTATTTTTTCTATTGGGATCAAAAAAATAAACAGACCTGTTGGTTACATCGGCAATTACCAACATCCAATGAATATTTTCTATTATCGGAAATATAAGATTTTTCTTTTTATCTAGCCCCGATTTATTAAATTGAACAGGATTCAAATACTCTTGGGCCATTACTGGTTCAAAGCCAGTTCCATTGCAAAAAATATTTAGGCAATAATCAATTGAGAAGTTGTAGAGCCACATGTCACGGGGTTCTTTATGTATATTAAGCAGATTGTAGCTAGAAAAATACAATTTTTCCTTTTGGAATTTTGAAACAGTATAGTCTTTAGAAAGTTGTTCCACCGAATTTCCTTGAAGAACACATTTATGCACAACATTTATTTCGGTCTCTTGGATTTTTCTTGCAGCTTTATTGATTATTTTCTGCAGTTGCTTTACTTTCTGTTTCTTGAAATACGTATGTACGCTTTTTTGCCTTTTGCTCCATGTTTCCTCATCTATCTGATACTCAGGCTTTCTCTTGACTGCGCAGCGTCTTCTGTTAATGGCATTATTAATTTCGTCTAAGCTTTGTAGCAAGAACAAAATAAATATGCGAAACTCTCATCTCCAGGCGACCATGACTTCAAATTATTACGTGTGCTCTTGCATACAGTAGGCTTACATCTCAACGCTGTTGGAAGTGTACTAGCGCGACTCGCATCGAATTGATCGGATTCCACTCAATCCCCTCCTCGCTCTCTCTACGTACATATGTAGATACAGCTAATTTCACATTTTCCCACTGTGTATGTACAAATGCCGATGGACAAGATGCATCAGAACAAGGTGGCGAACGTTGTCAAAGAGATAAAGTTTACGACAGCGCGCTCATTTAGTTGGGACGGTCAACTTCGATTGTTTATAGAAATTGTTATAAAAATATTGTCATTTTTATATTTTGTTAAAACGATCTCCGAATATTCCTCAACACGATCGTGGAAAGAAATTTGGATTAAAAAGTGCCGAACGTTGTCAAAATACATAAAGTTTTCGGCGGCGCGCTTTATTAGGAGCGATTGGGAAGGGTTAGGAGCTTGGACCCTTTATAAGAATATTATTAGTTCTAGACTCTGTTGGAATGCCCTCTGAACTGTTCTTGTTTACATAACGTGATTTTGTTACATTTGAATTCGATTTTACCGAAAAAAAATCTATTGCTGAAATCTATTGCTAACTTCACACCGGTCAAAACTTTCACTTACAATTAGAAGAAATATGAAAATTCGGTGGTGGGGGCCCAGCGACACGCACGCGAACGTCTCTTCTCTAGCCATAACTTGTAATATAGATTTAATGTAAACAGAGCACAAATATTTTTTGTTTAACAAGATAGTCAGTCACAAAAGTGTTAATGTTAAAGAATATCAAATCTAAACATTCCATTAAGATACAGTATTTTTATTTCTTTTTAACAAGGTTGGAAAACACTAATTACAACATGAAAGCAATTATTATTTAAAACTATGACAGAATATAATACATGTTATAAAGTGGAATGTCACGAAAGTCTTCGTATACTACGTTTAATACAGTGACTTCCCGATGTTGGAAATAAATATGTTAGGGATTTCCGGAATATGTAGGTCCGCGTACTTGCGAAAAGAAGCATTCAATTCATTTGCAAAGATGAGTCGTAAAGGAAAACACATGTCCATCGATACGGGTGAACTAATAATAAAATTACTCAATCATTATTCTAAATAGCTAAAATTACTGGTGAACCGCGCTCTACAGTGCAGTGTAATTGAAAAATTCGAAATATCGGGAACAGCTGAGACTATATCGCGAAGTGGACGTTCGAAGGTTTTAAATAAGTGCGAAGAGAACTGTAACACACACAGTGAAAATAAATCCACGGATGAATGCACGGGATGCAATTGGACACTGGAAACAAGAAGAATTTTAAGAAAATACAAATATAATGGAAGAGTACTGCGAAAAAATACCATGAACTACATTGGCATTAACATTACCAACGAAAGGTTTTTTCGCGGTACCCTTCCATTATATTCGGATTTTCTTAAATTCTTCTTATGTTTCCTGGATGCACCTTGTTTCCAGTGTCCTGTGCGGCTATTTTCGGTGCACTTATCCGTGGATTTATCTTCACTGTGTATGTTACACTTCTCGCGCCTATCTAAAATGTTCGGATGTCTTTTTCTTGTGTAGTTTTATTAGTTCACCCGTATCATAATGGACATGTGTTTTTCTTTACGATCCACGTTAAAAATAAATTAAATATCTATTTTTCGCAAGTACATGAACGTTGTTCAACAGAAATAAAAATACTGCATGATAGTGGAATGTTTAGAGTTGATGTTACTTAACATTTGATAGGTGTATGAACACTTTTGTGACTGACTGTACGTCTGCAAGCAACTCATCCTAAATTTTCAGAAAGAATCGTATGAAAATCATGTAGTCAATGAATAATGTAAATAGCTTCTAAGGGAACGAGTGAAATATCTTTTATCTCACTGAAAATGTACTATTTATAATATTAATACAATATTAACAAATATGCTCCCTGATTTATACACAAAGCTACTAAAGCGTCTAAAAAATCTGCATCAAATCTAACCTCCATAAAATAATTTCAACTTCTACGGATAGATACCACCGTCAGTCACAGAGTTGTACAATTTTAAATAGACAAACAACCATCCGTATGTGTATTGGCAGCCACCTTGTACATTCTTTAATTTGACCTGTATTTTATTCTTTCTTTTTTCTTTTTTATCCACTGTCAGTCCAAAAATATAACTATTAGGATATGTTAACAATAATGGTCATTTAGTTAAGATATTTATATTATCTATACATAGCAAGTATGTATATACGTAGTATATTACGAGGAAACTGAATAAACAATGACGTTATCAACACCAATCCAGAATTGAGTATCTACGTCAATTAGCTATGTAGGTTTGTATATAAAAATATCGTAAAATAAATCTAATAACCCATGGGGAATTCATTACGGAATTGTATGGTGTGAAAACTCCAATAAGACGCAACCATTAGAATGCAGTAATAAAGTTAGAGAGCTACTAGAATATTTTCTTAGAATATGCGTATAAAAGAATGTAGCGAAACTCACTCGGTTACATTCCAAGGCCTCCGCGGTGTGTTCCTCTTTTTGCCGAAAGCAGTTAGAACACTTGGTCTTATGAAAGATATTGGGCGCGAACTTTTTACACTGCGACATGGCACTCTAAATTTAACCGACTTCCTTGTCGACAAATGATGCATGCTTCCGATGTACACATACCATAATCACACTGCACTTATTGACGTTCCGCTATATTTGCGTATAGACGTATATTAAAAAAATACTCAAGATTTTTACGAACTAACACCTTATATACACAACAGTAACATCTTCTTTCCTACGCGCCATACTGCGCTTGATTGTATCAACACAAACCGTGAATGCTCTGAGTAATCGCTAGTAATCATTTCCTCCTCTCACCGATGCCAGAGCCATCACACATCGCCTCATTTACAAACTAATATATACAACTTTTGCAGTCATGAATCGTAGTAAAGTTAGCTGGCCTTCCGTATTTAACTTTAAAGAAACACAAGATATAAACAGTTTAGTTATATCTTTGCATATTATAACAAAATTACTAATTCCACAAAATTTTGTTAATATGTAATTTTAGGTTCTCATCGCTCTGATTAAACGATGATATATCGCGGGTTGCGACTTTTTTGCTCTTCTAACTTTTCAAATGAAGCCAAGAATTAGCGAAAAATGAGTTTTTTGTAATGTAGTGCTTCTAAATAAACTACAGTTTATCGAATCCTTTTTAAATTTTATTGAGCTTTTTTTAACATTTCTAACATCAAAAACGGAAAGGGGCTCTATACCAAAATTGTAATACATTTCTGTAGAAAAAAATTCAAAGTGCGAAAAGAAATAAAACAGTAAAACTGAAAATTACAAGTCAAAATAAAGATGATCGTAATGTGGTGTACTCTAGTGACAAAACATGGTATTATGGATCATTCTGGAGTATTGGTATAAATGGTTTCTACTTATATAAAAAAAAGGATTATTTAATTGTCCTCAAAGCAGTGATGCCAGATTTAGGGATTTTTCCCTATTTACGGGGATTTTTTATTCAATTAGGGAAAAAGGGAATTTAGTACATAATCTAGGGAATTTCGAAGTCTAATTGCGCCTTTATATAAAAAACTATAGAACAACAAAATTATTATCTTTATATTTTACTAAACTTAACGTAATAATGAAAGAAATCCTGACAACGTTGTAAACGAACTGTTTATCGTATTTGATTGGCAAAATTAAATTGTTTGCTGTGATTGGCCGTTATTTGTCAAGCTGTTTACCGCCAATACATTTAAAATTCAAAAATGTCTTTTTGTTCCGTTATTGTTATATTGCACAGAACGTTTACCTATTATAGTATACAGATTTGTTGTAACAAAAGATAAATAAAACTAAAATATGTAGAAATATTTAGTGTCTCTGTAAAACATCTGGCAAAATATTGCGGAAATTTCACATAGCAAAACTTTTATGATTTTTATTGTTTTATAACCCCTACAAAGGGAAGATTCATAATATAACCCAAAACAATTAAAAACACATATTTTTGCAATAACAAGGATATTATTTCTGTTACCAACCCCTTGGATACCATTGGACGTCTTCATATTTCATTTGTTTCTTGCTTGTCTTCGACTGCTAGTGCTACAAATATCTTATACCTTAAGCCTAGTTCGCACAGATAATCAGATATTTGTACGATACGAAAAATCAGAAAGGGTTAATTTTATTTGGTGATAGTGATTGATGGTTGATGCAACTAAATACGAATTATTATACTTAAATAATTTATATATTTAAAAGATAGCTACATCATCGTTTAAAATGTAAGTATTTATATTTAATTATTTTACTATTTCTAAATAATTATTTTTTTATACAGGGCACAACCGTCAACATCACAGCTAACTAAACAAAAGCCATACTTACAAAAATTTAAAGTAGAATGGCTAGAAAATGCAAAATTCAAGGGATGGCTTAAGGAACACACAGGAAATAAATATCTATGTAGATGTATTGCATGTGGTGTTGATTTAAAATGTGGGAAGTCCGATTTAGAAAAACATGCAGCAACAGAAAAACACAAGAAGAATGTGGTAAAAGTAAAAAATGTGCGAAGTGTCAATATGTTTTTCAGTAACAAGACTCCTCATATTCTAAATGTCAGGAAAGCCGAAATAAAATTATCAAATTTTTTTGCACATCATAACGTAGCTTTTCAAGTAATTGACCACCTGGTTCCTATTTTGCAAGATTGTTTTTCAGATTCATCAGTAGCTAAAGACATGCAATTAGGTCGCACTAAAGTAACAGATATTATAAAAAACGTAATTGCTGCAAAATGCACAAATGATCTGGCTAACAATCTTCAAAGAAAATATTTTAGCATATTAATTGACGAAACTACTGATATTTCTGTGAATAAATTGCTTTGTGTAATAGTAAAATTTGTTGACAATTGTGGTAAAGTTTGTGATAATTTGTTAGAACTAATTACAGTTAGTGCTACTAACACAGATGCGGAATATTTATTTGCTTCTTTTAAAAGGTGTTTGGAAACAAAAAATATCCCAATTAAAAATATTATAGGATTTGCATCTGACAATGCTAATGTTATGATAGGAAAACATAACTCGTTCATGACCCGTCTACAATCAGAAACTAATGCATTAATTGTAATACCTTGTATCTGCCATTCGTCAGCATTAGTAGCAAGTAATGCATGTTCTAAATTACCTAGGACACCTGAAGAATTTGTTAGAAGTGTTGCTAATTATTTTTCAGTGTCTGCGAAAAGGACAGCAGAACTTGCCGAGATGCAAGAATTCTTCAATGTGCAGCAAAATAAAATGCTTAAATTATCTGCTACCAGATGGTTAAGCATGCAGCATGCAGTTAAAAGAGTGCTTGACAACTGGAACATTCTTTATGAATATTTTCAGGTTGCCCATGTAGAAGAGAATTCCAAGGTAGCAACATTTATCTTTGAAGAATTAAATAATTGTTGCACAAAAGCTATTTTATTGTTTCTCAACTACATTTTAAATTTTTTTAATACATTTAATGCATTATTTCAAGGGAAAAAACTGTTGGTGCATGAGATAGCAACTGAATGCAAAAAAATATTCAAATTTATACTATTACATTTTGTAAAACCGGAATATATCAGTGATTTCAAAATTAATTGCAAAATCCCAGGTATTTTCTAGATTTAACGTCAATAGACTTGGGTTCAGAGTGCAACTCATATCTTTTGAATTTGCCAGAAGATATTCAAACATCAATACGAAAGTCATGTCTTGAGTTTTTAATTACTGCGGCAACTGATATTCAGGCAAGGTTTCCTTTAACAGACATTTTTTTCGATTCGCTGAAGTTTTTAAATCCAAATATTGCTTTGGACTTAAACAAGCCACACAATTTAACATCTCTTAAAACAGTTTGGAGCAAATTCCTTTTAATAGATGGTATCGATGGTCCTCAGATTGATCTGGAATGGAAAAAAATAGCAATACACTTCAGTGATGAAAAAAATGTTCTTTTAACTAAAACTGTTGAAGAATTTTGGTTTGATGTAGGTAATTATAAAAATTTTAACGATAGTTATGAATTTTGTAATATAGGGAAATTGGCAAATTTATGTATGTCTCTACCACATAGCAATGCTGAAACAGAAAGAGTATTTTCGGTGGTTTCAGATGTGAAAACAGAGAAACGTAATAAGATTGGCAGTGAGGCTTTGAATGCAGTGTCGGTAATTAGATTTTCAAACAAAGATTGCTGCCAATCTTTTGATGTAACTGCGGAGTACAACAAATTAATGCAATCAAATAATTTATATAAGTAATAGTTAATAGTACTTGTTAATATTTTTATTTATTTAATACGTTTTAAGTTTTATTAAATGTTTTTTTTTGTTTAAGAATAATATTTTAATGTATTGTAGATAGAATGATATTTAATTTCACAATAAAATATACCTATTAATATGATTTTACATTTGTTTGAAGATTTTTAGGTTAAGATATTACTCAATTGCATTGTATACAAATATAAAACGTACCTAATATAGAATTCATATAAGCAGCTTTCTCTTATTTGTAAAATCCAGTGAATTACTACAAATAAAAATATCTTGGTTACATATTAGCAAAATCAATGCTAATTTTTTTTTGTATATTATATCAATATAATGTTTTTAATCGACCTAGGGAATTTCAGGGATTTCTCAATTGAACTAGGGAAGTCCAGGGATTTTCTATTTAAAATATAGGGAATTTCAGTTCCTCGCATCTGGCATCACTGCCTCAAAGAAGATATAAGACTGCAGAAAGCATGTGTAAGAGTTTCGTTAGTTCCTTCGTTTATCTGTGGAATAGTCATTGTATCGTATATTTTGCACTTGCGTCTAGCCCCTGACTGCAAATCGAGCGCCCACGATATTAGTCGAGCGCAAAGGATATTTAAAGTGCGATTTAGGTTCTCAATTTACGGTTATTAGCTATTATATAATCATTATATCGTTAATAAAATAAAACGTGATTTATATGAAATGAAATATAGATATTTACATGTAGGTGCGCGTGAGGAAATTTAATTAAGATATTCTCATTTGTACATTTTGTTGAGTTAATTGCTGAAAACGCCTCTACAGAACTGAACAAATCATAATGTTCCAAATTCTGAGGTGACACTCGCGACAGCAGCCCTCGACTATTGAAACGTAAACGTGGCTTTTACGTTTCAATTAATTAACTTTGGCGGTTTAAGCCAGTAGTCGAAAGCTGCTGCCGCCTCAGAATTTGGAACAATATGATTTGTTCGGTTCTGTATTGGCCTTTTCAGCAATTAACTCGACAAAATGTACAAATGAGGATATCTTAATTAGATTTCCTCATGCGTAGATGTAAACATCTACTTCGTATATATACGATTTAAAATATTGAAATGCCATTACCTTCCACAAGACACACCGAAGATGTAAACATCGAAACGCGCGTCTGCGTATAGCGGATAGGTGATGGCTTTTACGTTTCAATGAAATATAGATAATTATAAGCAAATAATCTTTATTAATGCAGGTTCCGATGGTGCAAATTTTATATAATCAAGTTTTAGAATTACCAATATATTTTAAAATTTACTTTTTTCTATATAATATTTAAACCGTCCTTCTGTAGAAAGTAAATTTGAAATTTTGAATTTCCCGCTTCCCTGATAGTTGGTACTCCGGGATTTAGTTCGTTAGCGAGAAGTGAAGTGAAGAGGGAAGAAGAGAGAGGTAGCCGAAGAAGAGAAGTGAGAAGTAAGGTTATGTGAAAGCGTGGAGAATTATGTATTATGTGAAATTAAACTATTAAGTTGTTTATGCTAGTGTTTTATTCGGACCTGAACAAAGAATTTACGACAGTTTTCAGAAGTGGGATCGAGTGGTATTCTACTATTTATGTTTAGTATCCAGTTTTAAACGTATTTTGAATCGGTTGTTGGAAGTCTCATTGGGAAAAATGGCGCGAAAGGAAATGGATGCCAATACGTTCGAACATTTTATGACTACACACCAAAATGAGGAAGATTCGCGAGAAAATATGCCTAGTGCGAGCCAAACGGAAAGTCAGGTACTCAACACAGCCGTAACGAGCGATTTTTCTCAGCTGTTACAGACACTTAATGTTGCGATGCAGCAAAACGCACAAATGATGAATTTGTTACAAATAAATCAGGAACGACAACTCATACGATCGCCTGAAACAACCAGTGATGTGAAGAAATTTCACGTAATGCCTGATTTATCGAAGAGTATTGGAAATTTTACAGGTGAAGGAAACCTAAACCTTGGGAAAAAATGGTTAGATCAGTTGAAGAATACAGCTGCTTTGCATAACTGGCCTGAAGCATTTATACTGCAGACGGCTCAAAATCATTTGGTAGGTGCTGCAAAATATTGGTGGGAAGGTAGAAGTGAGGAACTCTGCGATTGGTCGAAGTTTGAGAGGGCTTTTCAAAAAACATTCATATTCGAAGAAAATAAAAATGATTTATGGAACAGAATGCAACAAAGGATACAGAAACCAAACGAATCTTTAGGTGCATATTATCAAGAAAAGGTATCAATGTGCAAATCTCTAAACCTTCCGTTTAAAGAAACAAAAGAACAAATTGCAATTGGATTACTATGCAATAACACAGCTGATTTTGTAGTATCAAAACTACACCTAGATGAAGATGATTTGTTTCAAGATATTATAAACTATGAAAGGATAAATCAAGTACGCAAAGATACGATAAAAAGGAAGCCAGATATTACAAGAACAACAGCAACGAGAGGACCAATAGGACCAGGTGCAAGAACAGCAAATCCAACTGTCAAGGAGCAGCCAAGATGTTATAATTGCAATAACATTGGACACATAGCCACGAATTGCCCAAACCCGAAGAGAGCAAGAGGAAGTTGTTTTGGATGTGGAGCAACTGATCACCGAGTCTCTGCATGTCCAACCAAACGGGCATCTAGACCGAGGCAGATGCAAATGGAACAACAAACAGCAATGGTTATAACAGGGTCTCAGCCGATGATGGTAACAGTTGAATTAAAGCTTGAGAGACATGTTTTTAGTTTTGGATGCTTTGGTGGATACAGGTAGTTCTATTTCATTGATTAGATACAGTTCTGTTAAGCATGTTAACTTTAACAATTCAAGTAAAAATAACAGCCAGTTTGCGGGTATTAATAAAACGAAATTAGAAATATTGGGTGAGATTAGTAGTACAATAAGTATTAATAATATTGATTTAGATGTTTCATTCTTTGTTGTACCAGATATTGCTATTCCTTATGACTGTCTATTAGGTAGGAATTTTATATGTAATCCAAATGTGGAAGTTAGTTTTTGTGGTGATTCTGTAAGTATTAAGCCCAGTAGTATTTATCTAGATTATACAAATGAATGCCAACAAGTTTTAAACATTAATTGTGTGGAAGATAGCACTAATCGTGAGCATGATATTGATGTAGATAGTACTTTACCATCAAATGTTATTTTAGATCTTAAACAAATTTTTCGACAGTTTTATATAAATGCAATACGTCCCGAAACACCAAAAGTAGACTTCAAGATGCAACTCACTTTAAATAAATTAGAACCGTTTTATTCAAGACCGCAACGTTTATCTTATTCAGAAAAACAGGCTTTAGATGAAATAGTGCAAGACTTGTTAAAGCGGAAAATCATTCGCGAAAGCGACTCACCTTATTGCTCGCCGATAGTTTTAACTAAGAAAAAAACAGGAGAATACCGGATGTGTGTCGATTTTAGAATTTTGAATAAGTACTTAGTGCGTGATCAATTTCCATTACCGTTAATTGACGATCACTTAGACCAACTGAAAAATAAGAAGTATTTCACGAGGCTAGACCTCAAGAATGCATTTTACCATATAGCGGTAGATGATCAATCAGTGAAATACACCTCATTTATTACCCCAACAGGGCAAATACGAATTTTGTAGGATGCCATTTGGCCTTAGCTCCAGCCCTGCAACATTTTCCAGATTCATAAATAAAGCTTTCAAAGAGTTGATTCAGTTAAACAAGGTTCAAATCTACATAGATGATATTCTAATCGCGACTACGACAGTTAGCGAGAATTTGGAAATACTTACACAAGTCTTTAAAATCCTAACCGATAACTTGCTGGAACTTAGAATCGACAAATGTTCCTTTCTGAAAAGACAGATTGATTTTTTAGGATATAGCATTAGTGAAAACGGAATCAGCCCTAATGAAGTAAATGTAGAATCTGTAAAGAAATATCCTGTACCTACAAATACGAAAGAAGTGCACAGATTTGTTGGATTGTGTAGTTACTTTAGGCGGTTTATACAGAATTTTTCGTTAATAGCCGAACCACTTTATGAGTTGTTAAAGAAGGACGCAATATTTCGGTTTGATGAGGAACAGATGGAATCATTTGAAGTTTTAAAATCCAAATTAATGTCACGACCTGTTTTAGCTATTTATTCACCTCACAGTGAGACGGAACTCCATTGTGACGCGAGCGCGCATGGATTCGGTTCCATTTTACTTCAAAAGCAGTCAGATAACAAATTCCACCCCGTGTTTTTTCTTTAGCAAAAGAACTTCGGAACATGAGATGAAATACCATAGTTACGAGCTGGAATGCTTATCAATAATATACGCATTGAAAAGGTTTCACACTTACCTGCAAGGGATATCATTTAAAATTGTGACCGACTGTGACAGTTTTCGTCTTACGCTAGCCAAAAAGGATGTAGTTCCTAGAATTATGCGATGGTGTTTGCTTTTACAAAATTACCAGTATACCATCGAACATCGTCCAAATATCCGCATGCAACATGTAGACGCTCTAAGTCGCCTAAGTCACGTGTTGGTTTTAGAAGGAAACACATTGGAACAAACCTTAGCATACAAACAGATGACTGACCGGGATATAGTTAAGTTGAGGGAATTGTTAGAGAAATCTGAACATCCTTTATACGAGTTACGTAATGGATTAGTTTACAGAAAGTATGGTGGTCAGATACTTTTTTATGTACCGCAATGTATGGAGTTCACTATAATTCATACATATCACACTGAAATGGGCCATTATGGAGTAGACAAAACTTTAGAACTTGTTACTAGAACTTATTGGTTCCCAAAAATAAGATCGAAGATCCAAGAATTTGTTGGAAATTGCTTAAAATGCATGGAATTTAATAGGAAATCGGGCAAACCAGAAGGATACCTACATAGCTTGCCAAAAGGAAACTTGCCCTTTGACACAGTTCATGTAGATCATTATGGACCACTCCCAACCACCGGACGTAAACGAAAATATATATTTGAAATTATTGATGGCTTCACTAAATTTATAAAGCTTTATCCATGTAAGACTACGAGTACGCAAGAAGTACTAAAACATATACGTTCCTACATGCAAAATTACAGTAGGCCAAAAACCATAATATCGGATCGGGGTTCATGTTTTACTGCAAACTTGTTGAATGAATTTACCAACGAGAATGACATAAAACATATCTTGATAGCTGCTGGAGCGCCTAGATCGAACGGGCAAATCGAGAGAATGAATTCCATTATAACGCCAACGCTTGGTAAACTAGCAGACCAGGACAAACGTGAATGGGACGAACTGGTGTCTGATGTAGAGTTTGGGATAAATAATACTGTAAATCGAACGACTGGGGAAACTCCTTCAAAACTCTTATTTGGTCGCAACCAGCTAGGGAAAGTCCATGACAATATCCGAGAGACGTTAGAAACGATTATTCAGAACCAAAACAGAAATTTAACAGAAATAAGATCGAGGGCGGAGAAACGAATTGTAGAGAGCCAAAGTAGAAACGAAAAGGACTATAACCGACGAAGAAGAGCTGCACGTCGATATGATCAGGGACAGCATGTGATGATCAGCAATGTAGACACGACTCCAGGAATGAATAAGAAACTTATCCCAAAATATCGAGGACCTTATCAAGTTAAATCTGTATTGCCTAATGATCGATATATTATCACCGATATACCAGGGTTTCAGAACACTCAAATACCATATGAAAGTGTTCTCGATGCTTCCAGATTGAAACTATATGAGTTAAGGGTAAACTAATACTTACTTAATATCTTGTTATACTTTATGTAATTTGTATGTGTATGTTAGATGTCTATTATGTTTGTTAGAGGTTATGTTCAGTTATTTGTTACGCATTTATATTACGAAAGAGAGAGAAATATCATAGTTATACGTATTTATGAGTTACTTAATGCTTAGGTATAAGAGGAATGTGATCGAGGTCGATCAACTGTCAGGAAGGCCGAGTTGTAGTAAGTAAATTTGAAATTTTGAATTTCCCGCTTCCCTGATAGTTGGTACTCCGGGATTTAGTTCGTTAGCGAGAAGTGAAGTGAAGAGGGAAGAAGAGAGAGGTAGCCGAAGAAGAGAAGTGAGAAGTAAGGTTATGTGAAAGCGTGGAGAATTATGTATTATGTGAAATTAAACTATTAAATTGTTTATGCTAGTGTTTTATTCGGACCTGAACAAAGAATTTACGACACTTCACAAAATTTTAATGAAAATGTTACTTCTTACATAACTAATTACACATTACACATTAATTATATTATTAGGTTTGTTTCTGCAGCCGATTTGTGATAGTTTGATCAGAGGTTAATTTGGATTAATCTACGCTTGCGCGAACTAAATCTGATTTAACAATTTAACTGCACGAACGCTTTTTTTACAATTATCAGGTGATGTATAAGTTACAAGCGTATTTAATAGACTTATGAGAGAAAATATACTCAAATATGCAGATCAAAACAATAGATTTATCTTACATTCAAATATTACAAAAAGAGGTAAGGGAAAACAGAAATAAACCCGAAATATTTAGACAGAATTACAACCTTAAAGAAACTGTTAATTCCTAATAAAACCACAGACATGAATAGAACACGCGTGAAGTGTGAACATATACAAAAAAACCTATAACGCAACTTTTCACTTCACAATATAACAATGCGCATGCGTCTGATGGATCACTGGACGATAATCTTCAAACTGGAGCAACTATTAGCAAACGGTTAGAAATTAATTTGGAGATTTGCACGAACACCAAATTACGTCAAACTAATAGTCACAGTTTGGCGTTTTAACTGCACTAACACTATTTTTTGTAATGCGCATGCTCTAACGATTTTAAATCGCTGCAAAAACAAACCTTATATCGTTCCAAAATAACGGAATTTTGTCACGGTCGCGAAACAGCGTTCCATGAGTGGAACGGTATTTCCCATCTCTAGTGATTGGTCCTGCCCATAGAGGAGTTCGGGTATTCGTTCGGAGCAGATCAAGAGTACAGAGCACAGGAGTAGAGTAAGAGTGGGTCACCCAACCCACGACATTCCCGAACGTGAAAGCATGCGAGCAGGGTATTTGGAGTAAATAGAGTTACTGCGAACGAATACACGAACTCGCCTCGTGTGCGAAAATAATAGAATCTGTTATTTTTGTCCAGTGCAACAATTGTAAAATAGCAGACCATTAAATAACAACCCACCACCCTTTAACTGTAGACATACAATACAAGGGCAATACACATGTTGTATTAGCATTGTACCCTTGTACCCTTGTTTATACATGTATAAACAAGGGTTGTACGTAGATACCATCTTTTGCTCTCTTTTGTTGACAGATTAGAAGTGCATAGTGAAATAAAGTTTTAAGGTTGGCAATCTTTATCTTTAACATAATTTGACATTTATGGTCCTTACGGTTAGTGTCGTTTTCTTGTTTTTCTTGAGGACCTTAAAATTAATAAAACTACGTATTTGTGTTGTTTACCATAAATTATCTGACAAATTGATTGAATAGTAAAATCCCATGATATAGGAGACAAATTTCACAATCAATATAACACGTTTGGACTTATGCCCATCCCTTTATTTGGTTATTGTTTATCAAAAAGTTAATAGAAAGAAAATCACAATTTTGTGCGTTATTAAGTTAAGGATTAATAATTGAAGGGATGAATTATTGCCTCTTCCAATTTAAAATCTACATTGTATCACCTATAAACATTCTTTGCAAACCATGACCAACAACTATGAGCTATTAAAAAGGCAAACCCGAAGGACCAATGTAGATCTTATAAAAAGTTTAGAACGGAGGTGTGGAGGATATATTTTAAATGCAAGCAGTTCTCTCTACGATTTGGAAGTTCGTGCGGAAGATGTCTTTGTTAAAAAGCAGTTTGATGAATTGGTAGGTGTTTGACATTCTATTACAAGTTAGTATTTATGAATGCTTTTAGCGATGTGAAATGCCGGGTACTCCTAGATCTACATTTCTTATGGTCTTTAGTCCTGATGGCACTAAGGTAGCATCGACACATGGGAACCATAATATCTATGTTACTGATGTAAGAAGTGGAAAAAATATAAAAACATTAATTGGTCATCCTCGAACTCCGTGGTGCATAGCATTTCATCCAACATCTAACCAAATCTTGGCTTCAGGCTGCCTTGGTGGTCATGTTCGAATATGGGACTTAAGTGTAAGTATTTAAAGATATAAATTTTATATTTATAATATTTATTAACGATCAAAATTTTCTATTACCTTTTCTAACTTTACTTATTTATCGAAAATACACTGATTGGATATTTTTCAAGAAATGTGTTTAGTGAAAACAAGTGTAATTAATAAAGTTACAAGCTTATATACATATATACCTAGCGAAACCACCTCTTTAAGTTTTGCCTAGAATTCCAGGGTTTCAGTCTCTGATTTCTAGTCTCTGGACCTTGCAACATTATCTGTGGGTTGCACTGAATTTTAATGTTGAGAAAATGTGCAGTATTCGCTAAAAGCGGCATGCAAAGTAGAATAGTTTACTTTAGCGTTGCCAACTCTCCTAAAGTACTTTGCAAGGTTTGTTTTTATGTTTGTATATGTTTACGTGCTAGTTTAATGATGAAAAATGTCAAACTTACTACAGGGTCCCCCATTGTGAAGCACTTTTAATGTGATAGAGCAGCAGGGTACTTCAAATTCAATATAGAAGCCTAAAATCTCTTGCTTATGATGTCCACGAAATATTATAACATTGCATTTTTAATTTTTTTATTAATTTTAATTGTTTTGTAAAATTTTTACTTTTATGTTTGAATTACAAGCGAGTATTTAGAATTAGTCTAAACGTCAAGTTAAGGTCAACAGTTCAACAGTAAATAAAAATGCATTGTATGAAAGTGAAGTACTGTAGTTTCTCTAAACTATGTAGAGAACACAGAATCTATTTAATGATACTTTTGGCGAAATTAGAAAGCCTTTTATTGTGTTTGTATATAAGATTATTTTGACTTTCGGCAATATACAAGGTGACAAGGGGAAGTGTAACTTTTTTATTACTTTTTGGAGGGCTTATTCTGGACGACGTTACGATTTGTTGGGATAATTTGGAATGTCGAGTTACTTCCGGTCTGAGCGGAAGTGTCCCTAACTTTCGACTTTTAAATGGAGCAGTATTTTTTTGCATGTTTCGAATCAGCGGATTATTTTACGCATGATTACGCCCATTTCTAGAACATTTTTGCAATTATTTTTCATGTAAATTTTAAAAGCAGAGCTAGGTGGCTTTGACTCTCATAAATTGCTATTGCTTTGGATTGTCATGAGAAATAATACAAATCTGAAGTTTTTTTTGTCTGTTAGTAATTTTCCCTCAATATTTCAAAACATCGTTTTTTCATTAAAATTTACTTTTTTCAAACGTAACCAGAATAGGTCTTATCGATTTTTGCACCCACATTTTTTAAATCTGCTAAAAAATAAGGACACTATTTCAAATTCTCGTAATTTTTAAGGTAACTAACATCGAACACACAACAAAATATTCGGCTTGCTTTGCACCAATTTTTAATGAAATTGCTTTCGACCTAAGTAACATTTACCAATTAGACGCTTATATTATTAAGTAACTATGTTGTGGTGTTTTTCTATTAGACTATAACCAAGAATTCTCAACCTTTTTCTTGCATCGATCCCTTTTAAAAGAATGGTTTTCTCCATCGACCCCTGTACATTTTCTCCATAAAACAGCATACATGATATGGATAATTGCACATATGATAAATAACTTAAAGATAACAATTGCACTAAGAATATGAATATAAATTTATAAAAAGTTTATTAAATTTATGTTTTATTTTTCTACTATCATTTTTAATTTTACAAATATAAAGTTTTCAGGAACAAGATTATAGCGTGTAATTGCTCAGAGCTTCGATTTTAATTAATGTGATTGCGCTTGATTTATTGATATATATTTTTAAATATTTAGTTTAAAATCGCTTAACATAATTCTTAAAACACCTCGTTCAAAAATATTCAATCTGTTTCTTGTTTTCTGAAGTAAGTTATTGACTTGACGAAAGCCTGCGTGCCATATAGTGTAATGTTCAATGGCGATCAATCGCCGTTGCATATTCGGCTATCTACCGCTAATTGACCGCTTGATCATCATTAACCCATTTCATCGACCTCCAAGGGGTCAATACTGACCCCGTCCGATCTAAACGAAACAAGAATAAACCCGCTACCCTGAACGTCGCGTTCCCTGTCATACCTATGTTCGAAAAATGGAATAGCAAATGCGCAAAAATCCAATTCGTCATCAAGAAAATCGCCTAGTAATTAACGAAAATACGGAAATTTATGTAATTGGATATATTCACCTATACCCTACAGCTTCAGTTAGAGAAATTGCTTTTGAAGTGAACACATCAAGAGAATCAATGAGAAAGATTTTAAAAAGACATAGGCAAGTATCGTTCTTATAAGTATGATTTGTAGCAGTGTTTGTATGATGGGGTTGCAGTTAGAAGATTGGAATATTGCACATAGTTGGTAAGACTACAATTTCATAAATAATATTTTGTTTACTGACGAATCACGCTTTTGTAACGCCGCTATATTCAACTCTCAAAATGTTATTGCTTGCAAAATAGAAGAATTATAAGGCCTGGGGGCTTTCAAGAACGATTCAGAGATCTCGGAGTAAACGTTTGAACGGGTGTTCAAGGAAATCAAATTGTTGGTCCAGTTTTGTTTTAAAGCATACTTACTGGAGTATGTTATTTAGAATGTTTAAGACATAAAATCCAATGATGTGGATAACCTACCACTATATCGTTCGACATCTTTCGCAGTATTTACATGACACGTTTGCATACAACATTAAGGTGGTTAGCAAGATCTCTGTATTTAACTCCTTTTACATTAAAGGTCTTGTTCACGTTACGCTAGTTTTTACTTCAGAAGAGTTAGAACATGGCATTTTTTGAGAGTTTTGGACGATAATTCCAGTGGTGTTCAAAAGAGTAGCAGGAAATAATCTAAGAAAAGCAACAGAATGCCTTGTGCACAATGACGGTCATTTTGAACGGATGTTCTGAATAGGCTTATGCGTAATTAGGTATTTTATTGTGAGTTCGGTGTTTTTCACCATAAAAATTATGGGAATTTGAAATAGTCTTTTAACGCTGTATCTTTATTTTTTGCAGGATTTTTAAAAAGTTGGTACCAAAAATGTAAGAAAAAACCCTTTGAAATAATTTGATAATACCTATTCTGCAGGGCTATATTTGAAAAAAAAAGTGATTTTTTAAGAAAAAAATTATGTTTTGAAATTTTTAGGGAAAATAACTAACTGGAAAAAGCTTCAGATTTGGATCTATTTCTCATAATGACAATCTCAAGCAAAAACAATTTATGAGAATCGAAGCCATCTAGTTTTGCTTTTAAAATTTACAAAAAAAAATTATGGAAGCGAAGTTTCAACATCGTGCGTAAAATAATCCGTTGATTCGAAAGATATAAAAAAATACAGGCCGTCTTAATTAAAAATCAAAAGTTAGGGACACTTCCGGTTAAACCGGAAGTAACTGTATTCGAAATTATCCCCAAAAATCGTAATACTGTCCAACACAAAATTAAAATATGAAGTAGTAAAAAAGCTGCAGGGTATACACACTCCACGTTGTCGCCTCGTATAGTTGTATCTTAAGACGTATAGTTGTGGAGAGATTTGGGCATTGCAAGCCGCCCAAGTTCAAGTTTCAAACCTTTAGTATAATTTTTCAATTTTTTATGTTTTTGCATTTTTTATTAAGACATTGATTACTTTTGAACGATTGCTTGTAACTCAAGTACAAAAAGGAAAAGGAATTATGAAACTTAGAATTTATCGACAAATTTAAAAATTGAAAATGTATAAGATATCGCATTAAAAAAAAGCAAACAATTTTTACATGAACATCTATTAATAATTTTAAGTGGTTTAAAAAATATTTATGTATCTATTTAACGTACATCTGATACCTAAATGACATACATTGAAAAGATAGTGAATCAGAAATTGATCTAAAAAGTTAATACTTGTCTTATTGCCTTCAGAAGGTAACTCATCTACTTGCGCGTATGCTTAAAACTAAAGATTGACGTTACTTGCATTGGTATTCATAGTATCGAGGGTAAATGAATATAAATTCAGTTTAATACTAAGTAGATTTTTATTTTAACTAGCAATCGATTTCGACAAATGTCATCATCAGGCTACTAGTCATTGACGTCGTTGAAAAACAATATCATATTATTGTCAAATGTGTATAATAAAATTTAAAGTTTAAAGATATTTATTAAAAATTAAAATTGGGATGTAATGGTTGGGTAAATTATTATTTGATAGGTTTTTTTTATTAAGAGAAGGAAAAGTGAAAATGAGATAGGAAGCGGCAACTGATATGAGTTGCCGCCGAGATGTCGAAATCGATCGCTAGTTAAAATAAAAATCTACTTGGTATTAAACTGAATTTATATTCATTTACGCTCGCTATGTATATATTTCTTTAAGGGTGGAAGCGAGACTTGGACATCAGAAATACCCACTGTAATTGCCTCAATTGCATTTCATCCAGATGATCGATTATTAGTCATAGCTACTTACAATGAACTTTACTTCTGGGATTGGAGTAAGCCTGAACCTTTTATGCATGTTGCTACTGGAAGTATTAAGGAGAAAGTAAGATAAGTAAAATATTATGTAGAATCAAAATATTACTAATTGGGTATGGTATATACTTTGTTTAAGGTTCGTTATGTAGCATTCGACAAACTTGGTCATAAACTTATAACAGGTATATCAAACAGTCCGCAAACAAGATGGGAGCGAGTAAGAACTGCCGTGCCAGTACCACGACAAGTTGATAGGTCCGCTAATCCGTATAGACGTAGAATTACGCCACGTTTAATTAGCAGCATACCTTCAATATCTAATTCCTCTGAGGTTGGTAGATTTTTAATAAATATAATTGAAATGCAAACAATAAATTAGACCATAAATGTATCGGTAATTCTATTTTTTTAAATATAATTTTTAAATAAGGCGAACAATAAAAATATGAGCACTCGTTCTTGTTAAAACAGCAGCGATACACTAATGCACAGAAATTCACAATCGGCTAACAACATAGGCCACGAAACGTGATATGCTAAGGTAGCTAATTTTAATAGTTTTATTTTTTCAACAAATAGAAATGCTAAAATAATAGAGATGATATTAATACCTTTTTCTTTATCGATTTTGTGTTTGAAGCAGTAATCTGTTGACCTAGGCCATCAGCGATACTGTAACAATTTTGAAGAGGAGACTTGTTTAATTTACCGTTATATTTAATGATGTCAATTATTGTTTATATAATTTTATTTAATTTTTTATTTTAGAATGTGCAAAGTACAAGCACCAGCGCAGCTAGAGAACCATTAACGACAGTACCAGAAAGAGAAAGAAGAATTACTGCTTGTTATCGAAACTTGGTTAGAGAGTATGAATTACTTGTCCATAGATACCTGCAGATTTATCGTCCTCCTACAATGGTATGTATACACAATGCATTTTATGTGTCTGAGTCATTGTTTTGTTGTTTTCATAAGATTGTTTTTCATCAAGCTCTTTCTACTCATAACAATGGTATTAAATAAATTTATTTGTGAAGAAAGTCTTGGAGTAAAAGCTGTTCACTTTTCTTCTTTGCACATGGGTTCTGACACTGACTTAAGGAAAAATTAGGAAACCTAAATTCCTAATCAAATTATCTACGTTATAGAGAAATTTCTTGTAACTTTTTGATCTTGTAAAATGAATAGACGGGTTTACGGATATATATCACCGGATATACACTTTTTATTATTAAATATCGAAGATACCTTTGGTTTTTTCCCATCTATTCTTATTTATCCGACGGGGATGGAGAATACGTTCGACGGAGATGGAGACAACAGTAAATATTAGATAGTAGAATATTGGATTTCTTCTCTTCGATATACCGGTGTCTTAACCTTCTGGAATTGTAGAATTCTGCCTATTGTGTAAATGGTAGGAGGTCAACATTTGCAGATAATATAATAGACACCATATAATATGTAAAAAAAATATTTACATGTATACAGGGTGATCGATACGCAGGGAACCAAGCACCTGTTCTGTTATTTTAAATGGAACATCTTGCATATTACGTTTTTAGTTTCTCCACTTAGAAATGAGCCAATATAATATGAGTTTCATATGTATTTCTAACAGACATTGAGATATTTATAATTTTGCCCTCAATTGTTTAGATGTAGGCATATCGATTTCCTTCAAAAAATCTGGAATGCAAAAACATTTTAGCATATATGTTTACGACATTAAGTTGCATGCTTGGCCTTATTTAGACATGCTATCAGAACGTCTCCGTAACATACAGGTTGTTCAGTATTGAACATCTAACTTTGTGAAATTCAAATACTACAAACTTATTAAAAAAATACGTTTCTGGTGTTTGAATTTTGCAGTTTGGTGTTCGCTAAAAACGTCACACTGATTCCAGTCGTAAAAGTCCAAGAATAATATTGTAGTTTTCAAATTTTGCAATAAAAACACTGCTTTGAAAAACATCATAATCAAAGAAACCGACAATTTTGAATTTATATGTAATGCAAATGAAGTTCGGGTTATTGTTCATTCATTCAAATTCAAAATTATTGCTGGATATGGTTAACATGAATATAGTACCTAAAGTCGAGGCAGCCTAACTATCGATACACGTTATATGCGCTGTATATACGACGTCACACTACCAATTGCAAAATACAAATTTGTCATTTTTTCAAATATGTGTCAATTGAGTTATAGTCAGTAGTTTGCGATATAGATAGTTATACATGATACATACCCCAATTTTGCATGTATTATTACTTATCGTAATTAATTAGTTATTTTAAAGTGCCTATTATCAATTAACGCGATTCGGTTATCTTGCAGCTATTGGATCGAATACACCGTTGTCGATATATGTTTCTGTCAACATTATGTTACATATGTACCGTTCGTTTAGGTTATTGCTTATTCAACATATTTATTAACAGAAATTACGAAAGTTGAAAAACATCAAATCTATAATAATTTATATCTAAACGCTTAAATTATTAGTTTAAGATGCCGATTCTGTAACTTTGCCGTTATATAACGACTATCGTTATTTAACGACTTTAACACAAAAGTCAATGTTGTGAGCACATCGTTACACCAGCTGTTGAAATCATTCAAACCCCCTGTATTGAGGCTAGCAATGCAGTTGTTTGTGCAAATATAGATGGCGGCACTTCCAGTTTTCTCGACAGCTGTTTTGTTTTGTTGACGTAAATATAACTTAAAAACTCTTTAACGTACGTTTTCAGTGCTGCATTGGTTAGTTAAATAGGTCAGTTCCTAAGTTTAAGTATGTATAAAGAAAACAAATGTTACAAATTTGAATTACGTGTTATAATAAAGAGTATTAGGAAAGAGTTTTATTTTACAGTAGCTCAATGTTGAAGTTTGAAAATGAACTGAGTCAGTGCTGCTTATTCTTACCTAATACCTTTTATATTGATTTTATTTTAGAATGAACCGTAAACGAGAAGGCAAAACAACAAAGATGCAGTATAGTATTTACCTCAATTCTTTAATTAGCAATGAAGATTTCCGGCTAAACAAATTTAAGGCAGGAGAGCCGGTTTATTTAGAAAAGAGCTGGAAAGAATTAGCAAGCCATATATTCCTTATTCCATAACTAGGTATTCCATTTATTCTACATGAATGTTGGCGCGAAATGTTTCCTGCCTTGAATGTTATATTTTATCTTACCTTCAACTTTCTCCTGCTTTTCAATCATTAAAACATTTATAAAACCAGCCATTGCGACGCAAAAAATTAACAAAACACAATAAATTATGAAAAATAACCTGACTTTAATTTAACGACCGCAAACGGCATAAAATAGAAGTCGTCTAGAAATAACAGTTTTAACGATAGAATAACGATAAATGCAACGATTTTGTCGTTAGCATTTGCTTACAGAATCGGCATAACGATATTTTTACGTAACGAGTCCTGAACGAGTCGTTAAAATTTTATAGAATCGGTCTCTTGTTAACTACTATAAAAACATCGGATAAAAACAAATATGGAACTCTAACAGTATTCTCCTGAAAACTTAAGAAAATATACAAAAATCGAAATATCTTTGGAACGACAAAAGATATCAATTTGCGGTTAATCGGGTTAATCGGTCATTGCATTCTCATTTTTCTAGATTGATAATAATTATACCATGCTATTTTAATTTTTCGAGAAAATAGGATAAATAAAACTGGCACAAAACGCAATCTACTTTCCATTTAAAGCAACAAAGCAAGCATCACTATTTATCTTTTTAACCTACTTGATATTCTCTTCACAGGGACCTTAAGTGTTTGAAAATCGATTGATATTCATGTCATCTTTGTGTGATAAAAAGGAAGGTTAGTTGGATTCTGCGCTGCTCTTTTTTAATACTTTCGTTAATACTCGAAATTTTACGAGTGTTTAACGACATCACCCAATATTTCAAACAGTGCATTATCGGTACTCTTTCCTGTTATGAAGTCGTGCTGATTTGAATGTAATTGTTTCAATTTAAAAAAACTGGTAATTCTAATGCTTAAATATATGTATAACCAAAGATGATTTAAGTGATGCAAGGAATGTATCGGAACTGAAAGATAAATTTACGAGATAAGTCAATGTTAGAGAAATGTAATCTGACATCTTTTAGATCGTCACCGCACGTAAAAAGATAGAAGTTGGGAATGTTACTTTTAACATCTATCTCAAAGACCGTAGTAATAAAAAGGATTTAACACAAGGATTAAGAAATTTGTTCACAGGGTCAAAGTTAATAGAAATATTTTAAGTTGTTATGGGTTAATGTAATATTTGCAATATCTACAAACTATTCTAGAAGGACATTACAAATTCTGGGAGTGTCAGACAGATCCTGCTTGCTTAAGGGTTTACATCCAGTCATGACCTTCGATCGGAGGTCATTTTTTTTCTCCGAAAGTATACAGTAGATTAAAACAACAATGAGTACGTTCGAATACCTTAGTCTTAAGTTTTAGTCATGAATTTTTGTGTTTAAAAATAATCAAAAATGGCGGTGTTATGGCCTGGCTCCTGGAGCACCTTTCAGTGGAAAGGGTGAGCGGTGGACATCTTAACGCGGGAATCGCTTATATGAAACAAACGAAACCAGTTGATATTAATAATACATTGAAAAAACTTCTCCTTGAACGAAGGAAATTAATTTACGGTGATTGTAAATAAAATGGCGACCGTCTGAACAAAAAGGCTATTTTTTTGCCCTAAAATTTGGCTCTTCTAACGTGCATAAAAAATATTAATTTTGATCAGAAATGAAATTCCTTCGTTCAAGGGCAAGACAATTCCATCGACTATAATTCCACAAAGTTTCATTGAAATCCGTTGAGAAGTTTGTCCGTAATTGTGTCAATCGACTTTAAAAATGTCGTTTCCAGAAAAACGACTTTAAAGTTTTAGAATGAAATAAAATGTGTATAACATTCATAAAAATAGACTTATATAGAGTCATCTGCTCCGGGTCCATATAGCAATCCTTCAACATCCATAGCAGTCTCTATATAACACGTATTTCACCTTTTAAACAGGTTTGCATGAGTAACAAGAGACAGGTACTATACGGAGCAGCTGGCGCGCCGCGCAACGGGGTGCAGCGTTCGCTTCGGCGGTCGGAAAAAATAAGTTCTTACTCTCATATCGACATATAACTTTGGAATTGTATAGTCTAGGGACTATATTTTTGCATGGTGGCATTATCTCAAAATTGATTTTTCCAAAATTGATGACTGGGGGTAACCCTTTAACTTCGTTTATGAGATACCACATCACTTTGATTTGTTTTCAGCATTTTGTACAAATTGATTATAATACCGTCGAAAATACTATAAACAACAATAGTAAGTTGGTTATAGTATTTTTCGGATGTTACGTACGCATCTTTAAAGATATGATATTTTACACTCAGGTCTTTAAGAAGTGAAAGTTTTTCTTTCGCATTGATCAATTTTGGCGTAATCCTGTTAGAGTTTGAATAATTCCTCTTATGAACCTGGAAAATACATGTCCAGTATTTAAATATTTGTATAAAATTTTTTACAGGTTTATCTATACAATTAAAATTATATACCGACTGCTATTTTTGTAGCTTAATACTTAATGCAAAGTTTTTAATATTGTTAGGCGTAAAACTAGGAGTTGTAAACTGGAATCTTTTTGTTAGTAAAAGCACGATTTACTTTGATTTGTATTATCTGTGCAAAATGAACGAATAAATATGATTTACTTGCAGATGCCAAGAAATAATGCGGTTGTAGGTTAACAATAACATTATCAATACAAGTTTTAGCTTGTCGAATACGAGTAGGAACACTTAACGCAATTTTAACATGATAGCAATGAAGATCAAGTTAATGTTGAAATTTCCACCTAAAACTATAACATTGTTTTCGTCATGTAATATATTCAAAAGCAAAACTCATGTAGAAAAATATTTTCATCAGACAAAAAAAACGATATATCGTAATAAAAATATATTTATTGTTATTTTTAAATTGAGTACAATATTCAAAGCTCATAAAAGTCGTTTACGCCCTTTCTCACCGTTAATTCCAAGTTAGTATTCGCATATGTATATGGCGGCATCCCCATGTCTGTGAATTGTCCTGCACATACCAGTAACCAACTTGTAACCATTAATACATATGCAAGACAGTTGATGCATATTTTGCCAGTGTTCAGTCAACATCAAGATGTCAACACTTTGCTGAAACAACGATTTTGACAGACATGTTTAGGCCATGTATCTGGATTTGTTATATCTGCCGGGACCGTATTTTAACGCATATTATTCCGGTCTTTTGGATTATAACTTTTCGATATTGATCGAAGAAATACCTCTATTTGTTAGGTGATGTGATAAATCCTCAATCTTAGTTTTTCGATGTAAACAGAAAACCTGATAGTTATTATATCTTGTGACACCCTTAACCCTCCAGTGAATGGATGAAAAAAAAATAGTACAAGATCAAACGCGCCGCGGGGTATGTCGGGCCTCGCCCGTGCACTTGAGGGTTAATGGTAGCAGAATCAGTCGTAGTTGCAGTTCCCTGAATAGCATAAAATTTGCTACCCTTTTGGAAGTGACGTGATGATAGTACGGTCGCTCCATGTATTTAAATTTGAAATATCCAAGAAATATCTATTAGTCGCTTGCTTCTTTTGGTAAAACATGTTTTCCTGTTTTTTGGAAGATTGTGTTTTTACCTTATCAGTAAAGCGTGACAAACGGTTGCACCCGCTGTATTTACTATTTACATTCAAGGAATCGAGTGGACGTTCGGTTATGTACTATTACATAGATAGTACACGCGAACAATAGTACATGCACACCGATCAACCGATAATAACCGAACGTCCACTCGATTCCTTGTGCAACCGTTTGTCACGCTTTACTTATCAGCAAACGGATGAAAAATTTTCGTCAATTTTATTTTCGTATATTCCATTTCTTGTTCACATTGTTTCATTTACATTGCGATTTGCTAGTAGCTTTATTAATTCGATTTTTGATTCGCGAGTTTCATTACGTAAGCATGCTGTTTGCGTTTCGACAATGAAGCAAAAATTTCCGCAAACTCCGAACTTTTTAAAAAAGATATTGCGTCTTCAGTTTTTACCGTTACCCTGTTTCTCTATTCAGTTAGTTGGTAGCACCGTGGGTACCCTTCAGTTTTGCCAGCATTACCGTAAGCTACAACATATACCAAATCTAAGCAATAAGATTTCTAACTTATTAAAGATTGCAATAATTTAAAAGTTGTTACCTATACTCTTAAAAGACTGAGTGTGTTTTCAAAACTTAAATATAGAATGAATCATTTGGAGAAATCATTTGATTTATCAATTCAACTGCAATGATTGTTCTATTGGCCAAACGTCATAAAAGTTCAAAAATCGTATTTCAGGAATAGAAGTGGTGTCAGTAGTGATTCTGATTCAACTGCCTTAAGGCTCGATTACATTGGGCGAGTTTAGTAGCTACAAGCCTGCGAATTCACTAGTTGCCAGTAAACTCGCCCAATGTAATCAAGTTCACTAGCTAACTAGCAGGTAGCTCAGCTTGTGCGAGAAAAGTTGAAAGTAGGGCTACTTTACTCGCTGGCGTATGGGCTACCTAGCTAGTAAATAAGTTGTGTGTAATCATAGTTGCTAGTGAAATCGTTGCGAGTATTCCGGTGATTCGTGGTTTCTCGATAAAACTAGTTCGTGCGGGAGAGTTGTAGATCATGCTATCAAAAAGAAGTTTGAAAAGAAAAGAAGAAATTGAGGCGTAGAAAAGTGTGGGTAAAGGAATTTATAGAAAGACGTGAGAAATGTGGTACATCGAGTAGTTTATTAAAAGAGTTGAACAAGCGATAACACGAGATAACGTAGATAATGCGAACAGATGATGCAACCTCCTGCTAGTTGGCTATTAAGCGAGTTGAAAAGTTGTGTGTAATCACCACAAGCAGCGCTAGCTGACTCGCCAGCTACTTTTCCCGTCGGTTGTAGCTAGTAAACTCGACCAATGTAATCGAGCCTTTAAGCACTCTTTACAGAGCGGTCACTCCTTTAATATTGACCGTTAAAATACTGTTGAACAGAATTATTTTTTGTTTCTTAGAAATGTGTTACATTAACAAATGTCCTGATTCCGTTAATAATAGAAAGGACATCGATAACCTAAGCTGCATTTATGCAGACTTACTTCAATAACCTTAAATTCATTATTGTGTTTTGTAAAAACCTTGTGTGCAAGGTATATTACATCAATTTTTGAACTTTGTATAGCTCCTCTTCTTACAATCGTTTCAATATTGTTTTTACAGTTTCCAAATATATTTAGGATTAAACATTTTTAACGATAGTTGTTCTAGAACAATCTTTTCGTATACATATCACATCTAGTTTTGAGATGTGTCGTCAATTTAGTTTGAATTTTAACATTATGAATACTTAAAGGAATTTTCACATTTGTAAGTAACTTGCAGTTTGTTTCACTCCTGTAATTGTAATTGTTTTTCAATAGTTCGCCCAGATGAAGAGTACAATTACACTCGAAACATTTTTGAGATATACCGGGTGTCCCGTGAGGTAAGGTACAAACTTTCACGGCGTGTTCCTCAGGTAAATTCGAGTCGAAAATGTCTATATGAACGCGGTCCGCAAATGCATCCTTATCAAGATATAATGCTTTTAATTGTAGTAGGTCGTGCTATGTTTTGTTTCTTATTTTGACAAATCGGTTGCGTTAGTTTGATTGAACTCCGCATTTAAGTAAACACGGTTAATTTCAAGCTTATTGTCATGTTTATTTTTACAAATGAAGAATACGCAGATATGCTGTTAGTCTATAGATACTGCAACTGCAGCGGTAGGGTATCAGTGAGGGAATACCGCCACCGGTATCCGAATCGAAGGATGCCTGATAGTAGAGTATTCGGGAGAGTTTTCGCACATCTTAGAGCAACGAGATCATTTCCTAATGCTAAGGTAACACGTCCATCAGCAGCTGACCATGATTTAATATTGCATAGTGTTGAAAGAGCCCCATCAACTAGTGTCCGCAGAATATCAGTTCGCACTGGTGTTAGTCGAATGTATGGAGAACGATGCATAACTTTGGTTTGTACCCGTTCCATTTGCAACCTGTCCAAGCTTTGCTGCCCACTGATTCAGGCTCTCGTATGCAGTTCTGTAATTGGCTCAACGCACATCGTAATCTGGTTCATAAAATTTTGTTCACCGATGAGTGTACATTTACTCGAGACGGCGTCAATAATTTGAGGAATTCCCATTCTTGGCAGCTTGAAAATCCACATGCAACCTACGAACGGAATTTCCAACACCATTTTTCAGTTAATGTTTGGTGCGGTTTGTTAGGGGATTAATTAGTTGGCCCTTTCATGTTTGATGGTCGTTTGACATCTCTAATTTATCTTTAATTCTTACGAGAAGAACTGCCAGTGTTGTTGGAGGATATACCGCTTCAAATAAGACAACAGATGTGGGTACAACGTGACGGTGCTCCGCCGCACTATAGTAGAAATGTTGTTGGGTATTTAAATACCACTTTTCCTGGACGTTGGATTGGCCCAGTTTCTTGACCACCCCGCTCACCCGACTTAAATCCCTTGGATTGTTACTTATGGGGACACATGAAGACGTTGGTATGCGCGGAGGAATCACGTACTAAAGATGAACTGCTTCGTAAAATTATTGCAGTTGCTACTGACATAAGAAATAACCGTCATGTTATTCGGAGAGCTATCAATGGTATTTATGAACGGAGTAGACTGTGCTTGCAGTACGAAGGTGGACATTTTGAACAATTCTTGTGAACGATTCGTGTCATGTTTGTTTTTTTTTTTGTTAAATAAAAGAGATTTTCCAACGATGTTTTGGTTCTTGCTCTTTTAACACTACTACAATTAAAAGCATCATATCTCGATAAGGATGCATTTGCGGACCGTGTTCATATAGAAATTTTCGACTCGAATTTGCCTGAGGAACACGTTGTAAAAGTTTGTACCTTATCTCACGGGACACCCGGTATGTATATTTCGTATATTTGACCAGTGGTGTACACAACAAACAGTAAAATATTACAACGCAAGCAAATATAAAAAAGAAAAGGGTAATGTATGTAATAAACAAGTACATATTGTAGGTACAAATACAAAACATTAAATATAAAATAGGTAGGTCACAAGAAAATAAAATAATCTCAACGTTCAGAGCTCCACAAAGTGCTCCTCCAAGGAGGATAACGTGCGTAAATGCAACATATTTTTCAAGTGCTTAAATGGTCTATTGTTAATAAGTTTTAATATACAGTAAAAAAAATTACCTAAATTAGGCTTTTCCAACTTTTTGCTGTTTTGATAGTTACGTACTCCGTTACTTCTGCTTAACTCGAAACCCTAACCGTAGTTGAATTTTAACACATTACAATAATATTTGCCCGAAATCTTTCATATTTATCGAAGAATCGCATTTTAATGTTCCCATTTGATGAAAACTTTGTGGCGGTCATTGGTAATATCATAAGGTAATGTTAAAAAACGTACTTATATTATCTCTTTATTTTAGATTGATCAAGGAACTGATCCCATGGAAATAGATCTTAACAGTATTGCCGGCAGCAGTAATTCATCTGAGTCCACAAATCCTGGCAATTCACAATCTCGGACTTCCTCAAGTACAAGTACGGAGAGCGTATTTCCTGCTTCTACTTACCACAGTTTCAATTCGCTAGTAAATGATGCAAATCATCGTGTTTCATCTGCATCTACCAACCCGTTGTCAGGAATATTATTTGACACTGCTTCTAGAATGAATTCATCGCAGGGATCATCTTTAAGTAGATCATGTACATCAGTTGATGATAATTACAGTGCTACTTTAGGCAGTTCTTCAAATACAATTGAATTATCTGCGTGCCCCGAAACTTCAAATAGACTTGTTAATATTACAACATCGCAAAACAACACCACAAGGATTAATAGTGTCCAACCGTCGTCGCAAATATTGAATTCAACAATATCTAACCTTCAAAATAATACGCTTGCTTCAAATTTACAAGAAGTAAGATTTTCACCTCATATTGTACGCAATATATCATCGGAGAAGAATGAGAATTTAACCAAAAATATTTCAGGCCAAAATGATGGCAAAAATAGTGTGCCAAATTTACCGAATTGTTCATACACGTTTCGAAAATTACATCAGCAAAACAACAGTACTGACTTACAATTATCAGACAATGTTTCCAATACTTCTACAAACATTTATGAGCGCATATTGCCAGATTCTGCGATACAAGAAGAACCTTCGCATAGCTTCGATGGTTCTATATTATTAGATTCTACGTCGCTTAATACAAACAGAACGCAAATTAATAAGGAACAGTTTGATTCTAAAATAGTTGATTTGCCAACATCAAGCAGTAAGAGAAGTTCGCTAACTGGTCAATCGACAACTACTAAATTAAAAATCCAGCATACAACCTCTTTAAAAAACTTCACAAACTTAAATAGTGAAAGGGCTTGTGAGGTCTTAAGAGGGACAAAACATGTTCTCCATAACATTAACTCAATAAGCGATACAATGCATCAAACTAATCTTCAGGACAGGGAACGCAGCGTTGAATATGTGGAAGGTAATAAAAATATGTCAAAGCATATGGTGCAGGATGCTACACCAAAAGAAACACGTTTGAGAAACCAAAATACGTTACAAGATTCCAATGTAAATCTTTTTGACATGGAACCTAGACCTAGTACTTCGGGATTTCGCGCTACACCTTTGGAAAGTTATGATAATTCAAATTCTGGAATTAATTCTAAATTATACTTGCCAAAGCAAGACAATACTAAATTTTATGAACACACTCGCAAAAGAGACTATCCTTCACTTCTAAAGAAGAACAGGCGACCTTTTATCGATTCATCATCTGATAGCAGTTCTGAAGAAGAGTTGGCCTCAAAACGACTACGTACTGCAAAACTCTGTTCTCTCTCTTCTAGAATGCCCAATGCAAATACAAGCACTTCAGACATAATTAATAATTCAGGACCGAGTTCTAGTAACAATAATAACAACACAGCCCCGACAGGAAGGCCTTTAAATTTTAACCACGAATTGGAAGTTTTGGTTACTGATCTATTAATGAATAATGAACATACACAGAACCCGACTTCTTCAAATGCTTTTAACGCCAGCAAAAATGGTTTAAAAACGAATGTTGAAAAAGGAGCTCGTCAGACCAGCGGAGAAAGTTCGTCCCTGTTATCAACTAATGATGCACAGTGTAGTAATGCAACAGGAACAGGTAAAAGTGAATGTCCTAAAAGCACTGAAAATTCTGGATCACGCACACCGAGTTCAGCGATATACACACAACCAGGAAACCACAGGCTTAATAGATCAGGTAGATTTTTTTCGCATAGAGTGTCTGCCTTTTATCCAACTAGAATACAGAATTTAAGACCATTCTCACGCTTGAGGCGTAGTAACGGTTACTTATCTCCTACGGTAAGAAACAGACTTCGGATATTAAATACGTTAGAAAATCCTAGTAGATTGGGCACTTTTGCACTTGATGAAGTAATAAATTACTCTGAAAGAGTAGCTACAGAAGACATACCACAGTCAGATATAGGATTTCATCCGTTTGATCCGCCACCGGAAGTTGCTGCTATTAATCCAGAAAACATCGGGATAGGAAACATGTATTCTAATATTGTACAGGAATTAGAATCTAGTTTGAACGATGTTAGAAATATAAGAGCTAGTAGTAGGCTAGGTGAAACGTCTGATATGTTGAGTAGTTTTTCCGAGCGCTTAGAAAGTATTATGAATCAATCAAATACAATCTTAAGAAATTTGAGAACGTCAATTGATATACTGCAGCCAAATCACCAAAACGTTACCGCTTCCTCAAGTAACATCGACTCCACTCAATCATCTTCTAGTAGAACCAATCAACCACGAATTTTATTCAGTGACAGTAGTTTTTATTTGAGGGAACAAACAAATAATCAAACAAGTGATGACAGATTTGGTCGGCCTACAACCGGTCTATTAGAAAGATCTACGTCACAAGATGAATTATATACCAATCATAATGGTAATAGTTCTGTAGCTTTTGATCATACTTATCCTCTTAATTCTCGTAATTCTGATTCTACAGTAAGTAATATGTCACCTTTAATGGTTTCCTTACATCTTACCGTGTCACATATACAAAGGCAAGCTAGATTGTTGAGACAACAGGTTGAAAGTATAGAAAGAATAGACCGTGCAATGTTAGAAGTGGCTCAACTACAAATAATGAGACAGATGTTTATAGAAATGCAATGCTATTTTAGAGCGATACAGTGTAACGAAAATCGAAGTTCATTGACACGGGTTAGACAAATGATGGCAGGAACTAGAATAAGCGATTCCAGTCCGTACGATTCGCCAAATGACGATAGCAATGAAAATTCGAGTGTTTCTAGAGAGGAGGGAATTTCCAATAGCGATAGTAATCTAAATTTACCTCAAAACTCAACGGTAACACGTGGTCAGACAAGAAAAACTTATCCGAGATGTATGTTTTTGATGCAAAGATATTTTAGAAGAGGTTCTGCTGGAAATATTTTTCAAAGACGGTGTCTATCCAGAGAAAGAGTTATGAGAAGGCATTCTTTTAGAAGATCATATAGTTACCGTTCTTTAACTTCTAGGATGCCAGTAGAATCAACTCGTCATTTGGGAAATGTTAATCAGCTGTCATCAGATACCTTGCGATCCATAACGCGTAGGTTAGAAAGTTACCTCATGGAACATGGCAGACATATAGGTCGGGTACTAGAGCATACTAGGAATAGTACATCAACCGATAAAGATGAATACATTATGATGTTGAGACTGAATCAATGTAGAAATAGGATATTAGGACAAGATTTTTATAGCAATTCTAATATTAGACGTCAAACAAATAGTGTTACAGTTGATGGTTCGACTCGATACAACGCAAGAGACATGCTAACTACTGCGATTGAAAACTTAAGCCGTCATATTATGAATGGTACAAATATTACACCGTCTTTAAGAGCATCAATATGGAATGTTATTGATTTATCGCTCCTGTTATCAGAGATCTTATTACTCCAAATTGTTGATTCCATCCCTCCACCATCTGGTATGAATCTTGATTCGGAACGTGAAAGCTTATCGGCTAGAATTGATCAAATGTGTAGCAGAATGTTACAAAATCGATTGAGTGGACAATCTCAACAATTAACTCGTAGTTTAAGACTGACACGTTTAGCTGTTCGACACGCATCCCGTGCCTTAAACCAAACATATACCGCACGAAGAAATTCAATGCTTCAAACTAGTCATAACAGGGACCAGAGAAGAATGTTGCTAGAGGAAATTAACAATTGCCTTCGAAATATACGTAGACATGGAGTAGTCACTCAAATGTCAAATCAAAGAGCGGGTGCAAACATCGAAAATTTATCTAGAACTGAGTGGTTTCGTACTATTCACAGCCTTATAACTAGGTACCGATGTTCAACTTTATTAGAAAATTCTCAAACCAACACAAACAATAACAATGCCAATACGGACAATGCGGCGCAAACAGAAGCCCTCCAAGGTGTGGAAAATAGTAGAAATTATTCACTAGCTAGTAGTGATGATGATAATGAATCCTGGTATAACAATAACCAAACAAATAATACTATATCTGATGAAATAAATGATCGCACCAGACCTTTGTATAGAACAAATAATGTGAATCTATTCAACCTTCTGAATACTGAAGAACAAAGTTCATCTAGGAGTCGGTCGTGGAATGTTCCTGTTGTTCAAATTAACGATATACCTATTTCTCAATATGAATCGCAATGGCATTCTAGGCTATTGGCAGGTAGACAACGTACACCTGAGAGGTATTCTGATTTAAGAACAGTTCCCGTTGGAAGTTTTTATCGGCCCAGATTTTTGCATCCACTTCATGCTAGCAATCCATTTGAAGCTGATTTTGATGAATCTGTCAGGGAAAATGCGTTATACGATAGTGATGTTATGACACCTATTACACCAAATCATAGAATCCAGGTGTGGGAATTTTCATCAGGAGTTATTCCAAATATTAATAATGGTACGAGGCCAAGGGAAATGGCAGTGTTTTTATATTTGTCACTGCAAGTATTTTACTTGTGCAAAAGTCAGATGTTTACATCCAGTAAGATGAGGGCCGATAAGGGGGTAAAGTGGGATTGAACCTTGTCGTTTCTAATCGTAACACGTGATAATTTCAATATTCCTTGGTAGCATGGTTGGGTGATAAATCGCCAATTGGGATGTGCATTTCTAAAATTTACAAGAAAAGAAAAATAGAAATAGGGGTTTGGCATTATTTGGACGATCTACTGAAACAAGAAGGCGAGTTTTGGACTGTCCAAGTTTATAAATTTTAAGCGCGGTCAGTATATTGGGTTAATTTACTTAACACGATAAAAACGCACAATGCAGTGATTTATAAAATTATTTTGAGAAATTAATATACGTCGGTAACATTTGGTTATCAACATATAACGAACACGCTGGAAAACTGAAAATATGAAACCTTCGCCGCAGCCATTTGTTGAAGTATCGTTGCGTGTAAAAATTCAAGTCAAATTCAATTTTTTTACGATGCTTCAATTACTATTCGTGGTAAATCACTGTAATTGCAAAATAGGAAATTGATTAAATCAGTATTGCTATTACCTTTTGTGTGTTAAAATTTTGATTATCCAATTTATAAAATCTCTTCCATTTGATTGATAAAGATATATCGTAAACATTTTAAAACTTTTACTATTAAGTGGGAAAATTAAAATAAGAGCTGTAAAATAGTCCATCTTTAGCTATTACTTTTAAAGGTATCGACGATTTTTCAAATTCTAGATTTGGCAATCTTGTCTGGTGGTTATCAGGTGTCTGCTTAGTATATATTAGTTCGACTCCATTAAGTACTCCGCCGCTAATGAAATTTGGGGCAGGCAAGGGTCATATTTGTGCACAAAATCAATGTAATGTCTTTGCCTCAGCATCTAGAAAATAATGCGCGGTGCTGCTTCTACTTCAAGAAGACCTGCCTCAAGTTCAAAAGATCCGTAAATAATAAACAAGAATATTTTGCATAGTATAAGTAGTAACAGAAAGTTATGGAGTTCATAATAGTAGGTAGTATTGACAATTTCTTTTCTAGCTGTAAATTCATTGTCCATAACTCGATTAGTTTGTATTGCACAAAAACTGTTACATTTTTAAACGAATAATAACAATAATAGTATTCATATAATATGTTTTGTTTATTATATCGTATGGTACTCTTAAAATCAATTAACTTGGAGTACGAGAAGCAGCATTGCTTAGTAGTCGCTGTATGTGGCGGTGAAGCATTCGTAGATTTTATACACAAATATAACCTTACCCTTCACAACTCAGCGTATCGTCTTTCATCAGCGGTGTAACATGCTGAAAGGGTAACTAGACATACTCAAGACAATAAGTTAATTAAAACAAATACAAAAGAATATTTTGTACCACAGCACTTTTTATACACATTGCACGTTTTTACCATCTTACTGCGTTCAATTACCCAAAATGCGATATCAAGGTGATCGAGGTCAAAGGCAGACATCCGGTCACTCTGCGAAGATTCAAATTACAACGAGAGATGAGAAACGATAAAGTTCAATCCTGTTTTACTCCCACTCTTGGAAGTGTAAATATTTTGGTTTAATGTTATGGTTATTCCAAGTTGTTTGATTAAAATAAAATCTTTTGGTATCTCAAGTAACACAAAACAGTTGTGCCTTCTGCTGTGTTTTTATACAATATTTAACTTAATGCATTTTAAAAATTTCATCGTCCTTGTTGTTCTTATAATGTCAGTTGAAAACACCGTCATTTCCCTTAACTACTTAATATAAATATATCGTATTTTCAAATTTAAATTTTATTTTTTAGCTTTAAAGAACGTAGTCGTGAATGAATGTAAAATACACAATGACGCAAGCGTTGACATTGCCAATAATGGTAATATTTTGGTAACCTTGTTGCCTTCCGGAGGATACCTCAATGGAACAAATCGATTAGGTAATATTACATTAAACTGATTAAAGCACATGCTTTAAAAATATAAATATACAATTAGACTTCAAAATTAAAGTCATTATATGAATAAAACTAGGTGAACATCTGACCGACTCGCCAAAGTAATATCATAAATATTAAGCTAATTTGCGCCAAATTGAATTACAGTTGTTTGTTATTAAAATGTTTATCCATAATAATAAACGGTAATACTAAACAGAATCCACCACATTAATTTTATATTGGAATAAACAAGTTTTTGAGTGATTTCTGGTTGTATATTGTATCTTGAAGTCTACAGTATACTTTTAACTCTGAAAGAATCAGAGAGAAGGAATGTAAAATAGAAATATGTATGTGTAAATTACTATTTACATGCGTCTACGTATATACAGCACGTTCCTTAAAGTCGCAAGTAATAAATTATTATTCGATAAATTAGATTGTAAATAATTAATAAACTAGAAAGCAAATGAAACGATGTTACATTATAAATAGAACTTACTATTAATTTTTTTTCAACCGTAGATTTGATGCTAGCAATGTTCAACTTTTTTCTTCTGATGCACCTGTGGTTATAACATCTCTTATGCAGATTTTTCTAAATTCAAAAATGTCTTAACAGATACGCCACATTTGCAAACACTCAACGTTTACCAATCTATATTAACATTAGACCCACTAAATTCTTATATTTAAGAGGGCAATGAATGCAACAAAATGTATGTTACGATTTAAAAAAAACGGTATTGTCATAACCCGAAACATGAGCAATAAAGTTGGAACTTATGAGAGAAATCAAGCAAAAATTTGCTGCTAAATGTAACATTTCGGGTGTCCGAGTGTTTTCGTCGAATCCGACTAATTTTTATTTTAAATTGATTAACACCTACGTACTATTTATTTTTATTCTATATAGGATTTTTATTTGATAAATACCACAACCAACACAATGCTTTGCTTTGTCATTTTTGGGCACTCTATCAAAATAACAAGTGTTCGCTGTTTTAAGTGCTGCTACATAATTTCTATTTTGAACTATTCTTTCAAAATAATTAAACAAATAATAGATTGCTTTTGGTAAACATTTCTTACACTTAATCAAAAAAAACACACTTAGTGGTGTTTTCAGAATATTTTGTTAGTATCGAAAGATCAAAGGAATTCTCCTTTAGTAAATCTTCCGATTGTTGAGATGGTTTTTCTCTTCAAACTAAATCAGGTATACCGTTTTCTCGCCTCTAGTTACCATGTTGTAACACTGTGGTTGATATGTATACTTGCTGTTAAAAATTTTAGTTTTAGTTTTAACCTCCTTAGCAGCATTTTACAGTTAAAAGTCCGTTATGACCGCAAACTTTTAATTTTTTTTACAAAACAGGTCGCTGTTTTATCCAAGGACTCGTTATATGAGAAAAAAAACATCTTATAATACGTTTTACTTTTAAAATAGTATCGCTTTAGTCGGGCTTGTTATGTCAACACTAGCATAATTCATTTTAGTAGAATCATTAATGTTAAAGTAAATTCTGATGTGTATCTAAGATACACGTAGGATATCATGCCGTTACTGTATTATTTTTCTTAACTTCTTTAACTCCTAAACGTTGTGCATTTCGACACGAGGTAAACCACATTTTATCTTATTCCATTCGACTAACTGCAACAGTGTTGCCGAGTCTGTTTTTCTCTTGTGGCGTCGTGAGCGGAAATTAAACCTCTTAGACTGTTTGCTTACTGAAGCATTAGCAGCAACATCCTGTTTGTAAAGTGTCAGGTTGGGAGCTATAACTGGCAATATCTGAAAACGTATGACTTGCACAAATGTAAACATTTGGCGATTTACAGTAAATAGGACCAGCTCAACTAAAGAGAATAGTTAGATATGTTTGTTTTGTCGATATTACTTACGATATAACAAAACATTCTTTCACTCATCTACTGCCCAATGTTGATACTCTCTAACCCAATGCAGCCGTTTTATTTTATTTTGCTTACGTAAGGGTGGTTTACGCAATGCTGACTTACTTAATCCTATGCCTTTCTACCGTTAAGTGTAAGGCCGGTGTGGAAGTTGAGTCTATCCTCCTGTCTTGCAAATCTCCCTCCATTTCTTTCTGTCTCGTGTAATCTGCCTAATTTCTTCCCACTTAAGTCCTTTTTTCTTTGTTTCTTCTTTAATAACGTCCTCGCATCTTCTACGCGGCCTTCCTCTTTTGCTTTTTCCCATCATTCGCGTTTCAAACACCTTTTTTGCAAGTCTATCATCATTCATACGACACACGTGACCGAACCACCTTAACTGTCCCTCCATTATTTTCTTATTTACCAGTTCAATTTGTAGGTTTCGTCTACATATATCGTTCCTAATTCTATCTCTTCTATTCTTTCCCTCGATTGGCATTTATTCGTCCTTTATGTTTTTCCGTTAAAGTCCATGATTAACTGCCATACATTAGTGACGGTCTAACCATTCTTTTTATCACGTCTATTTTAACTTTTTTGGGTATCTTTCTTACCTAGAAAAGTTGACTTCATCATATTAAATATTTTTCCTGTTTTTCCCAATCTTTCGTTTATTTCTTTATCTATTTTCCCGTTCTATTATTGAACCTAAATACTTGTAATTTCTGACTTGTTCGATGTGTTCCCATTATCTCTATGTTGTGAACTTACGCAATGCTACTAGGCTAAATAAACTACCCCCTCTTAACCTCTTTTTCATGGTGGTTAAACTAACTCGTTTTTCACGCTCAATACTTATTTCAGCTATTACTTCAGGTACACTTTTTCATTAATTCCGTTTACTCGTCATAATTATTCGACGATTTTCCGCCGGTATTGTCACTTTCCGTCGTCCTTTTTGTTCTCCATTTAATAATGTGTCAGCATCTGGATATTTTTTAACAGTTTGGCGAGTTAATTTCAATTTTCTTGTGATATCTGTGTTGCTTCGGCCAAGATTATGTAAAGCAAGAATCATTATGCGGATTTCTAAAGGCAACTCTCTTGTTTTGGGCATTTTGGTACTCATTTTAGATAATTTTATTAACGATATTCACTGTTTAAAAGAACAGTAACCACTTAATCTAAATTCATAATTCTAGTTCGGGTAAATAGGGAATGGCCATTTTTACCTGCACTCATTAATATTAGTGAAGGATAATTCTATTACATTTCGGGTCTTTTTATGGCCTTAACTGGACACCTAATTATCGGATTAAGGAAATTCAATCGATAACTAAGTATCAGAGGAGTCTTTTGCAGAATAAATAAATAATTTTTTAAAATCCAAGCCAAAATGTAGGTGGGCAAATAATTATTCCCGGTAGTGTAGATAGAGATAAATTATATTCTACTTAATGCCGCTAAAGAATTGCTACGCTATAAAATCAATTCAACGCATCATATTCACTTATTTCACGTCGAAATCAATAAAAAATAAATGGAGGTTTTAATTCTTTGCGCAAGGATGTATGGGTTAATAGACTCTTAAATAAAATCACTATGAAAGGATATAAAACGAACTATGAAAACTAGAAGGAGTTATACTGCTGAGTACACTGAACGAAAAGGGTACGTAAATAAACTAAGAAAGCACGTTAATGCAACCATTTTTTATCAAAATTCGTCCAACGAACCAGTTTATCATTTTGATAAATGGCTGTTTATTCAAACGATAAACATATACTTTCGTATATTCATTATATACAGTAAACGGATTTATCGATATAAGAAATATATTTATTAATGTCTAATGAAAAATTCCTAAAGTTTGGTTTTTGTTTTAAATTACAGTGGAAAGCCAAAATTCCAAACTAATTGGAATATAAATGAACTTTATTCACATATTTAGCTGATGGTATTGAAAACAAGAAACACGTATGGCGATCCCTACTTAAATAAAAAAAAATTATACATTACCGCACTTTAGAATTCATTTGAAAATATTCGTAATAATTCAGTTAGCTTAATATAAGATTTCCTGTATCCGTACGTAGGTATCGGTTTTTCAATTTTCGAAAAAGAATATCTGCTGTCTAGGTGAAAAGCGCCAGGTTTTCATAAACACCGTCATAATTTATTACGTCTTTGGGTTTTGTAGTATAAATTGCGATATGTCACTTCGTGAAAGTTTTTTAAGCAAGAAGATAAAACATTGCGTTCAACTGATTTCAAAAATGTAAAATATCAAACATTTTAAACGGACTGCCCTAAATGTTGACATTTGTAGTTAATATGTACTAACTTAAAAATGTAGGTTCTTTAAATGTATTCAAATACTTTATGTTTAAGAGACTAAATAAAACAAATGATAACATGTGAAATTCAACGTCGGTATACATATAACAAAAACTAGCAGTAAAAATTATCAAACGCAATTTATTTTTATAGAGAATTTAATAATAATCATATGTTTGATTTAACGAACTCAGTCAGCTTAGATTATTTAAGTTAGTTAGAAGAAACCTGTTGTTGATAGCTAAAAATCGGTTACAGTTTGTTAGACAAAGAGAATGTCATGCGTTATTCTAGTTTTTCTCGTCAATTAAACATATGCCAAATAAGTAGATTTTGAAATTAGTTCATTGTAAGGTTTTTTCCATACCATAGGGTATGGAAAAACACACAAAATGATTGTTCCCCCTATATAAATAAGGAAAAAATCACTTTGTGTTGTGATATACCGAAATTTTCATTACAAAATTTCAAAGGCGCCTTAAAAATACGGAAGAATTTTAAGAGACTGGCACATTTTATCCAAGCAGCACACGTTTTTGTTTTGAAAAACTTCAAAAACTCAAAACAGTTGCCTGTAGGTGCCAGGAACTTTAATTCAAAATTTCAAGATTTAAAAAATGCAATATTTTTAAAATCGGTAAGTTGATAGCGATCATCACTATAATCTAAAATCACAAACATTTTAACTGAGTTGACTTTACTGAAATTAGAAAACCCCGGAATTATAATATTAAGGAAGGTAGTAATAATGGTCTTATTCTGTTGAATTATTTCTCCACTTATAGTACCTTTCTAGATCTGAATAGTTGCTATTGGTTCGTCTTGTATACAAATATCTTCCATTCGTTGGAATAGAACATATTTTAAATTGGTGACAGTAAACAAATACGAACACAGCAAAAGAAGCCCGTTGAAAGATTAAACCATAATATAACAAATTTGTTTAGTGGGCAAAATAGATTCAATAAAGTTCTAGCTCCCGTTTATATATATATAAATTTTGATTACACGTTGATGTAACTATAGAAAAGTCATTAACTCCGGTAAAAAATCTGTTAATCAAAATTTACACTTTGGCTGATTGGTAAATGAACATTTGCATACAGGTCGTTATCGGGCCACTATTGCTAACTTTGTTATTATTGTACCTACGATGTTGGTTAAATTACCAAAGATGTAGTGATTTTTCTGCTGATCACAATGGTGTTGTCGCTAACTTGAATTGCTTATATTTTTTAAATTTAACATCCTGAACATTTTTCAATTATTCGATAAGAAATGAAACTGCGTAAAATATCCTTCTAGTACTATAACCCTAAAATAAAAAACAAAAGAGATATTATGAAATTTATATTGGGCAATTGAAACTGTAATAATTTCACTAGAGCAGGATTGGAACCCTTGGACCTGCTAATTGGCCAGCGCGCTCTCCCGACCTATCACTCATGGATTTCGTCTTGTGGGGGTTCTTAAAGAACACCGTGTACACACAGTAACATAGAAATATGAAGGTATTGCAGAATAGAATTAAAGGAATTATTAAAAATATAGTGACAACTACTATAAAGGTATTTTACGCAGTTTTTTTTTCCTATCGGATAATTGAAAAATACCCGGGGTGTTTAATTCATTTATTACATCGCTTAGCTTTAAAGGTTTTCGCGAAATTTTCGAAAGAGCCGTAGAAAGTATGTTCTACTAGGTAGCAGCCTATCCGGAAATGTTTCGCTGCAACACTGCAAGGCTCTTTGGTAGTTCCTACTACAAGCAAAATATGCCTTAGGCATGTCGCACTTAGTAACAGTGTTAACTATAAAAGACAGAATCAACACAAAAGTAAAAACAATCAAAAAACCGGAGGCAAAAAGCAATTTTCTCACTAATAAATTCCCTGATCGAAGGCAATGCCGAACAAAATTTGCAAAAGATCAAAAAACAAGCTTTGCTTGCTTTGATTCGTATTTTAAGTCTTTCATCTTAAAATTTATCAAATCTCTTGGGTCCCATTTGGGGGCTTTAGCGTTATAAAAGTAATTTATTTGAAGTGTCTCTTTGTCGATTTGTGAAAAAATATGCAGGGTGTTTAATAAAAAGCGAGTTATTTAACCAAACGCTGAAATACGATGCACAATTTTTTTTGATTACACCATTGGGCGGAATAAATTACATATTTTTCATGTTTCGACATTGTTTTTTTTTCAACACCATTCTGATCAGCAGAAAAATCACTACATCTTTGGTAATTTAACCAACATCGCAGCTACAATAATAACAAAGTTAGCAATAGTAGCCCGATAACTTAGAACATTCTGTATAAAACAACATTGTGCAAAATTATAGTTAATAAATAATTTCTTTTTAGGGGTATATAGCTTAAAATGGGAAACTTTGGGCCAATGCCTATATGTAACAAACTTCGAACAAAATGCTGTATCCGTCTCCTTATCCCCTATGAGTAGGCATCTAGTTGTTGGTTTGGCGTCACGACGAGTGTCGGTTATGCCTAGTGAAAAATGGACCATGGCAAGGATTTTTGTTTTAGATGATATCTCGAGCACTTCTAATCAGCTGTTTCCAATAAGAGAAGTAGAGCAAACTAGAGATCCGAATTACATGAGTGTGAATTGCATACGTTGGTTACCGGTTTCTGGGCAAGGTTTAGTTTATGCTACTAATACCGGACAGTTAAGGATATTAACATAACTTTGATCTGATAAGAATAAGTGATATTTCTCTAGTGATTAATCGTAATTTTAATACTTTTAAATAGAAAATATTTTATTTATCGATTAATTGTTTTTACGAAATTATTATTTATGAATATCTTATTCTATTTTGGTCAATGTACTGTAACCACGTTTAGTTCAGATTCGTAGTTATTTGGATAAGTTAACTTAACTAAGGCCAAGTAGCAGCTTTACGAGGTTACAAATAAACAATTTTTTGTATTAGCATTGTTTTTTTCACATTATAACAGCTTGTATATATTTTTTGAAAATATCTTCAATAAACATTTATCTGTTGCAATACAATCTGTTTGATTGAATTACAGTTAACCTCAGCAGCGGTGGATGACGTAAACGGAAGGGCACGGACAGCGATTCGATTCCTTCGTGTATTTTACTTGAATATTGTGTACATTGTACTATGCAACGTAAATACACGAGGAAATCGAATCGTTGTCCGTGCCTTTCCGTTTATATAATCACCCACCACTACTGGTTAACCCAGTATTATCCCTGTGTACATACATCGCCAATATAGAAATTAACATTACATATACTCATCTGTTTAAAAATGTCAGTTCCCAAAAATTAAACAAAAGTACTTTACTATTGTATTTCAAAGGGCGCCCAACTTATTCGATTTAAATTGTAATTTAATTGTAAAGGTTATGTTCAAAACGAAATGTACCCTAACGTACAAGACTTGAACAGAAGTATATATATCAAAAGGAACTGCAATTAGTTAAATGCCTTTATTTATTTATCTTTCTTGATAAAATAATTGTAGCTAGTATTGTTTTAGTTCAGGGCAGATATTCTAGTTTCGGCTATTTTTATCTTGCTGTATATAGCAGGGGCCCTATTTCCGTAAGAGCGCGTGCCCTCTGATATATCGTCTAAAAATTCAATTCATAAACAAAATTAATCAAATTTATATTACGTAATTATTGTGAAAATACAGTTTTAATATTCCGCGGCTTCCGATTTATTCCGTGGTCAATATTGTGAAGTGAAATATTTTGAACGCGGTTACTATGACAACTATACGACGCCTGACCGCGACATTTTTATCCCTAGTGCACTTGTGTATGAGGATGGCGTGATTGGTGCATGTGCTACTGGCGGCAATTCAAAATATATATTTAAATGTGTACGTTAAAAAAGAAATTTATATAGTTAATTATCTTGCATATAATTACAAAAATATTTATATTTGTCTTGTACCCAGGTTTTTGTACTGGAAACTTATCTCTATTTTATAATTTTGTGATTAATATCTTGGCTATATGGGAAAAATTGTGATAATTTAATAACAATTGTAACAGTGTCTGAATCATTATTATTAATTGTTAGAGTATTAATATTGGTGGTTTATGATCTGTGTAGTCTTTATACATTAATATATTACTGAATTCATTGTCATATTTATCCTGTACAGTATCTTGAGTATATCTATAATAACTTGCAGTACTTTTTGTTCGATCCCTAATGTGTTTTGAATAGACCTGAATATATTTCTTGCTATATCTTTCGTGTACTAATGTGAATGTGTAATATGTAAAAAGGAGTAGATAGTTGCAAAAAGAACAATTAGTACCAATCCATAACATACTGTAAAAGTCGGAAAGTTGTATTTCATTTTCTTAACACAATATTATTTTTAAAAACAGCTTTTAAAATAAATCTACCTATTAATTTAAAAATGCAGCACCTACACTCGCATGCCAGCGTATATAAGTTAAATTAATTTAATTATTTTTCCTTGGCTTCGGCATTTTCTTTAAATAAAATTAAAACATAATGAAAAAGTCAACATTTTAACGTTTCGACCTTTTTTATTACGTTTTAATTTTATTAGAAGAAAAAGCCGATTTTTATCAAAAAAAAGGAATTAAATTAATTAAACTTAATGTTCTTAGCCGTTAAGTTACAACATTTAATTTGACATTGCATAATTAAGAAATATACCTGTATTTTTAGCCATTTTTTTTGTATGTTACGTATTTTCTGCAAGATACGTTAATGAATGAGACTTTTGTTTGGAACAGGTAAATCCATAGCATGACATCTTTTTTTAGAGAATGAATAATCTTTGTGGCTTTTTGGAGGTCTACCGGAAGTTGCATTCCTTCCTCCTAAAAGGAACCTCTTGGGAGTTATATATAGTTGTTGGTTATACATCAATTCTTCTATTTTTTATTGGTTAACCAAACTATTTTTCAACGATATGAAGAGCAGTTATCATTGAAGAGTCTATTTTTATACCATTCACTAACTCACAAATTGTAAAAATCCACACTTATCATACCTTGAAAATAATTTTCTTTGAATTTTCTGTGAAAGTGTTGGTTTTCTTTTCAAAATCACTTTTCCTCATGACAGCTACCTCTTTATTCGTAATGTTTACCCTTAATTCTATAGAAAAGCCTTCATTATCCTTATCATATCCAATTACAAGTGTTTCATATGTATTCGGAAGTATATTTAATATCTAAATGTTAGAATAAAATAATTAAGGAAGGAAATACCCATCACGTAAAGCTTTTTTTTATCAGAAATGAATATGTTTTCAAATTTAACAAATTCCATTTTCGCGCTTATCATTTAGTTTCTACCCCATAAAAAGGCATATTATTTTATTCTTCACACAATGTTTATGTTCCTCATAGTCATAACGTTACAACGTGTTTCAAATTTAAAGCAGATACGTCTCGTTCGTTTTACGAAGTTTATCGAAGAAAGGACCAATCACGCAGCTTCAAATTTTCTCCTATACACAAGTGCACTAGGAATAGAAATATCGCCGCCTGACCAAGCAAGTAAAAGAGTTAGGTAGGCCATAATTTCAACTAAAATTGAAAGAAATAGGGAAAAGAAGATCTGAAAATAGAACGTCCACACTGGTCCAGAAAATAAATGCGGTACGCTGTTGATGATGTTGACCTATGTGTCTTCGAAAAGGCCTTCCCGAGGTAATTAATAATTTGTGGGGTGTGGAGTGTGCCATGAATATTCTGTTTGCCATACTACCCCACAGTTCTTGCTATCATTATTGATAAAAAGTTTTTTCCAACACTCAGAAAACCGTAAATTTACCGTCCAGGACATGCGCAACACAAAAAAGAGCTGAAGTTAGCATATTGCGCGGGTACAGGACGGTAAAGTTTCTGAGAGTGTTGGAATAAAACTTAAATAATTGCTTACACTACTAATTTACTACGATGATTATAATGAAGTAACAGTTACAGCAATCCTTAAATCAAGTAGTTTAATAAACGTTAGGAACTTTCCAATGCAATCTTGCTTTAAACCTTCTTTTTTGGTACAATGTCAAATAGTTTGTAATGCCGTACGGTTCTCGTATGTTCGATTTAATAAATATTTGCTATAGCATTAATAATGCTTCAATATGAAAATATCTGTCTGTAAATTGGCATTTGTATATTCAATTATGCAACATAGCATAAACGCAGAATCGATTTTATAAATAATAATTAGCTACCGAAGGTACTGTTGGCTGCAATACGAATCATTTTTCAAAATGGCCGTCATAATTAAGTATTTAGTTTTTCGTAGGTTTTGCAAAAACGAGTGTATTGTTAATTGTAATTTTTTGCTACAGTGGTGTACATATCAAGACCGAGTGCAAGACCCTACTTATAATATTTATTGCAATTTTTGCTGTTATTAATAATTATTAATTAATTATATTAGGATCTTGCACTAGAGGAAAGAATTCTGAACAGTTTCGGTTTTCAAACATCTAATTCTGAAGTTAATTAACGACAAAAGCTATGCAAAACTAATTTGTTACCGACTGAGCGCTCCCTATAATATTTTAGCCGCCCCTTAAGAAAGGGATTATTTCCCGCCTACGCACTGTGTGGGCACGCTGTGTAATGCGTTTAAAAATTCTTTTATGTCGCCGAATATAGGCATAGTGACTGGAATCAGGAAAATTGGCATTTATGCTTAATATTTTTGGGTCACTGTAACAAATTATTTGGACGTTCAAATTTGGCGTATTAGTTTTATTTTCTGTAATAATTCCAATAGCTACTCGTTATGCTAAACGTCATTATGTTCAATTATAAAAAAACGCGTCAACGCATGGAGGGTAAATGTATACGTTCAACGATAAAAAATGCACGGTATATCAAGCTAACCTTTATAAACAGAATAAATGCTACTCAAACAAAAAAAGATATTTGTATTTTAAGTATTTAACCACAAACAACTCGCGCTTTCTAAATACCCAATAACAATAGTGAACAAATGCTGCTACGACTTAACAGAAGGGATAGAAAAACAGACGCAGTCGAAAGTACTTCAGAATCACTTCTACTTGATGCACGCTTGGCTTTCGAGCCGAAACTCTGGTCGAAACTTCGACTCGCTCGATATCAGTTTGTAAAAGAGAATAGTGTTGAGCGATTATGAATGATATAATCGAGATATATCGATTATACCCGAATAATCGATCATTCGATTATGGTTCAGAAATCATTCATTATTCGTTTCGACTGCGCAGGAGCACACAAACGAATTACGATTCGAGATCTGTATTCGAAACTTCGGGTTTCGAAATAATTCACTCGTCACTCGGATTCTGTCAAATAATCGTGGAAAATAATCGCAATCGTTAGTAAATTTCGAATGATCATTCGATTATTTTAAACGATTATTTCGATTCATTCGATTATTGAAATATATCGATTATGCCCAACACTAAAAGAGAATCCTTTAGCTGAGTTATGGTAAGTTGGTGTTGCGGTAGTTGGTAAAATAGAGAACTGTTGCAATTAGGCATATATACCAAGTCTAATTCTTGGAATACATATTATGTGGCAGCACAATAGTTTCTAGCGGGAATTTGAGTTGCTACTCCCTTGCCAGAATTCAACGCCGATCGTGACCTAACCTCTTTTTAGTGTTGTATTTTAATATGTAGAAGTTCTGAGAAAATATTTTTTAAATAATTGATACGATGGATGATGAATCTATAAAACTCGTGCAACAGGATTCTAAGAATTCATTTAAATGGAAAGGTACGCTGTATACAATATTGTAAAATTCATTTATTTATGAATTTGTAGCTGGTTTATTTTTGGCCGTTGTTAGTGGTATTTCAACGCTAGTAGGGTTCGGTACAACTTTAGCTGCAGCTAAACGAAAAGATACAAAATATTTTGATAAAGGAATGATAGATGCTGTACATTTACACACGACAGGCATTAATCTAGCATTACGGGCTCTTGGATGGGGCACACTTTATGCAATTACTGGCACAGGTATACTGACCTATGGCATTTGGAAACTTTCAGGTGCAGGAAATGTAAGTATGAATATTAAACATTCTGTAGATCAGTCTAAATTTTTAAATTTTAGCTTACAGAATTTCGCTATAAAGTAGGTAATGCACTACCAAAAATAACAAAAGAAACGCCAGGAGAAAGAACAGAATTTAATGGATTAACCGACTTATTAGATTATCTACAATCCAAAAAATAAAGTTTGTCATTTTTGGAAGCAATTGTATAGTAGATAGATATTTTTTTTTAATTTATGTACATATACATGTTATTTATTGATTATGTCTTGGTAAAATTATTAACAAATTTGCTAAAAGTCGCATATGGTTAAGCGGTGTTTTTTTTTACTAGAAAATCTTTGAAAGCATAAATTAAAAAAATAATTTGAAATCTTAAAAAATTTAACTCTACCACCAAAAAACATCTGAATATTGGCAATAGTGAGTGAAATATGTAGATCCCGTGGACATCGTGAGCTAACCATGCCCTGGACAGTTCGTTACAAAAGTTTGAACGCTGATTGAGCATTACTTAAAATGTTAAAGCGACGAAAGCGCTTAAAGTGCCTGGATTTACAATTACTTTTAGGTGACAAAAATAAATTTAAGATCGACTTTACCTGTGTGGAGTCCAGTGCTTTTATCACTGCTTGATTGACTGAATAGATAGCAATAGCTCGATAGTTACTTTCTTGCTTGTCTAGTTTTTCAGTACACCCCAGCACTGCTGCTATTTCGGCTTGAAATACTGTGGCGCTTTGAATTCGGCTTAGCGACTTAGTTATTTTTGGTCTAGTCTCGCAAATTCCAATTCCAGTTCCCGTCTTTGAACCGTCTGTGTACCTGATAGATTCCGCGAAACTAGTGTGGGAATGCATCAATAGGCTGGGTAGCCGATCTAAGGTCTGGGTATCAGGACACGAAGGTCATCGAGGGAATTTTAAGGCAGACGAATTAGCCCGAGCAGGCTCGTCAAATGCTGACAGAAACCCAAAACATTCGGTGGGCATAGCATATACGGTAGATAAAGCAACTACCTAAACAATGGAAAAATGAGAAATCTCATAACTGGTGGAAGAGTATCCCGAGTCAGAGACAGGCTAAGCAATTTCTGATTGGACACAAGCCTAAATTTACAGCAGACCTACTAAGCAGGGACAGAAAGTCTGTTAAAACAATAGTAGGCTTGCTAACCGGACACTGTATGCTCAAGAAACATGAGCAACTTAGGCCTGACTGAGGAAACAGCGTGTATTTTGCCAAGTGGAAGAGGCTGCCGTCTACGTACTGTGCGATTGTACAGCACTAGCAGGAATATGGCTCTTAGAAGCGGGATCGGAATATCCTAAAGCCAAAACCTACGCAGAAAGATCACTCACAAGGCTGCTAGGTCTGGTAAAAAAGGCCAAGCTAGCGTAATTGATCTAATGATAGAGGACCCACAGTAGATCTGAAGGTCGCAGTGGGATAGGTCAAGAACAACCTCGAGAATGAATCTAATCTTGAGGGACATGCAATTTGGTTAATTTAATTAATCCTTAACAAGTTTTTAATGGTTCGCTTTTAATATGAAGCAAGTTTTACTGGAAGAAAGTCAAGAATCCACACTGCATTACATAAACAAATTGTATTTAGTAATCAATAAATATTACATAAGCTTTAATGTGTATTTTAAAGTTTATCACACATTGGTGTGATGCTGTGTGTCTGATATTCCCTTGAGCTCGTTAGGTAGTTTTCTTTCAGTATTCATATTTCATTAATATAAGCCCCGTGTACTATAAATTAAAACCAAAAGTTAAACTAAATAACTATAGCATTATATTTTGAATGACTAATTTTTTTGAAAACATGAAATACTTCTGCACTCAGATTTTAGTAGTAACTTGTATAATAGCCTAGCCACTTTGATCACATTTACAGTTTAACAATAAATGCCGCAAAATCCCATTTCTCCCGTTAGATGTCAAATTGTTTTTTACTCATTTTAAAAGGGATGGTTGCAATCATTTACGGCTTTATGCACCATCTGTAGGTGTTGTCAAGAGGTCTATGATATTCTTATGTTTTCCACGGATCATGATTACCAAGTCGTTAGCGTACCCTTGCACTTCATATCTATTAGCGGTTAAGTTCTGTAGGAGATCAGCTACAACAAGACACCAGAGTAAAGGTGACAGGAGCTCTTCCTTCGGGACAGTCTCTGTTGACTACAATTGTTGTCGTTTCGGATCCCAGCGTAGTGCTTATTCGTCGATTTTGAAGCATGGTTTTAATCCATTTTGTAGACAATGACTGAAAATCTTTGGTAAAAGTTGCTCTCTGAATGCTCTCGAAGGAGATGTTGTCAAAAGCACCCTCTATGTGCAAGAATGCACAGAGAGCTACTTCTTTTATGATAAGTGTCTATTTCAATTTGCTTGTGATAAATTCGAGACATGCTGGCTGGTATGAAGCGGGTTTGTTACAAGACTTCACTCTTTAGGTACTGGTCTAATTCCTTTCAGCAGGAATGAAGAGAGACCAATGGGTCCATACGTTTTAGGCTCCGTGGATGATCGCTTTCCTCCTCTAGGTATAAATACCACACTTAAGTCTCTCTAGAATGTTGGTATGAACGGAGCGCAGTCTGGCTATGGCGTATTCCTTGTAGTATACGTACATACGTCGAAAGTAATTGCGTTGGACTAATCATTCATGGCGTAAACATGTGCAGGTACACATCCGCCGTTGAAGCAAATTTAAACTTTACGTGACATCTTGTCATCCCAATTAGCTTGACATTTGACATAGAGGTTTACGACAAATTGTTAACAAAGGTTTTCCATATTATAAAAGTATTAATTGCTTTTGTCTTAGAATGAGCCCAATTATAACGAAAATAATTTGAAATTCCAAAAAGTAATAAATATAGTGACGCTAAATGGGGTTAAAAATTAAAAACAAATTCTAAAATTAGTTAATAAAGAACATAATATGAAATGACAGATGAAATTCTAATCATGAGCGAACATGGAAAACTGAAAAATTAATCAATAGACGCAAAAAAAAAAAAAATTCTAGAGAAAATAAAAAATTCTAGAAATTGTTTAATATATTTTTCAAAAATGCCTCCGCCTTCTGCATCACTGTAACCCAGTTTATCATAAAACTCTACGTACATTAGTAAGTTACAGGTGAAACACTGTCACAGTTAAGTAATTCACATTCGCAGCTCATCTAATGTTCGGGCTTTAATTCTGATATACACAGAGTTTCCGTCAAGTATTTCCAAAGAAAGTCATTAGGCAGGCGTTAAGTCAGATCTAGCCGGCCAAGATATAGTGTCCCAATGGCCAGTGGTATGTGGAAAATGTAAAGTGATGAATTATCGAACAACTTCCATATTATGAGAAGGACAGCCATCTTGCTGAGACCAAATGTTAAAATTTCCAGCAACATTACGTGCTGCAGGAATAATATCATTTTGCAGCAGTTCTAAATATGACTGCGCAGTTAATGTTTTGTTTAAGAAAAATGGTCCTATAATACGATCCCCTAGGATTCCTGCCCAGACATTTACTTTATTCATTATTTTTTTAATCTTATAGCGCTTATATTTATCCCTTTTTAATATGTCTCTAACAGGATATTGCTGATTGCTTCCATAACATTTTGAGCATCCATTAATTGTTCAAAACGATGTGCGACATCTAGTATGGTTCGATGACAGGAACCTGGTCGATCAGGAAACAAAAAGGCAAAAGGTTCAATTACTTTTTATGTACCTTCTTGAGATGAATACCATTTAGTGATATTTAATTTTTTTCCTCTTTGCTATAAATAAACGGCGTGGTGAGCAAACGAAGGTTCACAATTTGAGTGATTGCTAATGTCATTATTAACAGATTGAAAATATTTAATACTACCCCTTCCTATCAATATGATTTGGCATCGTTGTAATCAGCTGGCGTATAATCTAATATAAACTATGTGCGCACGGAATTCTCTATAGCCAGACTGGGCTCCGTTTAATGTGTATAACCGAAGCCATAATTGGCTTTGTATGAGCTCACTAGTGTTGGTGGGAAAACATCTATGCATTTCTGCAATAGCATAGGGAAGACTCTGTGTCCTCCTGGTGATTTGTAGGGTTTAATGTTATTAAGGTCAATCTGATTCTCGGATTTTAGTGTAGTGCGTTTTGATTTTATTGATACAAACGTAGTTATTAATTGTAGTTTTTAGTGAACATGAAGGTTAAAGCTAGTAAAAGCTGTTGTTGCACAATTCAATTCTGCCGAAGCTGCAACTATTAAGGAAAGCCAGTGGAAATTTCAAGATATTTCCGTTGAAACAGATTTAAAAAATATTCGTAGCTACTATAAAGGATTAGCTGACGCAATAGACCAATTACAAAATAGATCGTTATCATGATTGGAGTCTCTGCAAATTATGGACGGAGTGCATACACAGCTACTGACTATACATGACGCAAAATATAATCGCGTTTTAGAAAAGTTCGAGAGTGTGCCATAGAAAGATCCCGATTTTAGTACATTAAAACAAATTTGTGATGGTGTATTGAATAATCCACTGACTAAGTACAAAGAATATTTTAATCATGCATGTATAACATCGGTAGATGTTGAACGCTCTTTTTCAAAACAAACTCATTTTCTCACTACGGCGAACATCGCTCACCGAGACAACTGTGGAAACACATCTAATGGTATCAACTTTTTGCCACTCTTATCCATATGATGTTAATACTGATAATGGTGCTTCTAGTTTTACTGTTCCGTAGCCAAGGCTGCTTAAAAGGGTGAGTTTCTTACTATTGTTTTTGTATACTAGGCAGGTACGGCTATGGCACGGCTCTCTGTTACCGGGCTCTATTTATGAATTAGAGTGTGTAGTTGAGTTGAAGCTATTTCTAAGTGTTCCATGTCGGTGCAGATTTCATTTGCTTCCTCCCTGGTGTGTCTTTAATAAAAAGATTAACCAGTTTTTCTTGGAATTTTTATCATTGAACCTTAGATGTCTACGAGATGACATGCCATTTTCTTATGTTTGAACTAAGACGAAGAGTAGCTAGAGCAATATCTAGCAGCCCCTTTCTATTCTTAATTACAGATGTTGGTTCTTTATCTCTATCAATTATGTCTAAGTTTGTTAACGATAAAAATTACCTGTACGAATTTTTATCGTCTTTTGTTTATATCCCAGCTGCCCTATGCGACACGACGTGCGTTCGCGTCGTAGCCGTCAAATAATGCCGCTCTTACTTGATGAAGTATCATTAGGTTAGCGTAACCGTATTGTTTAACAACACGATGGTTCACCTGCTCATAATGTACACGCAGTACAAAATTCATACGACTAAAACATTCCTGGGTGATGGGTTGATTACAACGGATCTGCACCATGGCCACTAAAATCGTTGGACTTGACACCCCTAGATTCTTATGCGTGGAAATATATGAAGAGCCATGTTTACGTTTCAAGAGCTTGTGAACAGCTCATTGAGAGAATTCGTGAAGCTGGAAAAACATTAAGAAACAATTTACAAATATGCAATATGTCCGATGCTATAACAAGGCGTCTTTAATTGTCTTCTACAAAATGATGAACATATTGAAATTTGTTATACTCTTCTATCTTGTTTAATTCTATTGCCTCTGTAGTTACAAAAAAAGTTATATGCTAGTGTTTAAAAAAATACCGAAAGGATCGTATTGCTTTATTTCTAACTCGTAAGTACTTCATTTGTGGAGTTATTTTGTTCAAAATTATGCAAGGTCTACAGTGGATTTGGAACAATAGTTGCTTTGCTTAGGATAGTAATCTGTAAGTCAGTACTAAGGTTGAGGTAAGAGAAGAAGTGCCAATAACTTATTTAGGGTATTATTTTGGTCTTATTCTTTAATACCTCCATAAAAGTCACAATAATTTGTAATTATGCACAGGCACAGAAAGAGAAATTAATATGAATATTAGTAATATTTACAGCAATTAATGAATATATTTTATTTTCCTAAAATTTAAAGACGAAATAAGGGCACCTACATTATTCAATCAGTAAACCAAAATGTAAATGAATAAACCCAATAGATCTCGTATTTAAATAAATATTACATAAATGAAGTACATAATTAATAACTTTACAGGCACATACTGCTTAACTGCTATGATTGTTTTGCTTTATTTGGAAACAATTTTACATTCTATTATCGAGTAGCTAAGTCATAGACAATTTTAATTTGAAGCTTGTATTGAATTAAAATAATTGAAATATAACAATATTCATGTATCTCACTTTTTCATTGTGACGAGCTAATGAATCAACAAAACTTCCAACGATTTCCGCATTCGTTGCACATAACGAATGTGGTCATCGGTTCATCAGCCGATCTTGTCTGAATTTGATTATATGTACAATTTCTTTTCTTACATTTACCACATTTTAATAGGTCCGTCTTAGTACCTTGCACTGTAGCAAGTTGTGCATCGTTTATAGCTTCTTTTCTAAATCGTTCTCGTAGTTGTTTTATCTCATCATTTGCCATTTCTTCTGCTGTCATAACCGCTAATCTGGAAGCGGATATTGCTCCAATCCGAAAATTCGTTCTTAGCGTTGGATTTTTTGTATCTTTCAAATTAGAGATCCGGGATCTTACCCTATTTTTATACCGCATATCAGTATTTTTGAATTCTGAAAATATCGCTTCTTCTAATTCTTCCGCCAATTCCTCTGGAGGAGCGCATCCTAATAAAAAGAAAAACAGTTTAGTACATAGTTACTACAAAACTAGATTTATGCATAGCTCTCCTAATGTTTATTGAAAACAAAATTTCCAACAAAAATTCGACAAACGATCAAAAGGTCACGCGTAGCGGCTTTCTTCAATTTTATTATCTATATCTGGGTTGTCCGCACACAGTCGTTATAACTCAGTAATCTAGTCGCTAGTTAATAAAAAATCATCCTCTTATTTGCAGACATATTACGTAAGAGACAATTTAAAAATGTTTGAAATTAATGCAAGAAGTCAAAAATGTTTATAGTATTCAAGATTAATTTGACTGTGATTTCGAATATTATGACTTGCAGTATATAGGGCGATCCAAATGGAGCGTGGACCATAGCAATCTCTGTTATTGTTGATATTGATACTATAAAATAGATTAAATTTACAAACTAGTAACGTAGTTAATGCTGATCAATGTACAATTAAGAAAACACAAATGAATAATATACTCTAGAGAAAATTTTTAGTACTTTTTAATGAAAGATCATGTATATTTTTAAAAATTGCGAAAGATAATTTAAGTTGTAAAACTTTAGTATTGTATGTTCCTAAAACGAAAAATATGGCGTATTCTACTTTATGTAAAAGATAGGCTTTCGTTGTCTAGAAATCGTAATAGGCTTTCTATACCTTCAATAAAAACAAATGCACCCATCCCCTAATTTACGCGACACTTTATTATACGCGATATCAATTTATGTGATCTGCATTTAGGCGGTCAAACAATATATTTCCCTAGAAGTTAAAAAAAATATATTCAATTCTAAATGCTTGCTGGAAAGCAATATGGCCACTACCATGCACCAGGCAATACTGTTCCGAAAACTGAAGAAGGAATATTCAGTGTTATTAGTTTAACACAGGAGTTTGGGAAGTAGGAGGCGTTGACAATTAAATCCAATGTGACATTAATGATTTACCAGCAGAATCGTGAATTAATCGATGCTGAATTAATTATCATATTTGAAACCCAGCCTAATGATGAATGTAACAATGACTACGAAGAAACAAATTCACTCACTGCGGAAAATCTTTGTAAAGCTCTTAAATTAACCATTTAAAGTGCCATTATAGACGTCGATCCAAACATTCAACGAGTCGAAAAACTTCGTCAAATTTTAATGGAATGTTATGTATTAGGTACAGTGAAAATCTCATCTAGTCGCAGACGAGTGATTATTTTCAACTCATTTAAATAGTAATGTAGCACCGAATCACAAAGTTTCAAATTAATTAAACAACGAAAGAAAAACGTCAAGAGAAATCTATAATTTTCCTTGGAATTTCCGACGTAATTAATTAATGAAATTAAAATGATGCCCACGGCGGGGAATCGAACCTCGCATCTCCTGCTTGCGGGGTAGGTGTGTTAACCACTACACCACGAGGACTATGCAAATTCGTTCTCTCTTAATACCTAGATGTTATATTTATTTGCAAATATATCACAATATTTCGACAGACAATTTTCAATTTTTACATGCCAAGTACACTAATTTAATTAATATTAATTATTAATAAAGGAGATGCGAGGTTTGATTCCTCACCATAGATAGATTTCATAATTCACTAACAGAAGCCAAAATATGTTAACATTAAGAGAAATTAATATTTCGGTAAACTCCAATACATAATTTATTGCAAAAGATTATAATTATTATTTAGTAGAATCGCTATCTTAATACTATTTTTTATTAATTTTATAAAGGGCAAATTCTTAACATTTTTGTTCTTAGTTAAATTTTTCATTTTGATATATATTGTAATAAATTGTAATTAATTGTAATAAATTCAGAAATTGCTTTTCTAAATAAATTAATTAATTTTTAGGGTCGCTAGGTTCGGAAGTGTCTCCTAGACACTCTTTCGGCAATTAAATAAATAGCAAATAATGTTTTACGAAAATTAAATTAATAGAAGAAAAACTAACCTCAACTAACTTTGACGTTACATGAACTTTCTATGGTAAAGCGTCACGCACTGAAATCCCGTACTTTTGAATAATCAAAACTCAAATTAACCTTCTACTTGAAGTGAAATTTAAACACTACAACATTCGAATTTCTTCGGAAAATAGAACACTTAGTCAAATACGTCTTCATTCAACGGTGATTTTAACTAAACAGAAAGATTGTAATAGCGTCCCTTCGCTTTTTTGTTCGCGGTAGTATTTGTTAGATATCAAGGCCAATTACGATACACGTTTCATCATAGACAATATTTTAATTAAACTTCAATCAACTAAAATTTACTTTCTCAAAAAATACCATATTACATCCTGTAATATATATCATCGTTTAAACGAGAATCGAAAACCTTAAAACGTAGACATTTCCTACAGGACTTAACGATTTATTACCAAGTAATATTTAATTTGCGAAATTATTGTAAAGACAAAATAGGATTTATTCGTACACGTTTGTAGGAAAATATTAGATGAAACCGAACATTTATAATTTGAAAAAGATGCACCGAAGACGTGTTATACTGCAGTTCCCCGAGATTATCGTTGAATGGAGATAAATTTAACCAACAAAAAGCCAGGGACTGGGAAAGGGGAACTCGAGGCTATATAAACCACTGAAGAGTCTGAAAAAAAGCTCAGAACGGCTTTGTCCTGACAGAAGTTGAGTGAGTGGACATTGGCCGAACGACACTGCACACAGCGCTAGAAAAAAGGAGAATAAAATATGTCTCTATAAGATTTCTAGAAAAAAATTGATTTTTATACTTATTTATAAACTGATCAATTTATCGACTTAAAACAGATGCCCTTTCATTTCAATATTTTAATATTGTACTTGCCAAAATTAAAGTAATAAAATACTTCGTTCGGATTGATTAATCTCGAGATAAATGCAAAGCTGGCTTTAGATTGGATAATTCTAAAGACACAAATCAATTGCAGTTGACCAATTATCCACTGAAGAGATTTATTTTTTCGTAAACTCGCCGTAAATATCGTATTAAAAATTAAGAAACCATACCTAGCATAATAGATTAAATTCATGGTTTGCCAAAAACCCTTTATTATATTTTCTTGGGGCAATTTTACGAAACTGGATTGAATATTAATAATAACAACAACCATCTTTATTTCATTACTACACAACAAAGTGGTTTTAGATATGGTAGAGGGATTAGGAAAATCAGGAAGGAATATATCTATCGATAATTTCTTCACTACAAGAGAGTTAAAAAAGAAAGATCTATCAATCCTTGTTACGTTACGGAAAAATAAGCCAGAGCTTCCCAAGGATTTAGTAAATTCCCATAGCAGAGATTTGTGCTCGACAAAATTTGGCCATCAAGACGATACTATAATTAGTGTCCTACTGCCCAAAAAAGGGAAAGGTCGTTACTATGTTCTCAACGACATACAACATCGGTGAAGTTTCTGTGCATGACAAGAAAAAATCATCAATAATTATTGGTTACAACAAAACAAAATCAGGTGTTGGTACAATGGACAACATTATACGAATATATACCGTAAGGAGACAGAAGTGAAGATGGTCTGTTGCAATTTTCTATATCATAGATATTAGTGCTCTCAATGCGTATGTTATGTAGTGTCATGTAAATGAAGAATGGCACGTTGGAACTTGGTAAACAGCTTACAATCGCTGAGATAGAGTTGCAAACACTTTCCGCATTACAGCGACAAGTTCAGAAAGTTTAGACTGAAAATATTCAATTAGATGGAAAATTGTAGTATCAGTTAAGTTTACTTTTTTTGCTATCGACAGTTAAAAAAGCACGAGGCCTGGTCTGTTTATTGCATTGTTGTACTTTTAAAAATAATTTCGTTATAGTTAGGATTAGTTTCTTCTTACATTTATTTGATTTGTTGTCGATTAGGAATTACTTACACCAACGGTGTTTTTTTCTTTAATTTTGCACGGCATAATATAGCAAAATACACGTTGGTCAACATTTCACCGGGGTGCAAGAGATATTGCACGTAGCACGATCTGGCATACTTGCATTTATCCTCGCCGGCCAGCCTCACCGCGCGCAACTGCTGTAGCCTATCTGACGCATTCTTTGTCTTTCTGTGCGCTCGTAAGGTTCTAACAAGAGATCGTGGATTTTGAATACATTATTCTAGTTTATACAACCGCAGAGATGGTACAGATCATTAAATGGTATTTTCCGAATTGCCGTAAATGCCAACAAATAGACGAACAGCCTCAAATCCCTCTAACGCATTCCGAGCGGGAGGAGACAGAAGTGAGGGTTTGTTCGTTAGTTGAAATGGGCGAACCTTGCTTTAGCCGGCAAATTGTAGACGAAATCGATATCAGTAGAAGTACTGTGAAACGTATTTTGAAACACAGCAAATGCAAAAGTTACAAAGTTACATAATTATTGAATTTATTTTTCTTTAGTTTAATTTTATAAGAATCGTTGCTTATTTTCCTACTTAGAATTACTTTTTCGTTCTCCTACAACGTATAGCAGCAACAAAATGAATATAAGAAACTGTATTTTCTAACATCATCTGAGAATACAGAAAAATTACGCAGTAATTCTGTATTAGCACATCTTGTCAGAAGGCGTTGAATTATAATATTACGTGATTGAGCGGACAAGCATGCGTACTGCTGTTCGCTTTATGATATACTGCGATTGGATGCGATCTATTAGTGAGACTCGAATGCTCTATTGCCATTCACAAAGGCAATAACTCGTTCGTATCTGGACCTACGTGTATATTAAAAATATTGTCAGCTAGAATTACATAAACTCAAATGAAATAAAATCTTTGAACGTCCTTCTGAGGTAGTGTTTCAATTAGAAGCTACGTGTATCTTAATACACTATTGCTGTTAAAGATAAATGTTCACTTAAATACTACAATATTATGTAAATTAAATATAAAATTTTGAATATAAACAATCTCTGTTCATGAAGGTTTAAAAATATTTATTAAATTGCAATTTTGATTACAGATTAAATATGAAATAACGGCTAGAATGTTTGCACAATTAAATTTTCTTAAAGATTGTTTGATACCTAGAGAAGAGTATAACACAGTATAAAAGCTAAAGAATTTAGAGTACTAGAAGTAGCATCGCACTCTAATCTTGACACCACCACTCAGTAGAGTATGGGATATTTCATCACCCTTCTAGCATGTTTAATAGGGTCAGAAGAGACATACACAAGACAATAATTTAATACATAAACAAATGAAACCTATGCTGCTCTTTTATATTATATTTTTCAAACGATTGCATATTTTTATCATACTAATATAAAGTTTATTCGTTTGTCAATTAGTGCAATACAGAGTAGCTCGAATTTCTAAATTGCGCGTTCGTTTATAAAAAAAAACTGGTAATCCGATGTTTGTTTGTATATGTTGTGCAGCTTCCGACAGTTTTGAACTGCACAAACTTACACCTCCTCAGGAGGTGGAGTAAGTTTGTGCAGTTCAGTGCAGCTGTCATTATATTATTTGCCTAACCCAACTTTACTTCATATTCATACAAAATGACATCCCTTGTAATCATTCAAAGTGAAATACAACAATTAATAAATAATAAGGATTTTTTAATGCCATCGTGATTGCCAATTGCCACCATTCTCAATTTTTTAGGTTATGTTACTATACAAATGCCAATTTGTACGGTTCGTTTGTACCCACTTAGAGTAGTTCTGAGCAATCAAAACGATTACGTGATCATAATCCTATTACACTCTAGAACTAACGCGAGTAAGACAAACGAACAAACCTATATTCAAATGGACAAGATGTAATATCGAGGTGACCAAGGTGAGATAAACAGCCGATAATTTCCATGTGAAGTTTGAAATTATGACGACTTACGATTAGAAACAACAGATCAATCTTGTAGAACTAGATATGAATATTTAGATTTTACGTTGGCTTCACTATTGAATGTAATTATTATCTATGTATTATTCCAAATTCTTTGATAAAAATACTCATTTTAATAAGATAAGCGGTAAACATGCAGAATCGATGCCAAAAAATGCGCATGCGTCACTTGTAATAAGAGCGTATATACCGTAAGAGCGAGCGTAGAGCAAACGCCAGATTAGATGGCGAGCGGTGGAAGTGAGTCCGCGCAGCATTAGAAATAGTGGGCAAATTTGTATTTGGTCTTACATACAGTTGCAAGAAACCATAGGCGGCGCATACTAAATATCCATCTCTTAATAAATAAACAATATATTAGAGTAAAATGTACAAATAGGTAATCAAGTAATAATCAAATATATGCATATACAGTAATTACTAAACGAAATGATATAAATAATGAGATTTTATTGTATAAACAGGTATTTAAGAATATTTTGCAAACAGTATAAATTTACATAGGAAGCTATTTGATGTTACAAGTAATTAAAGAGTTTACATATTAAATGAGATTTAAATGTACACACAGGTAGTTACGAATATCGCAAATCATAATTCCATTTCTAATAATAACTATATAATAATAATAATTACTAATAATTAAATAAACAGATTAATCTTCTTCGGAACTGAAGATGTCGTCATCACTATCACTTTCATTATTTACATGAATAATTAAACTTTCTGTCGTTTCATCAACTAATATTTCTGATTCTAAATATTTATCTTCAATATTAACAACATGTTTACAACGTTGTTGCCAATCTTCCGGAGAAATTCTGGAAAATTCTTCTTCCGCTATTTTACGAACATCTCCTATCTTAAAATTTAGATTCCTTGCAGCGACATTGTTTTTGACGGTGGCCCAGATCAACTCAATCGGATTTAGATCGGGGTGGTACGGTGGAAGTCTCAAAACTATGTGTCCATTACGTTGTAGAATTTCGTCGAATTTATACGTTATATATTGACCCTTATAGTGTTTGATTAGCTGGTATAGTTGTGGCTTTAGCATTCCAGTGTCAAAAGGAATATTTTTTAACGTTAACCATTCAATCATTTCATTTTTCTTACTATTACTTGTTGGAGCATGATTTGTTTGTGTATTGTGATACGACGCATTATCAATTACAACAACGGAGTTTGTGGGCAAGTTTGGTATAAGCTTCTGTTGAATCCATCTGCCATAATTTTCTGCGTTCATATCCGATTGGTAATCACAAGTTTTTACGCCGGACTTAAAAATCAATAGGGCGTTGGGGATAAAGCCCATATTGCCTCCTGCGTGCACTATTATTAGCCTGGGTCCTTTTGATATGTTTTCGAAAAGACCTTTTGTACTTTCATCATTCCACATCTTGGAAGACGTATGACTACTGTGAATGTAAGTCTCATCTATATATACAATGCATCGATTTGTCTCACGAAAATGCTTAATCTTTTGTAAATAATCAATTCTTAATGCTCGTATATCTAGTCGCTTTATCAATACTTGCCTATTATTTTGTGTACGTCGAAACTTGAATCCCAAATCTGTTACAATTCTTCTTAATGAAGTGTTTGATCCTTTCCATTCCAATTCATCGTGCATCTTTTGGCGTAGAGCTGAAATCGTAACTCGTCGCTCGTCTGTTCTATGAAAATTATAGATCATATCTCCCACCGTTGTTAATTGATACTCCGGCAAACTTGTGACACTCTTTGTTCTTTGTCTCTTCTTACCAGGACTTGTAAATTTTTTTTCATCGCTGTTTGATGCCGTATTTCCTTCTCGAATAATTCTTTCTATTGTTCGCACCGACACACCAGTTGCTTCATGAACACATTCTTTTATTTCACTTAATGGCACTGATGCACTTTTATGTTTATAAAAATAATTGTAAACATTGTAGACATTATGTTCCGCCACTGACTGCGTTTTCAAAAACGTCTAGCAACAAGCTTTTTGGTTCAACCTAGCGTCACAAAATGTAATTCGGTGCTTTTTCCTACGCTACTTTGCATATTAACAAGAATAGATTACCAAAGCCTATTGCTGCATATCATATTTCTTAAGATAATGTATAGCATATGTGGTATCGTCGGATTCGTCGTTCCACTATCTTTCTAAAAACGTAATAGTATACAGGCTGTTCTATCTACGATAAGAAAGTTAGCATCATTTCCGGAGACATCGAAAATACGGATGAACTACCGATAGCACCAAAAGTTAGTTAACAAAAAATAGAAATTGACCTGTTTTTCCTAAAAACGCTAGCTTTTGTAGTTCAAAAATTAATATGATACTTTAGCGTTTCACTATGCAGGCTGATTCATTTTCGATCCTCACCATGGGGATCTCGCTTATTATTGGAGGTAGAGGTTAGGTTTAAATTTGACAAAGTTGCTAAATTTTGTGTTTGTTATGAACCCGAAGAGAAAAAGGGACCTGTGACAAATGACGTTCAAAGTTTTTTTAACAAACGAAAAAGCTCACTTTTTTCTTTTACCTCTATCACCTTTATTTGGTCTTGTAGAGAAAAACTAAAAACACATTTTCAATGCCAGTTTTGATCTTCTATTTAATGGTGTATTCGAAATTTTTGTATGACGTCTCGGTTCTTTCTGGCCATCATCAACTTTCTTATTTTTTATCGGCGTAAACCTTCCTCGCACATACGTATTTAAATATATATTCCATTAAATCAACTACAGCATTTATGGTGGCAACAAGGCGGTGCACCGGAGATCTCCTGAGTTGTTCTCTGGATTATTTTTTATAGGAAGGTGTTAAAAATAATATTTATAAATTTGATGTTCCACAAAACATTGGAGAGTTTCGAAGTAGACTCCAGAATGCCGATGTAATTCCTAGAACCATGCATGAATGAAAATGGCCAGCTATTTGAGTATTTACTGTAATTGTTGGTTTATTGTTTTGTTTTCTATTATTATTATTATTGTTGGTTTTATTTATTTTTCCTCAATTAAAGCATAATATTAAACTTTTGTCATGTTATACATGGTTGAAATTAGAAAAAGACTTTCTGGCGGTGGCAAAGTCCAATACAGTGCTGATAAGAAATCAGAAAGTTGATGATGGACAGAAAGAATCGAAAATTTCGTGTACACCATTAGCTACGAGATCGAAAGTGGCATTGAGAATGTGTTTTTAGTTTTTCTCTGCAAGGCCAAAAAGGTGCTAGAGGTAAAAAAATGAGTTTTCGTTTTTTTATTACAGTTTCTTTGAAAAAGTTGACATTTACAACCGTTATTTTTCCGGAAGTGCTCATTAAACACGTGATTTTTGGTACCTAGATTAGGCATAAAAGGAACTAATACACATGTGCTTATATCGTTCAGAATTGCCAATGAGATGCGAATATTGGGTTAATTTGGTATGACATATTTTTGTTAGTCCTTTTTAATCCTGTATATTATTTTACTTTTGAATTTTTGACTTCTAGAAAAAACATTAGAATCTAACAAGGATTAGAAAAATGCAATATCTAGTACAAAAATAAAACTTTGGGTAGCTACAAATTTATGGGACACCTGCAAGTTTTAATGCAATTTTAAACCATGCCCACAATCAGACCTCATATTAAGAAAAAACCGTTTAAATAATTTCCACTCATAACGGCCAATTTTCCGAGCCCGCGGAGATGACTCACAATATTATATAAAAGCTTTTCATTTTCGTTTATTTCTTTGTACAAGTAGATGCAGTATTTTAAATTCACACAAAATTTTTACATGCTTAACGAGTCTTGATACAAAATGTAATGCTGTGTTCGATTCGATTCGGTATCAATTCTGCAGGTTTACCAGACAAAGTTATATTACCTTCAAAATCTTCTTTTTCCACTCTTAAAGCAGCTGCAAGCATTTCTCTACACTTAAGTCTGACAGCATCTGTTGTATTTGAACTGGAAGGAAACTGACTAGGTAATTTTTTATTATCCTTATCATCTTTTGTTTTTTCATCTTTCTTTTTTGACTTCGTCAAATTAGCTGAGTTTGAATTACTATTGGATTCTTTATTGTTAGAGCCTGATAGAAATTTTTTCCAGTTTTTAATCAGGGTCTTTGCTAAAGTAATCACGTCGTCATCTGTAGTAGATTTTCTCAGCGCATTCACAGTCATTCCTATTCTTGTTTTTGTTAAAACTTCAAGATCAATATTGAGTTTTTGGAGTTCTCTAAGTAAATCCAAGGCTTGCTCTTGATTCTATAAAGATATAATATTTTTGTAACTTGTCTTTTGTAATAAACAAGAAGCTCTGAACAGTAATCGATTGTTCATAATATAAGAGGAAATTAGGAAAACAAAAATACATTGAATATTACAAACATACAGTGCCATCCCCAGAAGTCATTTTGGTTAATTTCTTCTGTATTCTCATAACTTCTTCTTCCACGCTCATAGTTACACAACTTTATTTTCCTTAGATTTACACACAATCGATAACGTTGCACGAAACACGTGCAACTACCAACGCTGCAATAGTAGATTTGATAGCAAAATCTACGAAGTAGCTTTGTGTTTACAGATTTAAAGTGAATATTGTAAATTAGGATAGATAATTTGCTTACAATTGCTCGTGCCGCACTTATAATTATGGCTGACAACATACCTGAAGATAGTAATGGAAGCGACTATATCGGACAATATGCAGCAAGTATCCGGAACAGGTACAATTAATTGATGGGCATATTATGTATGTTTATGTTGAAAATTGAAAATAAGAATACTGTGAGCCATTTATTTATTGTATAGTTACAACACACAAAACAAAAAAAAAGGGAGACTATATCATTCACATCATTCGAATGTTTATGGCATTAACAATAGCTGCTTTCCATTTGTTTTATTAGCTGTACCATAGTATAGTAGTGTTATATAAGGCGAGTTCGGGTATTCGTTTGGAGTAACACCATTTACTCTAAATACCCTATTCGCGCTCTTTAGCGTTCGGAAATATCGTAGAGTTACTCCACCCATTCGTGTAGTCTACGTATTCTGTACTCTTAATCTGCTCCGAACGAATACCCGAACTCAGCTACAGTAGTTTCAACGTTTGTCGACGTCTTTGAAGTTTGTGAACCAAAGTTTTTCTCGCACATAAGCCCAGGCGCATAGGCACTTTTTTTGATTCAAATGATCGAGTATTATAATGGTATTAGCTGTGTTCTTTTCAATTATATTAAAATATCAGTAAAGAGCCGTGCTGAGTGGAGTAACTCAGTCAAACTCGCTTTCAAAAGGAACGGAGGGCATTGCTCTGTCAAATTAAATTAAATATACATAACCTATCATTTAATTTTATATTCAATAGTTTCTTGCTCTCACAGGCGTCCTCCTTTTACCCTATTAACTACATATTTATTGATTCAAAATCACTATATTTGGCGTTGATCTGATAGCGTTCCATTTACAAATATTCCGTTTCGGTGCAATTGCTAAGATACTGAACAAGTTCAAATCGTAATCATTTATTTTTCTTACTACCGGCTACGTAAGTTAATCATTACTGTCCTGATTAAAAGTATGTATATACCATTGCTGTCACAAAAATGTGGAACTCGTATGAGCTCATTTTAACGTTTTTTCAACCTTACCTCTGCCTCTTTGATTATACTAGGGTACGTAAGGATTCATTTATAGTCGCGAGTCCTATACATATATTGAATAGTGTTGGCGCTTGTGCTGGAGCATCCTTGATTTGCTTTGTGCGCTCCCCACCTTATACCTTCATAGCGGGCAAACGTTGTAACACTGTCCATATATTTTAGCGGTTCACTTTACTACGGAACTTACAAGCGCGGTATACAGGTCTTGTAAAGCGAATGCGTACAACAAAAAATGTGGGCGCTACGCCGAGCAAGTGAGAGCATATATACTTGCGCGCGAGCAGCTAAGGGCGTGATTAACTTGTGATGTCCATTCGGTTTACAAGACCTATATACCATGGATTGAGTGTAAAAGAGAAATGTTGAAGCAAGGTGAACGGAGAAAGATATAGTTGATAATAGAGAGAACTACGCATGCGTTAGCTCTAACCGCCAGTTTAGAAGTTTTGAAGGGTGCATCTGGGTGCGAAATACTTACTTTATAATGAGATATTATCGGCTCACTTAGCAAAACTTATTCCTTCTTTGTCAATTCACCTTGCTTCACTAATCTTTCATAGGATAATAGAATAACACTCAATCCGTAGTATACATAAGCTTTACATCTAATCACTTGATTTTCAGTTGAGCTGGTTCACTTTCTACTCGCAAAAATTTCAGTTTATAATCACTTACTTATTTTATAGAAGGAGGACGCCTATTGTGTTATTTGTATAGTTTATAAATAATTTCTATTAATCACAAAATTCTGAGTATAGCCGTTAAATGGGTAAAAGTAATCTCTGAAATTAATTTAAAATATACACAAAACAGAAGACATATTCAAATAAACTGATCAAAGCTGTCCCCCTATGCTTCATCGGTGCGGGTGGAAGAAGGAATCTCACAAAAACTCCGAGATGAGTGCGTAAAAAGAACACGATTAGTGCGTGTTATTGTTTCTCAGAGTCGCTCAGAGTTTTGTGGTAAAAAGAACACGCTTAATGTACCAAATACTTTTATCTTCATGTAATGGGGCCATTATCCAAACAAAGTTATTTGAATACGTAAAATATATACTGAACGTAACGTTAACATGTATTCCTGCACTTTATACTACCAAAATGTATTAAGAACATTGAAATCTACATTAATGACAATCAAAACTAAAGAGATGGAAAGTAATAATTATCCAACGATTTGTGTTAAATAATTCAAAAACGAGGAGATTGGTGTGTATAAGGCATTTGTTTTATATGCAGTCCGGCCCATTAAAATGTGATTTCAAAACATAATATTCATTAAACCGTTTCAATCACAATTTTATTGTAGCATATTAATTTTAAGCATTTAAAAGAATGAAAAATTGTTTAAATAAGATGTTTATTAGCAATCGAAGAAAAAAAATCAAGATTGTTTAAACATTATTAATAGTATAAAGTATTGGACAAAGATATTTATTTAATATCTAAAATGTGGCAAGGGTGCTGATTGATGGTTTGTATAAATAGTACACTCATTATAAGCAAAAAAAAAGTTTTATTTCAAATCTATAGATGTTGGAGATTAACAATTTCTTGACACTTAAAACTTCTATTGATGAATTTTACAGCAAAGGAAATTCGAACACGTAAGAACAATGAAACTAAATAATTGTGAGGAAAGTCCTGGCACGGATGATGTAATTGAAGTACTTCGAATTGCTCTTTCATTATTCAGACATGGGCGGGGTGGATTTCATTCATCTTATTAACTTCTTATTTCTGCTTCGTAGCAGCTCGTTTGTCGGCGAACCTTTGCTTAAACTCTGGTGTTTGAACGTTCTCATCTACAAATTATAGAAATATTTAATGTGTATTGGTCATACTTACACTAAACTTACTACTACAGGAGCAATTACAGTTTTATGCATTTGTTCATTACAATTGATTCTACTAATTATTGATGCTTATATACATATACTATTAAATATTCACCAAGTTCTACGAAACATTGTCTTTCGCTACTTGGTCCTCCCTCTGGTTCTACCATTAGTGGTCCTGTAAGTTCAATATTATAAAATCAATTAATTATCTATGCAGATAGTTCTTGTAATTAATATAGGTGGTTTGAAACAAAATTGCAATTATGGTAAATTCATCGTTTAGAATGCCCCTACTACTAAAGTTAATATGTACTGAGAAATGCTTTCAGCTACTTACCAATAACTATATTACTCTGTAGAGAGATTGTCCAGTTTTGATATCGATACATTACTTTTCCAACACAAACATCTATAAAAATTGAATTACTGTTTAAACGGCAATATGAATATATGCTTATCTCACCTGAACCCATCTTTCAGAAAACGAAAATAGCTCCATTAGGGGTGGAATTATTCCCACAGCACACGCAAAATGTGGCCCCTCCTTATACCACTCATTATTAGATCCAAAGTAATATAATATTTTTATAAAGGAATCCGAAATTCCTAAACTCCGACAGTACGATAACTAATATAAACATAACCAAAAAACAAACAAAAACAAGAATTACTTTGCGCATTCAATTTGTATGCCCAGACGCAGCGCATGCGTTATGAAAAACAAAATAATCTCTCTGTTGAAACTACAGTATAACACTATACTGTGACTGTATTGTATCGTCTCAGAGTACTGTACTGAACGAAGTGATGCCAGATTTCACGATAAATCGTGAGATTTCATAATTTCATAGAAAATCTCATGATCTCACGATAGACATCAAATCTCACGGTTTTCAATTTATTAAAAACCTAGATGAAGTTATAAATCGGAGGATTTAATATTACTTAAATACCTTTAGATTAAATATTGCTAAAGTGACTAAATATTAAAGCACCGCAATAAGTAATGAACTTGTGTTAAAGAGAGAACTACAGTTTGGACAAAAGTGGTGGTTCCGTCATGTACCATCACTTTCATAAAAATCTGGGACAACTCTTATAAGCTCATTTACGATTGACACTAACAATTTGACAAATTTTTTCATAGTTTACAAAAGACATGTTTAAAAAGAGGTAATGTCGCTTGTCCCAGATTTTTATGCAAGTGATAGTACCATCACTTTCACAAAAATCTGGGACAACTCTTATAAGCTCATTTTTACGTTTTTTCAGTCCTGTGACAATGACTTGTCCATTTACGATTGACACTGGTAGACAATTTGACATATTTTTTAGTATTCTAAAAAAGACATGTTTAAAATGGGTAATGTCATATGCTAGTATCGCTTGCGCCAGATTTTTATCAATTACTATCAAGTTAATATGAACATGTGCAGGTGCACCTTACATGATAATTGATATAATAGGTAACGGTATCTTTAAGCTAAACAAATTTAAAATAAGGTGGGCTAGCAAGTATAAACTTACTGTACCTTAATGTATACAAGTACGGATGAGAGTAGCTAATTAAAGATACTGTAATCACTGAAAATGTCAAAATTAATAGCTATATCATCCTCTACAGAAGTGAGCAACTCGTAATGCTCCACTACCCACGTTAAACGAATATTTGAATAATTAAAATTATGTAGTTTTGTTGACTTTTCTTGTATACCTTTGTATACAAGAAATAAATATAAAAAATAAAATAAATAAATAAAATATTGGGTGAGGGTAGTAGTTCGACTGATGGCTTAACCTGCCAAAGGTATTAATAATGAACCAACTACCGCCAACCACTATGTATGGACGCGACAAACATTACTTACGTAAAGAGTTGTCGTTGGCGTTTAAGAAACATTAGAAAAGATTATACAATTGTTTTTTTTACTAACATAAATTAAAAATTAAATTATAATAAAAATTCGTTACAGATTCGCTATTTTTTCTAAAAAGAATAGCGACATGGATGCAGTGACCGTTTTGCCCAGTCTAATTGTGCTGTAACATTCGGTTTAAAAAAAGTGTATGTCTTTATTTTAGATTGCTGTGGGAATTACGGAACCTACTTTGTGGTCTTTTGTTATGGTGATAGCATCAATAACCATAATAGAATATTACAAGATGTAAACAATACGCCATTTCGAGAAGATGAATTTTTCGGTTTTCTATACAGAAAGTGACACCAAGAAATTTGGCTTTTTGTCTTTATTGTTGTACATCGCCAAAAGCATTTATAATCAAAATTGAGTTATAAATAGGTAACAATAAATAATGTACTACATCAATGTGTCTTCATATGCGTTGAAAGTGGCCCCGTTTGTCCAAAGGCTTTATTACAAATTTGACAGGTATATGGTTTCTCTCCAGTATGTATTCTCATATGAACTTTTAGAATAGATGCTTGATAGAATCCCTTTTTGCATACCGAACACACGTGGTTTCTGTCACCTGCAACAAGTTAACACGTTAGTAGAGCTATATAATTGTAGATACATCATATTTTCCAATCTAGCAGTAAAAATTTGAATCGTTGCAACTATTTCATCGTTCAATTTTCGATAACATATACATTTTAAATTATTAAAATGTGTGGTTATCGATTAATTAAAAATAAGTAATTAATATCAATTATTTTTAATTCTTGTCTAGAAATAATGAATATTAAAACGATCCAAGGTAACTCTGTGTGAGCGATTCTTAATTAGGAAAAGGTGTAATGATGGTCTAATTTTCACAATAACTGTTTAATAATATAATGTTACCGGTTTTGAGCTGATATTGGCTCGAAACGGGTAGCATTGTGTTATTATTGTTATTAAAGAGTTATTGTGAGAATTAGACCGTCATTACACCCTCTCCTAGTTATAACGAATATTATTAATTACATTAACCAAAAATTAGTGCTAATATAGCTGACGGTATAGGTGGGAATCACTCCTGGCAAAAACAATGTAAGCAGAAAAAAATAGCACTAATACACGAACATGTTTCTGCCTACCCGGCGTCATCAACGTGGTTTCGAGCACTATTTTCCGTTGCTTACATTGCGTTCACCTTTCAATTTATGCCACTAATTTCCAAAAACAGCACTGAAATATTTCCTGGCGCCACCTGGTGCCAAGAGATACAATCAGGCCGCCTAGAAAGTAACGGAATGCAGATGCCCACCACCTATCGAGCAGCTCATGGACTGCTTAACACAAGGTGGCGTTGCGCTGATGACGCCGGGTAGGCAGAAACGTGTCCGCGTATCAGTGCTATTTTCTCTGCTTGCATTGTTTTCGCGGGCAGTGATTCCACCAATACCATGAGCTATGTTAGCATTAATTTTTGATTATTGTTACGAGAGTTTTTTCATGTGTATTTTTAATACATCATGGTAAGCCTGAGGAATCACTTACGTGTGTAGATTCCGTAATGCTTAGGCGCAATAATAATGATAATAATAAGAATAATAACAATAAGGATAACAACAATAACAATAATAATGACAAAAACAATAACAATAATAATAATGCGCGGGAGTTGACGGAAGGGAAGTCAAAAAATAACAATAATAATATAATTTATTTCAATAGCAATATACATACACTAACAAAAATGGATATATGTATAAGCCTGAAAGTCAAAAGACCAAAAAAAGAACAATGTGTATACATTACAATTTACGTGTTCTAATATTATGTAGACCAAAAATCATTTATGCTATAACAGGATATATTTAACAAGTATTTCTTGAGCAATTTTTTTAAACAAGTTCAAAGCAGAAGCACTTTTTATGTTGCTAGGAAAATGATAAAGTTGGCACCCTAAATAGTACGGACTCTTTTGGAAAATTGCTTTTCTGTGTGGAGGTGGTAGAAGGTAATTATTAGTACGTGCAGCATAATTATGGGAATAATTATAAAACGAAAATTCTGCTTTGTGTTTAAATACATAACATAATGTTTCATATATATACAAATCATAAAAAGTATTTCTACACGAATCCAAATAATTCAAATTAAAAATGATTCTAATTGCTCGTTTTTGAATGGCGTAGCAAAAGAAGAAGTTGAATTAGTAGAAGAAATGGAAAAGGTCAATGTAGGTATTTTAGTTATTGCTGAAACGAAAAAGAAAAAAAAAGAAATAGTATTAACAGGAGGACATACATTGATATACAGTGGAGTAAAAGAATATAGAGCTAGGGAAGGAGTCGGACGTTTCATCAAGCAAGAAAATATTACATATATAAGCCAATGAACTGGAGCATCAAACAGAATTTTGAAGATAGAATTGGAAATAGATGAAACGGTGAAAACATCAATTATAATAACGCATGGACCCAATAAGAATGAAAAAAACCATAAAAATGTTAAATTGGGGGAACAACTAGCTGAAACAACGTAAGAAGAATACAAGGGGAGATTAATAATATTAGGAGATTTAAATGGAAAGATGGAAAGAAAGGATGAAGAAACAGGAAATACAATAGGTATCCATCGAGAAACTACCAGAAAAAACAATGGTCGAAGGGAAATAAGAATAAGAGGGTGTGAAATATACTCGGATTACTATTTGATACTAGCAATCAGGACATATAAACTTAGAAAAGAAGAGACAGCCACATCATATAAAAATGAATTTCTCGATTTTAAATAATTCGATAAAGAAGGATGTGAAAAAAACAAGATTTTTTAAAAGACCCGTGGAAAATAATCAAAGATAATAATAAAAGTAGCAAAAGAAACTCGTGGATGACAAAAGATTAGGCAAGATTTATTTATAAGAAGTAACAAATTGTATTGTATGTTTTATAGCTGTATTTTGATTTGTGATACCTTAACACCCTATGGGTAAATAAGGTTGCTGATTATATATTTATACAAGGAAATTTAAAATGTGCGATTATACTACCTAACAGTTTATTACACTTTTCTTTTACAAAGTAACGATCACCGACTTTAAATGAAATAGTTTCTATCGTGCTTTAAATTTTCTACTATCGATCTGTTAAACGTAAGTGCGCCTTTGCGAACGAATGATAACAGTGAATACAACGAATCGCTGCGACTCATTCCTATCGTAATGCCGAATATTACGAATAAGTGTATTGTTAATTTCAAGAAAAAGATTGTTTTCCTTTTCTCCCTCAGTTATTTGAATTGGTTCCAAAGCCTTTTAGAGGTTCTTGTCAATTCTTTCTTGATATTGTAGTTCCTCGTCTACCCTCTCCGTATATGCTACCTTGAGTTTCGCATTTTTTGGGTGGCCTATATTTATTTTATTGTATTCCGTGTCCTCTCGTTCGATTTGTAAAGGTCTGGTATTTTGGCTATTATCAATCTGTGTTGTGCATTGACCTCTGTTTCTTTTTGTACATAACTTCTCTACTGTTGCTCTCTACATTTCTTTTTTCTTCGGCTATTTTCTTTCTGCCGTGAAGGTATATCGGTCTTCAATAGGTTGCTACTAGTGCGAGTTTTCTATCATCACACTATTTGTAATATAGAATTGTAGCATTTTATTGCCATTTCTATTTCTTTTTCTGTATACCTTCCCCGAGCTCCCAGCCTCTTATTTGTATCACCACTCACTCTGGAGTTCCAGTCTCCTATAATTACCATTGTCTCTTGTCTCATCAAGTATTTTTTTAGCAATTCGTTAAAATCTCTCGGCGTCTTCTGTCCTCTCTACTGGCGTATATATTTGCATGTAAATGATTTTCTTTTCAATTTCGGTTATTAAGATTACTCTTGACGACACTGCGTTATATTTCAATATTCTTTTATTGAATTCTTTTGTAACTCGTCGATTCCATTCTTTGTTTCTTTGCCCTCTTCAAGTTATGAATAGTATAGTCTATACTTATTTCATAATCTGTTGTTTCCTTTCCCTACTATTTTTGTTTCATTTTCCATGTTGCGTAGTACCATTCGTCAACAGTACATCTTCTGTCAATTTTATTCCTCTTCTCTGGGAAAGTCTTTGCTGATACTCCATTTCGTATTACTCAGATTTCTAGTTGCCTTCAACATTTCTGTTCTTTTGTTTCCGTTCATCATTTCTACCAAATCTATTTTTGTTAACTTTTCTCTTCCCAATCTTTCTAATCTCAGTTATATCCTTATTAGGTGTAATTTCGACTACTGTTTTGCTGATTACTTCTTTAAGTTTTTGTTAATGAGTTTCCAGATTTTCGTTTTCTATCTCGCCTATTCTAAAGATTACCAGATTCTTTTTCCTATTTTTTTCTAACGTTTCTATTTTCTTATTTGCATTTTAATTATCTCCTTAGATATTCGTTTTCCCGATTTCTTTCGTGGTATTCCGCTTGTAGTTTCAATATTTCTGATTAGATACCAATTTTTTGCTCTATCCTTACTTCCCTTGCTTCGGTTCTTTAATCTACCTCTTCCATTTTTGTATTTTACTTCAATTTATTCTTTCTTTTAATTTATGTCTATCAAATAATCTACATTTTCCTATATTGTCTTTGTTGTATGTAAATTGAAAAATGATTCGTTTCGTTTCTTTTTTGCTTTTCTTATCTATAAAAAGTCCAAGGCTAGTCCACCCATCGGACCCTGGCTCTTATCCACGAGGCTTGTACTGTTAGTGTTTGCTTAAATGAAAATATTATTCAACTATAACTTTTCTGTTTATCGATTTGTATCCTAATTTTGTTTGCACCTTTGCACCTTTAAACGCTATTTGGATAACTTCACTGAATCTTTGAGAATGTTTATGTTGTAAAACTAGATATTTATATGGAGCACAAGTTTAAATTCGACTTTCGGTTCACTCACCAGGACCCGGAAAAAAAATCAATAACGTGGAAGATCGGCCAAATCAGGAAATTATGGTTTTTCTAATGTAATCGAAATGTAAGTGCTATAACGTAGGTAAAGAATATGTTTTCTGTTAAAATTACCTGTATGAGTTTTAACATGAATTTTTAAGTCTTCACTTCTGGGAAAGGCTTTTGGACATATAGTACAAATATATGGTTTTTCTCCTGTGTGAATCCTCATGTGCTTTTTAAGTTGGGAAGAACTAACGCATCCTCTTCCGCATACTCTACATACATAAGGTTTCTCACCACTATGTGATCTTGAATGAACTGTTAATCTAGAAGGATCTGGAAACCCTTTACCACAAACATTGCATATATAAGGCCTCTCACCTGAAAAATGAAAACTAGTTACATCACTTTAATAATAATCTATGGCTTCACATCCCCCAACAGCTTTCGCCAATTACATACGTTTGTATGAATCGTGAACATCCGAAAACTTGGTCTGTAACTAATTTCAGTGGTGCTATCCAAAATATTTTGATGGCCCCCACATATGCAATAATCGTTTCCATAAAAATAACCCGTAAATCAAAAAATAAACAACAGAACCGTATTATGAAAATACAAGAAAATACACAAATTTTAAAACTTTTAAATTTAACAGTAAATAATGATACATATACAAAGGTGAAAGAAATTGACATTAACATTTTGATGTATTTTCACATTTATTTATTTACCTGTATGAATTCTTTTATGTATTATTAAATTACTTGGTGTTGTAAATCCTTTCCCGCAATAAGGGCATATGTGATCCTTTACACCTGAATGGATTTTCATATGCATAGCTAACGATCCTGATCCTCGCAACCTACAAATAAAGTATGGACTATAGTTGCGCGTTTGTTTAAAATTAATAAAAAAAAGTGATAACTTGTCAAAGCACCAAATCTGCTTTTATTGAGTATATCCATGTATTAATTAAAAGTATATCTATGTATTAATTAAAAGAAATGCTGCTTTAATTATTGAATTTCACAATTAAATAACAGTGCTGTTGGTATCTGATAAAATGAGACCCGGATATCCCGATTCAAAACTACCCGGATCCACTATCCGATACTCAGATCCAGATCCGTTATCCGGTACTCAAATCCGGATTCGTTATCCGGTACTCAGATCCGGATCCGCTATCCGGTTTTCGGATCCGTTATCCGATTCTTTGGATTCGGATTCGTTATCAACCACTTCGCTTTCAGATTTACTATCCGTTATTTCGAATGTTGGAATAGATCACGCTACTTTGAATAACCCGTATCATGCGTATTCACTCCATAGCGATCTATGAATTCTTTAATACTGTAACGTTCCATCTCCAGTAAGACGCGTTTTATGTTTGTTTAGAAGTTATTTGGGGACAATTCTTTAATTTTTGGTATTAGAAGATTGTATAGTTTCGGCTCTCAATAATCCAACATGTTCTGCGTACATTCGAGCTTATAGTGTGGCGTCCTACTGTGACTGTGATTGCGAGTGGTATAGTTGTGGTTGAAGCCATTTGTCGTGTATTCGTCCTTGTTGTTGTGGACATGTATTGGTATAGGTATGTATGTAAGATGTACCGTGATGCAAAGGTAAGAATTCCTTCCCGTTTAAAGCAAGTTTTATATGACTCAGAATACTGTAAATTACGCAGCAATTGAATGGCTTTTTCTGGAGCAGAAATATTCTGGATGCCTCGGTCGATAGAGTCCAGAATAGAACACCATAGCTTAGACGGGAGTGGAATGCAGGGTAGTATGCGGTATGCTGGTACCGCTGTGAGTTGTAGCTTTCTTCAATCTTCTCAATGCATACAAGACTACAAGTAAATTTGGATGCTAGCTTGTCAATGCGGGCTACCAATCTTATGACGATTTTCCAGGAAATTAATGTTTCTAGTGGTGAGTATGAGATTTTGTTTTTTCCATTTTCATTTTTAATTTGTTGGCAGCAAACCAAGTACTGACATTACTAACGACTCGTTCTGTGGAATTCGCGAGGTCCTGTAGAGTAGGCGCCCGAAAAATCAAGGAGGTGTCATCGTGTTTAATAAACAAAAAGTGCAATAGTTTTTAAAATCTGTGAACTCAGAGTAATATTATACACAATTCAAAGTTACTTTGCATTACATAGGTAATCAATAAATCTGGTGATTATTGCAACTACTATAATGGTTTGATAATTACTCGACCTATTGTAGGTTTTCACAATTTATTACGAAACTTTACGGTACTTACTGTTTGCTTGAAAAAGTTGTCGGAGAACGGGGTTGGATCCGCGTTGTTGGATAGCGGATCCAGATCAGAAGTTTCGAATAACAGATTCGGATAATAACACCAAATTCCGAATATCTGGATAGTGAATTATCCGTATCCGGATAACAGTTCTATTAAATAGGGATATTGTGTTATTACTTTAGTGGAATAATAACGGTTTCGTGATGTAAATTTCTGTCATTGTCTTTTATAAATTGGCCTGTAGTTAGAAGTTACTTATTGTAGTGAAATATTTCTCTTTTTCATTTGATTCGCTAACGGTTAAACCAATAGCTTCGTTCACCTTGATATTGGAAAATGACATATTGCGATATTGATATGCGTGTAGAGTAAATGCTGGCAACCGTATTGGACTGCTAATAATGCGTGCGCAATAGAGGTCTCGAAGTGCCTTGCTTTACTGCGGCTGCGTTCCGAATTGTACAACACATACAACACGTTAGTGCGAAATCGATTGTAACCCTGTTAGAGGCTATGGTGCATAGAAACCATGCACGACGTATACCCACATGCGTGGTTTTGTTCGTGTACAAATTCAACGTATGTTTGCTATTACAGTTTCATTTATCTCTGTTGTCGATGTTCGCTTTTTCCGAATTAAACCTAAGTAAATCGGTACGCTGAGAATTTGTTATGCATTCTATGCACGTATTGCATTAATTGCACAATTCGGCCAGGCAGCCTTTGTGTCCTACGGTAGCGTTGGAGGGCGTAGCCTTTCGCACGCATCATTAATTTTATGTTTACGTAAGCCAGGGTGCAGTGGGTTTTGTAATTATTATGAACTTTAGATGCACGCTTATTAAGAGTGCGAATAATATTATTTAAAAAAGTCTACTCTAACATTAATCTGTCAAAGTCAATATTTTTGAAAGATCTAGCAAAAATTCTCTACTAACTTTTGAAGAATGTTTACACTTAACTATAAGTAAACTCCTCGTTGGTCAGAGAACAAGTTCTGTACAAAATAAAATTAACCTCAAGTCTACAGGGTGTTCAGTTCCCACAACTCACGATACAAATTTGTTTTTCTTTTTAACGGAACGCCCTCTATATTATTACGTTTTTGAATGCCTCTCTTCAATTCATGTCAACTTTCTTCAATATTCCGTATACCCAACTTAGTTTTTGAGATAATTTGAGATTCTTTCAAAATTCTGCTCTTTTTTTAATGGCCGATGTTCTTCAACGCCTTACCCGCTGGAGGGGTGATTCAAATTATATTCGATTGAATATTTGTGGGAGTTTTCGGCAATATGTCAAAATGTTTTTGTGTCAACTAGCGTCTACAAGGTGGCTATCGAAATTATTGCTATGTTTGATTCGTGCTATTTCTATTTTTTTTTTTACGCAACACAATGTATATTTTTCAAGAATCCAATAAAGAAATTGTTTTAGAATTTTCTTTATAAACATTTCTCTTTACCTAAAGTGTGATGAAGCTACTCATCGCTCCTCGTCTATGGGCAACATAGTGTTTATCCATCGCGCAATATTTGGTTCCCGTCTTTTTCCCTTCTTGGGGGGACAGCAGCTCGGAGCAATCGATACTAGAGGTGGTGAAATTTGTTTTCTAATTAAAAGATAATGTTCACGTTTGCTGAGCCAGGAGTGTCCTCTAGACACTCCTTCAGCAGTTTAAATAAATCAATAAATTGCAAATAATTTCACGAAAATTAAATTGGTAAAATACAAACTAACTTCAAAATTTGACTGGCAACACGTCACGTAAGAGGAACCCTGCGTTCTTTTGAACAATCAAAATTGAACACTTGAATTTGCTTGGAGAATTAATCACTTAGCCAAATCCACGTCTTCACTCAACGGCGATTTGAACTAAAGATGCAGATTGTTGTGGCGTTACTTCACTCCTTTTGTAATGATAGCATTTGTCAAAACCCACCGCTACTTACGATACACGTTTTGAATAGACAATATTTCATATGCTTACAAATCAATTTCAATCAACTAAAATTCCTTTCTTTTAAAAATACCATGTAACATGCCGTACGAGTTCACGATCTAACGTCTAATGGACGTTGGCGCGTATCGACAACCGTACAATATAGACATTTACTATCGGACTTGAGGACTTCTTACCGAGTGATATTTAATTTGCAAAACAATTGTAAAGATACAAAGGAATTTGTTTTCTACATGTTTGTCGGAAGAAATTACATTAAAAACTAACGTTTAGGAGCTGAAGCAATTACAGCGAAGATGACTAAAAGACTATTCTCCCGGGATTATCGTTGGCAGGAGATAGATTTACCTAATAAACTGCCAGTGACAGGAGGGCGGACCCGAGTCTATAGAAACCGCTGGAGAAACCGAAAAAGAAGTCACAACGGTTTACCGGTCACCCTGTCAGATGCTGGTCGAGCAGAATTTGGGTGAACGTCGTCATTAGCGGTATGCGTAGTGACATAGCGTTAATGGTGACCTACGACGTGGTATTTCTAACATCATAATATATATATATTACAATGGAAAATGGGACTTTTGAATCGCTCTTAGAGAAAATTGATATACAAAACTAAATAATCGGAATCTTAGAAAAATGTGCAATCACTATTAAAATTAAAGCCAATAGAAACAATATTTTGTGTCAAAAGAGTATTAAATTCATTGCACAAAATAAAATAAATATATTGCTTTTACAAATTTGAATTTTTAACAATCGCCTAAAATAAACTCTACCTATAGCTAAAATGTAAATTTGATATATTAAATGATTTTCAAATTTTTAACGATTGGTCAAAACGAATAATACTCTTCTACTTACTCTTTTCAAAATAAATATAGTTAAAAAATCGTTTTCGACCGTCTGCCCTGAGAGTACTGCATAACCTGCTCCAAATTGATGTTTTCTTTAAAATGTTGAAGTTCCAAATCAATTGAGTTTTTGTAGGAACAAACAAAATCGCCAAACATAAACAAATTTACACTTGGTCATGTTTTTGTTTTAGCATCACGGATAATATAGCCGTTTAACGCCTGCGCCTGAAAATGTGATTTCCAGAGTTTTGCTGAATAATCTGTGGAAAGAGTAACGATATACACACTCGTAACCGGCACGAGTGGTAGCGCAAGCGGGGGTAAGATGGGCCTTACATCCCATATATTATTACATTTTTGAATTCCTAACTCAATTTTAAGCTTTGTTTGCTAAAACATCTATGTTGCTATTTCTAACCAGATTTGAAATATTTGCGTTTTTTGAAAATTGTGGACAAATACATGTGAACTTTCATGACTGTGAAAGTGCTTAATTTAGAAAATTGAAATTTTGCAGAACTGTTGACCGTATAGGGTAGGATTAGAAACCGAATAATTTTTTGAAAACATTATGCAGTGTATCCGAAACGATTAAACTTTCAAATGGAAAAAGTGCCAGAACTTTTTTTTAATATAACTAAACTGGTTCAACAACTGAAAGAAATTGATTTCCCAAGCAGAGTGAGTTTTTTCGAATTTATTTTAGCGTGTTTTCAAGAGCAGGAATTATTTTTGGACAACATTCTCTGGACGAATGAAGCCAAATTTACAAGAAATGGTCTGCTTAACCGGCACAATTCTCATCACGGGAGCAAATCGTATCCACACATATTTTTTATTTTTATTTATTTTTTTTATTATTTTAGTCGGGTCATGACACAAATGCTTATAATCACTGCGACCTTAATAGATCTATTGTAATAGAATGCACCTATGTTTGTTAGAATAGTTGGAGGCTTTTAATAAACCTTAGTACTACTCTAGGACCTGTTTGGCCTACTGAAATGTTGGTGGCGTGTGCGACTAATGGCAACACATTCACATAGGATGCGTTCTGCCGTCTCCAGATCTTCTTGGCATAGACGGCAGATTTGATCTTCAGCTTTTCCTAGTTTAAATAAGTGATATTTTAGGGCTACATGGCCTGTCAGAAATCCTGCAACTAAATCTCTGGAATTGGGGCAAAGGTAGACAACTGAGAGACGATTTGGCTGCTCGAGCAGGGTGTGTTCCCCTACAGTATGTCAACTTACCAGTTGGTGTTGTTAGTCTTCGAACTAGACCTCCGTAAACGTCTGGCTCTTGAATTAGCGCAATCGTAACATCAGGGTTGGAGAATCCCTTCACCAGCACGTCGAAAGCCACTCTACAATGCTAAATATTGGTCTGCATGACTGCGTATTTAGTCATTTTTAACAGTGGGCTTGATTTGTTTTTGAGAGGGGGCAGGACTGTCCTTACTCTCCTTTTGGCCTTTGCCCTTGACTCCCTTGCTCCCTTTGCCTAGTTTGCTCTTGACGTCTGTTAACTTTTTTGGTCCTTCCTGGACTTGTTGTTAGGCTTTCTGAGTCTCTTGAGGTTTGGGCTTCGGCTTCGAGCTCTTAGGCCTCGTCGTCATCTGTCCAAACTTGTAGCTAACCCTAAAGTCAGCTTTCTTAAGGTTTTCATAAGAGGGATAAGTTTACTGCCATGGTAAAGTGAGCACTTTTTTCCTCTTTTACCCTCTTCAGTCTTTCACGCTGTCAGGGAAGTCGGCGTTCAGAATGGTCGTCTTTGGCAGCTCTTTGTCGTCTAGGGCTTTCAATTTAACTCCCTCCCGCGGCAATGTTTGCCTTTAGCCACTCAACTGTGGCTTCGTCGGCACAATTTACCGCAAGCCACTCCGCCTTGAAGGTAGTGCCTAGAAATTTCGGTTTCACGGCCTCGCCTTCAGTGTTGACGATCTTGAGTATTGCCTCTTCTATGGCCTTCATTTGATCCGTTGAGAGGTTCACCTCTGGATAATCGTAGTGGAGTAAACCCACTTTCTTCTCTTGAAGGGAGTCTTTGAAGCTAGGCGCTGGAGCGGTTTGCTCCCGTGGAATCTTAATCCCACTTGAAGTTTGGCCACTATCAGCTCTCCTTCGCTTCTTGTCGGTTCCTTCTGGAGTGGAGCCTTCGGATCTAAGCCTTTTCCGCCTTTTTTCTTCCTCTTTCATCGGCTGCAGGGCTTCTTCAGGTTTGAGCCCGTGTTTTATTAGCCACTTCATTCTTTGGTGGAGGCAATTAAAATGTCCTCTGCACTTATTGCAGGACTTGGTAAAAGAGGAATTTCTCCTTCTGATACACTTGGAGTGGCATCGGACTCTTTATAAGTCCTGTTTGGTTCCATCATATTGGTCCCACGAGCAGGAAAGATCTAAAAGTTGACCGGGACAGCGCTCCCTTATTTTATGACCCCTTTTGGCGGCAAGCCTGATTGAAACCGGAGGATGGCAGGTATCCGGATTTCGCTTATTCACGACCAAGATTGACCCACTTGCCCATGCTCCGAGGGGCAAAATGTCTTCGGTATAAGCTGTTCCACCATGTATGGCTTTGGGGTTTTTATTGAGGATGTCCCCTCTCGACCCGGGCGGTTGAGCCAAGGTCCCCCACACAAGTCCGTCTCTGAAACGGGCAGGTGTATGGTGTATCAGCAGCTGCTAGAAGTAGTTAGAACAAACCAGACCGCCGGCACCGTTGGTCCCCGTGCAGGCCCTTAGCCGTGACACGATAGCTGGGCAGGGATCCTATTTATCGACTGGCAAGTCTAGATCCGGCATTTTCGGTCATAAACAGGGGCATCTACATATTTAGAACGCAAAGGAATTCAAAAACGTAAGAATATATAAGGCGTTCTATTTAAAATAACCAAGTTGACAACTACTTTCGGTATAACCGGAAGTCAGATTATTGTAAATATATTATTTAAATGGTACATGTAGGCTTTGGTATACTGTCAAGTTTTCAGAATTTTCCAATATATTACTGTAGCGCTATTCTAATCACTGCAACTACAAATGTATACGTCAGAAATGCGGTCATCAACGAAGTGCACAGAATGTGGCACTGCACGAAATTTATTCAGGCTTAATTATTTGTGCTAATAGCATTTTCACTTCTATATAACAAGTACAGTTATTAGTAACTAGATATTTTTAAAACGAACTGAAGAAGTGCGGCAGGTTTTAAAAATGTCAATGTGTAAAACTTAAAATAGTAATCTTACCTTTTCCCGCATAATTTACATTCGTGGGTTTTAATGCCACTATGCGTTTTATTATGTGCCGTTAAACTTGTATACCTTGAAAATGCTTTACTGCAAATGGGACAGACAAAGCTTTTTTTATTAGCGTGAGCACGCATATGCTCCAATAATCTAAATGATTGAGAAAAAGATTTTCCACATAATTTACATGGAAATGGTTTTTCGCCAGTGTGTATTCTTAGATGCCGTGTCAAATCATCTGACCTAGTAAATCCCTTCCCACATTCATTGCATAGGTGTCGTTTTGCACCATCATGGACCTACAAAAAAGAACAAAAGAATTTGGGGCTAATATACAATATAGTTGTGATAAAGATGTGGTTTACCTCATTTTACAAATAAAGTTTGTTACACAGTAAGGTCTTAGAGTATCCCCCCCCTACTAATTTTTGCGCGACGGAAGCTGGTGTTTAAAAAAAACAGGCCTGACAAATTTGAACAAATAACTAATTAATTCCAATAAAGTCTAATATAGTAAAGAAATAGGAACAATTAATAAAAGAACAAATAAGGAAAATGAACAGTAAGAACGATGGAAAATATGAAACTCGCAGGATTTAATAATAAATAATAAAAATAATTTGTGTTTTTACAATTGAGTTTTGACAGATTGAGAGTTGTGATTACGTTCCTTACCAACGCACTCATTGGATGAACCTGATGTTGCAAGAGACAATTTGTCGTTTCTTTCCTAGTCAACTTTGCAAAAAACAAGAACATATCAAAACTGCTGCATATTGTGTTATTTTAAAAGTTGAAGTACAACATATGGCGTATCATTTTTCATTCGTCATTCTATTATCTTTCAAAAAACGTAAAAAATACAGGGTTTTCTATTGAACTGTCGATAACACTAGTAGTTCACAAAAAATAAAAATCGTACTGTTTTTTTCTAAAAACTCTAGTTTCTGTCGTTCAAAAGTTGGTAGGGGAAGAGGAAGGGGATACTTTAGGGCTTTACTGCAAAATTTTATTGGATCAAAAAGCTTGGTGACTAGTGTGGTAGCCAAACACGTCGAAATTTAAAAGAAAGTTCTTTGAATGCGCGTATACAGGGCGAGTCATCTCTATCGTGCCTTTGTGAGTGGAGATTTTTCGAAACAGTTTTTTTCTTGTTATGAGGTTTGATCGTTTTAAAAATATATTGAAACCTACAGGATATCTCATAACTTCGTAGCTACCTAAAGTTGTGTTTTCTAAATAGAACGTGCTTTCAGATGTACCATTGTCTTAAAACTGAGCGTTTCAGAGCTATTAAGTTTTTTTTGAGAAAGTTTCTTCAGAAGTGAGCCATAGACAGATGTGATTTTTGGTATCTAGATTAGATCTAAGACAACCTAATACACACGCGCTTATGTGATTCTAAATTGCTAATGAGATGCGTGGAATATTGTGTTAAGTTGGTATAACATATTTTTGTTAAACGGGACAGCCTGTCTATTACTTTAATTTTGAATTTCTGTCAAAATCCTAGACAAAAAAATTACTAATGTGTGTAAAATCAGCTACTTTCTCGTGATAGCCAATTTTGCATCTGAACTACTGTCAATACTTATTTTATCAGTGTGCCATAATTTTTGAACATCTTTGACCGCAAAACTACACTTTCGTCTCTTGTGACAAATTACTACTGTATGTAGTAGGTTGTTTAATAAAATCTTGGATGTCTTTTATTATTAGACACCCACCCAAAATTATATTTCGTGTTTTCATGTTTAATAGTCGCATTCGCATATTTGTCATTTTTACATTAATGTTATTGTTGTGTTGTTGTGTGAAGTAGTGGGTTACGAAATATATCTCGCGCTACTAGGCATCGACTATCGTGATCATTAGCCAACCCTACTACAATTTTGCCGAATTCAGGAGTGTTCCAACTTCTGATAGATTTAACGTGTCGTTTTTACTTCCTTATCCGAGAAGTCATACTCTAATTTTTATCCGTTACTAAAAACTAACCGTCCCTACCGGGATTTGAACTCACGTCGTAAGGATTAAAAGGAAAGTACGTTAATCATTCGATCACCGAAACAATTGAAATATTAACATTAGTTTGTAGCAGCACTAAACCATTTAAATGTTATGTCGTACGTAGATGAAGGTATGGGCAGGGTGATTCAAAATTATGTTACCACTCAAATGGGATGAGTATGATGTATCTATTAACCATGTACCAAACATGTACGATATTCAACGAAAGAAGAGTTGTAGTAAGTCTGATGGAAGTGATTGGTCGTGGTGGAGCGTTGCGTTGGCCTCCACACTCCCCGGACTTGACGCCCTGTGATTTTTGGTTGTGGGGAATGGTCAAGGAGTGTGTGTATATGCTAGTGTTTATCGTTGGTTTCTATGTGCTGAACATGATGGCAAACAAGTTGAGACCAAAATGTAAATTACAAATTATGCGAAATTTCATTTAAATACACGTTTCATGACCAGGAACATATCTGTCATTTGAGTGGTAACATAATTTTGAATCATCCTGTATACCATATTCTGTATACTTTATTGTTTGAGAGCATAAGAACTCTATTAAAGAAGAAGTCTTCAACAGCAGTCCTTTTGCTGAAGAGCTTGGAAATCGCGCTGTACTACATTAACATATAAACATTTTCCATAAGATTATATTATCCTGAAGAGCTTGAGATTTGGGAGCCAGGCGCTCATAGTCGAAAGCAAAATATTAAACATTACGCAAACTATAGTAATTTTGGCAGGATGCGCCAAAAACACTTATATGTAAATATTTCGAAAACGATTACGTTTAGGTAATCGTATGGGTTTCTGGATCTTCAACGCTTTACTAGAGCTCAGCCTTTGAGCTTTTCTGTCTTTAATAGCCGGTATCAGCTCATCCGTTGAGTCTGTTGATACGTGTGTCCCAGAGTAAGAAGTTCATGAGAAATTGGGCGCGTTGGAAGTTGGTGATGGTGTATCAGCCTAGGCTGTGAGAAAGTTGCCCCGCCGCTTGAGGGATTCTTCTCCAGGTCGACGGACCGTCCCACCGAACAATCAGCGTGTTGCTGGTGTTACTAGCTCTATGCTAGGCACGGGTGGCCTTGTGACGGAGGTAATCCATGAAGCCCGCTACGTCGAGGTCCGATTGCAATTGATTATTCCTCACAATCCATGGAGCCTGATTAATTATCCCTTGCATCCTGTTCTGCAGGTGAGACTTGGCAGCCGTAAACCAGGGGAGTATGAGAGGGGGGTATGAGAGTATTGTCCTCAAGCAGATGGTAAATAACAACAATTTCGTCTTCATGTCCGGCTAGTTACCCTCGCATAGCAGGGGCATCAAGTAATTCTTGGCTCTGATGATTTTAGCCTTAATCTGAGTTATATATCTCCCCCAAGTTAGTAGGATGTCTAGTGAAAAACCTAGGTAGTGCACTGATTTTTTCCAAGGCAGCCGCTGGTTGCTTAAGTATAGGTAATCTTGTACAAACTGACCCTAGATTTTTCAGTAGAAGCTAAATGTGTGATAATATACAGAATGTTCCATTTGAAAAAATATAACTTTAATACTTAAAGGTGGTTGAAAGAAAAGTCCACTGTTTCACAATGACTTGATTTAATGAAAAATTGAGCGACTGGTTTCGGGACTAATGTCCCATTCTCAGGCTCGCTGAAAGAATCTAAAGAAACGTTGTAGTAAAAATAAGTTAGTAGATATTAACATGACAATGAAGTAATATTATAGTTTAAGTTAATTGTTATGAAATAATGTGGTTTAAGTAATTTTGTTTGTTTAATCTTATAAATTTTTTGTGGTATATTAAATATATTGTAATACATAGGTCTGACCATGGTACAAGTAGGAGAATTAAGAAGAATGATCATAATTGAGATTGTAAATACTGACAGTAATCTGCCATTTTTAAGCGAGGATGACTATACGAATTCTTCTTAATTTTTTCATTGTATGTTGTGTATAATTTTTTATAAAAACTATAGTATTTACAGTTAATATAATAGTAGGAAGAATTGTCAAATAAATAAATAAAAACTACTACACATTCTATATAACTAATAATGTGATAATTAGAGTCAATGAATTTAAAATCTTGTAAAAATTGGACGGACACAACAGATTAAAAAAGGTCAAAAGTGGTAATAAACTGTATAAGAATCTACATGAAATATTTTTTCCTACTCCCTCTACCCGTACAATAAATAAACTGGTAATTTTCTTTATATTAAATATCAGAAAATTATCGTGAAGATATTTAAATTAATTATTTAAGTAAGTGTCCTTTCTGGAGTGAGAGAGGAACTTATGGAAAAATTGGAAAAAATAGGATGCTGAAAAGCTGTATAGGGCGTCATCTATTAAGCAAAATTTCAAATGTTAATGTAGAATCGAAATTTAGCTGCACGTTCAATGAGACCTCTCTGTCCAATGTCTGCTGACGCAATATTTCAAGGGATTCTAGCTTGTTTAAGTAGTTTCCCTTGCTGGCTAGATGTAATATTTCGAAATTGTTGTTAATGTTGAATTGGTGATTTATTTCAACTAGATGGTTCGCGAAGTGAGAAAAGCCAGTGCTGTTCGGTTAAACACAACGTAGGTGTTCTTTAATTTTTTCATTAAATCGAGTTATTGTGAGACTGTGGACTTTTCTTTCAACTACCTTTATATATGTACAGAGTCGCATTAGAACAAATAACTTTAATATATAATTCATTTTCATTCTGTATATGTCAGAATCATTTCAGATTGCAGTATTAACACGTGTATATTTGTTGCATTAGGAATTCTTCTATATTACCACCTCGCACTGTTGTCTTACGCCTTAGCCTGCACATACTTTTTACACCGAGGATACAGGATAGGTTTATTTTTAAGAAGGCATTTTACTTTCGCATCGAGTGAATATCGTTGTAAACAATAGAATCTTTTCATTTAGAGTGATTTTTATGAGCTTGTATAATGTACAAAATTTTGGGCGCTTCCGTATACGATCGCGCGAGGCTGGTGAGCAACTTACAGGGAGTAAAGAAAATGTTTCAAACAAAGTGAGGTATAAGAGCGTGACAACGATAATTAGCTACGTCGAGGATATTTTGAAATCTAAAGTGAAGATAAAACCAGCCTTGTAATAAAATTTGCACTAAAGTTAAAATATATATATATATATAAAAATATAACAAATACTTTGATATTTTAAATTAACCACGTACATACGAGGTTTGGCAATTAAATAACCGGACTGGTGCTACTATCGGCAAACAGCGAGCACCCCACGGCAGGTTTGATCATGTCTGTGCTTGTAGATGCTTCTCCTACCGTGAGCTCGATGGGCACGATTGTACGTCGCTCAGTCCCGCTGTAGCAATCGTCCTTACGCTAACGTCGCGTCGGAAAAATGCAGAGTGTTCAGATCGAGCAACGCGTTAACCTCAAGTTTCTTGTGAAACACGAGGTTTTAACTACCCTTCGTGAATGAGTGAGAAGACGAAGACCCGATTTGTGGAAGAGCAAATCCTGGATGCTCCACCAATACAATGCGCCAGTCCGCCTTGTCTGTGAAGGCGTTCTTTGCGAAATCCGGCATCACCGTGTTGGACTACCCACAGTACTCGCCCGACCTGGCCCCCTGTGACTTTTTTTATTTCCTAAGGTAAAATCGGAGCTCAATGGGACAAGATTTGACAGTGTGGAAGTGGTGAAAGCGAAAGCGACGGAGGTTCTCAACAAGCTGACAGAAACGGACGTCCAACACTGCTTTCGACAGTGGAAAATTCATATGGAGCGTTGTAGGGATCGGCAAGGAGAGTACATTGAAGGGGATAAACTTTGTAATGTAATTGGTGATCAATAAAATGTTTTGTAGCACCAGTCTGGTTATTTAATTGCCACGCCTCGTATACATAGGGTATTATTATCATTTATGTATTAACTGTACAGTAAATTCCTTAGGAAACTGTTTCTAAATAACTGGATGTATATAGACATAATCATTACATAAAAAAATAAAGCTACTTTTTTTCTTTCCGTTAATACCGATTTACATACTTTTGGCCTTACTCAACATATAAATATTAAAATATGATTTGCTCCAATTGCATTTTTCAGAATATGCTCGATTTACACGCTATTATGTTAATTTTCAAATCTTTTTATTCTATTTAAACGCCTAACAAGGAAACCCCCTCCAGATGTCAAATTCATATTTTGATGAAACATGGCAGGGATATGCATTTTATTGGCCGAAATTCACTGTGAAGAGGTGAAACGCCCCTTTGAAGGTTGATTAATTTTCAGTTCTTTCTATATAATTTCTATATATGTAATTCTCGAGCGATTAGAGAGTAGAGGAAATGTTTAAATGTACTTCATACCCGGAGTTCCTTCGTAACACGATACTACGGTATATACAGGATGTTGCGCTTGAACGAAATTTTTTTAAGATGGGCATACTTGTAATAATATAGAAAAAAGTTTTAAATAAAAGTTGTTTGCTGTTGAAATCAATTTAAAATCGTATACACATTTCCAGCTAAACAGAGTGCTCCAGAAGTAACACCAAACAAGACACAAGCTGCACTTGAAAAAAGATATTCGCAAAAAAAATTAAGTTAAAAAAAAGGTGCAACAGGAATATTTTTAGATATTCACATGCTAAATAATGACTTACTCCCAATATTTTTATTCAGCTCATATTTTTTTAATTGTAACCAAAATTTGTGAAGAATAAATCGATCGACTGCACTGTAAGATATTACGTTACTACGTACATCTTGCACTCTCTGCAATTGAAGTACCATCTTTAAAGTATTCAATTATTTTGTCGAAGCTTCTAAGGATTAGATTATCAAAAACATTGCAATATAAAATCGGCAAAAGGCGCAGGTGTTTTCTCTGGAACTGTGGCATGAGAACGATAAGTAAATTTGATCCTGCAATTACGTTTAAGATAAAGTTAACGTGTATCCACGGATCATACAAGATACAACGCGTGCAATCCCGTTGGAAAGGCGTGAATTGCTAAGTTGTAGGAAGGCGGCATTTCATTTAGAAAAATAACACGCAAACTGAATCGGAACCATTGCGGTGTTGGAAATATAGATGACAGAACACGTTGATGGGAGAAGACGAAATTCAGGGGGAGCGTGGGAAACGATCTCCGGGAGAAACTTTCTCTAAAAACAGTCGATTGTGCAACACAGATTTGAGCGGATGTTGTAACACAACAATGGCAGAATGCCATAGATCATCGAACCACAACGCGAACGGTTTACAATTGTACGATCTGTATGGGGTTCAGCAGCTACGACGGTTTTGTTTATAGGATAAGTGTGCATGGGAGACGCAGAGGAAGGGATGATCTATCTAGGGTGCTATCTATTTGATTACAAGTCACTCTGAGTGTGGATTCATGGTAGAAAATTGCCGTTGGTTACGTAAATAACGTCTTCTAACCCGTAGCGCTATTGTCCTTACACAAGGTTGAGAATGGTGTATTCATACAAGATAATGAAAAACCTCACGGCATCTTTTATGGCCGAAAATAATGTATTGCACCTTCCCAAGATAATGTATCGGTATCACCTGATCTTTCATTAATTGAATATGGGATATGGTTGGGCGACAACTAATGAAATCTAGTTCCAGCTTCTGCAATGAAAAATTGTTCAAGGAAAGTTCACACAGCCTGAGAGGAAAAATACAATTTCTAAGCCTGTATATGCGTATGTTGTACGCCCAATTGAGTATTAATGTTCAATAATTTATTTTTATTTGATTGTAATTTACTATTTTTTATTTTACAGTAATTTTTAGTACTTACAATAATTGGCGCATTTCCATTTAGTATACTTTCCAATGAATTTAGGAAGAAAACATCTGAAGAGATAATTAGACTCACCAAATTTCAATATTACATTTTCCAAATTCTGATATGTTTTCCCGTAGTATAACGAAATAAATGCCTATTCGCGCTCGTAATTATTTGTTCTACTATTGTTAACAATGATATGTTGCAGAACGTTTCTGAATGAATTATAATTTAACGGATTACAAGAATGCAACTTACCTTCATATGTCTACAGAGAGTACTAGCACTAGCAAAACCTTGTTGGCAAATCTTGCAAATGTGCTTTGTCGATTTCTTGGGATGTGTGCGTCTGTGAAACTGGAAGAATACAAATTAGAGTATTAATGACGGGTTGAAATAGCAGGAAATAACAGTAAGAATGTAAACTATCAATGTGGCTACATACCGGGTGTCTAGGATAACATGAAGTACATGGGTATATTGGAAACCGTTAGAGATACAAGGTCGGTTAAATCGGGGAAAAAGTTGCGCACTTGCACGGCTAAGTGCAATCCGGGAATTATATTTTTAAGTTACTGAGATACAGGGTGAAAACCAAAAGTGTGCGTTTTTTAAAAACCTTAATATTTTCTTTATTATAAAAACTAGTCATCAAATTTTCAACATAAGGGTTCACTGGGTTCTTTGCGCTTGTACCCAACTTTTGTTTTTCTTATGGGCGCCATATTGGATTTTTACATTTTTGAAATGATCATAAAAATGTTTTTCAACCATGTATAACATCCTTATGTTCAATGAAGAAAAACTATGAAAAATAGCAAAATTACGATTTGACCGTAGTAGGCTGTGATTTAACGTGTGTGCTTGTTCAACAACTGTAAGCGGTCGTACTACTTAAAAGTGGTTCACAAAGACCACTGATATAAATTTGACGACCTAGCATCACTAAAACAAAAATAAGAGTAATATGAAACGTAATAATACTATTTTATTAAAATGACCGAAATCAGTGACTGTGATAACAATAAAAAAATTAACAAAATCCTAAAATTAAGGCTGAAGTAGGTGTTTAAAGAAGCTACCATTCTCTCGTATGCACAATTTACAAAGTTTAACGTCTGCCTTACATAATTGCCTGATCGTGTCTAGACCAATTCCATTTACACCTGCTTCAACTGCCCGACGTAATTCTTCTACGGTTTCATAGGATTTCGAGTTCACCAAATTTTTTAAATAGCCCCATCAAAAAAATCGAGAGGCGTGAGATCCGGCGATCTAGCGGCCACCTTAGAGGTCCTCGATTTTCAATCCACTCATCAAGATATTTGTTATTTAAAAAGTTTGACACTATTTGAGCATTGCGTGCAGGTGCGCCGTCTTGCTGGAAAAACATATTTTGCAAAGTAGCAAGCGGGAGTTCCATAATTCGTTCTGCTACATTTGTTTGCAAGAGGTTTAAATATCTAGCCGAGTTTAAGTTTTCATTATAAGAGATAGGGCCAACAATGTGGGTGCCAATAACACCTATCCATACATTAAACCCCCATTTCACTTACTGTCTGATTCCTCGAATTATATGTGGATTTTCATTGGACCAAAACACAGTATTTTTGCAATTAAATAATCCGCAGTTGGTGAAGCGACTCTCGTCCGACCATAGAATTTTCATAGTAAAATTTAGAATTTCATTGTTTTCTGATGAACCATTGACAAAAATTCCATTCTTCTCATTTCGTCACCGTTTTGAAGCCCTTGGCAGGATCGCTCACGATAGAGATGGTATTTGTAACGTTTTAAAATGCTATTGGCTGTTGATCGGGTAACGCCTATGGTATTTTCAATTTTGCGTAAAGAAGTACGGGGCTTCTCAACTACGGCTTGCAGGTCCATATTTTCTTTATTTTCGTTTGTGTGTTTATTCCTTTTCGACTTAACGAAACTTCCATGATTTATTAAATTTTCACATAATCGCCGAAATATGCTTCTACCTGGCTGAAGAACCCAGCGAGCCTAGAATTTTTCTAAAGCTATTTTTTAAGTCCCCATTACTAACAACTCCTATGCCGAAAATTTGATCACTGTATTTTTTATAATAAAGAAAATATTAAGGTTTTTAAAAAACGCACACTTTTGGTTTTCACCCTGTATCTCAGTAATGAAATGGATTTTTTAAAAATGTAATCTTGGATTGTACTTCGCCGTATAAGTGCGCAACTTTTTCCCCATTTAACCGACCTTGTAACTCTAACGGTTTCCAATATACCCATGTACTTCATGTTATCCTGGACACCCGGTATACAGTATGTCCCACATATGGACCTAACTACAAACATAAATTTTGTATTTTTACAAAAAAAATCATTGGTTATTCTGAAAAGCCTTTCATGATAATCAAAATACTAATTAAATCTACAGTGTGATTAAAAGTTAAGCAAACAGGAAATTGTGACAAAAATTAAGTACCAGTTATTTAAAAGTAATTTTAAAAATAACATAAGTAAAAGCTGTTTCATTAGAAGTTCGGATATTTTTCGTCAAGGTAGCTCGTGGCGATTCGTCTGCATACATACGTCGCGAGGTGGGCCAGGCAACCTCGCTTCTAACCTTGCGCGTATCTTGTGCTAGGCTTAATTATAACCATACGTGGCTATTTATGTAATTCATAAGAATCTCGAAGTTGATTTACATAGACAATGCCAAGGAAGAGATATTGATGTTTAAGTTGAAATTTACACCTGTTGCAATTTTCAGAGAAAAAAATTCCTCAAAGCTGGTACATCTTACCAATGATTCACCATACGTCTAATAGGCCACCGTCGTGAATGACCCTATACAGTACTAACGCATCAATTTTTGGAATAAAAAATATTTTCTGGGATTTAAGAAAATCTAGCCTTTAATTGAGAAAAACACATTCAAGAAATCTTACTTTTAAATCCACTGACGTAGTAAAACACTGAGTGCATTCTTCGCAAGGGTACAGCTTTTGCTTGGTATCATCCTTAACTTTTTTTCTTTTAATTAATGTTTGGATGTTGGTTGACCTTGTCTCTTCGTTAATATTATCACTCCCATCACTATCTGATCCTATTTCTGAAAATAGTACCGTCAAGTGTTACTACAGAGAAAGCAATGTGAAACTCCTAATAGATATTGACGATGTACAAGAAAAATAAAGCAGTACACTTCGTAATCGCATTTCAGACGTCTCACCCTGTTGTGCACTAGGATAGTATGTAATAAACATCAATTTATATTATTTAAATACTTTCGGGTAACATATGAGTAGGGAGGTCGGATTTCTGCTTCCCACCAGAGGCGCCGAATATGTACGAATACATGTGGGCGGAGAGTGTTCAATCAGAGTCTTCGCTCACGGTAGTTGTCAAACATGTGTGGGCAGTGCACTGTGCTATTAAATACCGGTGTATTGGCCATTGCTTATAGATAAAGTAGATAAGTTTATCTGGGAATTTACACACTTAAAATACAACGGTACAAAAGTAATATGTTTAATTTTGCCACATTAAGACAAATTTGTGATGGTTCGTTAAGTGATTTCAAAGATTATTTCAGTTATGCCAACATTATGTCACTAGATGTCGAACGGTCCTTTTCTGCATATAAGAGCATTTCTACTTCGCTGCAAACAAACTTCGCCGGTACAACTGTAGAAACATATTCAATGATGCAGATTTTCAACCGAGCAAATACAGTTGATAACATTGTTTAGGTGGGTAAGTGTTTTATAAATAGTGCATTGGCGCATTAAGGGGGCGTGTATATACCTATATGCCCGTATGTGTACACACAACGCGTTGCTTGCCTACTGTCTAGCTTCATCGTGCCACAAAGGACGTTTGGGAGTCTGTTTAGGTGACAATGCGCTAGTCTATTTGTAAATTATAACTTTTAAGCAGATGCTTATTATTAGTTTTTTATTTAGCGTTACTTATGTTACTTTATTAGAATTATACAAAATGGCGAAGGTGACGACCCTGTTGCGAAGGAGAAACCGGCGTTTCTACATATGAGTCATAAGATATATGGGTCTCTTTATAACATATCTCAACTTTGCCATCAACAGTTGTGACATTATGGAATATTCAGCAAAATGACTTCAAAAGTTTATGTACAGACACCGTTTCTTTTGAACAGACATTTAATAATTTAAGAAATTTATTTGGTACATTCATAAATTAGTTTATTTATTAGTAATATGCAAACAAAAATACAAAAATAACAAGCGCATTAACATACATCAATGTGATCTGGAAGACAAATTTACATAACTACTCCCATCCTTGAAAAAACTGCACTGTATGTATTTTGAGATTCATGAATTACTATAGTAATAATAACTGTTTATATTCTATAACTGTTGTTGGAAATCCATCAAGTACAATACATGGGTGCGGCACATGACTATTGATCATATATGTTCTGTCATAATATAAAAACAAACAGTAGTCCTACTTCCTTTGTTTTCGTCGTCGCGACCACTCAATTTAGTTGTTAAAGATACAATATTTATTGCAAAAAATTTGATGGAATTATAAACTAATTAGAGGTTGATTTATTAGCACTTTTTTGCATTTTGAACAACTACTATATTAGACACACTTACACGTTACCAGCTAGCGTTTTCTTTCTGGGCATATACATAATAAATAGAGTAACCTAAACTTGCGGACTCGCATAGGCGTCGGTATTACGGGTTAATATAAGAATACGAAAAATTCATAAATAAACTAAACCGGTAGAGAAGCAGGCATGTAGTGTCGACCTTGAATATAAGTCATGTTAAACCGCGCTGAGAGAGATTTCGTTTTAGTACCGGTTGAGCTGTTGCAGAGATTAGTCGAACGGTCAAGGTTATGTACTTACGTGTCGCTTTTGAAAATATAGCTGGTGTTTTTTGTGTGTTGTAGTATTATACCAAGTACATAATTAGTGTATTGTTTCATATAGAACTAATATGTACATACCTAAGAAAACAATGCCTCGTAATAGATTTGCTACTAATGTACATAAGTATGTCACTTTTCCCCATTTAAAATATGACGGTAGTGCAGTTTTTTGCTTAATATGCAATGTTCGTTTGGCTGCATTGGACAAAACTGATTGCCAGAGGCATGTCAATGGTATTAAGCATATGAGAAATGCAAGAACTGAAATACCTTATACACTATTCCTCATACATTTATTAATTATGTTTACCTCTTGTAATCTTCCGTTGTCGTTGGTGAAAAAAGCAGCTTTTAAAACGTTTTGGCGACAATACGTTCCAAAGTACCCATTACCCTCACAAACACAATTACAGAATCATTTGCCGCGAATGAAAGAGATGCTAGAAAATGTGTGTAAACGTGATTTGTGTTCCAAAAAAATATGGATTACCGTGGATGAGACGACCGATATAAAGAAAAACAGTATTGTGAATGTAATAGCTCGCGTTTTATCTAGCGAGAACACAGCATCTCGATATTTGTTAGCTTGCAAACGTGTTCAACAATGTACCGCGGAAAATATTCAAAAAGTGATAATGAACGCTTTGAAAAAATGTAAAATTGCCCAAGATCAAGTTGTGATGATTGTGACAGATAGTGCAGCAACGATGTTAAGTGTTGGGCAATCCTTAAAACATATATTTCCTAACTTAATACATATAACCTGCGTGCTGCATTCTTTGCATTTAGTTGGTGAAGTTGTTCGACAGCATTACGAAAACGTTGATCAGATGATTGGAAGTACTAAAGCAATGTTTCGTAAATCTCCTAAACGTTTAAAAGAATTTCGTAAATTTTGTCCAGGTATTCCAGAACCTCCTGAACCAATTTTAACGCGATGGAGTACCTGGCCAACAGCAGCTTCTTATTATTTGATCCATTTTCAACAAATTCAATCAGTTATAATGCGATTTAATCGGAATGAATCCAAAGCAATTAGAGAAAGTCAAAGAGAATTTCAAATTCCTCAACTTTTAGAAGATTTAACAACAATATGTACCAATTATACAGTATTACTAGATGCCATCAGAAAACTACAATGTATTGAATTGTCATTGCAGGAATCATTAGACATAGTGAAGAGTGTAAAAAATAAATTACACACATTAAATGATACGCCAGGATTGTGCGCTAATCAAAAGTTGGCAGATGTTTTAAGGAAAAATCCCGATTTTAATACTTTAGAGGCCGTTTATAATAAGCGTAAGAATAGTGAACTTTTAAGTGATTTTGAAAAACAGTTTCTGCATGCAAATATAACTTCCTTAGATGTGGAGAGATCGTTTTCTATGTATAAGAATATTTTTTCTTGTCGACGCACAAGGTTTAAAGAAGTAACTGTGGAAACATATGCAATGATGCAAGTTCACAGTAGTTCACATCCTGATGCCTCTAATTTGTTGAATAATTAGCAAGTAAGTTTATTTATGAATTTTTCGTATTCTTATATTGACCCGTAATACCGACGCCTATGCGAGTCCGCAAGTTTTGGTTACTCTAATAATAAGTATCCCTACATTCTCTAAAAACTATTGTCAACTACTACATATTGCGAAACAAATAAATAACCGAAGTGTTACGATAACAAGCAAACGAAATTAAAGTTTAAAATTTAAAATACCCCAAGTTTCTCTTTATTTGTATTACAACTAAGTATATACACGGCATTGTTTCATTTTAGTAAACACTTCAATTGTATTCTCATTAAAATTAATCCCATTTTTAAACAGTTTTATTTATGGAGAGCATTGATACTATTTCTCTTTTTGCGTATTTAAGAGTTTTATTTATTAAGAGAGAGTTATCTCTATATAGCCTGTCCCACCAAACAGTTCTATTGGAAATTTGCAGACTTCTAATAGCTACTTACAATTGGTTCTGACATTTTGGGAATGGATACAGCTGTCCAGGCTCTTATAAACTGAAATATTTTCACAATTTTTGCTCTTTCAGTTCACCAGAAGTAGACCTCTTAGTCCGCAAAATAATTTTAAAGTTAAGAATATATTATTTAATAACGATGCAAGCTACCAACATCCACCATGTACAGACGCGCGTTTTACCGTCTACGGCTTATCGGTGTACCTTTGTGGAATGTTGTAGCTGTATTTGCTCCACAAAAATACACCGATGAGCCATAGGCAGCGAAACGCGCGTCTGTACATGGTGCATGTTGGTAGCTTGTATCGTTATTATTTATTTTCCTTGGCGTGATAGCCACAAGTCGATCCTTGCTACCCTTGCAGAATGTGGGGCATTATTAAAATTTAATCAAGTGTCCACCGACTTTTTACAAAATGTCTTTCCCGTCAATTACAGTGTGATCTGTAGCATTATTGCAATATTGACCATTTAATTACCCTTTCTCACCCTGTATGATGAGACTACTTCTTCCTGCTATTTTTAATAGAGAAAATTAAACTAAATGAATTAATATAAACACATAATTAAAATATTAAAATTCCGCTGAACGATTCTCAAATGGCAACCAAAGTAATCAACAAAAATTTGGCAACGCTATATTCAGTTTTGTATATGAACAGTGATCACATGAAATGAGTCGCAAAGTGCAGGACTACCTTGATTATTATGATTTCCTTTCTTACGAGAATGTTTTATGTAGCTTATGAGACGTAAAATAACATACTTGATATTTCAACATCAACTGATTCAAATTTTGGTTCTAAGTCATCCTTTTGATCAGAAATATCCAAATCTAAAGAATTTTGTTGATATGGCTTTAACTCCATATATGACTGTGAAGGTTGTCCTAAAATTTGTCTTAAGGTGCTCTCAGATCTTTCGCATAATTGTTTAAAAGAGAATGATCTTATAATATGATGAGTACATTGTATACAAACTTGATCTGGTAACCCATCATCTTCCATAACCTAAAAATGATAGTAATTAAACACATTGACATTTTAAAATATACTTGTAAAATACTTGCACAGAAGCACAGGACATTAACATTTCATGTAATTTTAAAGCTTCTCCGTTACTTTCATCAACACTAAACACTGACCTCATATTATTTTCTTCTGATAAACATGTTCGACATATTTTATCTGTATTTATAGGAGTTTCAAACGCCATAACTATAATTATTTGCCTATTAAGCTATCTAATTTAAACTAGATAATAAGATCATTACTTTAATAATTATAAAATGTTAAAAAAAATTAATAAAAAAAAAACGTAAACACAGCCAAACAGTATGAAGGTGTACAAGATTTGATACGTGTACGCAGTCTTGCCAGACTAGAAAATGGAAAAATGATTATACAGAGTGCGTCATTAGTGTGTCGGCGGAGTTTAGCGGAAAAACTACATAAGATGGACAAATGAGATTTCCTGTACGTATATACTCTATACCATAGTGTATTTTATAAAATTATTTACAAATATACAGGTTGATCTAAATTTCCGCAATCACCATCAACTTTTTTACCTTAAATGGATTGCTATATTTTTATTAATAATTTTGGTAGCCATTTAAATTACCTTTGCAATGATATATGGTTATGTGTACTTTCGATATTTACTTTTGGCTATATTATAAATTTTGTATTAAAATTTTGACAGTTGCAGACTCTGATGTTTTAGGACCTAGCATGAAGACAGTTATAGTATCTCGGGTTACTCTCTTGCTATCAAACTAGAGGCGAACACTTTGGTGGTATAATGTGAACATATAAACAGGGTGTTAAACGTGTCGGGCAACATTTATCGAAATTCAAACGCTTTTTTACTACGCGCCGAAACTACATAACCATCTGGGATTTCACTCAGTCCCCTCCACGCTGTCGCATGTACGGCGAGAGAGCGAGGAGGGAATACCGATATAGCTAATTTCTCATTTTCCTAATCGGTATATACTTTTATATACAGTAGTGCTCATGTCTCTACGTAAATGATGAAAAGAAAGAATATAAGGGCGGTGCGTATTGTACACGTAACAAACCTTATACGTTCTTATCCGATTTACATTGTTTTCATTTTATAAATACAGCAGCCAATATTAAAGAAAGACATAAAGCAATCAGGAGTTGCAGGGGTCCTTTGAAGACGAAGCGTAACATGTTTAGAGGTCAATGGCGGTGTTTTTTGACATTTATTAAAACAATGCTATGTATAAAAAAAATTAATGTATGAAATTTTGCTTATTTGTAATTACGGAATAAATAGAAAACAAATGAAAATCGGGTAAGAACATATCAGTTTTGTTACATTATTTTTACGTGTACAATACACTCTGGAGTTAGGTGCGTTCCTCCCGACTCGCCCTGTATTTCCTATTTTCTGTTTCATATATTTCCGTAGCGGCTTGAGCAGTACGAAATATATGTTTTTTATCTTTTTATTTACGTTTTTATCTCTATTCACAACTTGTCCATATTGTAAAATGTTGACAATATCAACGACCTTTCTATAGGATGAAGACAATAAACCATATTATTGTTATTTCCTTAGGCTTAATTCACGTAGATAGGACTATGTACACATCGTGCACCAACCGTATTGTGTTCTATTGAATCAAAGAAAACGGCTTTCCTATGCAAAATATACGGGGACGACTGTTTTGCATTCACACCTATGGTGCTATGCCCCTACTTAACCACGACCGTGTTGTCTTCGATTACCTTCCTGAGCTCTAGACAGCACGGTCGGTGCACGAATATGTGCGAATTGCAATATACCATAGAAAATCACTACAGAACTGTCATAAGACTGTCGCTGAAGCAATCGGAAATGTACGTGGTAGCTTCGTTTCATCGGTGTTCTTGTTTGACATATAATCAGTGGCGGTTTGTGGCTTTTTGACAAGGGGCGCGCGTTTGTAAACGAAATATGATAAACTCTTACTTTTAGTTGGCTTACAATGATCCTTGAAAAAAAGCGGGAATTTCCGACAGATTAAAAAATACGCGCACTTTGGCATGCCGAAACTACTATCACTATAACTGTTGTCCTATTTTTCTTGTATTAATAATAATAATAATTAATAATTCTGGGCGTAAATCGGCACAGGAAACATTTTAAATTTGTTGACAGATTATGATGAGGTAGCAGTCTGTGGATTAACAACAAATAATTTATTTGTTATACTTATTTAAGTACACCAAAATTAGGGAGGTAGGATATAATTTCAATTTTATTTCAGTAATACATACTTACAATTTTATTAGTTAATAGTTACTGTAACAGGAAATTTGTCATAATTTTGAAGTTTTAATAAAGAAACGACGTGTGCTCTTAACATATTTGAGCTAACCTTAAAGCGCATTATGCCATTATGCCGATTTTATAAATAACAAAACTGTTGTATTTAAACTTTAAATTATTAATCATCCAATGATGTCGTTGATCTTGAACTAACGTAGTATGTGATGTTAAAACAAATATCATCTGCTTCGACGCGACGAAAATATGTGTTAGCTAAAATGTACGACTCGACCAATATGCAGCGTTTCTTCTCTGCTTGATAGGTCTACAAGCAGCCGTCTATTAAACTTGACTTACAACTAGAAAGGTTGTTAATCATCGGCGTCGTCAAAACGATTTTACAAGAGAATTGCAATTTGCAGAAAGCATTTTCACATGAAGTAGACGAACAAATACTACCATATATTATCGTCAATATGAGGTATGACAGCATTAGAAACTTCTATTCGAAAATTAACACAAAAAAAATTATTTGATAGGAACACACTTTTTGCGGTTTGCCTTCCTTCCGTACTTGCTTATTACTAGTATTATATTCCAGCAATTGTAAAACCAACAAGTTTTATGTTCAGACTTTGCAACAAGTCGAGTTTCAGAAACTAATTTCTTATTAGTATATGAAAGTTAAAAAGCAAAATTTATATTAGAGCACTATAATTATATACATACATATACAAGTGTATTTCAAAAATTACAATAAAACTACAGTTAAAAAGTTATTGTCAAACCATATAAAATATTTTGTTTTTAATCCTTTGTCATGATTTATGTAGATCTGGTCAATTAGAACGGCCTCGGAGTCGGTGTCCAGTGTACAAGGCACGGTGGGCGAAAGGGTTAAGCGAAGCGTTAATATCTTATACATTTTACAGTTGATATACTTAGTTGTTTAGACTATAGGCTAGTCAAGTCGTTAAATAGCGTGATACTCACAACTAAATATATTAACACATCAAATTATTTAGGCTGCAAATAAATAAGGTCGTTATGCTTTACAGTCTTGAAAAGAACTATCCGTACAAATTATTTATTATTAATCTGTACAAGTAATATGGTACATATTTTTTTCTTTTTCAGTAATTTCTGATGGCGCTCCAGATATCGGATCCCTTCCGCCTACACCTTTTGGAAAAGCTATAACATCTCTAATACTTGGTGTTTCTAATACTGTGGCAATTAACCTATCTATCCCTAAGGCTATTCCTCCGTGAGGTGGACATCCTGATGATAGCATTTGTAGCATATGATGTAATTTCATTTTATCAATGCTGAGTAACTGAAGTACTTTTTCTTGCAAAATAGGGTCATGAATACGCATTGATCCGCCGCCTATTTCATTTCCATTCAGAACTAAGTCATATGCTAGTGATCGCACCTGTGAAATGGTAATAGATTAGTAAATTATAATTTTGCTTTATATGCAGGGTCATTCATGACGATGGTCTATTAGACGTACTTCTAAAAGTAACCAGTATATTAAATCTATAATTTACCGACGGAAGCCAAATATATTAACCAGTATATTGTTTAAATTTTGGTGGATGATATGGATAAAGATCTATTTTCTAAAAATGTTTTCAATTTCATGACACTCTTCATTAAATCAGAAACGGATATCAATTTTTTTATTTCAAAGGAAATACTTTGAATATTTCGGACTCTGAAAATACCACTTAAGTGCAATATTTAACTTGCAATTAAGTATACTATGGTATATCACGGGTCTAGGATGTATGTAAACTTTATCTTCTTGCGTTAAGAAGCCCAGGAGTTGCTCGATAGGTGGTAGGTGTCTGCGGGGGTGATATTTTTAAAAAATAAACCTTTATTAATGATATCACCGACCAACATTTCAAAAAAAGTATCTTAATTATTTTCAGAAATACGTCTAATAGGTCGTTGTTATGAATGACCCGATATAACATGTGCGCTGAATGGTAACAACATGTACTGAGATTTTGACAACTATTACTGTAGAAAGAACTGTAGAAATTTTAAATAAAATTCATAATTACATTAAGCATGCTGACGAACTCAGTTTAAACGATTTACAAGAAAATCTTATTTACTGTACTTCTGGATATATAGTACGTATTATAACAAATGAATTAACTTGTCATAACTGTATTGATACATTAACATACAAGAAAAATAGTAAACAGTCACAAGATCATTTGTATAGCTCATGTAATAGTCTTTTTGAACATTTTATGAATTCTGTAACACACGGTAGACTACTATACCATGTGGAAATCTACGACTCGATCGGGTACGCACAATATTTATATGGGCATTTGCTTTGTAGTTAATTCGCCGCACTAGAAAGAACAAAAAACAGCGTTAGAATAACGTAATAAACTATGATTCCCAGATTCAATGAACAAGTAACTATTCATTTGAAATAAATAACTTTATAAGTACAAGAATTAACAATGTCTTTTAGGAATTAATAAAAAAAAACTATTCAGTCATCGGCTCATTGGTAGGAATAATCCTTCTTTTTGACGTTTAGATAACAAAAATGCTGCGTATGGAGTCTCGCAGCACAGCATTCAACTATAGCGTTTGGGTCGCTTCTTTTCAGCCGGTATGCTCCATAATAAATAATTTGAAACATGAAATAACGAATGCAGGCATTTATAATTTTTCTACCCAGACTAATTTGTTTCTAAGCATCCGCCTGTACAAGAATACATTTACGCAGATTTACACGAAACTCAATGGTTAAGAAGAATAATGAACATATACTTGAAATGTAAATTGCATTACCATTCTTTTTATTATTAAATTTACAGTTTTATGGAAATGTAGCACCGGTTGAGCAAACAAATGCAGAAACGTATTTACCAACTGTTAAGTTTTATGTACGCACATACATATCAGCCGGTCGGAAGCGACCCGAACGCTATAGTTGAATGCTGCACTGCGAGACTGCCAGCAGTTATTTTTTATCTAAACGTGAGAGTCATCAAAAAGAACGATTTTTCCAATTAGTAAATTTCGAAAAGGCATTGATAATTCTTGGATCTGCAAAGTTATTTATTTCGAATGAATAGAGTTACTTATTCAAGTTGCGGATTATAGTTTATTATTTTTCCTGTTCCTTCAGATGCGACAGATTAATTACAAAGCAGATGCTCACATATACAGCGTGTCCACCAAGTGCGTGGACGGGCGATAGTTCCAATCCTGAGCAATTTAGAGAAAAGGTTTTCAAATAAAAAAGTATTCAATTGAGCATTTCTTGGAGTTTCAGGCAATGCATTGAAAAGTTTTTTGTTGATATCAACTGGAGTCTACAAGATGACCATCGAAATGGTTGCCATGTTTGATTCATGCCATTTCATTTTTTTTTTTAATAGACCACCCTGTATATTTTTCCGCGATCTGATAGAGAAATTGTAACAGAATTTTTTTTATAAACGTTTCCCTATACTTAAAATTTGTGGTTTTTTAGTAAATTAAATATGAAGCTATGCGGATAAGCTTTTTACTAAAATTCATAGAGTGCTGTGATGAAATGCTATAAACTTTTGTTTTTCTAAAGATACTAATTAAAAATAAACTGTAAAATTTAATTTACGCATGTAATTCCACATTTATTCGAAGTGAACACCATTTTGTTTCATATAAACTATAATGCGATTCCTTGTATTTCATTGAACATTTACCAACTATCTCGGGAGTATTAATTTGTGTAATTTCCATGTTAAGCATTGCCTTGAGATTCATCCAGGAAGTTTTTCATAAATATTCCCAATTAGCTAAATTGTGAAATTTCTTTGACAACTTTTAATATGCTCTTATTATATTTCCTACTATTGAAGAAACTTGGTGTGCGATGCTAAATAAATCTATTCCTTTTATGTTGAACTCTAATTAACATTCGTCTATTTTCGCTATTTATTATTTATATATAGATATATCATCACGCTGGGAAAAGTGTCCGTTAAAACAAACACAGAATGGCCGCAATTTATTTATTTATGAATGTTTTCAGTTTAAAAGCCCAAACTGCTTTTCCTTTTGTCAAATTAAAGAAACCGTTCTTTAATTTTTTGTATTTCTACTTTGTTGCCCCATACTTCCGAAAACCTTTTCCACACAATCTTGAGTTAGTCTGCAGTGCAGAGAATAGGTCTACCAAGGTAATCCGAAAAAATAAACTCCTGCTATAATAAACAGAAACTCGCGAAGCACTCAAATAAGCGCATAAATAAAAGTTACTGACAATAATTTGGTTTCGTTAAGAAAACCCAAATCTGGTACACAGATGGGTCAAAAACGGGCACTACTTCTGGCGTTGGTGTTTATGAGGAAAACCAGGGATACAAAGTTTGTGCATCACTTCGGCGATACACCACGGTATTTCAAACAGAAATATATGCTATACAAATCTGCGCGTGGGGGAGTCTGCGTCGGCGACCGCAGGGATTTGCATTCTCTCTGACAGTCAGGCAGCCTTAAAGGCACTAGCATCTTATCATATAGCCTCCAAACTAATATGGGAGTGCCTGCAAAACCTAATGGCTTTGTCTAAACACAACAAGGTCACGCTAGTGTGGGTGCCAGGACGCAGGGGTATAGCAGGTAATGAAATTGTAGATCAACTAGCGAGGGAAGCCTCAAAAATGAATTATATACAATCAATAGTTGTTATATGTCTGTCTTTGTATATTTAATACGTTGACTGCTATGAGAGGCACAACATGATACACAGCGAATTGACTATAACGGCCATGAGCATCAACTGTAGTTGCTCCAAGGCTGTCGATCTTAGTGGCCGCACGAAGCTGTTTTCGCTTCTCAGATGCACGTATTTCTTATGCAGTCCAAAACACAATCTTTAAAGTATTAAATTATTTTATCGAAGCTTCGAAGGATTAGATTATCAAAAACATTACTGTTTTCAAGTATATCAGCCAGGTGGTTCTCCGTTGAAAACAGCGGAAAAACACGTTTTTTTTTGTCGAGAAAAAAACACTCGTTATTACTTGCTAAACCTATCGACGCCCTATTAAAACAAAAAACGATCGCGGCTAGAAGAGATCTATTTTTAGTTTTTATTACGGCAGTCAACGTGTTAAATTTATGTATTTTCTTTCTCTTGTGTTGACTTGTGTAAGCATTGTTCTGTGTACTATCACCAATAAAGATTATTATTTAAAAGATTTAATTTGATGCTCATAATCTATTGCTTAGAATTGTAAGTTGTAATATTAATTCCAGACATTTTAGTTAGTTAAATTGATTTTAATTTATTTTTTTTAGATTAACGATACGCTCAGTCGTTTCGCTCGGAGGACAGAGGTCTTCATCGAATGAGGAGGCCACTACATTCACAAAGGCCTATCTTGCAAAACAAGTTGCCAACTACTATTTGGACGGACTAAAGAAACGGGAGCATCGATGGAAAAAGTGCATAGACTTACAAGCAGACTATGTTGAGAAATAAAACTGAATTTGATAAAAAAATACTGTTGTTAGGCTGGAAAATTTTCAGACTACCCTCGTATTTAACTTACAGATATATAGCAAAGCTGTTTTAGCAGTAAGTGTTCATTATAGATTTAATATGAGCTGCGCATTCTATATGCTTTCTGTCTAGTATGACACAGTAGAAATTTTTTCAAATTTAAGTAATAAAATATGCGCCTGCGCATTGCATCTCCAAAACACTTGAAATAAAGCAATTCTAAGAGTGAGCAGAATTAAATATTTTAGGAATACTTATCTAAATAAGTCTGTTTTTGAAGACGAAAACATTTCTCTTTATCAGGGGCCTTTTTGATATTGAAACTGATAATAAAAAATAAAACATATGTAAAGGAATGTTGCAATTCTCGTAAAAATTAGATTACTTAAGTACATTTCATTGTTTCTGAAATAATCACAATATTGCTAATCGCATTTTGATTTAATTTTTTATTATCCACGTTGAGTCGAGGTTAAATACTCCACTAGCGCAATATACAAACATAGCTAAACTTTAAAGGACGTGAGACTGATTAAGTGAAAGTTATTTGTATTCTTTTAAAGGATGATATACGTACATTTAAGGGACACTCTTCTAAAAGATGTAAATCTTTTGGGTGAGGTGAAGTAAAAGGATGATGAACTGTTTGTAAAGTACCAGTTGTATTATCCCTTTCAAACAAAGGAAAATCTGTGATCCATAGTATATCTATGTCACTGTTTCTTATTCTGTTTCCATTTTGTTCCAATAAATTAACGTATTCAATCCGTACTTTGCCCATTAAGGATAACTGCAAAGAAACATTGATGTTGAATTATTAATCACCGAAAAATATAGCAAACTATCGACTATCCATGCAAAATAGTTTTTCGGTAAATTTCGTTTTGTTTTTGCAATTTCTTCTAAGCTACACAACAGAAACGAAAATTACTGCACTATTAAGCGTATACCTGAAATTATATAGAATTATTTAGATAAACCAAGATATACACAAAAATGTATTTTTCTGTATTAAACGTCTACACACTTACATTCATACATGTTTTGCGTTCTTTGCGTCTTTATGCATATCTATACACGTTGGTCCAGATACGAACGGGAGATTGCCTATGTTAATGACAACAGCGCATTCGGGTCTCACAGAGAGATCCCATCCAGTCGCAGTATATCATAAAGGGAGCAGTGGTACGCACGCATATTATAAACACGCATGTCCGCTCAATCACGTAATATTATAATTCAATGCCTTCTGACAAAATGTGTTAATACAGAATTACTGCGTAATTTTTATGTATTCTCATATTATGTTAGAAAGTGCAGCTTCTTATATTCATTTTGTTGCTGCTATACGATGTAGGAGAACGAAAAAGTAACTCTCAGTAGGAAAATAAACAACGATTTTTATAAAATTAAACTAAAGAAAAATAACTTCGATAATTATATAAAATAAATGGAAATTCTAACAATGTTACTTTATTAAGGGGAAAAATCTGCTGGAAATTTTGAACTTTGTAACTTTTGTATTTGTTGCGTTTCAAAATACGTTTCACAGTACTTCTACTAACACCGATTTCGTCTGCAATTTGTCGGCTAGAGCAAGGTTCGCCCATTTCAACCAACGAACACACCCTCACTTCTCTCTCCTCCCACTCGGGAGGCATTTGTTGACATTTACGGCAATTCCCGACCACGCAGCTAAATTTCCTAAACGTTTTGACGATCCTTTCAATCGTCGAATGCGAAAGAATAGGGCGATCCACGTACCCAACGGCAAATAGATGGGCCGTGCTTTGGTAGGAATTTCCGGCAAGATACCATGTAATGATTTGTACCTTCTCAGCGGTTACATAAACTAACATAGTGTATTCAAGATCACTTGTTAGAACCTTGCCAGCGAATAGGTAGACAAAGAGTACGCTAGATAGGCCTTTCAGAGCTACGGCAGTTGGCGGGTGGGAATAAATGCAAGTATGCCAGATCGCGCTACGTGCAATATATCTCACACCCTGGTGACACCTGAGCCAACGTGTATTACGTATGTAAGTATGTGCGCAACAACCGTGTTTTTCGATTGTCTAGCATATCTTAACCATCAATAGGCACGGATAATCGAGAGTGCAGTATGTATTAAGCTCTTTCTTACCGTTTCATCTTTTGGTCCCAACGCTAGAAAAATAATATAGCCATCTTCTAAATTACAGAAGTTCCAAAGATTCCGTGCAATATCGTCTGTAAGTATATGCCCTACTTTCTTTGTCCACTTTTCTTTACTTTCTATTTTGTATTGAATAAACTTGACATCTGGGTAATCTTCTGATAATGCATTTAATTTACTTTTGATACTTGATGAATGGTTAAAGTGTTTTTCCAGAATTATGCACGTCGAATAGAAATCAGTATGTGTACTAATCGGCTTTATAATGCTTGTAATATTTTTAAGCTGAAAATTGAAAATATTAAGAAAACAACAATGGTGTATCTATATAATATATTATGGCTTCAAATAAAGCTGACAAGTACCAAAGATACAAGAATAAAAGAGATACTGTTTTCACAATATAACTGTTACCCTATTGCCTTATAACACAAAAGATGTTATTATATGCAAAAAACATAGGTCTAATATATTTTGTTCGAAAACGATACAACTAGGCTGCCGACACAGACATATACATTGGTGAAAATCACCTGGTAATATTCTTCATAAAGTTCTTAGTCGAACCTAATATTCAAATGTCATACTATGCTCCATTGTCATACATTGCTCTGGAATTATTTGAAAGAACAATATATTTGGCAACATTGAATCACATATATTTAGTTAACATGCGCAGTAATCAAGAGTTTAACTGCAAATGTCAAACGTGTCGAAATATTAAATTGATAGTAGGTGAGAAATGTCGTCATACGTACTGTATTGCTAAACTTGTAGGCCGAAAAGACAATATTCACAGAAAACTTATTTCGAGGTACTCCTTTTTTCTTTAATATGGTCTTTCTCAACAGAGATCAAGTAATAACGTTTTATTAAACGACTAAATGTTCAAACTTTTCGGATTCGAAGATCTGAGCCATAAATTAGAGCTAGGCACTGGTCTTGTGGATCAGTCACAACACAAGCCAGGAGTGGATTGCTGAACATGCTAACCTTTTGCTAGGTTTTCTCCGCAACATATTAGTGTCTATTTAAAAAAAAATTGAATAGACGTGTTTCAGCGATTTTAAAAAAGCCGGTAAAGTTCGCTTTTTTTTAATATTCCATACTTATTTATAAGGTTGTGTACATACTGTACGAGCGAACGTACTATGATCACCCGATTTTACGCGAACTCAGCGCATCTAAACATGTGCTGTGTTGAATGTCACTGTGGAATATCATTTGCTTCACAAAATTGCGGAAATGCAAATTCATTTGTGCACCTTACTCACGTTATAAACGGCGTATTCGTTCACGTACATGTGCAAGCCATGATTTCGCTCTTGCATTTCCGAAAACACCTTGCTCACGTTATAAACGACATATTCGTTCACATACACGTGTAAGACACGACTTAGCTCTCGCACTTTCGAAAAATGCCGATTATGCTGACTGATCATAATACGCTCGCTCTTACGGTATATGTGCAAGTATAAATTATGTTACGTTTATAATGTCATTTAATATTTCACCTTCTATGAACCATATATTTCTGAAAACAGGAAAAATAGGTATATTTAAATAATCCAAAACAAACTATGATTTACACTTAAACAAATACAATTTTGTCTTAATTCGAAATTTTACCAACGAAAATTTGCGTACCCCACCGCATTGTATTCAACAAACTGCCTCAAGAATGTTCAAATTACTTTTCTGTAACTTCACAAATAAATGAGATACAGATATGCATCGAAAACTTACAAAACCGAAGTTTGGTTTATAATTCAAAAACAAAAGACGACAGCTAATTTCTCATCAATGAATTTAACTTTAAAAACGGGATCGCGAATGTATTATCAATTTTTTTCTGTAAATAATAGTTACCGAGTTATCATATAATAGGATCAAAAGCTACCCATGCTGTACATATAGCAGACGGATTAATTTTATATTCAACGGCAATAAGAAGCAGTAAGGTGAAATTTAAAAACCGTCCTTAACTGAATTAAAAAAAAAAAATCGCAAAAATATTAAATGTAGATATAGTAAACATTATACAAATATGGTTTAACGTTATATGGAAAATCCAAAAGTAATATACAGGGTGAGTCAACGGTTTGGCAAAGTCCATTTATTATCTTAACAAAGATAAAATTAAAATGTGATATGTATAGATGTAGTGGCGAAGCGTCAATGGAGGCTTTGAGACTAAGTCTACCTAAAAGTAATAAAGCGGTATTCTGTATTAATTATGAAATTAATAACTTAATGTTTTGGTCTAGAAAAACGGTTGTAGTAGCATTACCGTTAATTATGCTTAGCTAAATTAAACTACAATATCGCTTAGGCAAATGAGTATTCTGGGAATGGGACACCAAAGACTCTTTACAGTAGCATTAGTATGACATAGAGCTCCACGCAAAAATAGTAACGGGGGAATCAGTGCATTTACTCGCTACATAAACACGGTGTGTAACGAGTAGCGCCTCGGTTTATAATAAGCAAGCCATGTTGTTTTTTCGAAAACCAACCTTGTAGGCAGTACGTCAACGTTATAATGCGTATGTAAGTATAATTTGATTTCTTTTACAACTGAGAGACAGAACACACATTCATAAAATTCACGCGCGGTCGCTGTTTGCAAATGATTAGAAAGTGAACCAGCTCAACTGAACTTGAAATGACTAAATATTACGAAAAGGAACACATATTTTCTTGTATATAACAACAACGCAACCAACCAACAAAATAAATGATTACGATTTGTTCAGTATCTTAGCAATTGCACCGAAACTGAATATTCGTAAATTGGATACTATTCAGCTCATTACAGTGTCAAAGTAATCATATGGTGATTTTGAATCAATAAATATTCAATTCAATTCAAATAGGGTAAAAGGAGGACGCCTCTGGTAAGGTACTTGTAGATATATACTTACTACAAAGTTAAATGTAGTATCAGGTTTATATGACCCATACTTACAATGAAACATCCCGAACCCGAAAATTTAAAAAAAATTGAAACTTTGTGAACAATTAGTCCACATCTAAGGATGTTCGAAAGTATTTTTCTAATCGGCCCAATCTCGTTTTAAGAGGGTGAAACTGGCCCTGAACGTTCAGTAGCATTTCGGTTTTCTTAAAATAACTCGGCAATGGCTGGAACAAATACATCACAACTATATATCAAAATAATCGTTTCATCGAGCTCTATCACATGTATGAAAATAGCACCCCAGTTCCATTAAAAAAAAATTATGGTGTCCTCCCCCACTCCTTCGATAAGGAGCGTATTCAAATCCCACGTTATGTATTTTACGGAGCTCTGCGAACAGTATAAAAATCATATTTTATTTTATGTAATATAGTTATTAGTAAAAGATAAAACTTGCCCTGCAATAGAGAAACCTTAAATAACTATGAATCCATGTGCAAAATAGACATGTTATGTTTAGATAGACTTTTTTGATTTCAATTAGAAAAACAAGTGCATTGTTTATCAATATGTTATAATAACTACAATTATTTACTTGTACCCTAGCAGTAACAGTAATAAGAAGAGCGACGATACATGCTTTAGGGTGACATCATTCGCAGATATTGAACAAGTAATGTTCAATATGTAATGTTCGATTTTCTGACACATTTGATATATAAATCAAGTAGTAGTAAATCATTTCAAGGATAATTGCAACGCAGATACAGTGAATTGAATGTTACATACGATAACAATGACGAAATATGACATAATAATCTCTAATGTGAGTAATAATTTACGTGTAATAGTTTCAATTTATTGATTTATTTAGATAAGAAAATGTATATAATGAGAAGTCACTTTTGTAATTCGTTAGTACTACATGCGAGCTTTAGAATATTAGCACGACAATGGCAGTTATAAATGCAGTAAGTGTAGTTCGTTTACTTATGGTAACATTTAGTGTTGTAAATGATAACCGCCTCATGGGTTTCAACAATAAAGAAAGTGAAATTCACGACCTATTAAGGGATATATTAATTATCTTGCATGAATTTAGACCATATTCTGCAGAATTTGTCGATGACAGACATCCACCTTCACGGGAAGAAATATTAGAAATTTTACAATTTGAAGAAGAATGTGTATCTGAGGGGGAAGATACAGTCTGTTTAGAATATAAGGAAAAAGCCGTTGCCTTTTAGAAAAATGGAAAAAAACGACGCTCATATGAAGCTGTAAAATGTAGATTTAAGAGAGTAAAGTCTACACATCAATTATACAGGTAAGAAATCGCAGGCCAACTTCCATACATTTTTCCTTTTTAGACGGGAGGCATCATTACAAAAAGGAGGAACAAGAAGAGAGCAATTGTTAAAAATTTCTGAATACGTTTTTCATAAATTTGTTATTAACAGCGAAACGGGCGCCATAATTCACGACCTAGATCCCCGTAAATGGGCTTTGATAGCCAATGAAGAAATAGGGTTAGCAAATTTCGAAGCATCTACACATTGGTTATGGAATTTTAAAAAAGTATACACAATAGTTTCCAGAAAAATTACCAAATTCGTTACCCGTTCATACGGTACAGACACAGCAGAGTTAAATCGCATTTCGTCGGATTTCGTACAAAAAGTAAAACCAAAGTAGGCCCTAGTAACACATTCAACGCTGATGAAAGTGGATTCAATCTAGAATTACACTCTGGCCGCACGTTAGTTCCACAGGGATCGAAAGCAGTTGAAAATACTGTACAGTCTATATTCGCGATAACCCACAGCTATACCATACCTCCAACAATATCCGCGTCTGGACGCTTATCACCGCTATTTATGGTTTTAAAAGAACAAAGTGGTACTTTTGGACCACGAGTGGCCGCATCAATATATGGAGCAGCAAATACCTATGTAACTACTTCAGCATCCGGTAAACTAAGAACAGCATTATTTACGGAATGGTTCACAAAGGTATATATTCCAAATACTGGACCTCAAACAGTTTTATTGCTTATATTCATGGACTGATCATTGCCCATTTACCTTAAGAAATCATATTTCGGCCGACAAGAACGTGAACATCCTTACAATACCAAAGAAAACTACTGGGATGATACAACCATTGGACATCTATGGATTTCGTGTTTGGTAAAATTTTGCTAGGAAATTTTCCGACATGATCCTCTTACACAATTACGATATTAATTTGCATTCACGTAACAACATTATTAAATTACAATCTTCAGTGGATAACCAATTATCTTCTACAAAATATCGTGATTTATTCACTTGTGCCTGGTACAAAAGCCGTTATATTGACCCGTATATTTTGCCTTCCCAGAAGATTTTCAAGTTCCATCACGATGTGCCATATGTGATTCCCGTGCTATAATACGATGTTCCTGGCGCAACCGTTTTTTGTTTTAAGCATTTTTATGAAGAGGGACATTACCATACAGGTTAAGTAATTATTTGTATATACGCACACATATACATGTATACATAAGTTATATTTCAGGAAGTATGCCATGTAACATGTATTTTATATGTCATTCAGTCTTATATATTAACGTATAAAACATAATTCTCCCTATTTCTTTTTTTATACCTATATTACATAAAATAAAATATAATTTTTATACTGTTCGAAGAGCTCCGTAACATACATAACGTGGGATTTGAATACTCCGTATCGAAGGGGCGGCGAAGGGTACCATAATTTTTTTTAATGCAGCTAGGGTGCTATTTTTGTATTTGATATAGCTCGATGAGGTGATTATTTTGATATATGGTTGTAATGTATTTGTTCCAACCATTGCCGAGTTATTTTAAGAAAACCGAAAATCTACTTAACTTTCAGGGGTAGTTTCACCCTCTTAAAACGAAATTGAGCCGATAAGGAAAATATTTTCGAACATCCTTGGGTATGGACTACTTGTTCACAAAGTTTCAAATTTTTTTGAATTTTCGGGTTCGGGATGTTCCCTTGCTAATAGATATATACTTACTTCAAAGTCAAATCTAGTGTCAGGTTTATCTGACCCATACTTTTCCATTGCATCTGAGTATGTCATTTTTTTAAACTTAGTTGGTAAAGGATTAAGGAATTTTGGCCAGCAATATTGTAGCAAATCTTCTATAAGATTCTTAATCTTATCTACATCTGTAAATGACATTTCAATGTCAAGTTGTGTAAATTCTGGTTGTCTGTCAGGTCGAGATCCTTCATCACGATAACAACGGGCTATCTGAAAATACCTAAAGTAATATAAATGTACAGGCACTTATGTTTTCGGCCATAATTATACTACTTACCTATCTATTGCACCCGCCATTAACATTTGTTTGAATTGTTGCGGGCTCTGTACAAGAGAAAAAAATTGTCCGGGAAATCTTGTGGGGACTACATATTCTTGAGCACCCTGAAAAACAAGTTAAGTAAGTGAAAATATAAAGCCAATATATTATTTATTCTAGAAAATAATCATAATTTAATGGAAACATATTATGATTGGTAAAAACAGAGCTAAACCACTAGCAGCCTAAATTCAGCGGCATTTCACCGAGCACAGAATTGATCCCATTTGACGTATCTAAAGAATTATGAAGTAGCATCTTAAAAGTTATTGTGTAGCTCTACGTGGAGAACTTACGTACCTATTTAGAAATTTCCTCAATGCAGTAACTAATATGAAATTAAAAAATTAATTCGTTCATAATGGTCATTCTAAACCAATCTGGGATTTTATTAAACATTTTAGAAAATCTACCAAGAAATAGCGGGTATATACTATTTTGTAAAGAATGCTAGGCGTGGTTCGATGAGTCTCTGTTAAATAAATTCAACAAAGTGCGTGAAATGTTGATATAGAATATACTGTAAGAGAGAGAGTACTATGATCAGCCAGCATAATCGGCATTTTTCGGAAATGCGAGAGCAAAGTCGTGTCTTACACGTGTGCGTGAACGAATATGCCATTTATAACGTGAGCAAGATGTTTTCGGAAACGCAAGAGCGAAGTCGTGGCTTGCACATGTATGTGAACGAATACGCCGTTTATAACATGAATTTGCGTTTACGCAATTTTGTCAAGCAAATGACATTCCACAGTGACGTTCAATGCAGCACACCTTTACATGCGCTGAGTTCGTGTAAAATCAGGTGATCATAGTACGTTCGCTCGTACGGTATATATAGCGTGTCCACCTAGTGCGTGGACGGAAGATAATTTCTTTCCTGTGCAATTTACAGAAAAAGTATTCGGGGACAAGTGCTGCACAACACAAAATTATATTCAAATACACAGGATGTTCAGTTTTCGCTGCACACGATACAAGTTTGGTTTTTTAACAGGAACACTCAACATCTTATTACGTTTTTGGATGTATCCCTTCAATTCATGTAAACTTTCCTCAATATTCCCTATACCTATCTATCTTAGTTTTTTAGATAATTGCCATAATTTGAGATTCTTGCGAAATGTTGCCGTTTCTTTAAAGGCTGATACCTTAAACGATTTACACAGTAGAGCGGTGATTCAAATGTTATTCGATTGAGCATTTCTTGGACTTTTTGACAATATATCGAAGATTTTTTATATGAAGTAGGTTCTACAAGATAACCATCGACGTCGTTACCAAGTTTCATTCGTTATTTAAATTTTTTAAAATAAAACACTCTGTATATTTTTAAAAAATCTAGTGGCGAAGCTATTTTAGAACCTTTTTTGTAAACATTTCTCTAACTAATGCGTCTTCTTAGTTAATTAATATGAGATATTAACTAAGTCTTCATTAAAAACATAGGTGCTGTGTGAAAATACAGACTTGTTTGCTAAGATATCATAAGCAAATGTGTAAACGTTAACTTTTTTGGTAGAAGATCATCTACTGGAAGTAATCATCAATTTCCTATATACATTGTCTAGTAAGTTAACGAATATGTATAAGCAATAAATAGTGAAAATAAGTAAACAAATACTGATGAGAGTTCAACAAGAAGTTAAGATTGCTTACTCCAGGGGTTGCTTTAAACAGTGTTGGTGTTTCAACATCCACAAATCCTGCTTGATTAATTAAAAACTCGCGCATTTTCATTAGCATCCAAGATCGTGTTCTTAAGTTGAACTGCATATTTGGAAATCTAAGATCTATGTAGCGATATTGCATTCTTAAAGATTCTTTTGCTTTTTGGAATTCTCTTAAGTTAAACGGTAAATTTTCAGTTGCTTTATTTAAAACATCAACATTATCTATTAATATTTCAATTTCACCAGTCTGTTGAACTGCATTTACCATCCCATCTGGTCTTGGAGCAACTACACCTTCAATTCTAAGTATAGTTTCGTAAGGTAAAGATGAAATTAAGTTCTGAAGTTTAAGATCCTAAAAGTGCAAGATTAGGCAATTTATTATAACAAATACCTCAACTAACATTTTCCTTTACAACAATTTGTATTATGCCATATCCATCCCTCAGAACAATAAACTTCTTTAATCTCTGGTATTGTAACCAACCACATAAGATAACTTTTTCTCCAATATTATGTCGTCTTAACTCTCCGCATGTATGTGTGCGATATGTGTAAATATTAGAATTTCCCACTAAATTTTCTTTTTTTTCAGCTAAATGTGTACTGCGTGTAAGAAGTGATAAACTTCTAACATGTTGCGAATGGCTACTTATGTATTTCAGTAGATAAGTTTCCCTTGTGGTATTATTCTAAAATAGCAATTAGTACTAGTGGTTTTAAGGCAAAGTGAAGTTTACCTTGAAAGCTGTTGATTGAACTTTAAAAAACTGGCGACCTAAATTTCTGATATACATGATAAAATGTAAACCATTAAGAAATATAAGGTTATGAATATGAAAACCAGAGGTTCGTTCGCTCAGGCTGCACTTTTTATTTGCTTTCTACTTGAGGCGAGTTCGGTTGGGGTATTCGTTCGGAGTAACTCTAGTTACTCCAAGCTGACTCTAAGTACCCTATCGAACGCGAAAGAGCGCGCGCTCGGGAACAGTGAGGCCAGTGGAGGCCAGATCTCAGGATAAATCGTGAAATTCGTTTATCATAGGTTTGTTTCTCCAGCGGTTTGAAATCGTTAGAGCATGCGCATTACAAAAATAGTGTGGAAAGTATAAAATTCTGTACAGAATCATGCATCGTGTCAAACTGCCCTAAGGGCTTACACATTATTGCATTTAAAGGTATGTAAATACTACCCAAGCAAACATTTTAAAAATCGAACAATTTAAATTGGTAGATCTGGCAATAAAGACCAATTTGGCATGTAGTACGCCAGGAACTTAGGGAATATGTTGGTCCAGTATTACCGAAATTACCAATTTAAAATGGCGGAATTAAAAAAAAATCCTTTTCGCTCGTAAAAATTGTGTCGTACCAATTTTGATCAATATTTTTTCTTGGTAGAAACCATCCAATCTTCGGAAACGATGCTCATTCGTTAAACCAATTTTTTCGAGCAGGAATACTGCTATGGGTGGAGATGGGAAATATCGCTCCACTCATTGATCTTTCCTTTCGCGACTGCGACAAAATACCGTTACTTTGAAACGATATATTATAACCGATATGAAATGGTCGCTTATTACGCTGGTTGATCTCTTTATATATCAGACACACTGTAATTTAAGATCTATAATGAGTATTTTTATAAAAACTGGTAAAATTTTATCACATAGAAGAAGCAGATTAAGTTCAGCTATGGTAAAACGACTATTACTTTTAAATTACAGCAAAGGAATTGTTTAATTTCTTTACATTGGAGCTACTTTTAGATTTAATTTTTTTTATTATTTTATTAGAATTCAATTTATTTTGAATAAATATTTAGTAAATGCAGTAAATGTAGTTTACATATTTATTTTACGCTGCTACAATTAACAATTACCCTGCATATAGCATCTAGCATTTGAATAATATGCACGCATACTATGTTTATCAATCGGTTACATGAGACCGCGACCGGGAACGTCGCGAATGTAAATCGCGACGTTCTCGAGGATAGTCGACTCTGTTTCGCTCCTGTCGCGCTACAGCGCATCGTTCCAAAGTAAGCATGGAAATGTTTATCGTTTCATCGACACTACCGTTCCACAGGAACGTCGCGAATGTAGACCACTACCGTTCCTGTGTCGCGCGTCAGCTCAACGTTCCAAAGTAACGAGTTATTTCGGTATTCCGTAGCGCGTCACGTCGCGACAACAAAATACCGTTACTAAAATACCGACCCATCCTTAGCTGTGGTATACCTGCACCTAAGTTACCGCCATACTACAGTTTTGAAGTGTTTCGATAACAGTCTTTGTCGAAGAAAACTGTTCGTTTCCAACAATATTTCTTATATTTTGCACATCCCGTTGTAAAAGAGTACGTTTTTCTCCACATATCCATCTCGTTTGATTCGCTACTGATACAATTGTGACATTTATTGGATAAATATATAGATCTATGAATTTATAATATTTCCTATAGTATTGTGGACAAAAATTTGGAACTCAAACGTATGTATTATTGATATTACCATTATTTTGCTCCGGGCTGCGTTCAGAATCATATTAGGTGAGGAAAACCATTATCCAAAACCAAGTAAGATTTATAAGAATTGGAGAATGAGTGCACGATTAATTGGTAACTCTATTTTCTCAATCTGAACACGCCTTTTCAAGAAAAAGCGCATTACCAAGCACGTTTGCAACGATATATAATTTTCTACAGAAATATAAATTAAATACAAATTTCGTCGTCAAATGTCACTATCTTTACAATAAGTTCACTGCTTGCTTGTAAAGGGGTCGTGTAATGAGGGCTGGGGGCTGCTCATGGATTTTGGCCCTAAGGGTGAACTATAGATACGCGATGGGTGTCAGTTAGTTATTAGCATTGTGGTGTCATTCTAGAGGGCAGCTGTTTTTGTCTAATAATAGTTTTATTTCTGGTATAATGTTATTGTAATAATCGACATGTTACCCTAAATTAACATTTGTAAATTATTGTGCCTGTTGTGGATATATTCCTTACAAAGTCGCAAGCGGTGTAGGACAGTAGGTGTAGTGTGACTGAAAGTTAAACATGGAAAATGGAAAATTACGCCGCTCGTCGAACAGTAATAGCGGCTGTTCTATGCCTTCATTGTCCTTAATTTAAAACAAGAAGTAAGAAAATTAAAACGTACAATTATTGGGCGTAAGAAAAAATCCACGATACCCGTTGCAAGTCCCGATGATGAAATTTTAACACCAATCGTAGATGAGGTAGGTGCGTCACTGTACAGGAACTCGTGAAGCCGTGCTGCTCGCACTACCTATCAGTATGGATCGCACCTTAACCTAATTACCAGATAACTAATTCACAACATTCTTGTAATTCTCGATATCTTATCCTTAATACTATATAATTACAAAGCATAGAGTCTGGTTCTCCTAATTCACATGTTTTTACTAGTTTCCTTATCTCAGTATAAAAATGATCAAAACATTCACTCTGTACTTCAAAATCCAATCGAAATTTTCTCCAATTTTCAACAACGCTATCATTAAAATATAAACTTTTAGGTGTTTTAAACGAATCCATTTTTATACTGTGACTCTAAACGTTTTTTTAACCTCAAAATTTCTATCTTTGATTGTAGTATTTCTTTTTATCTGTCCTCATTTAAAACTTGACTGCACCAGGTAATATGGTCGTTGTAGGTAGCAGGTGAAGATATTTATAAACAATAACCACAAGAAGTTCTTAAATTACGTTTTATTATTTTAACTACGCTATACATGTTGCAATTAACTTGTGGGTTTATATTCTATATATTCAATTGATTTTTGTTAACATGACTTACATGATGCCAGATGTCACCATTATTACAACAAAGTCCTACGAAACTATGAACTTGTTGTACGTTTTCGGGTACTGAGTATTTAATGACTGCCGAAATACTCCCAGGATTTGGTTTGATTCCTTTATCATTAATGGCATAACCCAGATCTTCTCTAGAAGAACTGAACCTTTCTTTACGATTTCATGATTTAACACCATGTCGTTTATTACCTGCTCGTAATAGGACAATCTGTGCAGGGTATAGAAAAAGTACACATGGTCTAGCTCTAACCTAATACTAGCAGTGAAATCGATTTTTGGTTTAGCTTTATGTTGAGAGTCTACATAACAAGATTTAAACGTACCTAAACATTCTAATCTTTGCTTTGGATTGAGATGATCTACATCTAAATTAATTTCCTTTCTTTCATCCACTTCTATTAACATTATTTCCTTTATTACATTTTCATTATGAAGTTTTAAAGAGAGACTCTCTCCATAGAACTTAGTTCAAATTGAGGGGTTAGATATAAGAAACCTTCCTAACATTGATAACTTTTTAAATTTCGCGGGAGATTTAAGTTGGTAGTTTCGGCAATAAATGATATATCAATTTCCTAAGGCGCGGCAAAAAGATTACAGGGAGCGCTCAGTCGGTAACAAATTAGTTTTGCATAGGTTCTGTCGTTAATTAATTTCAAAATTAGATGTTTGAAAACTCAAACTGTTCAGAATTCTTTCCTTTAGTGCAAGACCCCAATATCATTAATTAATTATTATTAACAAGAAAAATTGCAATAAATATTATCAATAGGGTCTTGCACTCAGCCTTGATATGTACATTACTGTGATAAAAAATTACAATTAACAATGCACCCGTTTTTGCAAAACCTACGATAAACTAAATAATTATCACGGCCATATTGAAAATGATTCATAATTTAGCGAGAAAGTACCTTCAGCAACTGTCCGTAAGATGGCGCCACTTACAAAACTTAATTCACAAGTAGATTTAGTCATATAATACAATAATTATTATTACTTATATCGATTCTGCCTTTATGGTACGTTATATAACTTAACATGCAAATGCCAATTTACAGACAGATGTTTTATATTAAAGTTAAATATTTATTAAATTGGACACAGAACAATATAGCTTTATAAACCATTTTCGACATTGTATACCAAAAAAGATAGTTAAAAGCAAGATTGCCTTGGAAAATTCCTAACGTTTATTAAATCACTTAATTTAAGGGTTGCTGTAACTGTAACTTCATTATAATTATTATACATCACAGCAAATAATCTGAACAATTACCTTTTTGATCTACAAAAACTAAGAAATAAACCTATAAATACTTTAGTACTCTCTATTAACTCTTTATTGACGTAAATATTCATTATAAAAGATGAAATAATTACAGAAATATATCTCTATATGTGGTAATACGCAAAAGTATTCGTCTACTTTCGTCTCATATGTAGGTTTAATATCATAAAACGGTTAGTTTATGAATATATTTTATACACAAAACATTTTCAACAAAACATAAGTTATATTCTGCATGTGAAATCCTGTAAGAAATAAATAATATTAAGGTAACAATACTAACAACATAAACAGCATTAAGCTTGGGCAAGCAAAAGTATTCGTCCCTAACACATTACCCTAAATATGTACAAGGTTCGAAAATAAATTGCATCCTCTTAAAATTAATATTTTATGACGTAGCAATTGGTTGTAGACGTTTTGTCATAGATTTCAATAATTTTTCTGTAAACTCCGTGTTATCTTCTGCCATTCTTCAATAAATCGTGTTTTCAAGTCTTCTTTCTTTTTAATTGAATACTTCCTAAGACGACGTTTGATTTCTGTCCAAAGGTGCGCAATAGGGTATATGTTGGCACTTTGAGATGGTGTTTCCAATACATATGGGATAGTACGTATGATCCATTCCATTAATGAGCCCAGTCGTGTTCATTATCTTGTTGGAAAATAAATCCCTTTTAATTCCCACATTTTGAGCACTTGCCTTTAGATTCTGTCTTGAAATGTTAATACACCCATTCATTATGCAGTATTCGCCCACCCCAGCCGCCGACATACATCCCATATAACAACAGATCCTCCGTCATATTTTACAGTTGGTGTAAAATTTTGGAAACGAGTTACGTTTACTGATGAGTGTAAGTTTTTCATGCTTGTTTTAACTGGACAACGACGTGTGTGGAGAAAAATGAAAGAAGAATTTAAAAAAGAAAATCTTACAACATATGAACATCACGAATTCATTAACACCTGCAGCTACTTCCCACTTTTTTGTGAAATAGCAATTCCTTTTGGTTAGCTGGTAAATGAATATGATGAAATTAGCCACACTTTCCATAAAGTGCTCTTTGCAAAATAAGTTCGTTTTCGGATATTTTGCTTAATTCCTATGTATCCTATGCTATCCGATGTAAGTGACTGTGAAGTCTGAGAATCAGCATCTGAGAAGAAATGAAAAATATACATCAGCTGATAATTTCTAGACATGTTCAATAAATTGCAAATATTAACGTATCTCACCTCACTCTTTATATCGTGCACCGTTCTTTCTGAAGGACCATCAACGTCTAAAAATTTTTCAACGCTGCTTTCTTCTGTGGACATAGGTAGTGGTGTAGTAGGTGACTGATTTCAAAGAACTGCTTTCATCTATGAAATATGCAACGTTGTATGAATCGAGAGTTCGCACATATTCTAGAAATTTATCTACTGTCTTAAATCCATAAATGTTGTTCAAAAATTCTATAAAACCTAATATTAAAATAAATAGGTATGCAATATTAGTTTACTTAATTCAAAGATTACACCTTCTTATGTAAATGCATAAATGTTTTGTGGATAGGTTTTATATTTATGCATTTACGGTAGTGCTGACATCACTATGTAAATTATGAAAAGAAAGAATACAAGCACGGCATGCTTCACTCATGCTCCCACCTGCATTCCCCGTTTCGTATATTTTGTATTCTCTGTTTCATATATTTACAAAACGGCTTGAGCAGTACAGTATAATATTTAATTTAGTACTAACAAAAGTTTGTGTATTACAAGATAACAATGCTCACTCTGTACAAATTTTGTTGGGACTGTGGTTCTTCTCAACTGATGCTGCGTGCTTACGAAAGCTTCAAGTTTAAAATGTAAACAACATACTCTGCAGTTTTTTCAGACGAGCATTTAACCAAGCCTTGTATGCAGTGTCACTTATTCCAAATATCTACAAATACATTTTATGATATCTATATTACACATATTTCTAGTTAATTTACCTTTGATGACTTTCAGCATATCTGAATAGGCTGATTGCTTCATCTGCACACCACAGTAGTGAACTCCGCTATATGACATTGTGAAAGATTCTCCCTTACTACAAAAATAAATAAAAGTAATTTTATTTATTAAAAAATTTATTAAAAACAACAGACACTCCAATTATAAAAGTGATGCAAAATAGAAAACTATATCAAAAATAAAAGGCTAATTCAAAAAAAAATATATGCTCCAATCACAAAACGAAAGTAAACGCAAGTGGGTGCGGTTATAATAGTTGTAAATGTAAACAATTCAAGTCCCCAATATTCCCACTTATACGTACGATGGGAAAAATATAAACTAGGACGATAAACACGAAAGTGAACGTCCATCATAAAAGATATTTCGCCTATATGCACAACTATGCATAAGGTTCAACATCGCTTGCAATCTGTCCGCCGATACTATATGGTGGTTGTTAATCGTCCACGTTTCTTTTGTTTGGTTGTACAAATAAGGAACAAGTGGAAAATTCAGAAATAATAAAATACAGCAAAGTTGGGCCAATCTGTTTGCTGTTGACGTTACCGATCGATATTTCTACACGCACCCGCAATTCACCGGAGGGAATATAAAATAAAAATTATGGCAATCGAATAAATTTGTCTTAGGTGCTTTGGTTATTATTATCTATTTATCCTAAATTATGGTTGAAGAAAAGTAAACATTCATAAAGCCATAAACGATTCCGATGGCATCCAAACAAAACATGTTCATGTGTATTTTATTACATCAACTGCATCGTTAGGAATTAGTAGTAAAAGAAGTTGGAAATTTTACTTTTCCATCGGCCGTTACGGCCTACAGACCCCATAAAAATAATATGGAGCTAGTAGTGGGGAGGAAATAAAACACCACAACTCTAACCGGTAGAAAAACGAATAATTACACACCTGTAAGCCTCTATATATGCAACCTCATCAGCATGTTCATTTAAAAATTTTAAATTGGCGAAACATATCCTAGCTAAGTATGCAACTCATCAAACTTAACACATCCCTACCCATTATTTCTTCTTTTCCTAATTTAGTACCGTTGGCGACATCTATGTTCAAAAAGATTTTTAAATTTCCACCATATTGGATGTAAAGTCGATTCACTCTAAGTTCCGTCTTCCCCCAAATTGAGGGCTGATGATGCCAATCAAGAAAAACAAAATTACCAAAAACATAATTTAAAGAATACAATTGCTTTTTGTGTTAGAAATAATTTAACACCTTTGGAACTATAAGAATATAGTAATTGAATTAAATTGAAACTAATATTTCAATTATTGAAGCTGTAATATAGAAAAAGAAAATTGTATATAAAATAACTTTCACCCCTCCACAATGCTTCGTTGCAAGATAACCAAAACATCAGTTGTTTACTGTTTCTCGTGCGTTGACGTTTTTTTATTCCATTTTGGTTGCATTTTGTTATTATATATCGTGTTATATACGTTTTAATAACTGTTCTTTTCAGAACAAATTGTGCATTATGCCGAGAGGTTAAATTCGCAGTCAAAAGCGCTGGTCGCGTCACTTATAAATTATTTGAAAGAGAACGTGATAATGGTGGACCCTTATTCCATTAGTCTCTGTTCGTCAGGTAAAAATTATAAAAAGTATTATACATATACTACAACTTAATTTTTAGAGAGTTGCAGATGCCCTGTCAATTAATAAATCTACCGTTTGTGGTATCTCGACAGAAGTAAAAGAATGCCGCCCCCTCAGTAGCCCGAAGAAAACCAGACACCGCGTAAAAACAGTGACAGCTGTTGATGATTTCACTGTTGTGGCAATCCGAAATGCACTCTATACTATGTATAGACAAAGTAATACTATTACATATTCTAATGCGGTTTGAAGTGCTAAATTTGTATCTTTTCAGAACAACAAGTAACATTAACTTTACTTTTACAAAAATTGAAGATGATGAAATTTTCTCTGGGGGAGAACTTCGTAATGAAAATTTAAAGAATATTGGGTTTTCTTGGAAAAAAGACGATCCTCGCAGAGCCATGATGGAACGTTCGGATATTGCTCTTTTAAGAATTGATTTCCTTCGAAACTACGTTCAAAATATTAAAAATAGTTATTTCTGGGACCCGGTATTCCTTGATGAAACATGGGTATTTGAGAATGGCACAGTTGGTCGATCCTGGCAAGATACCAGCGTGCAAGTGTTAAAAGAACAAAAATTGATGGGAAAAGGTTAGTGAAACTGATATTATAGCCCCATGAGGTCCACATGAATATTATTTTTAGATATATCATAGTACATGCAGGTAATCGCAGTGGTTTATTCCTGGTGCATCATTGATTTTCCCATCAAAAACAAAAAATGCAGATTACCACGGAGAAATGAATGCAGAGACATTTTGGACTGGTTTGAAAATTATTTATTAAGAAACTTGGAAAAACCGTCTATGATTTTTATGGACAATGCCCCATATCACAGAACATGCGTCAATGTTTCTCCAACAGCAGCTTGGAAAAAAACAGGACATTCAAACTTGGCTGACACAAAAACAACATTGTATATGCTGCTGATATGTTAAAATTGCAAACTATTACATTTTGTTCAATTGTAAGTGTTGTTTACTATTTTTTAATATATACAATACATATATATATATCTATTTTAGACATAAACCAAACAAAATTTATGCTGTGGATGAACTGGCACACCAGTACGGACATAGAGTTTTGCGATTGCCACCGTACCATTGCATATTCAATGCTATTGAGAACATTTGGGGTATAAGTAAGGTTTACTATAACAATCATATCGGAAGAGATGGATCTGGGATGGAAAAAGTGTTGAGTATGTGGCAAGAGTCAATTGACCACATTACAACGGAAATGTGGTCAATACTGTTAACCATACAGAAAACACTGTCATTGAATGGTGGGAGAGAGAAATTGGTTTTGACCAAGAAGAGGTGTTACCTTTGATAATAAACCTTGAAGGGGAATCTTCAGATGAAGAAATTATCTCAAGTTCGGAACCTGAGAATGAAATTGAGTTTTTCACATATTTAATTACATTTGTACTCATTTCGCACCTATGTATTTAAAATCCAGATAAACCACTTGTTTCTCTTGTATATTTCTCACTACAGCAATAAATGACTTGAATGAATTTTATATGTCTTGCATAATGTATTCAACAAATTTAATAAACAGTCTAGTTGTTTCGCATTTATTTCTTTCTGTATTTGATGCATTCCCTTTTTTTGTTATTCTGATAGAGTAATACTTCAAGGTGTATTGGTCAAGTTAATATAACGTCTTGTATCTGAAAATTTTGCAGGTTAAAACCATTACTTATCCTCTAGCAATGTAAATCCGTTTATAATTTCGCAATCGTAATTTATGAATTTTTGAAATCTTGCATTGATAACAGGAATAACTATAGAAATATCCAGAAATTTGCCTAAATTTAACAGAATGACTAATTACTCCCATATTTTATTGGTTTTATTCGGTGATTTAAAAATCTTGTGATTTCTAACCTATATTGGCTAACGTCAGTTTGGCGGATTTGGCATCACTGTGGAGGGGAAGTGCCCTTTAAAAAGACGGAACTTACAGTGAATGGACTATAATGAAATTTTGTATGTTTTAGCCCCCCCTTAACGTAATACAGACAAATATATCCTTTATTGCCGGAACTACTAACTTAAATCATTCGCGAAATTTAAAAAGTGCCCGCTCTATTGATAACTCATTGACTCATCATCAACTATAGTCGGGGCAGCCTTACTAACAACGCACGTCATTGATCGTTAATGCCGTCATATACGGCGCTGTTGTCATATGATTTGTTGTCTATCATCATTTAATATAAATAGGTTGTTATTTATCATCCTGGGCTTAACGTCGAAACTAGATGAAGAGATGGGCAACTACATTTACAAAAAGTAACCCTTTATTCACTTGAGTATTGCTGTAATTACTGAGTTATCACTAAGGTTCGATAAATGAGTGCAACGTCAGAGGGATATCGCGCAAAAGTAGGTCTCCGATATTTGTAAGTTTTAATGCACGTCATTAATAAACTGTGACGTCATATTACGCGTTGTCACTATTATACTCACAGTTTACACCAGGTCTACTATCCATATGATTGGAGCGTTCTGAGGTTAAGTTTGAATAAAGGTTAGGAATTCGTGAAAATCGTTAGATATTACTTTTATAAATATATGATATTTGGACAAAAAAAAGATTATAACTAATATGAATATTATACATATCGAATCGTGTTTCATGTTTATTTAAGAATACAAGAATATAAAACATTTAAAAGGCACTAAATAAAACTGCGGTCATCAAATATACGGCAAAGAAATTAAACTTCACTCTCTACAACATTCACCTTCTTATTCTATACTATTCTATATATGAAATAGTGCATTTAAAAACAAGCTGTTATTCACAGTCTGTGTTACTACAACTGTATTCATCAGATGAATCTTGGTTTAAATTAATAATTAGTTCTGGAATTTCCTCTCTCGCGAAACCAACTTCCCTTTTCCACCAGTCCTCAATAACCTTTTCAGTATGATGAACTGTTTTCATCCACACTTTAGTCGTTATAGTGCCAAGTGCTTCTTTCCACATCTCTATACACTTTGCTGTTCCATGTCCACCCCTACCTATGTGTCTGTTGTAATCATTTTGGGTTGAAAATACAGTGATAAGGTGATAAACGTAAAACTACATGGTCATACTTTGCAGCAAGAGTATCAGCAATGTAAATTTTTGGACCGGTGTGAAAACAGCAGCCTAAGATAGCAGCCAATTTTTACGGAAACACCAAATGGCATTTACGGTTACATTAGAAAAAGGGTGCATCTTCTACACCTGTAGGGAGTATATTCCTCAAATATCGTTAACTTGCCGAGGGTCCCTGGGGGTGAAATTTTAAAAAAATCGCTAATGCAAAAATTGTATCTTCGGTGTTTTTCTCCAGAACATAATGCGCTTTGGCAGTTATATTCCTAGTCCTACAGGAAGTATACTCCTCAAATATCGTTAACTTGCCGGGGGTCCCTGGGGGTGAAATTTAAGAAAATCGCTAATGCAAAAATTATATCTCCGGTGTTATTCGCCGGAACATAATGCGCTTTAGCAGTTATATTCCTAGTGCTACAGGAAGTATATTCCCCAAATATCGTTAACTTGCCGAGGGTCCCTGGGGGTGAAATTAAAAAAAATCGCTAATGCAAAAATTATATTTCGGGTGTTATTCGTCGGAACATAATGCGCTTTGGCAGTTATATTCTTAGCTCTATAAAGAGTATATTCCTCAAATATTGTTAATTTGCCGATGGCAAGGAGATTAATCTAGTATAATGACATCTGACCGCTGAAATCTACCCCTTTCTTTGCATTCGTATAGTCTATTACCGCGTAAAAACTGCTCTTTTGTCCACCCATTTGATAATTTTCACACTACCATTTTGCAATCCAAAAACGTCCCCTTTTTTAATTTCCTTAGAAAAGTCTTTCGGGACTCTCCTGTTAGATCTCAACGTACCGTAGTATATTAAATTTTCTTCATATAACTTTTGGCATAACCCAACGCTAGGGTAGAAATTATCGGCTGTTATATTCCCTTGGTGTAATAAAACAGTTGTTCCTTTTTACATTTATTTAGCACAACAACTAAGGGTAACATTACACACTGTTTCTTATTCTATATCAAGGTTGTCCAACTGGCGGCCCGCGGGCCGCATCCGGCCCGCGAGGCTATTTGTTATGGCCCACGTAAGATTTTCGAAAAGCATATATTTTCTTTAAATGCTGCCACTGTGAAAAAAGATTTTTTAACTTATTTTATATTTTATGGTGTACCAGTGTTTTACATCACAAGTACACAAGTACTGTACCGCGTGCCGCTTCGCGGACGTGTAACGAACATAATCATCCTCCACCACTATGAGAACTGCACTGATTACTGCGCATCACAGTTCACGCAGGCCACACCTCTCACTGCTTACCATCCGTCGCCAGCCGCCATCGTGCCAGTGTGCTACTGACACGTAGGCTAGTCGGCTAATCTATTACGTTGCTAGTGAACAGTGAACTGATTAATTCTTTGTCTTGATTCCTCTTATACAATAATGAGTGTAAAACCAGTAAAAACGGAAAATTGATAGTGAGAACAGAATTTACAAAGAAAGTTGGGAGAGTGATTACTTGATTGCTAACAATAATGGAAAGTTGCAGTGCTTAGTGTGCATGAATGTCGTTTCAGTGCCTAAAGAATATAATGTGAGAAGACATTACACAACAGTGCATGAAAATAAGTATGCTACGTACACAAATGAAAGTCGGCGTGCCCTAGTTGCAGATTTGAAGAAAAAGCTTAAACAGCAAATGGTATGTTCAGTCAAATATTACACTCTCAAACGCATTCTTTGCATGCATCTTATGCCGTGTCGCTTGAGCTGGCAAAGGCAAAAAAAACCTTTCACTGATGGCAATTTGATAAAAAAATGTGCTGTTGAAATGGCCAAAGCTTTCGGTGATTCTAAAATGGCGGAGAAATTTGAATCAGTGCCACTTTCACATCAAACCATACAAAGAAGGATTGTTGCTATGGGTGAGCAAGTAGAAAAATCTATGCTTAGCCTTGTTAAGAAAAGTTCATATTCTCACTTTGTTTGGATGAAAGCACTGATCAAACCGATGTTAGTCAGCTGTTTAATATTTGTGCGCACTACTTTTGATGATTTTACCAGTAAAGAGGAGTTATTTGATATTTGTCCTCTTTATGGAACAACAAAAGGAAAAGACATCTATGAGGCTGTGAAGAAACACAGTTGACAGAATGGAGGCTTTGATAAATGTTCAGCCATAGCAACAGACGGGGCCCCATCAATGACAGGTAAAAAATTTGGATTATGGGTCTGCTTCGAGAGAATGGTGTCACTTGCCCAACAATTCATTGTATTATACATCAGGGAGCTTTATGTGGAAAATCAGTCAAGGAAGATCAAGTTTTCCAAACCGTGATTAAGATTATAAATATGATTAGAGGTGGAAATCGATCTCTTTTACACAGGCAACTTAAGCAGTTTTTAGTGGAAACAGAGGCTGAGTATGGAGACTTGCTAATGTACAACCATGTAAGGTGGTTGAGTGCAGGAAAGTGCATGGAACGATTTTTTGCCATAAGAAAGGAAATCCCTGCATTCCTCAACAAATACGTTTCATCTGACACAACTGAACTGGAAGAGAAGTTTAAGGATCCAGAATTCTTAAGACAGTTAGCTTTTATAACAGATCTGACTAATCATCTTAAAATGTTAAACTTGAGTCTTCAAGGAAGAAACCAGACGGTTTCAGATTTGATCGGAATGATAAACGGATTCCGGAATAAGCTGAACGTGTTTAAACGTGCTTTGGAAAAGAACAACCTGACACACTTCCCTAGCTGTCTGCAAATAGCAGAAGAATTCAACGGTGAGGAAAATATTGAGTTTCATCCTGCATTTCACAAATTGAACAGGTTATTGATGAATTCAATACAAGATTTGAAGAAATTGAAAGTCTCAAAAGCAGTGTACTACTTTATAATAACCCTCTTGGAGCAACCATTGATGATCAAACCACCCAACTTACAGCTTGAGTTATTGTGATCTTCAAGCAGACATGTTCCTAATCACCAGACAAGAAAAGGGACCTGAATTTTCAAATTACTGTCAAAGGAGAAATTCCCAAACCTGCGAGATTTGGACTGAAAATGACGTCAATGTTCGGAAGCACATATACATGTGAAAGTGCCTTTTCCTCCATGAAATACATAAAAAACAAAAACAGAAGCAACTTATCGATTCTTCCTTACGTTATCTTATGAGACTGTCTACAACTGAACTGGAGGTGGACATATCTTCATTGGTGGATGAAGCCGATCGACCACAGTCCTCACACTAATTGGATACATCTTTTTCGTTGCTTTTGCAATGTTTGTCTTGATTATTGAGAAGTGTTATCAATAAATTTTCCGTTTATAAAAAAAATGTAGTTGTTGAGCAATAAAAGAAATAATACTCTTTTTTGTTTTAATTATTTTTATACCTCACTTTATTTTGTTATTACTTGTAACAAAATTATTATATGGCCCGCGACAACATCAAAAGTTTTAGTTTTGGCCCTTGAGGCATTGCAAGTTGGACACCCCTGTTCTATATCTATTTAAAAATCAATACTTACTACATTTACAATATTAACGGTTTTTTATTTTTATTAGCGACATCTATTAACCTTTTGAAAAACATTATCTTCCAACACCCTCTTTTAATGTTTTTCTCTCTTTCTTATTATTATTAAAAAGAAAATCTTAAACATTTAACTTATTATACTAACCCTCTCTTATTTCTAGGCCTAACCTAAATATTCTATAATAATGTTATTTTCTTTGATATTTTCGTTAATAAAATTATATTTTACATCTATGTGTTTGACGCGTTTATTATTTTCCGGATTATGTATCAATTTTATACATCCTTGATTATCTTCAAATACTTTAAAAGATCTAAAATACATTCCCATATCAGTTAATATTTTTTTGAACCGTAAACCTTCCTGTACAGCTGCACACAGAGCCACTAATTCTGCTTCTGTACTAGATAATGCCACATAGTTTTGCTTCCTCGTTGTCCAAGCTACAGTGTTACCAAATACTTTGAATAAATGTCCAGAAACCAAGCTAATCCGAATCCACATATGTTAGAGGTGGTTCATTAATGTTCTTCTCATATTTTAAAACAGCATTTATGGTTCCTCTCAAATACTATAGTACCCTTTTCAAGTAAATCCATACCTGATTTGAATTTTTATCTTGAAATCGACTAAAGTAATTAACAGAAAAGCTAATGTCTGGACGCGATCCAAGTATTAAGTACATCAAACATCCAACCAACTCCCGAACTGGTTTATCACCTCTTTCTTTGTCGTTTAACATTTTTCATCTTGAACAAATTGGGGGTTAAACGGTCTAAAATTGCAAAATAAAACGTTTTAGTCCCCCCCAAATATTTTTTTGATTATCACTAAAGCGTGAAAAAAGGGTTGCCCCCTGTACATACAAAAAAAACGGGGACGTTGGGTTTTTATTTTTATGTGTCCCCCACCCCGATAAACCCGGTAATCCCCGAACGTCCCACTGGATTCCTTGTATGTACCTCCCCCTACTATATTTGCCCTCCCCTTGCGATGATTATCTTACCTTTACCGCACGCCACAAATGTGAAAGGGTTATTTTCGGATTCGGGGGTTTTTATTTCATTTTGCTTTTAAAAGTATTGTCGTTTTTTTTTACGTTTCATAGATGATTATGTTTAATCTTCCTGTTCCTTCTCTTGTTATACCTATCGTTAGTTGTCACTACCGGCCTTGAAATTGGGACAAAATTTAGAATTTTAAAAGATCTTTTTTTTTCAATATTAAAATACCTTTGGTTTATGCAAAGTTCTCACAAGTTGGGTTAAAGTTTTTTAGATGGAAATCCTAATTAAATAAATGTTATAGAAAAAAATTTCAATTTCCTGTTTGCAGGAAAAAAATCTTGAACGAAAAATGTAGCGTGCGTGTGTCTCCGTTTAAAATAGAGAATTTTTCTTTGTAGCTTTTAACTGAAGATAACTTATACTTTGAAAAAAAATAGAACTTAAAAGAAAAACACTTTATTTCTTAGCTTGTCGTTGCCATAGCCTGTGCATGTTGTTATGTTCCTTTTTTCTGAATTTATTTGGTGTTTGGCCCCCTTTGTTGTGTTCGAGGTGGCGCGATATTCAAATTAAAAAAACATAATATATGTATCTGAACATCCCGCCTGCCTTGAAATGCTATGGGCGTTTAAAAAAATTAAAAAAACATGATTTTTACAATTAAAGCAAAAAAGGTTGGCCATAACATTAAAAAGAAATAAAAAAAACATAAATTAAACGAAATAACAAAAAAACATTGAACAGAAAAAAAAAAACAAAACCTTGAACAGAATAAAAAAACAAACATTAAAAAAGAAATAACAAAAAACAAACATTAAAACAGAAAAAAAATTCAGATTGTAATAACTCTAATCACCCCCAGGGTAAGCAACGAAGACTTGACCCCTGCTTGCTACCACTTCTCGTAGGTACAAATTCTTTCAGGGTTTTTCCCACTGAAGCGGACCTTTTCCCCACTGGTGCCTGTTTATCCATTAGCATATTTCCACGTTGCCCACGCCACTTTTTGGGTCGGCCCCTAGTAACACGCCCCAATGCCTTTGCTTGGAAGGAAATTATTTCTTTTATAAAGACCAACGATCCAACCTTGCTTTTGGGCGTGCGTTGCTTCCTTTATTTCGTTGTTGAAGAGAAAAAGGACTCTCGGGACCACCTTTTTCCCCAGAAGTTGAACTTTTTACAATTTTTTGCCTACCCAGTCTGGGTAACTTTCTGTGGGTTCATCTTGGTCAGTAGCCAAATAACGGGGCCAATCAAAAAAAGGGGGCAGGATTTAGGACTTGGGAAAATCATGAGACAGGGGGACATTTGGGTCAAGGTTTTGGTCTAATTGACCTATTTTGATAAAACCGCCCGATTTGCCCTTTTTTTAGAGCTGTTTAACATTTTTTTTAGCCTGCCTCCCACAGCCTCCAAAATGCGGCGTATGAGGGGGAAGATTTTGCCTTTAAATTTTTTTTGGATTGCAAAAACGCTCTTTAAATTCCCTTCTTTGTCTAAAAACAAATTCTAAAAATTTTTTTCATTTTTTTATTTGCCCCAACAAAAGGGCCTTATCACTAAAAATTGTTTTTAGGTTTTCCCTTCGCGCAATAACCTACGAACGCTCGAAAAATGCTTGGGTTTTGTAAATGAGATACCGTTTCAAAATGTATAGCTTTGTAGTAAAAACAAATGAACAACATTATACCTTTAATGGTTTTATTTCACCTGCCTGCTCTTTCTTTAAAGACCAAGGACCCTGTATCCAAACCCCCTTGTAATGGAATTGCTGCTTTCTTTTATCGATAGATGTCCATTAAAACGTTATTACCTTTGGTTAAAAGGAAAAACCGTATGCTCTTGAACCGTTTTTTTTGCAGTGTTATCCTGAATTGGCCAATATTTTTTTCCCCTCGTGCTTAGTAATATTGGGCCCCCATTAAAGCTCTTTGTGGTTTTTTTCTCAAATACGAGTTTTGGGGTTTAATTTTTCATCCCTTGGCAATAAAATAGATGCTGCTCATCAAATTTAAGATTGACTTTTCTCAAAAGCCCGCCTACCGTATCAAATTTATTTTCCCTCAAGAAAGGGTTCAAACTCAAAATTTTTCTTTATTCTGTTCCTGTGGAAAAACTTGGGTTTTTTGATAATCTTTTGATTTTAGTTAGAAATTTTTCCCAAATTTATCTAATGATAAAACCCCCTAAAGTTTTCCCCACGCTATTTTTTCACATTTTCCTTGAATCGCCACCACGCAAAAATTCTAATTTTTTTAAACTCGAAAAGGTTTCGAAAGGAAAATTTGGGCGTTTATGGTTAGCAAAGCTCTCACCCCCTTTTTTCCTCTTGCCGTAACACCCAAAGTGGCGTGCCCCGGGAACGAAATCATTGGTTAAGAAAGATGGTCCTTCCACCCCATTCGTGATCCCTCAACTGGAGGAAACAACCCCTGGAGAGAACCCGGTGGGTTTTTCTTTCGATTTTACATGATGCCACCGACATTCTTCAACTCCTAATTAATGTGATCGTTGGGTAAAAAAGGTTTCCATTTCGGGGGATGCCTTTTCCGCTCAAGCTATTTGCGATCTGACCTAAATTTGGATATATTTAAAGGAAGTTTTGCCGTAATTTAACTTAAAATGCGCCCGAAACAGCTCCAAGGAAACTTAATCTCGGCAATGTCCTTTTTTTAAAAAGGGCCCCTCGATTTTGCGCTAAAAAAGTTTGATGTATATCGTTCTGTCTGTCCCTTGTCGTAAATATTAGATGCGCCCCAAAGCCCTTTTCGCTGGCGTCGCAAAAGCTGTGCATTTTAACTTCGTTCGTTTCCGAAGCCAAAACTCATTGGGGTTTCAAATTTTCCTTTTAAAGGGTTTTCCCCCCTGTATCCATTTTTTCCGTGTTTTTCAAACTACTTGGTAGGCTCTATCCCAAAATTTTAGCTGTAAACTTCCTGATTAATAATTTTGCAGTTAGTAATGGGGCAACAATCCCCTTGGATCGAAAAAATCGTGCTGTAGTTACTGGATCTTTTCATAGCTTCCTTTTCCGAAAATTTTAAAACGAAATAAAAAGTACATTTTATTTTCCAATAAAACCGAGGGTCTTACTGCCTGTGGGTTTGGACTAACAAATCCCCGGGGGTTGGGGAACTCGTGTAATTGTCTTTCCACTTTCTTAAGTTTAAACCTGCTTGGTTAAAATGTTTGTAATGTTTGTTTTTAAAAGTTTCTAAAAACTGCAATCGTGTCCTTCCAAATCGAAGGTCATTGACGTAAAAAAACGCGTCGAAAAAATCTGTGCTTCTCTAGGGTTTTTTGTTCGTTTTTATTAGCTATTTTAACAGGGACCGGGTTGCCAAAAAAGGGGCCGCTAAATTTAAAATATAATTTATAATTGGTTTTTTAAAAACAATTTATTTCCTTTTAAAACAATGAGATATTACAAACATAAATGCATAGAGAATACTAAATTCAAATTTTTTACGGAGGGGGTATTTAAACAAAGGCATTTTATATCTACCTAGCGATAAGACTAATCAAAATATTTTTATTTATTGACATTGATCAAAAAACCGACTTACCATATCTATCTAACAAAAAACTGATCAAGGGGAAAGTCTGCCGGTAGAAAATTTGGGTCTTTAAGGGTATAATTAAGTTTCCTCCCAATGCTTTGTTCTTATGAACAAATTCGCTGTTATTCCAAAAAGTAACTGGTTTAAAAATTACGATTTCAATCATCATGGGGTTTTTTACCCCACAAAACGCGTTTGGTTTTTTTTTGTTCATCTTTAACACCTGTCGGTACTTTTAGCTATGTGTCGTAAAACTTTTGTATTTCAAAACCCGACCAATATTGCAAAAGGGGAATCACTTGTATAGTGGGTCCCCAGTGTTGCACCTCGTTTTTGTATTCAAATTTAACATGTGGTTTGATCAATGTGTCGTTGATTACATTTGAATATGCCCTTTAAAAATTTAGTTGCGGTGAAACCTTTTTTCAAGAGGGGATACCGCTTCCTTGTTTTTTCGTACGAAAGCCTTAAAATTCGCTCAAATTTTTTTATCAAGGGGTTTTACAATGAATTTTTGTCGTGATGCGTCTCGTTGGTTTTTCAATAAAGTTTCGCAAATTTTTCCTCATTGTGCTAAGTGTCGTCCTTTTTGGGTTTCACTTCCTCCAATTTCCCAAAACTTTGATGTGCCGTGTAGTTCTCGAGAAAACAAACAAATCTTCTTGTTTTCTACATTAGACATTTGAAGAGCACCAGAAATTATCCATCCTAGTTTCGTCTTCTGATATAACGCACCATTTGGTCTTATACACAATAAGTTCCAAAAGAGTTCCGCTCCGATCAGAATATCTATTTCTTTAGGTTTGTGAAATTCTTCATCCGCCAATCTAATATTCGCAGGTATGTTTAAAATCTTAATACTTAACTTGTTTGTAGGTATATCACCCGCTATATTTTCTAAAACAAAACATTTGACTTTCACCATAAAGTTACAAAATCTAGATCTAATATTGACTTCTGTTTCTTGTTTTATTGATGAAACTTCTTGATTCAAGTCTGTTATCGTTAGATTTGTATATTTACATTGCAAATTTAATTGTTTACAAGCGCGTGAGGTGATGAAACTGGATTGTGAGCCCGAATCCAAAAGCGCTCGTAGTCTATGTGCTTTCCCCTTTGCATCTAGAACAAGGTTGTCCAACTGGCGGCCCGCGGGCCGCATCCGGCCCGCGAGGCTATTTGTTGTGGCCCACGTAAGATTTTCGAAAAGCATATATTTTCTTTAAATGCTGCCACTGTGAAAAAAGATTTTTTAACTTATTTTATATTTTGGTGTACCAGTGTTTTTACATCACAAGTACACAAGTACTGTACCGCGTGCCGCTTCGCGGACGTGTAACGAACATAATCATCCTCCACCCCTATGGGGAACTGCACTGATTACTGCGCACACAGTTCACGCAGGCCACACCTCTCACTGCTTACCATCCGTCGCCAGCCGCCATCGTGCCAGTGTGCTACTGACACGTAGGCTAGTCGGCTAATCTATTACGTTGCTAGTGAACAGTGAACTTGATTAATTCTTTGTCTTGATTCCTCTTATACAATAATGAGTGTAAAACCAGTGTTGTTAGATTAAATAAAATGAACACTTCTGTAACGTGCAATGCTTTATTGTCACCACTTTTCTATTGACACTGGATAAAACCTTACATAAACTACCACCACCTGGCACGTGGGGTCCAATCCTCTACTAACCAAACGCTACTACTTAAAAAGCTACCAACCTCATACAAATTGTCCAACTTAAATATATAAAATTATTTTCCATTTTTAACACCCCCACTAAAACAATTTTATTATACTAATCCCATTAAACTTGTACAAAGTGAATGTTGAATTTTTACTAAACTTTTAGTTAGACAATCTGCTACCATATCTTTTGTGTTTACATATTCTAAATCTATATTACCATTATCTATAACATCTCTAACAAAATGGAATTTAATGTCAAGTGTTTGGTTCTTGGTCTGTAACTATGCGTGGATGCCAAACAAAGCGCACCTTGATTATCACAGCGAATTGTCATTGGTTCGTTCACCTTTTGGAGTTCATGTTGAAGATTCTTCAACCACATTGCTTCTTGAATCGCTGCTGACACGACATGTACTCCGCTTCAGTACTCGAAAGTGCTACTGTTGTTTGTTTCTTAGTACACCAAGAAATTGCACTTCCTTGAAGCATAAAAACGTATCCGTGACTGATCTCCTATCATCGGTGTCTCCGGCCCAGTCTGCATCACAGTATCCGATTATTTTTGAATTACCTCTTTTGTTGAATTCAAGTTTCTTTTCTGTTGTTCCTTTGAGATAGCGCATAAACTCGTTTTCACTGCAATCCAATGCGGTTTTCCAAAATCTTTGTTAATCTTGATAAAGAAACTGACTGCGTAAGAGATATCAGTCTACTTATCTGTGCGGCAAATAACAGACTGCCTATAGCTTCTTGATAGGGAAATTTTCTCTACTTCTAATCTTTCAGCAGTACTTTTAGGGCTCATTTCTTTCGTCAATCTTTGGTTGGGATCCAATGGCGTACTCACAGGTGACTGTCTTCCATGTTAAACTTCTTCAGCACCTCTTGAATATACAATTCCTGGTCAACCATAATTTGCCTGCGTTTCTGTCTCTTGTAATTCGCATGCCCAGGCAATGACGTGTTTCTCCAATATCTTTCATTTTAAATTGTCTTGACAAAGCTCATTTTCAATTCTTCTCTTTGTCTGACATTGTTGGAGAATATCAGCAGGTCATCTACATACACAGCAACTATCAGTATGTCTTTTCCTTGATCTGATAATATATACATGGATCGACTACGCTTCGCTCTAAACCAAATTCTTTCAGAGCGCCATTTAATTTTCAGGTTCCAAATTCTACTTGCCTGTTTTAAGCCATAAATCGACTTTTTCAAGTGACATACCTTTTGCCCCGTTCTGAAATGTTCAGGTTGAATCATGTATATATTTCCATCTAATTCTCCTTGCAGAAAGGCACTAACTGCGTCCATTTGATGAATATCAAGATCATATTTTACTGCTAAGGAAAATAGATATCGAATTGAGTTGTACCTTATTACAGGAGCATATGTCTCTTCATAATCTATGCCCTTTGATAACAAGCCTTGCCTTGTATCTGCAAATTTTACCATGTGCATCACGTTTTGTTTTGAACACCCATTTATTGTCTAATGCCTTCTTTCCTTGGGGCAAATCACAAAGATCCCATGTGTCATTTTCAACTAGTGATTTGAGTTTCTTCATCCATGGCATTTAACCATTGCTGCCTGTTACTGCTAGTTAGGGCCTCTTCAACTGTAATTGGGTCGTTAAATTCAATACTTTGTGCCATGTAAGTTACATAGTCATCAAATTGCTTGGGTTTTGGCTCTCTCGTAGTTTTCCTTCTTACTTGATTTTCTTCGATAGATTGATTCGGTCTATAACTATCATCAGAATCTCTTCCGTCTTCCTCTTGCGTTTCGGAAATCTACTTCTTCTTCATCTTGGCTGCTATTATTGATTGTGTTGACCCCCACTGAAGTGTGATCATCTTCAGGAATATTCTCAGCTACAGGTTTATCTTTTGTCCCTTCATCGACTTGTTGGTCGTCTAGGAACAAGAACAGCTCGTTATTATTGTCTGATGAAGTACTTACCAGTCCTTGTAAGTCCTCCATAAACTTCACATCTCTGCTCTTCCAAACAGAGTCTGTTTTGGGGTCATACAGCCTGTAAGCTTTAGATTGCTCACAATATCCAACCATAACACATTCCGTCGATTTTGGATCCAATTCTTCCGCTTTTCTTTCGGGACGTACATCATTGCTTTGCAACCAAATATTCTTAAGTGCTTCAGCTCCGGTTTATGACCAGTCCATGCCTCCTCAGGTGTGGATACCAAACCGCTGACTGGTGAGCGATTTATTAAATATCCTGCAGTTACCACTGCTTCGGCCCAAAAACTTCTGTCCAAATTAGAATCACACAGCATGGATCTTGCTTTCTCCATTATTGTTCTGTTCATCCGTTCAGCAAGCCCGTTTTGTTGCGGTGTATACGGTACACTGGTCTGGTGTATAATACCCTCACTCCTCAAGAATTTATTCATGTCTTCACTACAAAATTCAGTTCCATTATCCGTCCGCCAAATTTTTATTTTCTTATTTGTTTGGTTTTCCACCCAAAGTTTTGAACTCTCTAAATTTAGTTTTGACTTCATCTTTTGTCTTTAATAAGTAAATAAAAACTTTCCTGCTATAATCATCCGTAAACGTCAAAAATAACGTTTTTCCGCCTTTAGATGGAATTTCTATAGACCACAAACATCGGAATGAACTAATTCTAATACTTGGCGTGCACGCTTCTGACTGCTTTGAAAGGGTCTCTGGAATGTTTCCCTTTAATACATTCTGCACACAAGTCTTTTTGACTTTCACTAAAGTTAACACCAATTGCCAGATCATTTCTCAATCTTACTAGATTCTGCATACTCAAATGTCCCATTCGTCGATGCCATAAATTAAAGTTGTTTTCTGTTACTGTCATACTAATTTCTTGGGTACATTTAATTTGTATAAATCTCCCACAAGTGTGGCAGTAGCAAGTAATTCTTTATTTTCATTCAGAATTTTGCAACCTGCCTCATTAAAAAGTACAGAATTCCCTTTTTTGGTATTTTACTGACGGACAGTAAATTTGTGCATAAATCTGGTACATAGATTACATCTTTCACCTGAATTTTATTACTCCTTCGTAACCCATCACATTGAGAGACAAATTTCCAATACCTTTGACAGCTTTTTCTGTGCCATCTGCTACATTGATATTTGATTCAATTTTAGAAATATTTTCAAGAAATCTTTGATCGCAAGTCATATGGGCTGAAGCCCCTGAATCAACGTACCAATCGTGTTTTCTTATTGCATTATTATCGATACTGAAACTAAAAGTACTTAAAAACGTGCCATGGTTTGTTGATTCGTTTGCGTTACTTCCGTTTTATTTCTCCTACAATTCTTTGGGAATATGCCCATGCAATCCACAATTGTAACAGCGAGGACCTTTCTTTTTGAGGTTAGGTTTTGTTTTACTTAAAAGAACTGACTCTTTGTTCGGGTCTGTTTTGACCTCTTGCAATAATTTAGTTTTTTAAATTTCAGTACCTGTTATCTTCGAGCCAGAGTTTTCGAGTGCCATTGTCATCGGACCAATATTCCTCCGGAAGTCCTGCTAACAATATAGCACCTACCCACTCTTCGGACACCTGTAGGCCGCATTCGCCAAGTTTATGTGCTGTCGTAATTATTTTATTAACATACGTCTCTACTGTATCACATTCTTCCAATTTGGTGCCTAATAAGGGTTTGCAATAAAGCTATTCTTCGTGTCAACCCTGTATCACTGAACACTTCTTTAAGCTTTGCCCAAATATCTTTGGCAGTAACTGCTTCGAGGATGTGATGGTGATTTGTCTTATCCACTAATAAAATTAATTTTGACCTTGCCTGTATTAGTTTCGTTGCGTCTGTCTCTTCAGCTTCTACACATTCCCACAACCCCTCATGTTGTAGGTAAGCTTTCACTTCAAATGACCAGGACGCGTAATTTTCTACACCTTTGAGTTTATCAATAGCTGCTAACAACGCCATTTTATATAGAAAATTGTTTATATATTCACCACTAACACAATGCAAACATTCGTTCATGTATCTGGGGCCCATAACCTGTTGTTAGATTAAATAAAATGAACACTTCTGTAACGTGCAATGCTTTATTGTCACCACTTTTCTATTGACACTGGATAAAACCTTACATAAACTACCACCACCTGGCACGTGGGGTCCAATCCTCTACTAACCAAACGCTACTACTTAAAAGCTACCAACCTCATACAAATATTGCCAACTTAAATATATAAAATTATTTTCCATTTTTAACAACCAGTAAAACGGAAAATTGATAGTGAGAACAGAATTTACAAAGAAAGTTGGGAGAGTGATTACTTGATTGCTAACAATAATGGAAAGTTGCAGTGCTTAGTGTGCATGAATGTCGTTTCAGTGCCTAAAGAATATAATGTGAGAAGACATTACACAACAGTGCATGAAAATAAGTATGCTACGTACACAATGAAAGTCGGCGTGCCCTAGTTGCAGATTTGAAGAAAAAGCTAAACAGCAAACTGGTATGTTCAGTCAAATATTACACTCTCAAACGCATTCTTTGCATGCATCTTATGCCGTGTCGCTTGAGCTGGCAAAGGCAAAAAAAACCTTTCACTGATGCATTTGATAAAAAAATGTGCTGTTGAAATGGCCAAAGCTTTCGGTGATTCTAAAATGGCGGAGAAATTTGAATCAGTGCCACTTTCACATCAAACCATACAAAGAAGGATTGTTGCTATGGGTGGGGCAAGTAGAAAAATCTATGCTTAGCCTTGTTAAGAAAAGTTCATATTTCTCACTTTGTTTGGATGAAAGCACTGATCAAACCGATGTTAGTCAGCTGTTAATATTTGTGCGCACTACTTTTGATGATTTTACCAGTAAAGAGGAGTTATTTGATATTTGTCCTCTTTATGGAACAACAAAAGGAAAAGACATCTATGAGGCTGTGAAGAAAACAGTTGACAGAATTGGAGGCTTTGATAAATGTTCAGCCATAGCAACAGACGGGGCCCCATCAATGACAGGTAAAAAATTTGGATTAGTGGGTCTGCTTCGAGAGAATGGTGTCACTTGCCCAACAATTCATTGTATTATACATCAGGGAGCTTTATGTGGAAAATCAGTCAAGGAAGATCAAGTTTTCCAAACCGTGATTAAGATTATAAATATGATTAGAGGTGGAAATCGATCTCTTTTACACAGGCAACTTAAGCAGTTTTTAGTGGAAACAGAGGCTGAGTATGGAGACTTGCTAATGTACAACCATGTAAGGTGGCTGAGTGCAGGAAAGTGCATGGAACGATTTTTTGCCATAAGAAAGGAAATCCCTGCATTCCTCAACAAATACGTTTCATCTGACACAACTGAACTGGAAGAGAAGTTTAAGGATCCAGAATTCTTAAGACAGTTAGCTTTTATAACAGATCTGACTAATCATCTTAACATGTTAAACTTGAGTCTTCAAGGAAAAAACCAGACGGTTTCAGATTTGATCGGAATGATAAACGGATTCCGGAATAAGCTGAACGGTTTTAAACGTGCTTTGGAAAAGAACAACCTGACACACTTCCCTAGCTGTCTGCAAATAGCAGAAGAATTCAACGGTGAGGAAAATATTGAGTTTTCATCCTGCATTTCACAAATTGAACAGGTTATTGATGAATTCAATACAAGATTTGAAGAAATTGAAAGTCTCAAAAGCAGTGTACTACTTTATAATAACCCTCTTGGAGCAACCATTGATGATCAACCACCCAACTTACAGCTTGAGTTATGTGATCTTCAAGCAGACATGTTCCTAAACACCAGACAAGAAAAGGGACCTGAATTTTTCAAATTACTGTCAAAGGAGAAATTCCCAAACCTGCGAGATTTTGGACTGAAAATGACGTCAATGTTCGGAAGCACATATACATGTGAAAGTGCCTTTTCCTCCATGAAATACATAAAAAACAAAAACAGAAGCAACCTTATCGATTTTCCTTACGTTATCTTATGAGACTGTCTACAACTGAACTGGGGGTGGACATATCTTCATTGGTGGATGAAGCCGATCGACCACAGTCCTCACACTAATTGATACATCTTTTTCGTTGCTTTTGCAATGTTTGTCTTGATTATTGAGAAGTGTTATCAATAAATTTTCCGTTTATAAAAAAATGTAGTTGTTGAGCAATAAAAGAAATAATACTCTTTTTTGTTTAATTATTTTTATACCTCACTTTATTTTGTTATTACTTGTAACAAAATTATTATATGGCCCGCGACAACATCAAAAGTTTTAGTTTTGGCCCTTGAGGCATTGCAAGTTGGACACCCCTGATCTAGAACATCAATATAGATCTACCTAAAATGCATAAACGTAAGCCCCCCTTTAAAGGGTACCTTTAAAAGTGTATAATACAGATAAGTTCATTCATATACAAAATGTCTTTTTTTTGTTTAACTTTCACTGCACAATGTTTCTGCTACTCTTCGTTGTTCTGTTGAAGTGGTAGCAGACATATGTGTCTGGTAGAACGTTTTATGAATCCATGGGATGTCTTAATGATGGAGATTCTAGCAAGTCCGTCTTTACCCGGAATCAGTTCAGCAATTCGTCCCATGGCCCACTTGTTTGGTGTCTGTTGATCGTTTCTAATCAGGACTAGGGTGCCAACGTTTAACTGTGTTGGAGGCTCTTTCCATTTATACTGGTTATGTAGTTGTGAGACGTACTCTTTCGAAAATCTTCTCCAAAAACGTTGTTGTAGCTGTTGGATGTGTAAATTTTCGTCTGGAGGAGAGATAATGATTTTCCCAATAAGGAAATGACCAGGAGTAATAGGATTTAAGTCGCTTGGATCAGAGGACATGGCATACAGTGGGCGTGAATTCAGGATTCAATTTGAACTATGAGGGTATTGAATTCCTCATGAGTTAATATATTGTTTAGCAATGTCCTTTTTATGTGATGTTTAGTGCTTTTTACTGCTGCCTCCCAAGTACCGCCAAAATTTGGACTATAAGGAGGCGTAAAATGCCATGCGACACTTTCGTTTAATGAATAGTCAATTAGAGATTGTTGATTTTTAAATAGGAAGTTACCCAATTCTTTTAATTAATAAATAATATGAGATGGAAGACCACGTCGAGACGTGAAACGCCGTAAACAGGCTAAAAAGTATTCGCTTGTTAAATTAGATAAAGCTTCTAAATGTAATGCTTTTGTACAAAAACATAAAAACGCAAATGTAACATTTTGTTACTCGCGAACCCCTACCGTGTCTATCTTTTATAGAAAATGGCCCGGCATAGTCAATTCCAGTCACTTCAAAGGGACGTGAAGGTTTCACTCTGTTGTCTGGAAAATTAGACATAGGGACTGTTGCAGGAATAGGTCTGAATTTAAAGCAAGTAATGCAATTTCTGACGATTTGTTTTGCTAAATTCTTTCCTCCTATTGGCTAATATCTTTCTCGAACACAGGCCAACAGTAATTGGGGGCCTGGGTGTAATAGATGTGTATGTTTATGTTCAAATATTAATTTTGCCAAGTTGTGGTGTGAACATAGCAGAATAGGATGCTTAACATCATTATCTAAGGATGTAAATCGGAGCCTACTGCCTACGCGCAAAAGACCGTTGCTGTCTAAAAATGGCATTAATGTTGAAAGTTTATGATTTTTAGGTAGTGATTTGTTTGACGTTAAGTTGGCAATCGCTTCTCGAAATGATTCTCTTTGAGCAACCTTTAATAGGATTAAATATGACCGTTCAAGTTCTGCGATTGTTAATGCTTTTAAGGCACGATTTTCCTTTGGTGTCTTTATAATATTGTGAATAAATCTGAGTTACTCTTTTGAGCTTGTTGAGACTTGAAAATCGATTAAAAATCTCTGCTGATTCAACACGTTGTGCGGTTAGTATCTGATGTTTTTTATTCCTCTCAGGAATCTTTTCTTCCGGTATGTTTACCTGTAAAGTAGGCCATTCTTGGGAAGGTAATTTTAAAAATTGTGGACCGTGCCACCAGAGTTCTGAAGATTGTTATTTTTCAGGTGAAAACCCTCTAGTTGCTAAGTCTGCAGGGTTTTCTTTGCCCGGAATATAATTCCAACATAAATGATTCGAATTTGTCGAATGCAGAATTTTAGCTACTCTATTAGCTACGGAAACTTGTAAGGAGCTGGACTTTGCTTTGATCCAACATAAAACTACTTGAGAATCAGACCAAACGTAAACAGGAATTGACAGGGATATAGTAGAAGACACTAGTGCAAGCAATTGTGTTCCTAGAAGAGCAGCACATAGTTCTAAGCGGGGTACAGTGATAGTCTTTAACGGTGCAACTTTTGTTTTTGCACATATAGTTTGTAGCTTAGCTACAGGAGCAAACGTCTCTTCATAGTCCAACCCTTTGCGCAAATCCTCTCGCAACAAGTCTTGCTTTGTACTTTGTCAACATTCCTTTTTCATCAGTCTTTATCTTATATACCCATATGTTATCTATTATCTTTTCATTCTTTGGTACTTTAACTAAATTCCACGTGTTATTCTTTATCAAAGAATTATATTCTTCATTCATACCATTTTTCCAATTTTCTTTTTCTGATAAGTTTTCGATCTCTTCATATGAGCCAGGAATTTCAAATAGATGTTGCGCATTTAACGCTAAAGCGCTAAAATCGTAATCTGCATGCCATACAGGTGCTTTTCGCGCACAATTATATTCATTTCTTCTTCTTTTGTACCAGAATCATAAACACTTTCTTCACCTCTCTCGTCCACGCGTTCTTCTTTTTCTTGAAGTACTACTCCGTGTCCCTCCTTTTCTTCATTCTCGCTGCTACTGTTACTACTTATACTTAATGATCGTGATCTGCTTTCTAGGAATTCAATTTCTTTGAATACAACATCCCTTGCCACAATGATTCTTTCTTCCTCAGTATCCCATAGCCTGTATCCATGTACAGCATATCCAATCATGATGCATTTTCTTGACTTGGGATCTAATTTTGATCTCAATACATTTGGGATATGGGCATGTGCTAGACACCCAAACACTCTCAAGTTTGATAAATCCATTTTTCTATTAAACCATAGTTCTGCTGGAGTTTTGTTCAAATTCGAGGTCGTGGGACTACGGTTGCAGAAATAGTCTGCAGTTTGAACGGCTTCTCCCCAAAAAACTTTGTCTAGCTTCGCATTTAGCATCATACATCTGGCTTTTTCTAAAAATTCTAAAAAAAAAAAATTAAATTAGCCGCGTAAATCTAATGGTAAGATTCCTAACTTACCAACCGTATTGTGTTGGTTAGACTGTATATAACGAAATGTAACTAGATAAGAAGCCAGCCAAGAAAAAAGGCGGGAATAAATGAGTTTTGTAACCGTGGTTAACGAACGTTGTTTTAAAAAGAAAATACCGTTTCAATGTGTGATAGAAAATCGGCATCCCTACAAAACTTTTATGGAAACTTTTTTCTTTTCGTTGTAGTTGGTTTGCTTTTAATAGGTGCCTGAAAATTATAATTGCCTTCATATACTTGATCAACTGTTGTAACCTCCCTAGCACAAACTGTTTCCACATTCAATTTTGTATGTTAATGTTATTGTGTTTAGGGCTTGCTAAATACAAACAACCCATTTTTGTTATTGAATAATGTACTTGTGTAAGGGTACTACTCGTCAGGATAATTTTCAACACAAAAATAACTACACAACTTGTTTAACAAGAACAACGTTTAATATTTCGCCATTTTGCTTACACATTAACACATTGTCCTAGACTCTAGACAACTTATTTTTGATTGGCGATTCGCGCCAAAAGTCGCTTTTCTATGAACATAACATAGGTTTGTCAAATAAATGGATAGAGTCTAGAGTGAGAGGTCTTGACGGAAAGAATAGAGAGAGCGCGGTATAAACTGAAGGCAATGTCACAGTATATATCCAATTGGATCCATTGAATGTATACCATTGTCGTTGTAATTTTGTTTAATATATAGTGGTTTTAGTTTTCGTACTTTTAAATTTTGTTTTGTATTTGTGGTAAATGCTTTTAAATAATTAAATATTTATATTTTAATTCGAAAATGGTTACTTCGTGTTGTGCATATGGTTGTACGGAAAGATTTAAAAAAGGAACTGGTATTAAATTTCACAAGTAAGTTATAAATTTTGATATCTAAATTTTATACTTGTTTGACTATATATATATAGTAATGCGTCTACTAGCAGATTTCCAAAAGACGATACAATTAAAAAAAAATGGGTAATAGCTCTTAGAAGATAATCAGTTATTCCCACTGACAGCAGTTTTATATGTAGCAAGCATTTCGTAGAAGCTGATTATTATATTAACGTCATGGACAATAAAACATTGAAGAAGGACGCTGCGCCATCAGTATTTGTTTTTACGAAACATCATTCATAACGCAGGCCCCTTAAAAAAAAAGAAATCCAAGATCAAATTTCCTTTAGTTCGGACGTACCTGAGAGTGTAAATACAGATACGAAAAGTGAATCTTCATTAAAAAATAGAAATATACACTCCGAGAATTATTCTTCTCAACCTTCTACATCATTCCAGTCCCAAAGAGAACTAAAACGTAAAAGACAACCATGCGACTGCGGAGATTTCCAAGAAGAGGATTTAGAACACCCAAAGCTGCGAAGGAAATATTGGACCATTTCTCAAAATACAATTATAGCACAGAGACGTACAATTAAATATTACGAAATGCAAAAACGTCGATTAAAAAAAAAACTTAACACATTGAATGGCTTAATTAATCATTTACGACAAACAGGGAAAATATCTCAAGATTGTGCTACATTATTGGAGGTAATACAATCTTTACAGACTATGTGAGATGTAGCATACATATTTGTGTTTTTGTTTCAGAATTCAGTACCAGTAGCAGAGAAGCAATTAATATTCAAACAATTAAAGCGGAACACATCAAAAGCTTACCCATCCCAATTACGAGCTTTTGCTCTTACCCTACATTTCTATTCCGCAGCAGCTTACAATTATGTGCGAAATACCTTTGGGAATTGTTTGCCACATGAAAGTACTCTGCGGAAATGGTATTCATCGGTTGATGGAAGCCCAGGTTATACTTCCGAAGCACTTAGAGCTATAAATGCAAAGGTTTCAGAAATGGAAGAACAAGGAAAGAAGTTGGTATGCTCATTAATTATGGACAAGATGGCCATTAAGGAATATGTAGCATGGGATGGCAAGCAACACATAGGCTACATAGATTATAGAATTGAAGGTGCTGGGCAGGCTGATAATCTTCCAAAAAGCAAGAGAAGCACTAGTATTTCTAATAGTAGCCTTAAATTCTCGTTGGAAGATACCTGTAGGTTACTTTTTGCTGAATGGTTTAAGTGCAGAAGATAAGGCCAATTTGATTCATGGTTGTCTGTTAATGCTAAAAGCAACTGGTGTTTTAGTCAAAGCCTTAACTTTTGATGGAACTTCTACAAATTTATCTGTTGCTGCATCTTTAAAAACTCAATTATCTATGCCTCTATTAAAACCATACTTTAAAAATCCACATGATGACAGTAATATACATATAGTGTTAGACGCTTGTCTATATGCTGGAGTTGTGCCGCAATACTTTAGGTGATTGGGGATTAATTTTTGATAGAGAGGGTAGAAAAATTGAGTGGAGATATTTTGTCAAATTAGTAGAACTGTAAGAGACGAAGCAACTTCACTTAAGTACAAAAATAAGAAGACGCCATTTAAATTATAATGCGGAGAAAATGAAGGTGAAACTTGCTGTTCAAGTTTTTAGCGCAAGTGTAGTAGATGCCTTGAATTATTGCGAACAAAAATTAAATTTGCCAGAATTTGCAAATTGTGAAGGCACTGCACATTTTTGTAGAATGCCAAACAATATATTTGATGTACTCAATACGAGAAACATGCTTGGAAAGACCATGTATAAAAGGCCTCTTAATCCTGATAATATTCTATTTATGAAAAACTTTATTTCAGATGCGATTAATTATATTGAAAGTCTTCAATGTAATGATGGGACACCTGTTATTCATTCAAGAAGAAAAACTGGGTTTTTAGGTATTATAGTTTCTTTAAAATCATTGTTAAACTTATATACAGAGCTTGTTGATACATCAATTTTATCGTTTTTATTAAACTACAAATTATCGCAAGATAACATTGAACTATTTTTTTCTGCAATACGCAGTAGAGGAGGATTTAACAACAATCCGACCGCTTTACAGTTTCGTGGAGCTTATAAACGTTTGCTTGTCCATGCCGAAATTAAAACTTCATCTTCTGCAAATTGTCTCTCGCAAGATCAAACTAGTATTTTACATGTCTCATCAAATAATAAAATGCGTCATAGTTCAGATTATTTATTGGAATCCATTATTGATTCAAAGAATTTTAATAGAGATTCCATAGAAGAAAACATGTTGTTAATAGAAAACTGTAATTATATATATAATATTGTGGGATATATTGCAGGATTTGTTTGTAAAAAGTTATATACACATATACATTGTGATACATGTAAATCACTGCTCATAAGTGTTAACAATGATAATGCCTTATCAATAAAGGTGGTCTACTAACGACCGCTAAAGATGTCTTACGACTTTGTAAGGTTGCGGAGAGTTGCTTCCGGTCTTTGTGTAATTACAGCAGAGCCAATATCGTAAATTTTTTGGTGGTTAATAGCATTAGGAATATAATTACATTAATGGTTACTTCACTACCTTAAATGAACATATTCTTGAGCAAGATGCTCTGAATAACCACTTGTTACAATTAATAAAATTAATTTTAAAAACGTATCATACTATAAGATTGAATTATAAAAATAATACTATTAATGAAACTGAGAAAAGGGTCAGGCATGTACAAACAAAATTAATACATTTTAAGCACCAGTAAAATATAGCTAATTTATTAGTAGATTTAGAAACTTGTATACGATTTACATATGTATCAGTGTTTTATGTTTAAGAATTCACTCGCAATCGTAAACATGAATTTAGAATAGATTTCTATCATGTAGATCCAACTAAAAATCGCAATTTAAGCTCATTGCATGCGATATTAAAAATTAATAGATAAGCTTTGTATTTGTATATATGTTTTGTATTACAGTAGAGTCCCGTTCGAGTGAATTCTCGCTGTAGTGAACTACCCGAAATAGTGAACACCGAAAAATTTACATTGGGATCCGATTTATTGAACAGGGAAACCCCGGTAGAGTGAATTTCTTTCTTTGGTAGTTCCGTAATTACCCTAAATATGTATTATAGGAAGCGCATCACCACGAATGATCGTAAATTGGTTTAGTACATTCTTCTATTCGATTTGTATGAGCTCGGTGTGTTTGAGCGCTCCATTAAAAAACTCAGGGCAGTGATATATGGTGCGTCGTGTTATGAGAAGTGTTATTATTATGTATGTAATAAGAGTTTAAAATAATGTCGAATAATAGGAAACATTTAAAACTGAGCGAGAAATTAGAGATATTGGAAAGCTTAAGTAAAGGTAAATGTGTAACAGATTTAGCTAAACAATTTGGAGTGGCTAAATCTACTACAATATGTGCTATAAAGAAGAGGCGAACATTAATTTTAAGAAAAACTAATCAAAATGTTGATGGTATACGTAAATTTAAAACACTAAAAAAATCTACATATTCAAAAATGGAAAAAGCACTGTACAAGTGGTTTATTTCATTGCGAGAGTTAGTGGATTAATGTTAAAACAAAAAGCTATAAATTTGCAAAAATCAATCGATGAATCATCAACATTTATTGCAAGTAATGGATGGCTTAATAGATTCAGAAGACGGTACAACGTAAGGTTTTTAAAGATTTCAGGAGAGAAATTATCATCACAACCAGAATTAGTTGATCCATTCAAGGAAACGTTGAAGAATACAATTAAAGATCTTGACCTGTTACCGGAACAAATTTATAATGCGGACGAATCAGGTCTTTACTGGAAACTACTACCCGATAAGACGTATGTATCTAACATGGAGAAAAATGCACCTGGTAGAAAAACTGAAAAACAAAGATTAACTTTTTTGGCCTGTGCAAACGCGTCCGGAACACACAAATTAATACCTTTAATAATACGAAAATCAAAGAAACCCCGATCATTTCGAAATTTTAGCTGTCCAGTACATTACAAGCATTCTAAGGCAGCATGGATGATCACCACCATTTTTAAAGAATGGTTTCATGAAATGTTTATTCCAGAGGTAAACAAATTTACTTATTTATAATTAGATCATAACACTTCATTTTACTTTTTGGGTTACACAATTTTTACAAAACCAACAATTACCAATTAAGGCCTTATTATTATTAGATAATGCCCCTAGCCATCCACCTGAGCCAGACTTAAGAAGTTCCAATGGGTTGATCTCCGTTATGTATATGCCACCAAATGTGACGCCCTTAATCCAACCCATGGATCAAAATGCCATCAGAATTACAAAATTATTTTATCGCAAACATTTATTAACGAATTTGTTATCAGAAGACAAAGAGTTTAGTGAAACATTGAAAAACTATTCTCTGAGAGATGCTGTTTTAAATATAGCTATGGCTTGGAATAATGTAAATACTGCAGTTATAAAGAAGTGCTGGAATAATATTTTAGACATTGATGATGACGATCAGGAAAATATTCCACTAAGCGTTTTACGCTCTCGTTTAATTAATGACGAAGCCTTTAAGGCAAATCAAGATATAGGACATATTTTACAAAATATCACTCCAAATGTAAGTAAAAAGTTGCTAAGTAAATGTTAATTATAAAATTGATATTTTTTTAGACTCATTTTAATGATGCTTACATTGATGGATGGAATAAGGACATATTACAAGAAGCCACTGAGGTAAATGTTATTGATAAAAGTTATTCGGAAGAGGACGATAATAGTCATTTGTTAATGTGTAATATCACAAATGACGAGAAATTAATTTCGACAAATCATGCTCTTAAATCTGTTAATGATCTTATTCAGTGGGTGGAAGAAATTGAATTTTCACAGTTACTAACTCTGCATAGTTTAAGAAGTAAATTAATTGAAATTAAAGTAAAGAAAAGGTTAGAACAATCAAAAATAACTACGTATTTTAAACCAAAATTATAAGTTAAGTTTTTAATATAAAAATGTCGCGTATTATTATTGCCAAATTATATTATTACTTATTATAGTAAAAGTAAGATTATTAAATAAAGTTTGATTGCATAAGGTAAATGTCCCAAATTCAGACACTGTCCCAAATTCAGACAGGTTTTTAATTATTTAGTGAAAATAAGAAATCTGCCATATCGAAATGTACGGTGGGACATCTTTTGACAAATATTATCCATTCTTTATTCATTTCAAAAACAGTTCCTTTTTTATCGGTAGTGTAACGGCTAATACATAACCTATAAATTTGAATATGTTCATAAATTGTGCATTCATTTAAACATCGAGGTTTTTCTTATAACGTAAGTAGATTCAGTAGCATTTCTAGATTATTGTAAAATGGCTGTTATTACGATAATGAACGTTGTATTGATGTAAGTAGCAAGAAAATACTTTAAATTTGTATTTTATTTGATATAAAATGTAATGTAACTGAAATATTTCATAATTTCATTGGTGTCAGAATTACGTACAAATAACAGTCGTTGTTCCATATTCAGACATCATGTGTCGGAATAAGGTACATAGCAATGAACATTAGATATAGTTCTATTTCTTTCCTTTATATTAAAATACCATTTTGTATATATTCATTTGAAATAGAATTTACCTACAGCGCTCTGTCCAAATTCCGACACGGGTGTCGGAATTACGCACCTCACCTGTCTGAATTAGGTACAATTAAAGACAAGTGAACTTTGTGTATTTTACTATATTTTACCATACTGAGGTTGTTTTTTTACCCTTGTTGAACTGTTATTGAAGGTATGTTCCAACAAAAATTATATTTTACGATATGCGATTGGATCTGAGAAGTTTGTGATTTTGTTGGAACACACCTTAAGTAAAACTACTTGCTGCATCAATTTATTATTATAGAATGTCCAAGAAGAACTGCAAATATACGAAAGATGATTTGCGACGTGCTCTGGATGCTGTGAAAAGTGGTACACCTTTCTTAACTGCTGCCAAAGAGTACAATGTTCCTAGAACAACGCTTATTGGCAAAATTCGCGGCATCTATCCCGAAGAATGTCAAAGTGGAGCACCTTCTGTCTTAACTAGCGACGAGGAAAATCTGTTGGTGCAATGGATAATAAATATGGGACACATGGGGTTTCCTGTAACAAAGGATCAACTAATTGATAGTGTTTCACTTCTAGTAAAAAACTTAAAACGTCCTAATAACTTCACTAATGGAAAACCGGGTCGTCATTGGTACGCATTATTTAGTAAAAGGCATCCTGAAATTAGTGAAAGAATATCACAAAATTTATGTGCGTCACGAGCAGCAGTCACAAAACTTAAAATTGAAAACTGGCACAAAGAAATACAAGACTATTTCACTGCATCGGAAATTTGTGTTACAGATCCCAAAAGAATATTTAATACAGACGAATCGGCATTTTTTTTATCGCCGAAAGGCCGTAAAACGCTAGCCAAAAAAGGCAGCAAATCGTTACACAATAGGTGCGGTGATGATAAGGAATGTTTAACTGTACTCATTACAGGTAGTGCTGCTGGTCAGTTAGCCCCTCCCATGGTATTATATCCCTATGAAAGAATACCAAAGCAAATAGTATCACATGTACCTAAGGGTTGGGGTATTGGTAAGTCATCTAGTGGATGGATGACCTCCGAAACATTTTTTGAGTATTTAACCAACGTTTTTTATCCGTGGCTTATATTAGAAAATATCCAGTTTCCGATAGTTCTATATTTAGATGGACACAAATCACATGTTACTTTGCCTTTAACAGACTTCTGCAGAGAAAAACAAATAATTTTAATCAGTTTATTACCGAATTCGACGCATATTTTACAGCCTCTGGACGTGGGATTATTCAAAAGTTTAAAAATGAAATGGAAAAATGAAGTTCAAAATTTTAAAATTAAGAATAATTATAAGAATTTAGGAAAGGATACATTTGCTCCCATATTAGATAATGCTTTAAAATCTATTTCAAACATAGAAACAATTTTTAGTAATTCTTTTAAAGTATGCGGTCTTTTTCCTTTCAACGCGAATAACATTGATTACAGTAAGCTTCTTACTGTAGATCACACTAATGTAAATGATAAAGAAACAGTAGACCCTGAAATGGTACTACATTTGCGAAATCTTGAATCTTATATAGAACCAGAAATTCTTGATAAATGTTATGAACTAATGGGTGTAGAGTGGACAGGGAGACTGGAGGCTAAAGATTTATACAACACCTGGTACCAAATGTATAAAAAGTCGGGTTTGCAACATAGTACAGGACGAGTTCTGGATGTAACAATAGAAGTAGAAGAGGGCTTAACCTTAGAAGATGGTTGGGAACAGTTAGTGGTATTTGAAAATAATGAGGAAAATCGTCCTGTATCGTCAGAGGTTATACAAGGAATTACAGAAAACACTTTTGAAGAAGGTGTCACAGTCATGGAATCTACTGTTGAAAGTGAAATGAGATTACAAGATCACGAAGGTGAAGTAAATGATTTGACAATAGAAATGGGTGTAGAAAAATTTGTCGTAAATCAGACTAATTCAGAGGTAGCACTAAAGAATGTTCAAGAGATATCAGAAAAACAAAAAACCCCAGAAGAACAGAAGAGACCAGAACAACAAAAGACACCAGAGAAACAAAAGACGCCAGAGAAACAAAAGACGCCAGAAAAACAAATAGGCAGTGACGGAAACAATAGTACTAAACATTCTTTGGTGTTGCCAGGAGTGCAAGTACCATCGCCATTTAAAAATTCCTTATTTTGGCCTGATCCAATTCAAAAACCTAAGGCAAGAAAAGCTCGTGTTAAAGTTCCTTCTGTTGGCACGTCAGACGCTTGGAGAGAATATTTTTTAAAAAAAGAGGAGGAACAAAATCGTATTCAGAAAGAGAAAGAAGAACGAAAACGAAAACGAGATCAAAATAAGGAAACACGGAACAATGCTATCAAAAAATCGAGAAAAAAAGATTCAAGTAAAGAAAACGCGTCCCAAAATGAGAATGAAATTGATGAGAATGTGGTTATTGGTGATTATGTTATAGTGAGATACTTAAATGAATGTTACCCGGCATTAATTACAAATTTAGAAAATGGAAAAATCTTGGCGAAAGCCATGGCAAAAGCAGGTCTTCACAATTGGAAGTGGCCTGTCATTAAAGACGAAATTTGGTATGACTATTATGAAATTGTTCAAAAAATCACACCCCCTGTAAAAATAAATAATAGGGGATTATTTTTTGTTAAGGAGCTGGAGAAACAAATGTTGTTATAAATACTACAAATTGTAATAAAATTTATAAGCAACTTACCTTAGTGTTTGTTTTTGTCGGAATTAAGTTCTCTTAATGTCTGAATTAAGTTCGCTGTCGGAATTGGGGTCCTGAAGGTGTCGGTTTTTAGGTCAAATATTAGTATTTGTGTCGGAATTAGGTGAAATTGGCGGGCTTGTTTAAAATAATAAAAAAAGATAATATTAGCTTATTTGTATTATAAATAAATGATAAAACCTCTTCGTAAATTGATACTTATATATGCATAGAAAAGCAACTTCATCTTGCTACATTTCTGTAAATTTTGTTGAACAAGACAGAACAGGAATACCTAAATGTGTCTGAATTTGGGACAGTTACCTTATGTGTATTTGTATTTGATTTTTTAATAAACCTCTATTTAGTGAACAATCCGATTAAGTGAACAGGGGCTTGGCTAATAACGTTCACTCTAGCGAGACTCTACTGCAGTGGCGCGCCAACCCGGGGGTGCAAGGGGTGCGCCGCACCCGGGCGGCAGGTTTTTGGGGGCGGCAAAGTACCGCCTCGTCAATTGTTATTTTTAATTTTTAATAATCAAAAACAGAAAAAAAATCTTATTAATTACATAACATTGTTTAACCTCAAGTAGCTGGAGATAAAAAAATAGGTATTTTCTTGCTAATATTGGATATCAAATTCAAAATATAAAATCACGAAATGTCCACGGCACTGCAACATATATTGTTTGACAGGCACCTGTACAATTTAATTCAACTATTACTAGGGTTTTATCTACTTAAGTAAGGATGGCAGCACTATTTACAAAAATTCAAACGGCGTGTTCCAAGTAACCCCCGAGTTCCAAGTAACCCCGTTTGACGGTACTAGCTCTAGGCTTTTTTTTTTTCATATATTTAGGGGAATCCCAAAAAACACGATGCGTGCGTAGAAATGCGTTCTTTTCCATATATTTAGGGGAATCCCCTTGTGCGAGGGTATAAAAGCGTTCTGTTGCCAGTATTCATTCCACTTGCAATTTTGTTTTTGTGTCTTACGTCTTACATATTATTTAAATTGATTTGTGTTTTTTTTTATTCTACAAAAATTTTTACTTACTAATTTCAACTTCTAAGCTAGTTTCTTTTATTTGCTTACCGATTTTTGGTAAAATATATTTGATATAAGATAGGCTTATTTTTTGTTAATTATCTTATAAAATACTTTGTTAATTCTACTGAAGAGGTAGATTTAACCCTTTCCGGACCAATGATAACTTTAAGGATCATGGTTGTTATATGTTTTTTTCTCATTCCTTTCAATCCTAATGATGGTTTGTAAAATGATGATTATTTTACTGAGTGGTCGTAATGAATCGAATAATGTTTATGTAATTGGTGTATTATGATATATATTATACTGTGTTAATACTATTTCAACTACTCTGCGTGTTATCTACTTTTTATCTATTTTTTAAATTATGTTGGTGTAATGTTTGGAAGATAAAAAAAATATATCGTGACTGTTTACACATCAAATGAAAGGTTCATTATAGATTTGATCCGAATTGCTTTTAATTACGAACTTTTAATTGTTCCAAACATACTATGATTATTATTATCATCATTGGGCCTCTATGGATAGATTTACCTATATAAAATAATTTTAATGTTTGTTCATTATTGCGTTGTTAATGTTTACAGATGACTCGTTAGTTTTGTATAAAATAAGAATTTAATTAATAATTTAGTTTAAAACAAAGTTATTGAATTTTTTGAAAAATTTTCAAAATCGATCTAAGGTAATGAAATGATTTTATATTATTTTATAACATGAATATGTAAATAATGTGTATATAATAGGATAAATTTAATATTTTTAATTCAGATGTCTGATAAAAGAAAAAGACTGTCAGGTGCGGAATATCGCAAACGAAAATTTGAAAAAGAAAAAAACCTTAGAAGAGTTACCACCGATATCACTACATTTTTTACACCGACACCATCAACAAGTGCCATCAATATGCCATCATCATCAGTAGAACAAGAGGACTGTCAAATGACTGAAAATGAGTTTTTCGTAAAATCGCCATCTCCGTGTGCATCGGATTCATCTTTATCAGAACCAGAAGATAAAAAAGGTATTGACATTGATCTTACTGATCCGGCCAAATGGCCTAAAATCATAACTGATTCTATTAGAATGTCACTAATTGACATTGGCCCGATTCAGTATTCAGAAGATAATTTTCCTAAAGATCACAACAACAGATCATTCTCAACATTATATTTCCGTAAAAAACTGTGTAACGGAGAAAATGTTTATAGAAATTGGCTTATGTATTCCAAATCAAAAAATTCTGTATTTTGCTTTTGTTGTAAAATTTTTTCCAACAATAAAAGTGCTTTTTGTGATGACGGTTATAGCGATTGGCAGCATTTATCGCGAAATTTAGAAAGACACGAAAAAAGTAAGGATCATTTTAATTGTTATAAGTCTTGGGTGGACTTAAAAAAATCTTTGAATAATGAAAGAACGGTTGATGCATTGAATGAAAAATTAATTAACTTAGAAAAAAAAAGATGGAAAGCGGTTATTGAAAGAATTGTATATGTAATTCAGTTTTTGGCAAAACAAAATTTAGCTTTTAGGGGGCATAGTAATAAATTATACGAAAAAAATAATGGAAACTTTTTAAAATTAATCGAAACTATTGCTCAATTTGATAATGTTATAGCTGAACATATTGGTCGCATTAAAAAACATGATTCCACTAGAATGGCACACTACTTGGGAGATAAGATCCAAAATGAAATAATATCTTTAATTGGTGAAAAATAAAAGGCAATATTATCAGTTTATTAAAATTTTCAAAATATTTTTCCATCATATTGGATTGCACTCCCGACATAAGTCATGTGGAGCAAATAACAGTAGTAGTGCGTTTTGTGTACCTAAACAATACTACAAAAAAAGTTGAAATACGAGAACATTTTTTGGGCTTTTGTCCAATTTTAGATACAACTGGAGAAGGCTTAACTACCTTTCTTATCAACTTTTTAAAAAGCGAAAATATTGATATTGGTAATATGCGCGGTCAGGGCTATGATAATGGCAGTAACATGAAAGGTAAACATAATGGCCTTCAAAAAAAGATTTTGGATATAAATCCAAGAGCTTTTTATGTGCCTTGTGCTGCACACAGTTTAAATTTAGTCGTAAATGACGCGGCCAAATCTTCTCTAGAAATAGAAAACTTTTTTAGTATAGTTCAGGAACTTTACATATATTTTTCTGCTTCTACGCATCGATGGCATATTTTGAAAAAGGAGTGTCCATCATTGACTTTAAAACCGCTGTCAGATACAAGATGGGAGAGTAGAATTGATGCCATAAAAGTTCTGCGTTATAATTTACATACAGTATATGATGCATTATACAATTTATTCGAAGATACGTCTCGGGATGCTAACACTAGAAACTTAGCAAAGTCATTATTAACAAAAATAAAATCATTCAAATTTATTTCGTCAATAATAATCTGGTACAACATTCTAACGAAAATTAATGTTGTAAGTAAGGAATTGCAAAGCTCTGACATAGATCTCTCAAAAACAAGCGAAATGCTTGAACAAATTATGAATTACTTAAAACTGTGCAGATCAGACAATAATTTTGAAACCATCTTGGCTGACGCAGCAATAATTGCAAGAGAAATTGATTGCGAAACAACATTTCCAAAAATTAACATTATTAGACCGCGCAAAATTAGGGCACACTTTCAATATGAAGGCCCTGATGAAGTTATTAATGATCCGGAACGGCAATTCAAAATAAATTTTTATTTTACACTTATAGACATGGCAAATTCGAAAATAGAAGAGCGTTTTGAACTTTTAAAATCTCACAACGAAAGTTTTAATTTCTTAAATGACATTTATTCTTTATTTTCGGTTAATCGAGAAACTAAAATGAAATATTGTTCAGATTTAGAAATAAAACTTTTTGATCCTACAAAAACAGAAAAAGACATAAATGCATTAGATTTATGCGATGAAATCGAAAATTTGTCACCATATATTACAGAACATATGAATGCATCAACAATTCTTAATTATTTATTTTCACAAGACCTTCATAATCATTTTCCAAATATTACTGTAGCATTAAGAATATTTTTAACTATGCCTGTAACTGTAGCTTCTGGGGAAAGATCATTCTCAAAACTAAAATTAATCAAAAATTACTTAAGATCAACTATGTCCCAAGAAAGACTTTCTAATTTAAGCATAATTAGTATTGAAAGCGATTGTGTTGACGAATTAAATGTTTCTAATATTGTTGATCAATTTGCAGTTAAAAGAGCAAGATTATTATAAATTTTGTGAATTTATTTTTTTACTTTAAAATATGTAGTAAGTATAGTACGTTTATTGAGTTTTATATATTTTATACATAGCATATTTCGTTGTTAATATATTGTTATGTTACATGTTACATATATATATTTTTTTTATATAAATTTACTTATTTTTGGATATTTTACATAAATATTTATTTAATAAAAGAGATTTGTTTAAAGTGCGAGTTTTACTTTTTATATTTTGTTGCAGTTAATTAATAATTTTCAATGGTAAGTATAAAATTAATAAAAATAATAAATAAATAATTAAAAAATTGTCATCGGAAGAGGGGCGGCAAATGAAGGTTTGCACCCGGGCGGCAAATTTCTTTGGCGCGCCGCTGCTCTACTGTATTATGTATTCGGCGTGTCACCGTCATGTAGAATGCTGACAAATAAAATTAAAGCACTATTATTACTCAGTTTCCAGTAGTAATAGAAAATAAAATAAGAAATCACAGAACATACGTAGTAACTTTTTGAACGTTGCCTTTACTATATAGCTATCTGTAATATACAGGGTTTTCCAATAAGAGGTGTTATTATGAATAGTCCGCTATTTCGGTAGATGTCACTTTTGAGGTTGTAATTTTTTGACATTTGTCAAGTAGAAACTACGCCATTAATAAAAATGAATCGATACACGCTTCAACAACGCATTCAAATTATTAAAATTCATTATAAAAATGGTGAAAATTTGGCAGAGACGGTTCGTAAAACTCGAACATTTTTTGGTCGTCGTGGAGCACCTTGTCGGACCGCAATACAGAATTTGGTGGAAAAATTCGAGCTCTTGGGACAAGTTAGTGATGTGAAGAATAAAACGCGTGCACGTCGCTCAAGAACAGCCGAGAATATTGCTGTTGTAACCGAAAGTGTTGAAGAAAACCCAGGTTTGTCCATTCCTCGTCGTTCTTTGGCATTAGGCATTCCAAAAACGTCATTACACCGTATTCTGCATAAAGATTTGAGTCTTAAGGCTTATAAAGTTCAGCTAACGCATGAACTCCAGCCGGCCGATCATCAACAACGTCGTGTCTTTGCTGATTGGGTCCTTGAAATGCATGAAAATGATCCGGAATTCCATCGAAAAATCATTTTCAGTGATGAGGCCCATTTCCACCTCGGAGGCTGCGTCAACAAGCAAAATTGTCGCATCTGGGGCTCGGAAAACCCAAAAGCTATTGTTGAAAAGCCCCTCTATCCTCAACGTGTGACTGTTTGGTGCGGTCTATGGTCCGGCGGGGTCATTGGACCATACTTTTTCGAAAATGAGGCTGGAGCAACAGTTACGGTGAATGGATTGCGCTATCGAGAGATGATCAATAATTTTTTATGGCCGGAATTGGATGGTATTGATCTGGACCACGTTTATTTTCAACAAGACGGCGCTACGTGCCACACAAGCAACGAAACCATTGATCTTTTACGGGAAAAGTTTCCGGACCGTGTTATCTCTCGAAGAGGTGATCACAATTGGCCACCGAGATCTTGTGATGTGACACCTTGCGACTTCTTCCTGTGGGGCCACGTGAAAGAGAAGGTCTACGCCAACAGCCCAGCGTCTATTCAAGACCTCAAAGATGGAATTCGTGAGGCTATCGAGGACATAGCGCAGCCACTTTGCAATTTGGTTATGGAAAACTTCATGAAAAGGATATGGTCCTGTAGGCGTGGTCGTGGTGGTCATTTGGCTGATGTTATTTTCCATTACTAATGGCATACCTTCCTCTTTATAATGTAATAAATATCCGATCATTTATCTTGAAAAATGGCATTTTTCTTTGAATATCAAAATAACACCTCTTATTGGAAAACCCTTTATATGTTTTCAATACTGGTAGTTGGTGGCGCACGCGCGCGCACACACACATGTTCACCCATAGATGTAAGCCGTATCATTAAGAATACAATCTGTTATAGTAACATAATTAGTTAATAAAGAGTTATACAAAAACATGTTTCAAGTTGTACCATTAATAGAATAAATTACATAACACTATCCTTCTCACACATTTTCCATCTCATGTCTCCGTCAATGCTCTGGGTTACGGGTTGTAGATCTATGGAACATAACGGTATTTCAATAGGTAACTTAAAAATATATACTAGGTAGGTATATTAATACAACGATACCAACGTCAAGTATTAAAATAACTATTGATAAAACATAGCGCCAACTTAAGAATATATCTTCACTAACACTCGGAAATTTGAAACGAGAAATATCCTTTCCTTTAGCTTATTCTATATATTCTAGGTGGCATAATTTATATAACCACGAGTCTATGCTAAAAATGAAAATTTCAAGGTTTTATTTTCTTTGGCGTTTTTAATTTCCATTAAATCGTGGGAGATTGACTTTAGGGGTGGTAGCGTGGTAGAAAACTCAACAGTGTGGGAAATCTCCCACTATAGTGGGAGCTATAACATCCCTGTGCGTATCAACAACTTAAAATTAGCGAGTACTTTTCACTATAAATACGCATATGGTATTGTTCAGATACAATAGATTAACCTATGGAGTAAGTTCTGCTCCAGATATTTTTCAGTCGATTATGGAAGCTATCTTGTCAGGGCTCCCAAATACCAAATGTTACTTAGATGATATTTTGATTCAAGGCTCTAGTTTAATGGAGTGTCATCAAAATGTTGTTAACCGATTACAATAATTTGATGTGAAAGTAAACAAAGAGAAGTGCAAATTTTATAACCAAAGTGTGGAATTTCTTGGTCATAAAGTTGATGCTGATGGTGTACATCCTACACAAGAGAAAATCGAATGTATAGAGAAAGCACCATCTCCTAAAAATTTAAAACAGTTAAAATCTTATCTAGGACTCATAAACTATCATGGGAAGTTTATTCATATGTTTTCGTGTAAACTTAAACCACTTTATGATTTGTGTAAGGCAAATACTGATTTTATATGGACTGAGGAATGTGAAAAGACATTTAAGATGAGTAAACAATTATTTACTTCCACTGATGTTTTGACACATTTTAATCCAAATCATCCGATTTTTGTTACATGTGATGCTAGCGGGTACACGGAGTAGGAGCTGTTCTAAGCCATAATATAAATGGTCAAGACTAACCTGTATTTACGTCTAGTACATTGTCAACTGCAGAGAAACGCGATTGAAATTTGGAGGATGAGGCTTTGGCTGTAATATTTGGGTTGAAAAAGATTCATAAGTATTTATTTGGCAGGAAATTCATACTAGTAACAGACCATGAACCTCTTAAATTTATTTTTGGTAAAAACAGAGCTATTCCTGTAATAGCTGCCGCACGTATTACATGTTGGTCTATAACTTTATCAATGTACGATTATGATATAGAGTACAAAAAAGGAAAATCCGTAGCAAATGCTGACGGATTATCGCGTTTGCCAATGTCAAGTAAAACGAAGATACCTGATTCATTGTATTCATTTAGTATGGTGGATAACATACTATTGCATGAGGGCATTATTGCAAAGGAGACTAAACAAGATTTACTCTTAAGAAAAGCCATTGATTTAACGTTATCAGGGTGGCCAAATATTATTCAAGATGTTAACTTAAAACCATATTTTCAAAGAAGACATAGTTTTTCCGTGGAGCGTAACTGTTTATTAGTTGGGAATAATGTTATAATACCAAAATCCTTGCAAAATGAAGTTTTAACACTCATGTACAACATGTAGGAATCGTTTGTACTAAACTGTTAATGAGATCTTACTGTTGGTGGCCAGGAATTAATGAAGCATAAGAGAATTCATAGCTTCGTGCGAAACAACAACAACAAACGCAAAACTTTTCGAGTAACAGTACGTTACTTCCGTAGTCCAAGGCACCAAATAATTTTTAAAGGATGAATATAGACTTCTTTCATAAGTATAACTACTTTTTTGATTTTGGTCGACAATAAGTCTAAATGATGGAACATGATATTAATGCGAATGAAACCATACTGAAATTGAAAGAAATTTTTTCAGTGTTTGGGTTACCTGTTCAATTAGTATCAGATAATGGCCCACCATTCAGTTTATCTGAATTCAACACTTTTTGCCATGCAAATGGTATAAGATCTGTTAAAACTTAAAACACCCCCCTATCATCCTCAAAGCAACGGGATTGCGGAAAGAGGCATTCAAACTACTAAAAAGGGTCTTGAAAAATCGTTATTTTTTGTAAGGGGAAAGGATATCGCGCGACCTTTAACGCTATTAACGAGGAAAAAGTCAAAATTCATTTGGGGTATAAAGGAACAAGCGGCGTTTGACAGGTTAAAGAAAGCATTAATTACATATCCAGTTCTAAGACATTTTAAACATAAGTTACCTATAGAAATTCATACCGATGCTAGTGATTTTGGATTAGAGGCAATTATTTTGCAAACTCAAGGTGATAACGCCTATCCTATAGCTTATGCATCACGCCGATTATTAGAGGCTGAACTTAATTACAATACAACCGAAAAGGAATGTTTAGCTGCCGTATGGGCAATAAATTATTTTAGGCATTATCTTTGGGGCAAACCATTTAAAATCGTAACGGACCATCATGCATTGTGTTGGCTACATAAACAGAAAGATTTATCTTCCCATTTAATGAGATGGATTATTAAATTGCAAGATTATATTTTCGAAATAGTACATAAAAGTGGGAAAAAACATCAAGATGCAGATTCATTTTCACGCAATCCTATACGCGTCGCGAATCAGAACGATTCTGATTTAACAGAAATTCCAGTACTCACTGTGTCAACAGCAGATATCGCGAATTTACAAAATGATGATCCCAAAATTCGTAGTTTAATCAACGCTATTCGCTCTCCAGACGAACACGATGCAAAACTAGTAGACACGTAGTTTTAGTTTAGAGAATGGTATCTCGTATAAAAAACATTTTACTCCGAATATGCAAACCAAACTATTAGTTGTTCCGGATAAAATAAAAAACGAAATTCTTTTATGTTGTCGTGACGATCCATTATCGGGAGCGCACTTAGGATTTGCTAAAACTTACGGAAAAATGAAAGATAGGTATCATTGGGAGAATATGTACAAGGATGTAGAAAATTATGTTAAAACATGTATTTCTTGTCAACAACGGAAAAATCCGCCTAAAGCGCCACAAGGGTTAATGCAACCTATTAAAATCGGGAAACCTTTTGAGCGGATCGGAATTGATCTATTAGGACCTTTTCCCAAATCTTCAGCGGGTAACGTGTACTTAATTACAGCCGTAGATTACGCAACTAAATGGGCTGAAGCGAAAGCAAAACCTGCAGGCACTGCGAAATGTGTCGCGAATTTCTTAGTAGAAAACAATTTGTAGTCACGGATGTCCTGATACAATTTTAAGCGATCGAGGCAAATGTTTTACATCAAAAATGGTCACGGAACTAGTAAAAGCGTTAGGTAGTCACCCGGTATGTACCATGCGTTCCAAATGTTCTGACTCGAAATGTCATAAAATCTTCTAAAAGTGAGCCTTATTTGAAAATACATGTATCAACGAGTTTACGTAGCTGGTCGACTGCTTGCAATAAAAACAGGCAAGTGCTGACCGGCTCCTTTTAAAGGATTAAACAAGGCAGCTTTCAATAATCAGTGATCCGACAAAATATTTAGTATTTACTTAACCAAGCCGAACTTTGAAGTAACATAATATGTTCCATTGTATCTTTTCTTGTGAAACGTAGTTCCATTCACACAGAATTTAGTGGCACCAGGTGTATCTATGATCTTTCTTTATATTCTGTCGCGTTTTATCGATACTGCTTTACCTAGATAGTGTTAAGGACAAAACACTGTGTGGGATTAGCGATCAGTGTGATCACTGTTAATTATTTAAAAGTAATCCCGACATACCGCCGGTGCCTTTTAAAGGAATAAAATATTGAGCTCTTAATTTCTTTAAAGTAATCCTAGTATAATGCTGTTTAGAAATAATCCCTAGAATAATTTGCGAATCTCATTGGGGCGAGTTGCCGGTAAAATTATTTAATATTCGGACACTGTAGTGTTAAGATTATAGTAGTGAATTAAATAACTAAAAATGCCTTATACATCAGAAAGCGAAAAGGGACAAATTATAGGACTTTGGAGAAATGGCTACAGTACTAGAGAAATAAGTGAACACACAAATAAATCGGTAAGAAGAATTTTTATCTATTATCTTTTATTTCATAAAAGTGTGCTTCTCCTTTCATTTATATATATTTTTAAGTGAAAGTATTTTTTAATTAAAAGAAAAATTAAATCAGTTTTTTCTCATATAAATAATTATAATTAACAATTTTGGTTCTTTGTTGTATTGTATATAATCATTATACATTTTTTTAATGTTTCAGCTGAAAATAAAATTAACTTGGAACTCTATTTGTGTTGATTTCAGATGTTCAGTCAAATAACAAGTATTGTATCTATAATTCTAAGAAAAAAAAATATAATCAAAGACATATTTAATAATTACCGCAAAAGGAAAGTCAGAATTAATATCTATCCTAAATAGTAAAAACCTAGCATGTGATCAGGTTTTTTTAAATACTCATCTATTATTATTTCAGCAGTCAACTGTTTCTCGGTGGATACGACGTTTTCGTCAAGAAGGACACATACGGTTTAAAGCGAAATGTGGGAGGCATAGAATTACTACAGCAAATGAAGATAATTTGCTACAAAACGAAATTGTAGAACATCCATTTCTAACAACAAAAAAATTATTAGAACAAACAAATCTACAAATAAGCAAAAACACAGTTCGTAGACGATTACATGAAATGAATATAAAATGCAGGAGACCGGCAAAAGTTACTGACTTTCAAGAACGTCATGCGGCACATCGAATGCATTTTGCAATTCACAATTTATATCGTAATTGGGATGATGTAGTATTTTCTGACGAGAAAATATTTCGAAGCAACGAAACTTCGAAAGGTTATGTATATAGGCCACTTGCTAGCAGCCGATATGACCAAAAGTATGTTAGAAAAGATAAGGCGAGTGGTAGAATATCTGCAGGATATTGGGCTTGGATTAGCAGCCATGGGCCAGGTGATTTTATCCCAATTAATGCAAGATTGACTGGAAATATGTATTGCAATATTCTAGATGAGTATATTTTGCCCTTAGCTTACGCTAATGGTGGAGAAATTACATTAGTTCAGGACAATAGTTCAATACATACGTCCAGAATTGTACGAAATTGGTTTGAAGAGCATCCTATGGTAAAATTAATAAACTGGCCTTCCAAATCGCCTGATTTAAATCCGATAGAGAACGTTTGGAGTTATATGATACGCTGTTGGGACGATACCGCCGGCAATGCAAATTTACAGAATGGAAATGCACTGTTGGAGCAATGTCAAAGAGTATGGCGTCAAGTAAATGTAAACTTCTGTAAGAACTTGGTTAATTCGATGCCTCGCAGATTAGAAGATGTAATAACTGCCGGAGGTTATTATACAAAATATTAAAAACATGCTTGATACTTTTTGTTTTACAATTACTAAATACTATTTTAGTTTTTATATACTATGTATATGTACATGTTTCAAGCAATTATTATTTGTTATTATTATTGTTTTTCCAGGGTTTTTCTTTTGTTTTAACCCTTTCTTCATATTTTATTTATTTTGTTAAATAAAGAACTACTCTTGAAAGAATTTGTTTTCTTAAATATGTTACGTAAATTGGCAAAAATATTTAGGTATGCATGTACTCTTAAATCTTAAATTTTTTTTTAATTCCACATTTTACATTTTATTTATCACAAGTTAACAACAGAATACGATAAACAATGGTAAACTAATGTGTTATCTATTTGAAATATGTAAACAAAATGAAAAACTACTTTTTCTTAAAAACTGCAATTAAAAGCAACTTCCAGTTGTTAATTAAGGAAAAATTGTCTTACTTCCGACATTGTTTATTACGTTTACTTTTTGTGAACATAATTTAAACTTTAAATTTAAACTAGTTTAAATATCAAATTGTCTATATTGATATTAAATTTTTATTAGAATTTCTTTCAGGCATACTAGAATCTGTTATATTTCAATTTCACTTGCATATCAAAATAAATACAAAGAATAATTATGGCTTTCCCCAAGTTCTTGCTTTAATGTATTTTTATCTCAAACTTCAATGTATTTCTGTTTCATTCTTAAACAGAGCCCATTTTAGGAGATTTTAATAGTACTGCAATTGTCCAGTGGAAGCCTACTCATAACGGCATTGGGAATACGCGTCAGTAAAGACGACGATGCAAGAAGGGTGAGTCAGAACATTTGGAACGCATGGTACAACAGCTTATCATCCAAAAACGAACGGTTTGACAGAGCATTTTAACGGTGCGATTGCACGTATGCTGTCTATGTATACAGCGTCAAACCAAAGAGATTGGTGTACTTATGTACCTCTAGTAACTTTTGCGTACAATACTGCAAAACAAGAGACCACAAAAGAGTTACCATTTTTATTAGTTTATGGTCGGGAGGCTACAATTTCCAGCGATGTAGCACTTCAAACAGATAATGCAACGGAGGAAACGGCTATCAAATATTTAGAGAAAATTAGGATAGTTAGAGAAAGAGCATTAGAAAAAAATGCAATAGAACAGCAAAAACAGAAATTAAGATACGATCAAGGCCGCAGAAACGCGAACTACGAAGTAGGAAGCCAAGTATTGGTATGTTCGAAAAGTAGGCAAGTCAGAAAAACTATTGTCAAATTGGTTGGGTCCGTATAGAGTAGTTCGAAAGATCAGCGACCTTAATTATGTCGCAGACATCGTACATGTAGAACGGATGAAAAAATACAGCGCGCGCGATGATTGAGTAAGATATTCAGTGAGTAAGCTAGCGAGTAGGTAAGCTATTGAGTAAGTAAGCAACCCAGCAAATTCTTATTCGGGGTGTAGTGAACTCGGTTCATATCGATTCAGCGGAAAATACGAATGTATTGAAATCAAAGATGAGCCGACACCTGCGCCTCGACAAATGACAAAGTCAAAGAAATAAGTAATAAAACTGCAGTTTAGTTTAAAAGGATTTAGTTTACAGTTTAAGATTAAGAGAGTTTATATTTAAAAGAGTTTAGTTTAAAACAGTTTCGTTTAAAAGGGTTTAGGGTTAAACAAACAAGTAATAAATAAGTGAATAATGATTAGGTAGTAGAAAAGGGCCCTGGGTTAAGTAGTTGTTTTAAGCATTTAACTTTAAGTACTTAGTGTAAGATTTCAAATTAAAGAAACGAGTCAAATATAATTTTGTTTATTTTTTCTATTATTCTATTATTAGATTATTCTAACGTTTGTTTATTTTCGTTTCATGTACAAAATCAACTGAGGCGACCTCATTCGACGGATCCGTCAGTCCATTACTCCGTAGTTTTGTCAATCAGCAAATACCTAACATCGAGGTCGATGTTTTTTTTATCGGGAGAAGTGTCGCATATGTAACATAATTACGACATTATTCCAAGTGCAAGTTTTGCGGTATCATCAAGAACCGTGGCGTCGCGGGAATGGACGGGCGAACCGTTAGAAGGGGGACGACGAGGTTGCTGCAGTAGCAGTTTTATGTTAAAAAGTATTATGTATACGAGGAATGCATTATTATATTCGCATTTGTAACTACATCTTCCAACAGTACGGTACTTAGACAATAAATAGTATGTAAAATGACAAGGTGTTATCATGTTATTCTATAAACCCCTCCTAAACAACCCCCTTTATCACAATATTATTAAACGTAGTCTCATTCAAGTCTTGGAACAATTTATCAATAATTTATGTATAGAGGTTTTAAGCAGCGATAATTGAAGTTTAGTTGTTATATTATTTTATTTCGTTTTTGCGCAACATTTTCTTCGCTTTACTTACAACCTGATAAAATTTACTTTCAAATTCTCTCTATCTGCTTCATCATTGCTACCGCCTGAGAAATATTCTATTCCGGTTTGTATTTCATCATGCGATTCTATATTGAATGATATTTTTTCAAGGCGCACAGCAATTTCAAGATCTGTGTTCTCAGGATTATTTAAAAATGTAGAAAAACGAGTTAATTACGATTTTAACAGTGTACATTTCAGCTTTAATTTTGCAACCGATTGATTCTGCGCAGCGTTTTCTGCTGAATCGTTTTCCGCCATTTTGTATAGAAAGCGATCAAATTGTAACGTAATATACAAAAATGCGTACAGTAATATATCAGATAGTTCGCAATATCAGCATAAAGGGATAAAGGATTCGGTTACTTAAGCCGGGTACTCACAGAGTCGGACCAGTTGCAATCGTTCCGATTGGTATGCGGACCGATCACAATCAGCACGATTTGATTGTGATCGGTCCGACCGAAATCGCTTGTACCATATTCACCGAATTCAGTCGCCACGATTATGTAAGGCTTACACTGCAAGCTGATACCGTCATCGATAGAAATTTCTGTCAGTCTCACATAGTATGTCATCTAGGGAGGAAGAAGCTGTTGTTTTCGCCTACTATAGAAGGCGAAGACGTCGTTATCACCAGTATTGGGTGCATCCATATACAGCAAATAATGTAAACAGAGGTGCTTTCATTTGTGCCCATGAACTTTCAAACCACGATAACAAGTTCAAATCTTCCGTGAGTCCAGACTTGTCCAATTGTTGAATAGAGACGGTTTGCAGATCCCAGCTAATACAGCCTTACCTGATGATGAAAATTACACAGAGTTTTTATTCTATTTCATTGGCGACGAAGCATTTCCATTAAAAAAGTACACTTCTGACGCCATACAAACAAAGGGGACTAACACACATACGACGTGTATTTAATTATCGGCTATCTCGGGACCGCAGAGTAGTGGAGTGTGTTTTTGGAATGATGAGTCAGAAGTTTCAAATTTTAAAATCAAGAAGAAATATAGAAAATATTATAAAAGCGTGCTGCATACTGCATAATTTTGTAAGAAAAAGGGAAGGTCGTGCATATGTAACAGAAGAAAATCACGAGGAGGTGGAAACCACCAGGCCGGAATATATGGAAGCAAGAAATTACCAGTTGACAAATTAACGACCAGCGTCATACCGTGATTATCTTGCACACTATTTAGTAAGTGAGCAAGGGGCTATCTCTTGGCAGTAGAAATACTGTGTGGAAGGAGATGGCCAGTAAAATAATAATAGATTTTACCTGATAATTCCAATTCTTTTCCAACTTCAGTTCACGATTTTTCCACTACTGGGCGCTTGGAGTGGTCAGCTAATGAGACATCATATAGACAAGGATATTTTTCTACCTCCAAACACAAATTAATATTCATTTCCTGTTCATCCATGTTAATATAAATGTCGATACAGAACAAAATATACGTCCGTTTGCATAGAGAAAATTCGACTGAGAGCCGTGAGGAACTGCCGACAAAGATAGTGCATGCAGCGTCTTGCCCGACTTATGTCGGCAGATCTATTGAATTTCCCGCGTTTTGTTGTTTAAGTGAAAATTTATTGAAGGAGTTCGAGAAACGAGATGCAAAAGCCAAATCCTTAATTGTAATAATTAAAGACGCGAAATTTGCCTTTGGAATGATGAAATGTTTATCAAACGTTTTCCAAAGGAAGAGTACACTGTCTAAATTATATTATCGCCGAAAACTACTAACCTTAAAATGTGGAGAGAATACTGACCTGCAAGATCACTTCCTTGCATTTGATAGCTTAGTACGAGACCTAGAAGGAATAGGAACTATTATGGAAGAAGATGACAAAGTATGTCACCTTTTATTGACAATGTCTGAGAAATATGACAACATGTCATTACGGTATTGGAAACGACAACAGCGGCATTAACCCTTGAGTTTGTTAAGAGCAGACTTTTCGATATGGAATTGAAGATGAAAAGTGAGAAAAATTAGAAGAAAAAGAAGAATGTTGATGAATGTTCATTTACTGCGAAGTTTAATAGATGTTATATTTGTAATTCTGCAACCTATTTAGCGTATTCATGCCCTAAAAGAAAAGGAATTAGGGGAAACTACAGAGGTAGAACACGAGGAAGAGGTAGAGGTGGAGTAAGAACAGAAAACAAGAACACGTCAAATGCAAATATTGCTGAAGAAAAGGAGAAGGAGGAAGTAACGTTTGTGGCATTGACAACATCTATTGGTGATAAGAAGGATTATATAAATGTTATTGTCGACTCTGTGTTGATGTTCACTCAAACTTAGCGCTCCAAATAAATGTGTTGAACCTTTTGTTTGCTTAGAAAATAAGGTTGGTAACACGAGATATAGTAAGTAAGAGAGTGAGTGTGGATGTACGCGGATAGTATGCGTATTTTGTAGTTAAGATTTTATTTGTGGCATTCTTTCTGTTATTATCTCAATAAAATAAGTTATAAGTAAATGGAATGTAGTATGTATACCTCACTCTACATAAAAAGAACGGATTCGCACCACTAGAAGACTCGGAAAAATAAGACTCTGGAGCAACTAATCACTTGTTAAGCAAAAAATTTGAGAAATATGTGACAAATATTCAAGATATTACACCCATTTATATTAAAATCGCTAACGGCGCGACAATGTGCGCTAGTAAAAAAGGTAAGATCAAAGTATCAAGTATGGAAGAAGTTAAGATAAACATTGAAGTTTTAATTGTTGAAGATTTAACATTCAATCTACTGTCAGTTAAATGTATAAATGATGCAGGTTGTCAGGTTTTATTTGCAGATGGCATAGCGAAAATAAAATTGAAATATACAGATATACAATGCAATGCAACAAATAATTTGTTGCAAATTTAAACTATTTGAAAAGTTTGCTCAAACATGTGAAACAAATAATGTGAAAGAAAATTTATGGCATTTGTGTTTTGGCCATATAAACAGACATGGTTTAAAATTGCTTCGATTGCCATCTTCAAACGAAAAATGTGACTCATGCAACAGAGGAAAAGCAACTCGATTACCTTTCAAAAACAGCAATCTTCCACGTAGTGCCCGGATTGGAGAATTAGTATATAGTGACGTATGGGGGCCAGTTAGTACACCAACTATGAATGAAGAAAAGTACTATCTGTCAATTATTGACGATTTTTCACATTTTAGTGAAATACATTTACTAAAAAATAAATCTGACGCAGAGAATAAACTAATAAACTACAGTAAACTCTCGCTAATCCGGCAGCTGATGGCCCGACACTTTCAATAATCCGGCACCGATGTTGAAAAAAACACGACTTAAAGTAATTTTTTGTCGCAATTTAGTTTTAGTAAAGTTCGGCAGAGCTGTCGGAAGAGTTCGAATTCAGTCGGGAGAGATCGTGTATGACGTTAACAGCCGCCCACCATTTTGTATCAGTCGAGTGTCTCCTGTGTACTATACACGTTGCTTTACATTTTGTGTTTGTGTCTTATTTTAAAAAACGTTCTGTGCTATGTTTTCTAAACCGTGCGCGTCTACAAGTAAAGTGGCGAAAAAATGTAAGCATGTTACGCTTACTATTCATCAAAAGCTTGACACTATAAAACGTATTGAAAAAGGTGAGAATAGAAACAAGGTTATGCAAGAATATAATATTGGCTCATCAACAATCTATGATATAAAAAAGAATAAAGATCAACTTCTAAAATTTGCTTCTAAAACCGTCGCTGTAAAAGATATTCAGTTTCGACAAACTTTAAAAAAGCCTAAACTAGATGAGCTGGATGAAATTTTGTTCAAGTTGTTTCGTGCCAAAAGGTCCGAAGTAAAACCTGTGACCGGGCCCATGATCATGGAAAAAGGTAAACAGTTTCGTAAGGATTTAGGAATAACAGAAACTGATTGTGTGTTTTCTGATGGCTGGCTACACCGATTTAAAAATCGTCATGGAATACGTAAGCTTGATATAGCTGGGGAGTTACGATCAGCCGACCAAGATGCTGCTGAAGAATATAAAGGTTTTTTTGACAATCTGGTTAAAGAGCACAACTTATCACCATGTCAAATCTACAATGCTGATGAAACTGGACTACTTTGGCGTTGTTTGCCTAACTCGACTTTGGTAGCCGGAGATGAAAAATTTGCAAAGTGTGCAACATGCTGTCCCTGCGTCAACTGACTTCAACAGTAACAAGTGTAAAATTTTACGAAAACAGTAATGTCAAATCTCAATAGCGCCATACAATTAAAAAAAAAACATGGAATTTAATATAGAGCATAGTAATTGTATATTCAAACTTTCGGACCATATACTGCCATGCACTAGTTAATCGCGTATATGCATAATTTGTTAACTTCGTATATTTACTAATGTTTATTCACTTTGTTTCTCTCCTGGTATGATTGTCGCATATATATTGTCGCTCAATCCTTTTTGGTTACTGCCATATGGGGTAGTTTTATTTGTTTTTTTTTATTTCGTCCTATGTTCGTTAACTCTTCACATGGTTGTAATCTCCTCTTGTAGTACAGCATACTTTACTTACGATGTTTTTCAAGACATTCCACACATCTTCAATTGGGTTTATGACTGGTGCAGGCCTGCAGGTATCGCATTGTCACGCATATCGCAGGGTGCATTGTCTTGCATGAAAATATATGGTCCTTCAGTCGGATCCAATGAACCAATATAGGGTATTTAATAGTTTTGTAAAACCTTTATTGTTTTTGTTCCATTGTTCCGTTAACGAAATATAGTGGTTCCGATCCTTCTGTTGTAATACACGACCAAACCATTATAAATGGAGGGTGTTTAATAGATTTGATCGTAGATTCTTCTTTATAACGCTCTGAAGGACATGTTTTGTCTTGATTTCATCACTCAAGCGTTGCAACAAGTTCGCATAATCTCCGTCGATCGTCTTCCCTTTTTGGAGATAATCAATGAAAATTATCCCACGTGAATCCCAAAACACCGACCCCATGACTTTGCCAGCAGTCGGAACTGTGTTCGCCTTCTTCGGAGCCGATTCTCCCCTTTCAGCCCATTGTTTCGACTATTCTTTCGTCTCAGGTGTGAAGTGATGGGCACATGTTTCATCTATGGTTATGAATCTACGCAAAAACTCCGTTTTATTGCTGCGAAACATCGCCAAACACTCGGCTGAAACATCCGCACGACGCTGTTTTTGTTCAATTGTAAGAAAACGTGGCACCCATCTTGCGCACAACTTTCTCATGTCTAAATTTTCTGTCACTATCCGATGTACAGCACTTTTTGAAATGCTTACCATGTTTGTTAGGTCGCGCACTTTCACCCGACTGTCATCCAATACTATTTTGTGTATTTTTTTAACATTTCAGGCGTGGTCACCTCATTTGGTCGTCCCCTGCGATGTTCGTCTTGGTAGCTCGTACGGCCGCGTTTAAACTCTGCCACCCAATATTTTATTGTTGTAAACGATGGACTAGACTCGCCCAAAGTAGAATCTAGCTTAGCTTTTATATTTGTTCGACTGAAACCTTTCAAATGAAAGTATTGTATTACATACCGATGACCAATTTTATCCATGTTTAAAAATTCACTGACACCATTCACTATTGATGGCTGTCAAAGATATACTAAACAACGTAGCGTCTTCAAACTTAAGCTTTATAAGGTTGGTACTTTCGACGATAGTAATTATCAAATGCAGTCACAGTTGAATTGCCGATAACGGCAAAAAATATCTCACAAAAAATATAAGTCGACCAAATTTTGTTAAAAACGCTAGCTTCTGTTGTTCAAATGTTAGTATGTATATATTATTGCAGAGAAAAATTATTTGAATTTGGCGCTTTCAACTGAAATAGAAACTTTATATATGTATACTGTGGTACAGCCGTTTTTCAGTTAGTAACTTCTAAGTATGTAAGAGACGTTTATGTTCACGTTGGTTAATGTAAAATAAGTTGTCTTTAAAGTTCAATATATCTTTTATATTATGCGCTTTTAATTATTACAACATATATCATATTATTTCCTAGTCAATAAGAAAGGCTAAAGATGTATTGATCCGAAGACAAAAAAAATTAATTGTTAGTCATGGTGTGATTTTTCATGAAGAAACAGAGACACATAACGAAGATATACAAACACGTCTTGAATTTCATGTGTACCAATCAGATGATGATGAACAAATGTCAGAACCGAACTTAAATATGCCTAGCACTGTTAATATTTTTGAATCTGCTCCGGTATCAATAACCAAGAAACCATAACGGAGGATGAGATTAATGATCCTGACTAAGTATCAACTAGTGTTCCTGTTGTTGATCAAACTGCGTTGGGAAGAACATCACGTCAAGTGAGGGCTCGACAGTTTAATGATTATCTCGCATATTCAGTTGTTGCAACACCAATACCCAAGGAAGATCCCAATACAATGAAGGAGGATATGACTAGTCAACACAACGAAATGTGGAAATCGCGATGCTAAGTGAAATGGATTCATTAGATGGAAATAATACTTGGACGTTAGTAAAATTACCAGAGGGTAAGACACCCCAAAAATCAAAATGGGTTTTCAAAACGAAAAAGGATGCCGATAGAAAAGTCTCCAAATACAAAGCACGACTAGTTGCTAAAAGCTGCTCCCAAAAATATGCTATTGCTTACGAAGAAACCTACTCACCAGGTGTAAGATATACATATTTCAATTCGCTCTCATAACGATAGCCGTTAAGAATGGATTAAAAGTACATCAAATGGATGCGATTATGGCGTTTCTGCAAGGTGAACTTGAAGATTTATATTTGGAGCAACTGGAGGGGTTTACTGATGGAATAGCTCGTGTATCAAAATTATATCGTGCAGTATATGGCCTAAAACAGTCAGGACGAGTATGGAATATAAGGCTGTGCTGCGCTTCAGTCAATTTAATTCGGTAAAGGGTAATCTCACTTGCTAAACAAAAGTCGTACCTACCGGAGAGTATAACTTAAATAGATTTTATGCGGAAGGCTGATAGAAGTTAATAGAAGAGACATCCGTGACCACTACACTCAGTCAGAAATGGTCGTTCAGTTTTTTGTCGTGGATTCGGCACACGCCGTGAGTGCCCGCTAGAGAGTGACTGGAGGGCACCTCCTACATAAAATGACAAATGCTCTCACTAACGGCCTTGGTCGTGGGACCCAACGTCTGTTCCGCAAAGATTGGATGGAGGCAGGATTGGAGGAAGGTGGTCAATTTAATCATCCAATATTAAAATTTTAACAGTGGAATATGAAGGAGGTAAATCACCATAAACGCTGTCTAAACGTCGTTTAATGCGATTAGGCGTATGCCGTTCTTTTGTTAGAAATTTAAAGACCGCGGGGCACTCAATTTTCGTTACCTGAGGCATTTTCATGCACTAGTAACGTTGTCTGGCTGGCTACTAAAAATTACTACTTTTCGAGCCGTAATATGTAAACCTCGCACATATGCAACTATGATGCAACGGAGTTTGAATATGTTTGAATCTGTATAAGCCTGGCAGGCCGAGAATTTATGGTGCCTGCCTCGTACATTTGCGGTATGTGATCCGTTTGTATTGAAAATTAATTTCCCATCAAATATTGGTAAGGTTTTTTTTACTAACCACTAAATTGTAAGTGCCTCTTTATTACCGAGAAATTTCTCTCTGCTTGCATTAACGACTTAGAAACAAATCCTATCTACTTCAACTGTCACTAGGTAATTTATGAAATAGTGCTCCTGATATTTCATCTTGACTAACGTTCGTTAGACGGACTATAAGTAGTGTTGGATTAAACCAGTATATCGTTCTAAGCAATAATATTTTTAATTTTCTTGAATGCCATTTCACAATCTTTGTTCCAAATAAATTCGTAATTTTGTTGTAATAAATCATATATAAGCCTTATTATAGTTGATAACTTTAGTACAAACTTGGCATAATAGTTTACCATGCCTGCAAAGTTCTTAAATTTGTGGAGAAGGTGTCTCTAATGTAACCCTCTATTTATCTATTTTTTATCTATAACTTAAATCATCTTTGAAAAATTCGAATTTTTCCCTTTTTATTTGCAGTCCAGCTCTTAATTTCATTTCTGAAAATTACTACTCCTTTACAACCTTGTAAAAGTTGTTCGATTGTTTTTTCGAATATGGGATGATACAACAGGGAAGTCTGTTCGTTTTGTACATCCTTTTTTGAGCACCCCTTGATAATATTAAAAATGATTCATCATTAGTTTCAGTTGATTGTACGCATTAATTAAATCAATGTTTGTGAAGGATTTAGGTAAAGTAAGTATATTTCACATTGATTAATGATTTCTTTATTGTTACTCTATAACCTGCATGCAATATTAAACTACCATCTTGTTTAATGATATTATCGGTGTGCCCCAATCTGACATGTCAGCAGGCAAAATAGCTCCTTCCTTTTCCTGTCTGGTTAATTTTTCCTTGACTCTATCTTTGAAAGCGAAAGGAACAGATCTGGGTTTTAGGAAAGCGTGTTGGGCATCTTCTTTAAGATGTAAGTGATTTTTTTTGTATTTAAAACAACCTAATTTGCTCTAAGAAAGGTCAGAAAATTCATTACAAATATCATTAACTAACATTTTTCTAGAAAGTATCGACTTAAAAGATTTTGGCTCTCATATTTACTTTCTACAGCATGAACAGTAAAATTTTGACTAACAATATTATTAAATTCAAGTTTAACATTTACCAAACCTACAGGTTCAATTTACAAATATCAATCGCAACTGTTCAATTAAAAAAAAGTATATTATCTATAACAATGATAGAACTATCACAATTTACCCGCAAACGGGGTGTAATTAAACACAAGCTTACAAATTACGTAACATTCTTGAAAATCATTGAAGATGCATATGAAAACAAACGACATCGATCAAAAAGCCCTTATAGATCTTCAAATAAGGACAGACAATAAGGTCGAACAATTACAACAGGAGTGTGAAGATATACAAAGAAATATTGAATACATTTGCGATGAAGAGATAAGCTCAATGAGCAATATGCAGAAAGAGATAATTTCACAGAGACTCTTCCTCAGACATTAGCATCGACAAAATTAATATTGCAAAAATACAGCAACAATAATCATTCAGACAATTCAATTAAGGAAAATCATCAGAATATAAAACTTTCGACAATTAATTTCCTGAAATTCAAGGGTGACTACAACGATTGGTTGGAGTTCAAAGATACCTCTGAATCATTAATCCATTTAAACGGTTCTATCAATGATATACAAAAATTTCACTATTTACGTGCATCACTTGAGAGTGAACCAATGCAAGTTATCCAATTATTGGAATTTTCAGCAAGCAATTACTTGACAGCTTGGGAGCAAGATTGGGAAAAATTCATACCTATAAATGAATTCCCCACATTAGACGACATGTTTGCTTTTCTTAAGTCAAGAGCTGACTTATTAGAAACTTTAGAAATCAACTATAATATTAAAAATACTACAGATAATAAGGATCGCAAAAACATTAGGCATCAAGTTTCATTATCGGTACAAAACCACAAATGTAATATTTGTAAGCAATCACACCTGATCTATTTCTGCAACAATTTGTTGAAATTACCAATCCTATCCAGAATTCAAAAAATAAAAGAATTACGTTTGAGAGAATACGAGAATAAGGCTAAATACATGGTAACAAACACAAACGAGGAAGTTTCGGACGAACATATAACTTTAAAAGGAGATAATAACAAGGAATATAAGTTTGATGATGTAAAACAGTTTGAATATTTGGGAATAACCATAAATAATAGGAGTGATGACAGTGAAGAGGAAAAGAGAAAACGAAAGGTAACAAAGCAATGGGAAGCCTATAGAAAACTATGAAGTCAAGATTCATTTCTAGGAAAGGAAAGATGAGAGTATAGACAACGATAATCAGAGCCTGCCGGATGTGAGTTATGGATTCTCAATAAAAGCAATGCTGCCAAACTAGAGATTTTGAAGATCTTAAGAAGAATACTAGGGGGATAAAACAAGACGACGGACAATGGGACAGAAGAACAAATAAAGAACTTATCGACGTCTACCAGTATCCCGATATTGTACAAGCTGCGAAAGCCCGGTCGGCCTGTTGACTAGGATATGTCGCCCGAATGCCTCCTCAAAGAATTGCGAAAAGAGCACTTTTAGAAAGTTCCGGAGGAATACGAGGCAGAGAAAAACCGAGGAAAAAGTGGTTGGAAGCAGCGAAAGAAGACCTTAGGAATGTCGAGGTTCCAAACTGGGAAGAGCAAACAATGGATAGGAATAAATGGCGAACGATTATAAAAAGAATTGAATCAATGAGCTTATATGGATTGTAGTGCTGTTATATATAATTATGGTTCTACTTTAAAATCATATTGTTGTTGCTATTAATGTTTGCAAAGTTTATAATGCCTTTACTTATGGCGTTTCTTGGATGAAAGGATTTACATTTCAGCGGACACTTTATCTCCACTATCCAATATACACCAGTTAAACCATCTGGAGGTGCTCCTAACTATAGGTATGAAGGATGAACGAGAATTCGACAAGCAGTAACAGCTACAGTGTTTTTTCCAAATCTTTGATGGCTAATGCTCCACGTTCAACGCTATATTTTGTTGCAGTATTGCCGAAGAAATTATAAAGCAACCTACCTTTTCGCTTTAGAAGTTCTTGATTTCATTTTGTATATGCTTCCGAAGTTAGACGCTGTTAACCAAAATGCATACTCCTTCATCCACTTTGGATTTGTACGTTTACCACTTGTTTGATTTTCTATTTCTACATCTTCTGGTGTCTTTTGTAAACTTATTAAAAATGCTTTCTCCTTAGTCTTCAATATTTCTTCAGGAACATCTGGTGCATTAGAAAAAGATGTTACTTGACCATAATCGGCATCTGGACCATGATCTTGTTTTTTCCTTATGTAAATCATGTTACGTCGTTGTTGCATCCGTAACATCGTTGCTCTCGTCTTTCTTTCAACGTACCATTGCTAAATGATACAGCCTACAAGTTTTCATTTCAGGAACATTGTTCATTAAATTTTCTTTGGTGGTGCAAATTACATAAAGTAATGATGAACACTATCATGTTCTCCAAAAATATGGTGAGGTCTGTTTAAAATGTTAGTTTTAAAACAAGAAATTTTCTCCCGACGTTTCGTCCGCACTTTCATGGGACAGCCTCAGGGCTGTTACTGCACACTGACTGCACAGAGTCATACTTTCGAATATTTGATGAATAATACAGTCAGCATTGAGTCTGAGGATTCCTTGAAAACTGTTTGTTGTCAATACAAACGAAAGTTCGACAAAGTCAGTTTTATTTGAAGGCTACAGGGAAAGAACCAGGAAGGTCACATTTTTGCACAAAATGAGTTCTGTGGCGCAATCTATAGTTCACCAGCGGTAGTTTCATGTGTCAAAAGATCATGGAAAAGAACCGGGAACGTACCGAGCAATAACACTTTTAATATTTGGCATACAAGTTAAAAACAAGGAATATCCGTACAAAACCGGGAAAGAACGAAGAATGTCCCAGAATTTTGTAGTGGCTGTAAATTTTGTGTTGGCATGTTGTAGAGGTTATGGTAAGCGGTTAGGTGCGAGTTGGTTTGTTTATTAGTATTATTTTTGTTATGGTGTTTTGTTAAGACAATGAGTTCGGATACTGAAGAAGCCCCTTGTCCAGCAGTTACATTGATTAAGAAAAGAGCTAAGACTGGTCGAATGCATGAAGCTTTAAAGAATTTGAAACTGCGGTCACATGAGGAAGGTGACCCATGCGATTGTATTAGACTGAAGTGCTTCGAAGTTATCGATAAACACGAAAGACAAGGTATTAGGCAGTACTTTAATGCGTTATGCAGTAACGATGAACAAAACAGCTATTTAAGTGGTCTGATATCTCTGGTACCCATTCAAAGACGCAGAGCACGCCAGGATGAAGAATCTGCATCTTATCATTAGGCAAGTTATACATACATAGTAAGAGTAACCCGAAACGGTAATGCAGAAGAAGTGCCCGTGTGTTATAAGGCATTTATTTCGATTCATGGTATTACAAACGAAACTAGAATATATTAAAAAATCGTTGGAATCTTCCGGTGTTGCCCCAAAAGATCAGCGTGGGAAGCATAGTTCGAAACACCGAAAGTTACATCAAAACACCCTACTATGTGCCCACATCTCTTCATTCAAAGGCAGATTAAGCCACTAGAGTTTGAATGATTCAATGAGGTTGTATCTTCCGGAAGAGTTGAATATCAAGCGAATGTTCGAAATGTTCAAGGAAAAGAAGCCTAACGTCAAAATTTCGTACGAGTCGTACAGAATGATATTTAACCAGAAATTTAATATTGCGCTTGGATATCCACGGAGTGACACGTGTAGCCGTTGTGACGAGCTCAATGCCAAGATGAAATGCCTTTTGGCAAAGAATCCGGAAAGTGATGTAAAGCAGCTCTAGGTTCGGCTGGAACTACACAAGAGGAAAGCACAACACTTTTATGATAGAAAGAAAGAATCTCGAAAGAGAGCACAGAAAACAATAGATTTCTGCGCCATCGCCATGGACTTCCAAGAAAATGTGTATTTACCTAACCTTTCTACAGACGACGTGTACTACTTGCGTCAGCTATCCATGTAATCCTTCAATGTTCATGTTCTCGCTACTGGTCAGTTGCTCTTTTATACCTATTCAGAAGTAGTTGCACGTAAAGGACTTGATGAGGTGGCGTCATTTCTCTTTCATTTTATCGTTAACAATTTAGATGAAAATGTTAAGCACGTCTATATATTTTGCGATTCGTGCGGAGGCCAAAACAAAAATTATACTATATTCCGACTCATCCACTATATTCAAATTACGTTCCCAGAACGTGGACATTCCTATATGAAATGCGATAAGAATATGGGTTTGGTTAATCTCAAACATAGAATGGAGCTATCTGAAGATTGGTACACACTACCAAGAAATAGCCGCAAGAAATGGTAAACCAGTGGGCAGCATTTCTTCGTGAAAAGTATCTAAAGATGTGTCCGTTTGGAATTCAGCGAGTACGTGAAATCAAAGCTGTCAGAGAACATCCTCGTTTTTTGATTCACAGATCATCGTTTAATGGTTTATGGGAACAATCGCCCATTACTCAACCGAAACATAAGTGGCCAGCATTAACAGGGCTTGCAGAACATGAGTTTCAACTTCCCACACAGTTGTACAATGAAGCATTGCAGAAGCAGACCCCTTTTTCACAGAATTACCACATACGGCTGCGAAACAAAACAAGCCCAGGAAAAACAAACACAAAGTGCAGAAACAATAATCGATGAATTTTGATCCTTCAACAGCGGGTAAGTTTGAAATTTCTGACGAAATACTAAACATACTACCTGGTTCTTTCCGTTTTTTAGGGACAACCTGTGTTTTTTCCCTGACGAAGGGCACATAACCACCGTTTTTTTTTAGTTCATATAATAACACAATATCTTTGTTTATATTATTTCATGTATTTGAGTTCTATATAAGTTTCTAGACTAGTTTCTACCGTTGTAGCGTTCCGAATAATAAATGGGTGTTTGGTAGAGGATTTTAAAATTTTTAAATTTTAAAACCCTCCAATCCATTTTTCTCAAAACAAAGGTAATGCAACATTCCTTGTTCTTTACCTGTAGCCTTCATTTACAAGAAAAGGAAGCATGTTGAAACTTTCAATTATGTTTATTTTACAACTTCCTCCCTCTTAAAAACTACCAAGGGTATATACTATTTTAGTAACTTTTTTTTATTTTTCTAATGTCAGAAAATTAACAGATAGGAAATGTGACGTGGATGTAACGTAACGTGCTACGAGAAAAGGCTACAATCAATAAATATCATGTATTCAATCGCACATTCACGCATATTCTACGAGAAATAATTCCGCAATAAGTATTCCGTATCATAGATCGTCTTTGACGCAACAGTCTGTTAAATATTAGGCAATAAAAATTTATATTTGCTTTGAAAGCTAGATTTTGTTTTTGTTGACTTTCCCGTAGAAATTTTTGTTTAGGAAATAAAGTTATTATTATTATTTATTGCAACATAATTTAGATCTAAGTTTGAGCTGGATTACAGGGATATTTCAAGATAAATAAAGCTCTGCAAAGAAAGTGAAACGACGCATGAGGTTGCCAACTCCCGACGAGTAACGAGTAACAAGTAAAATCAACTGAGTGTAAGTTCATTCTATTATTCCTATAACTTAAACTCTTTATTAACAAATATCGCTGAACAAGGGGGTGAGCGCGAGGAATTTGAAACAGAAACTACACTTTGCGTTAATATCGAAGAAACTATGCAACAATGTACGTTGAAAAGAAATCGCAAGTAAGATGAAATATCACAAGTAAATTCAGACATTACAGATTCTGACGACAATCCACCTAACTCAATAATGTTGCTCAACCTTTTTAATTTTAATCCTGTTCAGGTTCAATTGTCGATTATTCAATAACGGACGGGGAATACTAAATGGGTAGAATTCAAAGATAGGTTTGAAGCATTGGTGGGTAATAGCGTGATTTTGTCAGATGTGCAGGAGATGCAACATTTACTTTTATGTTTAAGCAAAGATGCTTTAAAAACAGTACAATCAATACTGATCAGCGGTTCCAATTATCCATTTGCACGGAATGCATTAAAGGCTAGGTATGAAAAGAGTCAATTAATAATCAGCACACATGTGCAAGGTATTTTAACCCAGATATGTCCACTGTACTACATATAGTACACCGCGAACAAGTCCTAACACGTTGAAACTTGGTTAGATATTGTTATTTGTATCGCCTATAGACGTTTGTAACAGTGCTGAGACACTTGTTGTATTAACAATATATTTTCAAATACTGTTGTTTTACGAGTATGAACGAATAAGGGATTAACTTTGCAAGGTACGTATTTTTTTATTTGCACTATATTTTTTATAAAGTTTTGAGTTGCAAGAAACATTTATTTAATGTTTGTATATTATTAATCTATATCTCAAACATTTCCTATTTTGAACTATAGCTTTATTTAACATTTATTTATGGTGTACTACTCATAGTACGGTGGGCAAATATGTACCTAATGAGTATGTGTATAATTTTTAGGGGTCTTTCTCTAAAAGAAGCCCTTGCAATATTAGAAGACGACGAAGAATTAGCTGAAAGAGTGAATTCTTTAACTATTTTCGCCCCTGTAAATTATGACGCAGAAATAACGGACGAGGATTCCGGCGACGAAAATTTCGTAAACCTCAATAATTTACCCGGAGCTCAATTACAGTCTAACGTCGAACTAAACAGAAATATTGATCCTGAATTTACTTCAGATGATGATATTCCTCTATCAACCATAAAAAATCAATTAAAAATTGTAAATCAAACTAAATCTAAGAAAGCTAAAAAGAGAAAGATTGTATACTCTTGGATTGAAGCCGATTTACTAAGCAAGGGTACTACTAAAACAGGCGAGGACATCCAAACACATGATAGTACAACATCTCCAACAGAGCTCTTTTTAGAGTTTTTCGATGAAAAGATTATCGACCTAATTGTGAAAGAGTCAAATCGTTATGCACAACAAAATAATCGGAGCATATCAATAGAAGCATGTGAAATAAAGAGTATTCTTGGAGTGTTAGTGCTTAGTGGATATGTTCAATTACCAAGAAGACGTATGTATTGGGAATACGAACGAGATACTCACAGTACATTGCTGTCAGAAGCAATTAGTAGAAATAAATTTGAATATATTCTTTCTAATTTGCACGTAACAGACAATACTTGTTTGAACAAAGAAGATAAATTTGCGAAGGTTAGGCCCTTGTTCCAACATTTTAATGAGAAATGTATCTCCATACTGCAAGAAATATGTACATTGTGTAGATGAGGCAATGGTGCCATATGGTGCCAATCCGTTACGGATACAAGTTATGGGTCGGGGCATCAAGAATTGGTTATATTTATTGGTGTGAACCGTGTATTAAGGTGCTTCCACCAATATTGGTCATCAATATATCGACTTCGGAACGGGGCCAACTGTCGTTTTGGAATATGCAAATGTTCTTAGGAATAAATTGCCAGACGCAGTATTTCATATTTTTTTGATAATTTTTTTTAACAATTTCTCTTTTACAAATGCTATCTACAAAAAATATATACAGTACAGGCACTTTACGGAAAAATCGAATTTCACAAAGTCCTTTCATCAAATCAAAAGAAATGAAAAAGGAAAAGCGAGGAACTTTTCACAATAAAATAAAATTAAAAATGAAAATATCATCGTAGTAAAATGGCATGACCATAACGTCGTAACATTATTCTCAAATCCTATAGGAGTAAATCCGATACACTTTGTGAAACGATATTCCCAAAAAGAAAAAAGAACTGTTCAGGTAAGATTTTTATTCAATAAAAGCTGCTATGTATAAAAAAAGTTTTGCAGGTACCACGGCCGCATATTGTCAATCAATATAATGAAAATATGGGCGGTGTTGATAAGGCCGATCAAAATTTTAGTCTATATAGGATTTCCATAAGAGGCAAAAAGTGGTATTTTCTTATTGCCCATTGTGTAAATTTGGTTTTAAACAACGCCTGACAGATATCGAGCATATGGAGGATGCCTAGATCAACTAAAATTTAGAAGAAGTGTATCTATTACACTTCTGTCACAAAATAAGAAAATTCATTCTGCTTCAGGTCATATGTCTAGGATCGAATCTATCGAAATACGGCACGATCGCATGGATCATATGGTGATACCGCAAGCAAAGCAAACTAGATGTGCTCGATGTCATGAAAGAACGACTACGAGATGTCAAAAGTGTAATAAAGGACTTCACGTTAAGTGTTTTATCAAATATCATACACCACAAAAATAGTATCATTTGTAGTTGTAAATGTGCCCACCGTACTAAATATAGTACGGCCATTTTTTCGTACACTGAATTAATAAATTATGTTACAAACTATAAAAAAAAATATGAAAATTTCATATTTAGAATGTTCCCACAATAAATGGGCATATCTGGGTTAAATTACCCGAACTTAATGAAAGAATCGTCTAAAGATCTTCGAAATTTTTATAATTCAGTTAATAATAATTTAGAATCTTTAAGATCTTTGGGTGAACCCGTTGACCAATCGAATATTTTATTAATCAATATACTAGTAGATAAAGTAGACAATGCGACTAAACGTGAATGGGAGCATTATTGCGCCAAGTAATCTGCGAACGATGTTACTGAAAATAAAGGCCTTACAATTAGTGATCTATTTAGGTTGCTAAAGGTTCCACAGTTTGCCTGCTTTACACTTCTACTGGAACACCGTTGCTAACTTTGCAGTCAGAAGAATATCAAATATGTCTTTACGCAGGTTTCTCTAGATTTTAAGATGTGCATTTAAGCGGTAAACAGTAAAATGCTGAAAAAGGATTCTTCTGAATTTGAAAAATTGTATAAGCTTCACCCACTACTAGATCACCTAAATGAAAATTTTTAACCCTAGCAGATATCTGTCAGTGGATGAAAGTATGGTCGGTTTCAAGGGTAGGAGCAGTTTAAAACAATATGTGGCATTGAAACCCATCAAAAGAGGTTTCAAGGTTTGGGTTGTATCATGCGCTATAACAGGATTAATGTTAGGATTTGAAGTCTATCAAGGAAAGTCGGGAACACAGAATGATGGAGGTACGCTTGGCGGAAGTGTAGTCTTAAGACTTACACAAATGTTTCAGAATTTTGAATTTTTTCTATAGATTCTTTACAACAATAGTTTTGCTTACAGACGGCGGATTTATTACCTGTTTGTTTTGTGACATTAATATTCATTTTAAGTGTAGCACGTTAAAATAATCTACTTACAATGACATGAGTAGAGAAAGAAAAGAACCTTGGGAGTGTGAAACCTGTAGGCTGGCAAAAAGAATTAATCTTGGCATCACAGGGGAAATAGCTTAGAGTATTCTTACTGATGTAAAAAAGCAAGTTGACGAATGTTTTATACAGTGCAGTGCAAATAAAATAAACAACGAGGAGTTCAACAAGAAAATAGATAAACTCGAAACACAGTTAAGCACAGTCGTGGGGTTTTGCAGGCAGAAAGACACGAAGTGATACAGCAGCTGTCAAGTTCTGTATCGGATCTGGAACAGCAACTAAAACGTAACCAGACCAGGAGATTCATGGTGTCCCAAAGCAGCCAAATGAAAAGCTACAAGCCTTGGTTTTGAAAGTGACCACCATGTTAGGAGTCTCGTGTTGTTCGGACGACATTGAAGATGTTTATCATAGCCAGGCTAGGCATAAATCTCCAGAAAAGCCTTAACTGTTGCTGGTGCAGCTTGCCTCTACAGAAAAGGAAAATTCTATTTTAAATCGTAGAAAGACACCCAAAGAGAGGCGATAATCATAGCAACTCACCTAGGAAATGTTTTTATTTGCGACGCTTTAACTCCACACCACAAAAAACTATTGTGGCTAGCCAGGAACAAAGCCAAAATGGTAGGTTAGAAATTTGTGTAGGTGTCACGTGCTGGCAAAATCAAAGTACGGAAAAACTGTTGTCCGAGGCCGATATCCCCAAAATACAGTAATAAAAGTTATTATTTCCACTGTCACGACTTTGTGTTCGAATTGGAGATGGATTATGTGGAAAATTACATCGATATGGTTCTTCAAATAAACAGATATGACAATGTGATGGACTAGTTTTGGGCTCCTGTTGTTGGTGATTTCTCCATTGCTCGCTTAAACATACATTGCCTGGCCGTACACTGATGAATTCTACAGCATTACTGAAGATCGGATTCAACTATTAGACTTAGTTATACTTTGCGACGCGTTCTAGTACAATGCAGTGATTCTACATCGCTGCTGTAAACAAAACCAGAGCGCGCGCTAAGTCCGGCTTCTCATAACCCGTGGCTGGGTCGTGAGTCTTTATGAGATAGCTACACTTGTAAGGGAGCCAGCTGTGACCAAAAGTAAGGTAGTCGGGAAAATTTGACAAACATCAAAAGCCACGTTTAAGAAAATAGTTTAATAAATTGTATAGAAATATAATAATGTAAAAAAGCAAATTGTAAAATATATGATGGATATAATAAACGACTATAAACGATTAGCTCTGTATCACAAGTTCTAAAATCTAAGTTTAAAGCAGGCTCAGTACAATGTAACTATAAATTATAAACTATATAAATTGTAAGATATAGCAAGCAGCTATAAATAATTAGCTCTAATCAAAAGTTCTAAAATTAGATGAAATAAAGTTTGGCACCTATTGGTAGAAAATAATTCAGTCAAAATTGAAAAATGACACGAAGTCAGGTTATGTGTTTGCTCAACAAATTCGATTCAACAACTCAATGTAAATTAGGAAAAAACTACATGAAATTTGAGCTATAAGTGATTACAGTCGTAACTAATTAATTAAATCACATAAATACCCTTGTTTACCTTATATACCGTTCACAGCTGTATATGGCTTACAGATTAAATATAAAAAGATCAATGAAAATTATAATATTTAGATGGTAAGTTAATTAAGTGATATTTGAAATTAATTATATTATAGAAGTTAATTATAATTATAATAATTATAATTATAGGCAAAGAATTTAATGTAGGATGGCTCCAGGAGTAATCGTTATCATTGCTTCCCACACCCCCGCAGGTATTAACGGGGTGAAATCACATAGCCTATCAGTCTTGTTACGAAGATGGGTACCATTGGCAAGCTTGCTAAGAATTACATAATCCAGCACACACAAGACGAGGACTTGGAGCTTATAACCTTCTTTACAGCCTTCGGACCAAGCCGATTATTAGACTTTACTCCATAACGTGCAGGATATAGATATGTTATTGTCTGCAATTGTCTCCTTAATCTCTCATTGTATTGCTGCGAATACTATATATATATAAATAGAGAGATGACTACGTACATTAAAACATAAAAGCCAAAAAAATAGAGAAAGACAATTACCATGTGCTCCCTTATGTAAATAGTGAAAATAAATACAATAAATGAAAAATATGTAGTTTAAATTAGAAAATCTTAAGAAAGATTAAACAAGCAATATTTAAAATTGGAAAAATCATATTACTTACTTAGATGTTATAAGCTTCTTAAATCACAACATTCATTGTAGACAGACAAGACAAAAATGGCCAAAACTCATATGTCTGCCTTCAACCTTTTTCTGAGAGGTTTAAAAAAAAAATGATTTAAAGCAATATCAGCTCAAATTATTTTAACAGTAAATAAATTATTCCGAAAATCGAGTACGTGATACACGTGTTTGTCGTCTCGGTGACGAGTTTTCTGCTTCTGTGCTCTCTATCAAGCTCAAGATAGGTGAAATTTATATGTATCTAATCTATTTTTTCTGGTGAATTTTGTAATTATTTTCTTTTAACTCACTTTTCATTTATCCGTTTGTTTAATCTAATTGAATCTCAATACTTCAAGAATTGTATTTGCCGTTAAATATTTCTTACGCGTATTTCTTTTTATCCATCTGTTTTTTCCTCGGGCAATAGGCAACGCACTTATTCCCGTGTTTTTCAATAGTTGTATACAGAGCATTTTACAGATTTCTATACATACTATATTTTTCGCTTTTTTTTTCCTTCTCCTCTGTTTTGATTGATTTGGCTCCTTTCCGTGGTCTTCTTTGTTTTGTGATTTGTTAGTCAGTACGACGGACCCCGTACTGTGAAGCTTTGTCTCCCCGTCTTGTTTCCTGTCCTTTTATACATATATACTTATCAATATAGCTCCATCTTCGCGAGTTTGTCATTGCTGCAGTGTAACTTATAAGGAACACAAAGTGCTAAGCTGCTACATATGCAAAAACGATTACTATCATGGCTGCGTGGATCTTACTGTCTTTGAAGTGCGGACTATTAAATCTAAACGAGGACTCAAGTCGTCTTGCGTTGGCTGTGCGTAGCTTTGGGGGATGATATTACTGAGCTGAAGGCTGCTATAGTGTCTCTAAGAAATGAAATTTTGGACTTGAAGTCTAAAGCCGTTGTCGCTGCTCCTGTCCTCTCCGAAAATACCTTCGAGGACTTGGTTCGGGAGGTGCGTGAGCGCGAGAGGAGGAAGTGTAACCTTATTCTTTACGGTGTGAAGGAGAACGACTCTGGGTCCGGCGTGAATGCCAATGATCATGGTGCTGTTGTGACTATTTTGGGAAAATTATCTTATAGCAATAACTTCTCTTTTTCTCGGTAGGGTAGAATTAACTCAACGCGTTCCAGCGCAAGACCCATCAAGGTTGTACTTGACACCCCTGAGTCTATTCGTACGGCTTTTAGAAATTTAAATAAACTTCGAAGCTCTGTTGGTTTTGAGAATGTGAGAATTTCCAGTGATCAAACACCACGTCAGGCCCGGCACTATAAAACGTTACAGTCTGAGATGGAACAGCGCAATAACAATGGGGAGAAGCTAAAGATTAAATATATAAGAGGTGTACCCAAGATTGTGCCGTTAAACTAAGTAGGCCCAACAGTAATAACTTACTAATTTACTACCGAAACGTTAGAAGTTTACGATCCAAAGTTGATGAATTCTACACCTCGGTTTCTTCATCTTTTATTGATGTTGTATGTTTGGCTGAAACGTGGTTCTCTCATGATATCTCCAGTGAAGATTTTTTTCCCTCAACGTATGCTGTTCTTCGTTGTGATAGAAAATTTGAAGCTATTGGTCGATGTCGAGGCGGAGGAGTATTATTGGCTTACAAGAACCACTACATATTATATATACCTCCTGATCTAGGTTATCAGGACTTCGAGACGTTCTTCGATGAATTTGAGCAGTTTCTTTCCAACTTCTCCAACATTTTCCTTGTTGGGGATTTCAACTGTGCCTTTTTCTGCACCAACGAGATTAATGATTTCAAGTCCAATGTAATTAATAATTTACTTAGCTTCTGTGACTTAGTTCAGCACAACTCTGTACATAACAATTTAAATCGGCTACTTGATCTTGTTATTGCTAATGTCCCCTGCGACGTTGTAAGAGATTTCTCGCCTCTAGTGTCCGAGGATACTTACCATCCCGCTCTTTTGATAGATGTATCTACTGGCTTTGCCTTACCGGCGAATTTTCCATGTTTATATCAAGCAATGTGCGATGTGAATTGGTTCGTTTTAGACAGCTGCTCCGATGTGAATACTGCATGCGACATGTTTTACAAAACCCTTTTCTTTACTTGATATCTATGTTCCCATATTTTTCCCTAGAAAACGAACTTATCCTAAATGGTATACACCTGAAATAATAAATAACATCAAATTGAAATCTAATTTCCTCCGTCAGTACCGACGTTTCGGGTACGCTGTTTCATTGCGGCAGTTTAGAGAACTTCGTAGTGTTATAAAAAGACAAGCAGCAGAAGCCTATTCCAACTATCTTAATAACGTTCAACGTGCTATTGCTAACAATCCTACGAATTTTTGGTAATTTATTCGCGATAAAAATCAAAGGAGTCGCATTCCTGGTAGTATGGTTCTAGACAATACACACCTCAATAATCCCCAGGAAATCGTCGACGCGTTTAGGGCGATAATAAGCTAAAGAATAGTCACAGTTCTGGACATGATCAAATTCCCTCGTTTTTTATTAAAGATTGTAAACACCTGTTGGTACATCCTCCCTTCAAGATCTTTAATTTAGTCTAGAGAACTTCACTTTTTCCCGATTTATGGAAGGTTGCACGCATTGTACCCATATTTAAATCCGGAGACGCGGCTGACATATCCAATTATCGCCCAATAGCTATTTTATCGAATTTTGCCAAAGTGTTTGAACAATGCTTATACACTGCTATTTATCCTTGCGTTAAAAACAGCATTTCTTCTTGCCAACACGGCTTTATTGAGAAAAGATCTACTGTAACTAATCTATGTCAGTTCACTGTTTTTATCTCATGCTATAGATTCTCGCGTGCAAGTTGATGTCTTATATACCGATTTTGCCAAAGCATTTGACCGCCTTGACCATTCTTTAACTCCATATAAGCTTATGTCTTTTGGGTTTAGTGATTCGCTTGTGCACCTGTTTCAATCATATTTGTTCAATAGACTTCAATATGTTTTTTATAACGGCTTCTGCTCTCGTCAATACATTGCCTCTTCAGGAGTCCTTCAAGGGGCTAATCTTGGACCTTTGATTTTCAACTTATTCATTAACGATATAAGTACATGTGTATCGTCTAATGCATTACTATTCGCTGACGATTTGAAGCTATATCGTAAGGTGTCCTGTTCCGAGGATTGTTACTTCTTGCAAAGCGATCTTACAAATATTTCTAAATGGTGTACATCAAATAATCTACCTCTGAATATCAGCAAATGTAAAGTTATTTCCTTCACACGTGCATCTACGCCAATTACTTTCAACTATGAGCTTAATCAAGTTAACATCGAACGTGTCGAACTAATTAAGGATCTAGGGATTTTGTTTGAGAGCAAACTCACTTTTGCGCAACACATTATCAGTATCTCCCATGCGGCTAGAAGATCTCTTGCGAAATTGCAGAGAGTTTACCAATGAGGTAGCCTTGAAATCTTTGTACTACGCTCTTGTTAGGTCCCGTCTGGAATACGCGTCCATCATATGGTGCCTTTAGTATTTAACGCATAAACGCCAATTGGCATTGGTCCAACGCAGATTTGCTAAACTCCTCTGGTTCCGGCAAGACGGAGTGTACCCACCGAGAGGCGTTGATCATATGTTACTGTTGTTCCGATTTAATTTACCCTCTCTTAACTTTCGGCGCATATCCTCCGGTTTGGTGTTTCTCTGGAAATTGTGTAATAGCTGCATTGACTGCTCTGCACTACTTCAAAGATTACAATTTATAATCCCACGGTCTGGTGTCCGGTATTCGAATACCTTTTATCTACCGTTTCCTCGAACAAATGCTCTTTTAAAATCACCTATTTATGTGACTTGTACAAACTTTAATCTCATATCTTCGCAATGTGATATTCTTCACGATACTTTACATACAATAAGGATAGTCACTGCTCTTTACTTTAATAATTTTTTGTAACTTGTTACTCTTACTTGTTTTTTGTACTCGTTTTGTAATTTGTTTAATTAATTACTTGTCCAGTAATTGGAATTTTCTCTGTTGGGCAATAAAGCTTATTATTATTATTATTAAATTAAATTGAAAAATGGAAATTTTGTAAGCAAGCTCATGAATAATATGCCCAAAAAGGATATGTATTTAAGAAATAAACAATTAAATTAAAGGATTCAACTAATCGCAGGTGCTTCTAATGGATATACACTCCTGTCCAAAATTTTGTATGTTACAACTTTCAGAAGTAAGGCTAACCCTTCCTTTCTCCTACCTGGATATGTGACCATCTCTAAACCTCGGATGACTAGACCGGGAAGTGGGATTCTCATGTATATAAAGAATGAACATTGGTATGAGGTATTGGATCTCAACTTCGTTTTTATTGAGTACTATTCTCTTTTATTCACATTCAAGAAGTTTTCCTACCTCTTATCCACCTCGCGTTCCCGTTTTTCGCGGGTAGTTCACCCTAATTCACACGGGTGGCGCATATTTTTTTAGTTAGTCGTGAACTCACCCCTGTTCATGCTAGCGGGCACAGCAGGAGAACTACGTTCATGTAGGTCTGCAATTTCTTTGATTTTAGTTGTTCTTTCTCCCTCTATTTTGTTTATGTTGCGTTAGAGGTTAGAAAAAGGTTACTTGAATTTTAACGTGATTTTGCTTTGAAGTGAAAGTTTTCGATTTTCGCTAACGTTTTTGGTCCGTTACATTCAGTTATATGTGAAGATAAGTATTGGGTGAGTACATAATTCCCTTCCTTATCTTTTAGTCAGTGTTTTGGCACCAGTGGGGGTTTCAAAATGGGGACAACAGATAGTAGGTATTATTAATTCATTTTTAAGATATTAGATATTTGCCTACGATCTGGTTATTTTATTTACTAAATAATAGTAATTAGGCTTTGTTAGTACTGCTATTATAATATAGGTAGTACTTTTTATTACTTTTTTTATGGCCAGTTGTGGCTGTTGATGACAAGTATGCCTTATATTTATGTTCCTTTCTTTTAGGATTTTGTGTAAATATTTTTGTATACTTGCGTAAATTCTACGAAAATATTTCCAGATATTAACATGGGGCGCAGCTGCGGAAGACCAACCGACAGAGCTTGTCGGAAGTGAGCATGCCTGGTGCAATACGAGCAGTATTAATGGAGGAGATGGGCTACAGAAAAGCATCTGAGTTATACAACGTTCCTCAAACTACCCTTGAGAGGGAAGCTAAGGAAGCCTGAGAGAAAGGACTGTCTCCTGAAAGGGCAGCTGAAAAAAACTTGATCGATACAAAACGGTTTTCTTAAACGAACAAGAAAAAGAACTTGTGGAGCATATATTAGTTTTAGAAGAGAGGCTTTTTGGTATTAGCCTAACAACTCGCTTTTTAATTCGCTGAAAAGAACAATGTTTCTCATTCTTTCAGTGCAGAAAAGCAAATAGCTGGAAAAGAATGCCTGTATGGATTTCTAAAGAGGCATCAAATTTTATCATTACGAGATCCGGAGGAGACATCAATGGCTCGTGCAAGAGGTTTCAACACAGATGCTGTTAACAAATTTTTTGACTTGTTGGAATCTATATATGAGAAGTATGATTTGTCACCTACACAAATTTACGTCGCGTCGACGAAACGGGCATCTTAACTGTCCAAGGTCCTAGCACAGCGTGGTAAGAAACAAGTGGGCTGTTTGACATCATCTGAGAGAGGGATACTCGTAGCAACAGAAATATGTACGAATGCAGCAGGAAATTACATGTCCGTTATGTTTATATTTAATAGAAAAAAGGAAAATCCACTCTTAATGGATGACACTCTTCCAGCATCTTTTGCAGTGTACCATGAAACCGGTTGGATTACCAAAGGGAATTCAATTTTTTGGTTTCGTAGGTTTATCGACTTTAGTCATCCCATACCAAGAAACCCTGTCCTATTAATCCTGGATGGTCATAACTCACGCAAAAAGTTTAGAGCTAATTAATCTTGCACGGGAATATCACGTTATTTTGTTTTCCGCCACACACTACCCACCGTCTTCAACCACTAGATGTCACATTCATGTCCCCACTCAGCACGTTTTATGAATAGGAAGTAAGAAAATGCTTCACAAGTCATCCTGGCCGCACTGTGACTATTTACCAAATAGGTACACTTTTTAACAATGCTTGTACAAAAGCTGCTATTATGCACACCGCAATCAATGGGTTCAAGAGCACTGGGATATGTCCATTGGACCGAAATGTATTCCCTGATAATTTGTTTGCACCATCAGAGATCACTCAAGGCTCTTCCCAATGCAGAACCTCAGCCATCGGGGAGCGGAACATCAACTGTGAAATCTCACTCACCGATGACTAGAAGATCAATTGTCGACGAGCGCAACATCAAAGATCAACTCTCCACAATTGAGTGGACCTTCGAATGCAGAGCTCATGCTAAGTACTTCAGCATATGCTATATCACCAAAAATACTCGTGCCACCTCCGCAAGAATAAAAAAGGGCAATGAAGAAGAAACTGGACAAGCGAAGGAGTAAGACAGCAATACTAACAGCTTCACCATACAAAGCTGAGTTAGAAGCTACTGAAAAAGAAAAGAAAGAAAAACAGACCAAAAAGAAAGAGAAATCTATTCAACACCACATCTGCAAAGAAATCTAAAGACAAAATCCAAAAAACTAAAAAAACTAAATTAATTGAAGAAAAGTGTATGCTCTCATCATCAGAAGATATTGATACTGATGAAGTATGTATGTTCTGCAATGAACTATTTTCACAATCCAGAGTTAATGAAGGATGGATAAAATGTTGTTGATGTAACCGATGGGCACATGAAGAATGTTCAAACGCTGAAGATTAAACATTCATTTGCGATTACTGTGCTTAGGCCAGTTATATGCTCTAATAAATGATCAATTAAGATATTACTAATCTTATATAATGTTATTATAATATAAATAAGCCAAGTTTTATATTGAGACATTTTACAATGTTTCTTATGGGAACCCCATTATTTCCGACCAGTTGTTCAAAATGGCGTATTGCGACATAAAAGAAGAATAAAAATACAAATGCCAAACTGAATTTGTTTACTTAGCGGCACCATTTTATTACAGCAAAAGATTTAAACTAAATGAATAATGGTTTACAATATGTTTTCCTTTGCTAGATTTCGTTCAATTGAACTTAAAGAAGATGGTACCCCATTTTGGACAACTTTCCCCTGCGTTTTTTTTTAAATAGTGGATCTTTTATAAAGATTTGAAGTTAATCATGACAAAAACAAAAAAAGACACTTGGCGAAAGCAAAAAGTTTATTTACGTCAAATTCAGTTAATTCCTCAAATAAGGACGTATATAGTTGTGTATTTTATTAGGGCCAACATAAATATTTTCAATGCGAACAATTTCTTAAAATGTCCGTGTCAGAATGAGCAGAACAAGCAAAAAAACAAAAGCTATGTCTTAATTGTCTGCGCATAGGTCACTTTGCCAAACAATGCCGTTTTTACGGGTCATGTAAAAAATGTAACAAGAAACTGTTGCTTCATTCAGAAGTGCGTGAACAAAGTCAAGGTGCTAAAGATGATGCCAACAATAGTGTCGCTTTAACATCTAACAATACAGGAACATACTTTGCTCTCTACAGTATTGGTCAACATTTTCGATGAAAATAAGGTAGTAGATCCGGTGCGCGCGCTGTTACACATACTGAAAGATATTTAAATTTTAACTCCCTTGCATCATTAAAAAATAGAATAGGCATTGTTAATAACTTGATCAATGTTATGCTTTCTCAGAAAAAGAAAATTTGCATGAAAATATAAAAAAAATCAAAAATATGTTTATAAAAAAATAACTATCCAAATTCATTCATTAAGAAACATATACAGGAAATATTTATGAAAATCAAAAAGACCTAAAAATTATGTTACTCTAAATTAATATCTGAAGCTTGATACTTGTTTTGTAACTTCTGAAATTTCAAGGTTACCTACTATTTACATATAATGATTTGATCTAATTTTTAGGTGCTTATATAGAATATATGTACTACTGTTGAGTCGTTAATAAAATAATAGAGGCAAAGGTGGTATTATGGGCTAGTGGTTGAAATATGGGCCACCTTAATATCTGACAGGCCCGCGCATTCTAGCGGAGAACACGTTAACTATTAGTAATAATGAAGGGAAATAAAAAGCAGGTCCAATTTTCTCACAAATTCTATTAACTATCAGGCGACTGGTTTTGTGTTCAAAAACACATCATGAGGCCAGAATTCATTAATCAGTGGTAGGAAGTCAAAGTTTAAAAAAAAAATCTACTGCAATTGTACGAGTTAACATATGGTTGTTACAAATAGCTACTATTTAAAACTAAAGATTTAGTAATAGTTTGTGTAAGAATCGCAAGAATGCGCCGACGCAGTAAGTTTGTAACGGTACACGCATTTTTTGCATTTAATTTTGTTTATTTAATTCAGCGGTTTACGTGACTATTTGGTGTCACCCGGTATTTGTATGAGTATCATGAGAAGCCGCGGTAGAGGTATACACCAATAACCCTCTAAAAATATTTTGTATTACCTCAACAAATTAATGAAAATGCATTCTTACTTGAAATGAACCGCTTGCATAAAATCGTAGAGCAATACATAATTTCATAATGGGAGGTATTGGTAACCCACGTTGATTCACCAGTGGATCATAAGGATAAACTATGGGAAGTATAATATTTTGTATAGTATTTCTTGAAAATCTATATCTTTGCAGTAATTCATTATTATTATATT